>OZ023146.1:1617651-2850284 GCA_963675895.2 Styela plicata
AATAGGAGCGCTAAAATACCGAACAGGACTAATAAGAAGTGCAAAAATACCTAACAGGATTGAATTGGAGCGCAAAAATGCTGAACAGGTCTAATAAGGAGTGCCAAATTACCCTACTGGACTGAATTGGTACGCAAGAATGTTTAACATAACTGAATAGTCCTGTTAGTTGTTTTTGTGTTCATTCATGTACTGTCCTAATTAGTCTTGTTCGTCATTTTTGCTTCCTATTCAGTTATGTTCGACATTCTTGCGTCAAAAATGCTTAACATGACTGATCAGAAGTGCAAAAATACCGAACAAGACTGAACAGGACTGCGAAAATGTCAGCAGCACTGAATGGAATGCAAAAATAACTAACAGAAGAACGCAAAAAAAGCAAACAGGCTTAAGAATAAGATCGCAAAAATACCTCACAGGTAAACAAAAAGGTGAACACAATTCCCGATCTGTGGAGCAAAAACACCAAACAGGACTGAACAGGAAAGCAAAAACGCCGAACAAATATTGTAACCACCGAACAGGAGCGCGAAAATACCTAACAAATCAGAACATAACTGAATAAGGACTCAAATATGCTGAACTGGACTGAATAGGAGTGAAGAAATACCGAACAGGACTGATAAGGCGCGCAAAAATGTGTAGAGGGGAAGAATATTACCGACCATGAGAGCAAAAACACTGGACTGAACTGAATAGACACGTAAATATGCAGAACAGGACTAATTAGGAGCAAAAAAGTGATGGGCAGGGCAAAATATCACTTTACAGGAACCCAAAATTACCCAACAGGACCAAATAATAACGCAAAAATACCGAACAGACCTGAATATGAGCGCAAAAACACCTAACAGAACTGAATAGGAACACAAGAATGTCGAACATAACTGAATAAGGCGCAAAAATGCAGAACAACACTGAAAAGGAGCACAAAAAAACGAAATGAACTGAAAGGAAGTGTAAAAATACCTAACAGGATTGAATTGGAACGCAAAAATGCTGAACAGGAGTAATAAGGAGTGCAAAAATACCCAACTGGACTGAATTGGAACGCAAGAATTTGAACGTAACTGAATAGTCCTGTTAGTTGTTTTTGTGTTTGATCATGAACTGTCCTATTTAATCTTGTTCGTCATTTTTGCGTCCTATTCAGTTATGCTCGACATTCTTGCGTTAAAAATGCTTAACATGACTGATCAGAAGTACAAAAACACCGAACAAGGCAGAACAGGAGAGTAAAAATGTCAGCAGCAGCACTGAATGTAAATGCAAAAATAACTAACAGTGGAGCGCCAAAATAACGAACAGGCTCAAGAATAAGATCGCAAAAATACCTCACAGGTTAATAAATTTTCCGATCAGGGGAGCAAAACACCAAACAGGGCTGAACAGGAAAGCAGAACGCCGAACAGAAGTGCAAAAACACCGAACAGGGGCCGGCAAAACGCCGAACAAAAGCACAAAAGTTACATAACATTACTGATCAGGTGCGCGAAAAACGTAAAAGAACAGAACATAACTATAGGACCTCAAAAATGCTGGACAGGACTGAATAGGAGCGCTAAAATACCGAACAGGACTAATAAGAAGTGTAAAAACACCCTTATGGACTGATTTGGTACGCAAGAATGTTGAACATAACTGAATAGTCCTTTTTGTTGTTTTTGTGTTTAGTCATGTACTGTCCTAATTATTCTTGTTCGTCATTTTTGCGTCCTATTCAGTTATGTTCGACATTCTTGCGTCAAAAATGCTTAACATGACTGATAAGACGTGCAAAAACACCGAATAAGACTGAACCGGACTGCAAAAATGTCAGCAGCATTGAATGGAAATGCAAAAATAACTGACAGAAGAGCACAAAAATAACGAACAGGCTTAAGAATAAGATCGCAAAAATACCTCACAGGTAAACAAAATTCCCGATCTGGGGAGCAAAAACACCAAACAGGACTGAACAGGAAAGCAAAAACGCCGAACAGAAGTGCAAAACCTCCGAACAGGAGCGCGAAAATACCTAACAGAACAGAGCATAACTATAGGAACTCAAAAATGCTAAACAGGACTAATAAGGAGTGCCAAATTACCCTACTGGTTGAATTGGTCCGCAAGAATTTGAACATAACTGAATAGTTCTGTTAGTTGTATTTATGTTTAGTCATGTACTGTCCTATTTAGTCTTGTTCGTCATTTTTGCGTCCTATTCAGTTATGCTCGACATTCTTGCGTTAAAAATGTTTAACATGACTGATCAGAAGTGCAAAAACACCGAACAAGGCTGAACAGGATAGCAAAAATGTCAGCAGCAGCACTAAATGGACATGCAAAAATTACTAACAGTGGAGCGCCAAAATAACGAACAGGCTTAAGAATAAGATCGCAAAAATACCTTACAGGATTGAAAACGTAAACAAAAATGCCGAACAGGGGTGCAAAAACACCAAACAAAGCGGAATGGGAAAGCAAAAACGCCGAACAGAAGTGCAAAACCACGGAACAGGAGCGCGAAAACGCCGAAAAAGAACGCAAAAGTTACATAACATGACTGATCAGGTGCGCGAAAATATCTAACAGCACAGAACATAACTATAGCAACTCAAAGATGCTGAACAGGATTGAATAGGAGCGCTAAAATACCAAACAGGACTAATAAGGAGTGCAAAAATACCTAACAGGATTGAATTGGAGCGCAAAAAAGCTGAACAGGACTAATAAGGAGTGCCAAATTATCTAACTGGACTGAATTGGTACGCAAGAATGTTTAACATAACTGAATAGTCCTGATAGTCCTGTTGGTTGTTTTTGTGTTTATTCATGTACTGTCCTAATTAGTCTTGTTCGTCATTTTTGCTTCCTATTCAGTTATGTTCGACATTCTTGCGTCAAAAATGCTTAACATGACTGATCAGAAGTGCAAAAATACCGAACAAGACTGAACAGGACTGCGAAAATGTCAGCAGCACTGAATGGAATGCAAAAATAACTGACAGAAGAACGCAAAGAAAACAAACAAGCTTAAGAATAAGATCGCAAAAATACCTCACAGGTCAACAAAAAGGCGAACACAATTCCCGATCTTGGGAGCAAAAACACCAAACAGGACTGAACAGGAAAGCAAAAACGCCGAACAAATATTGTAACCACCGAACAGGAGCGCGAAAATACCTAACGAATCAGAACATAACTGAATAAGGACTCAAAAATGCTGAACTGGACTGAATAGGAGCGCAGAAATACCGAACAGGACTGATAAGGCGCGCAAAAATGTGTAGAGGGGAAAAATAGTACCGACCATGAGAGCAAAAACACTGGACTGAACTGAATAGAAACGTAAATATGCAGAACAGGACTAATTAGGAGCAGAAAAGTGATGGGCAGGGCAAAATATCACTTTACAAGAACCCAAAATTACCGAACAGGACTAAATAAAAACGCAAAAATACCGAACAGACCTGAATAAGAGCGCAAAAACACCTAACAGAACTGAATAGGAACACAAGAATGTCGAACATAACTGAATAAGGCGCAAAAATGCAGAACAACACTGAAAAGGAGCACATAAAAACGAAATGAACTGGAAGAAAGTGCAAAAATACCTAACAGGATTGAATTGGAACGCAAAAATGCTGAACAGGAGTAATAAAGAGTGCAAAAATACCCAACTGGACTGAATTGGAACTCAAGAATTTGAACGTAACTGAATAGTCCCGTTAGTTGTTTTTGTGTTTGGTCATGAACTGTCCTATTTAATCTTGTTCGTCATTTTTGCGTCCTATTCAGTTATGCTCGACATTCTTGCGTTAAAAATGCTTAACATGACTGATCAGAAGTACAAAAACACCGAACAAGGCAGAACAGGAGAGCAAAAATGTCAGCAGCAGCACTGAATGGAAATGCAAAAATAACTAACAGTGGAGCGCCAAAATAACGAACAGGCTTAAGAATAAGATCGCAAAAATACCTCACAGGTTAACAAATTTTCCGATCAGGGGAGCAAAACACTGAACAGGAAAGCAAAAACGCCGAACAGAAGTGCAAAACACCGAACAGGGGCCGGCAAAACGCCGAACAAAAGCACAAAAGTTACATAACATGACTGATCAGGTGCGCGAAAATACGTAAAAGAACAGAACATAACTATAGGAACTCAAAAATGCTGGACAGGACTGAATAGGAGCGCTAAAATACCGAACAGGACTAATAAGAAGTGTAAAAACACCCTTATGTACTTATTTGGTACGCAAGAATGTTGAACATAACTGAATAGTCCTTTTTTTGTGTGTTTAGTCATGTACTGTCCTAATTATTCTTGTTCGTTATTTTTGCGTCCTATTCAGTTATGTTCGACATTCTTGCGTCAAAAATGCTTAACATGACTGATAAGAAGTGCCAAAACACTGCAGCATTGAATGGAAATGCAAAAATAACTGACAGAAGAGCGCAAAAATAACGAACAGGCTTAAGAATAAGACCGCAAAAATACCTCACAGGTAAACAAAAAGGTGAACAAAATTCCCGATCTGGGGAGCAAAAACACCAAACAGGACTGAACAGGAAAGCAAAAACGCCGAACAGAAGTGCAAAACCTCCGAACAGGAGCGCGAAAATACCTAACAGAACAGAGCATAACTATAGGAACTCAAAAATGCTAAACAGGACTAATAAGGAGTGCCAAATTACCCTACTGGTAGAATTGGTCCGCAAGAATTTGAACATAACTGAATAGTTCTGTTAGTTGTATTTATGTTTAGTCATGTACTGTCCTATTTAGTCTTGTTCGTCATTTTTGCGTCCTATTCAGTTATGCTCGACATTCTTGCGTTAAAAATGTTTAACATGACTGATCAGAAGTGCAAAAACACCGAACAAGGCTGAACAGGATAGCAAAAATGTCAGCAGCAGCACTAAATGAACATGCAAAAATTACTAACAGTGGAGCGCCAAAATAACGAACAGGCTTAAGAATAAGATCGCAAAAATACCTTACAGGATTGAAAACGTAAACAAAAATGCCGAACTGGGGTGCAAAAACACCAAACAAAGCGGAATGGGAAAGCAAAAACGCCGAACAGAAGTGCAAAACCACGGAACAGGAGCGCGAAAACGCCGAACAAGAACGCAAAAGTTACATAACATGACTGATCAGGTGCGCGGAAATATCTAACAGAACAGAACATAACTATAGCAACTCAAAGATGCTGAACAGGATTGAATAGGAGCGCTAAAATACCGAACAGGACTAATAAGGTGTGCAAAAATATCTAACAGGATTGAATTGGAGCGCAAAAATGCTGAAAAGGACTAATAAGGAGTGCCAAAATACCCTACTGGACTGAATAAGAACGCAAGAATGTTGAATATAACTGAATAGCCATGTTAGGTGTTTTTGTGTTTAGTCATGTCCTGTCCTAATTTGTCTTGTTCGTCATTCTAGCGTCGAAAATGCCTAACATGAATGATCAGAAGTGCAAAAACACCGAAGTAGACTGAACATGAGTGCAAAAATATCCGCAGCACTGAATGGAAATGCAAAAAATGACTAACAGTGGAGCGCAAAAATAACGAACAGGTTTAAGAATAAGATCTCAAAAATACCTCACAGGATTTTAAAGCTAAACAAAAATGTCGAACGGAGGTGCAAAAACACCAAACAAAGTGGAATAGGAAAGAAAAAACGACGAACAGAAGTGCAAAACCACCGAACAGAAACGCGCAAAACGCCGAACAAGAGCGCAAAAGTTACGTAACATGACAGATCGGGAGCGCAAACAGAACAGAACATACCTATAGGAACTCAAAAATTCTGAACATGACTGAATAGGAGCGCTAAAATACCGAATAGGACTAATAAGGAGTGAAAAAATACCTAACAGGATTGAACTCCTACGCAAGAATGTTAAACATAACTGAATAGTCCGGTGTTGTTTTTGTATTTAGTCATGTACTGTCCTAATTAGTATTGTTCGTCATTTTTGCGTCCTATTCAGTTATGATCGACATTCTTGCGTCAAAAATGCTTAACATGACTGATCAAAAGTGCAAAAACACCGAACAAGGCTGAACAGGATAGCAAAAATGTCATCAGTAGCACTGAATGGACATGCAAAAATTACTAACAGTGGAGCGCCAAAATAACGAACAGGCTTAAGAATAAGATCGCAAAAATACCTTACAGGATTGAAAACGTAAACAAAAATGCCGAACAGGGGTGCAAAAACACCAAACAAAGCGGAATGGGAAAGCAAAAACGCCGAACAGAAGTGCAAAACCACGGAACAGGGGCGCGCAAAACGCCGAACAAGAACGCAAAAGTTACATAACATGACTGATCAGGTGCGCGAAAATATCTAACAGAACAGAACATAACTATAGGAACTCAAAGATGCTGAACAGGATTGAATAGGAGCGCTAAAATACCAAACAGGACTAATAAGGAGTGCAAAAATACCTAACAGGATTGAATTGGAGCGCAAAAAAGCTGAACAGGACTAATAAGGAGTGCCAAATTACCCTACTGGACTGAATTGGTACGCAAGAATGTTTAACATAACTGAATAGTCCTGTTAGTTGTTTTTGTGTTTATTCATGTACTGTCCTAATTAGTCTTGTTCGTCATTTTTGCTTCCTATT
The DNA here is from genome assembly GCA_963675895.2 of Styela plicata. Classification (NCBI taxonomy): domain Eukaryota; kingdom Metazoa; phylum Chordata; class Ascidiacea; order Stolidobranchia; family Styelidae; genus Styela; species Styela plicata. The sequence continues at coordinate 1,624,282 of OZ023146.1, forward strand.
CAGTTATGTTCGACATTCTTCCGTTCCTATTCAGTTCTATCAGGTGTTTTTGCGCTTCTATTCAGTCCTGTTCGGTAATTAAGGTTCCTGTAAAGTAATATTCCGCATCATTTTTTTGCGCCTAATTTGTCCTGTTCGACATATTTACGTTCCTATTGAGTTCAGTTCGTTGTTTTTGCGCTCATGGTCGATGCTCTTCTGTCCTGTTACTCAATTTTGCGCGCCTTTTCAATCCTGTTCGTTATTTCTGCGCTGGTATTCAGTCATGACTAAACACAAAAACAGCTGACAGGACTATTCAGTTATATTCAACATTCTTGCGTTCTTATTCAGTTCAGTCTTTATCTGCGTTTTTTCGTTCCAATTCAATCCTGTGAAGTATTTTTGCGATCTTGTTCTTAAGCCTGTTCGATATTTTTGCGCTCCACTGATAGTTATTTTTGCATTTCCATTTAAGTGTTGTTCTGCCTTTTGCGTTTTATTCAGTTATGTTCGACATCCCTGCGTTCCTATTCAGTTCTGTTTGGTAATTTTGGGTTCCTGTTAAGCAATATTCTGCACGGTTCACCATTTTTGCACTCCTAATTAGTCCTGTTCGGCATATTTACGTTCCTATTAAGTTCAATTCGGCATTTCTGCGCTCCTATTCAGTCCTATTCAGCATTTTTGAGTCCCTATACAGTTATTTTCTGTTCTGTTAGGCATTTTCGCGCTCCTGATCAGTCATGTTATGTAAATTTTGCGCTCTTGTTCGGCGTTTTGCGCGCTCCTGTTCGGTGGTTTTGCACTTCTGTTCGGCGTTTTTGCTTTCCTGTTCAGTCCTGTTTGGTGTTTTTGCTCCCCGGATCAGCATTTTTGTTTACCTGTGAGGTATTTTTGCGATTTCATTGTTCAGCCAGTTCGTAAATTTTGCGCTTTTCTGTCAGTTATTTCTGCATTTCCATTCATTGCTGCTGACATTTTTGCACTCCTGTTCAGTCTTGTTCGGTGTTTTTCACTTCTGATCAGTTACGTTAATCATTTTTGACGCAAGAATGTCGAACCCTTATCAGTCCTGTTCGGCAGTTTTGCGTTCCTATTCAGTTTTGTTAGGTATTTTTGCGCACCTATTCAGTCCTGTTTAATGTTTGTGCCCTCCTCTTCAGTTGTGTCTGATATTTATGCGGATACTGTTCTGTCCTGTTACACATTTTTGCGCGCCTTATCAGTCCTGTTCGTTATTTCTGCGCTCCTGTTTTGTCCTAGCACAAGAAAATACTTAGCACAAAATACTGATAAGGACTGAACATGAAGCGAAAGCGCCGAACAGAAGTGCAAAACCACCGAACAGACCAATTCAAAAAGTGGAACAAGAGCAAAAAAAGACATAACATGACTGATCAGGAGCGCAAAAATACCTAACAGAACTGAATAAGAACTCGAAAATGCTGAACAGGACTTAATAGGAGCGCTGAAATAACGAACAGGACTAATAAGGAGTGCATAAATACCCAACAGGACTGAATAGAAACGCGGGAATGTTGAACATAACTGGATAGTCCTGTTAGGTGTTTTTCTGTTTAGTCATGTTCTGTCCTAATTAGTCTTGTTCGTCATTTTTGCGTACTATTTTGTTATGCGCCAAAAATACCTAACAGGACTGATCAGGAGTGCAAAAACACCGAACAAGACTGAAAAGGAGCGCAAAAACCCTTTACATGACTGGATAGGTATGCAAAAATGTCGAACAAGACTGAAGTGAAAAGCAAAAATACCTTACATAGAATAAGATAGCGAAAATACCTCATAGGATTACAAAAACACCGAACAGGACTGAACAGGAAAGCAAAAACGCCGAACGTGAGTTCAAAGCCACCAAACAGGAGAGCGCAAAATGCCGAACAAGAGCGGAAAATATACATAATATGACTGATTAGGAGCGCAAAAATACCTAACAGAACCGAAGAGGACTGAATAGGAATTCAAAAACGCTGAACAGGACTGAATAGGAAAACAAAAAAATAACGTAGAGGACTGAATGGGAGTGCAAAAATACCTAACAGGATTGAATTGGAACTCAAAAACGCCGAACAGGACTGAACAGGAGCGCAAAAACACCGAACAGGACCTATTAGGACAGAACCTGACTAATTAGGAGCGCAATTCAACGAACAGGACTGAATAGGATCTCAAAATGCAGAACAGGTCTGAATGGACGCGCAAAAACATCTAATAGGACAAAAAACGATCAAGACTGAATAGGACTATGAATAGGAGTGCTAAAATAACAAACAGGACTAATTACGAGTTCAAAAATGTCGATCAGAACTGATTAGGACCGAACAGGATTGAATAGGAACAAAAAATATCAGACAGAACCGAACATTACTGAATAGGAACGCAAAATACCCAGAAGAATTGAATAGACGCCCAAAAACAATGAGCAGGGCTGAATAAGAGTGTAAAAATCTGAACTGGTGTAAATACAGAATCGTACTGAATAGGAGGAGAAAAAACGTGCAGTACTAATTAGGAGTGAAAAATACCGACCAGGACTGAACTGTCGGGTTCCACTTATAACTTAACAGGACTGAATGGGATGAACAGCACTGAATAGTAGCAAACAGGACTTTATAGGAGCGCAAAAATACCGAACAAGACTGAATGGGACGGAAAGGAAATGAATAATTCCGAGGAGGATTGAACAGAGCTGCAAAAATACCGAACAGGAGCGCAAAAATACGGAATAGGACTTCATGGACCAAACAGGACGAACTGAATAGTTCTGAACAAGACTCAAAAGGAGTGCAAAATACTGGACAATACTCAATAGGACCGAACTGGACAGAATGGGAGCGCAGTAATACCGACAACGACTGAATACGTGCGCAAAAATAACGAACGGGAATAATTAAAGTGCAAAATTATCGGACAGAAATAAAAAGGACCGAACTGGACTATTAATAGGAGCGAACAGGACTAATGAGGAGTGCAAAAATCCCGAACACGATTTATAGGAGTGCAAAAATAACGAACAGGACTAATTAGAAGTGCAAAAATACCGACCACTACCTATTAGGACCGAACAGGACGGAATAGGAGCGCAAGATTAACGAACAGGGCTAATTAGGAGTGCATAAATACCGTTCAGGACTAATTGGTAGTGCAAAAATACGTACAGGACTAAATGGTCGGGTTCTACTAAGTACTAAAACGTTTTTTAAAACCCTAAACTTGGATGTACCGTTTTTTTTTGCAATGATGAAATGTTGATTGTTTGTAGGATTTAGATTTATAAGTTAAAAAAATCTGAGATTTCCCATGGTAAGCAATTTTTTGTGATATTCGGGAAAAATCAAAATACCATCTGTGGGATTAGGCTGGCATGACGGTGTCTGGCGCATGGGCCTGGTTGGTCAGAGAGCCGTACAGTGTAAGTAGCGTTTACCCGAATCCCCGTGCACCGACGAGGCGTCCAGCAGACCTATCACGGGAATTTGGATCTGCGTCACGATGGCCAGAAATGCCGATTAGGATAGGATGTCATTTTTATCCTGCAGGAGAAAGCCGAGAATACAGCTTAACCATATGGCGAACCACGAACTCAGAGCTGACCGGTCACCCCTCACAAAATATGAAAATTGCCTCGTCTAAATGTATTAAAGGGTCTTATCAGACTTACTGCTGGGTCCGTACCTGAAGTGTTATCCAGACCGTTACTAAGTCACTTTAAGGTTTAACCTGCCCATTACCCTTAAAATACTGAATATCAGAAATTTAGATGATTATGGGATGCATACTATATCGTACCGTACTGTATACATGTATATGGTAGGCAGCTTTCACATGTACAGTGCAGAGTGTACGGTAGTTTACAGTAACTTGTGGTGCCCGGTTAGCAAAATAGTTACCGGGTACCTTATAAATGAAATCCTATCCTCAACTTTAGAATTGCTGGAAACTAACATTGAATGTAACTTACCGGTACTGTAGGCTGTATAGCCTTACGCTTATACTGCCACTCTGCACTACTACCGGTGCCGTAGCTGAGTTAGTAAACAGTTCCGGTAAAGTTTAACTAGGCCTACACACTGCACAGTACATGCAGCATGGGTGACGGTGATATTTTTCGCGATTTGTGTTGTGGACTAAAGTTTGATGTCAAGCGATTTCCTGAAGATGCAAAGAAATTGATGTTGGTACCGGTAAAATCTGAAAGAAGCAATGCACCATCTAAAAATGTATCACATCTCAAATTTTTTTACAAAAAAGAAAACTCAGATTCTGTGCAGGGTAAAAGCAATAGCATGGATAATATGATGAATCATAACAAAAGAAATCAACTTTCAGATAAAGCAAGTGTCCAAAATGCGTCCATACAGAATGATCGAAAATCTAACAAAATTTTTGTTGATGGAACTGATGTACCGGATTTACTCACCTGTTTTAAACAATTGAAATCAATTTATGATTTGGACCAGACTTTAATAAATGCTATAGAACATGGAATGAATTTTAAAAATCCTACACCAATTCAAATGCAAGCAATGACTGCAATGCTTCATCGACGGGAAATACTAGCATGTGCTCCAACGGGCTCAGGTAAAACACTGGCTTTTCTAATCCCCATGATTGCTCATATTATGGGCAAAAGTATTGATGAGTCTTATGTCGAAAGTAAGAGAACTCTTAAAGGATTGGTCATCTCGCCAACACGAGAACTTGCAACACAAACATTCAATGTTTGCAAGCAACTTGTCACACCCTTGAATGGGATTTCATCAAAAAGTATTTCCAAGAATGTTGATAGGTCGATGAATCAACTAGCAAAAGTAGAAATACTTGACAAATCAACTGTGAAGCGTTTTCAAGCAGGAGGTGCAAAACACACAAACAAATATGACATGTTAATATCTACGCCAAACAGATTGGTTTATCTACTGAACAATGATCCTCCTTTAATTAATTTGGAAAATGTTGAGTGGCTGGTTGTTGATGAATCTGACAAATTGTTTGAAGAAGGTAATTATTACTGTAATGAAGAAAATTGCAGAAAAATTGGATCAAAACCACTCATCGACTCTCTGAGATATGCATAAGTTTAACATCATATGCCAAATATCATAAAAAATAAAACTGGCAGAAGCACTATCTTATTCTTACAAAACAGGACAAAGCTTTATGGTCATCCCCCCTAAAGATTGTCAATTACCATACTTCAGAAGTTACAATTGTTTTGAATCTCTGTGAAGCAAGGATTTAAATATTTGATTAAGTGAATCACAAATCAATTTTAGACAACCCTAACTGACAGACGAAATGGAATGAAATGGACGATTTTTATATACGCAACTGGGGTCATGTCAACTGAACCCCAGAAAAACCCCCCTTTTCTAAATTTTGATTATTTTTCAGAGTTGATTCTCTTTATATATCCTAACTTCAATAACACTAACTATACCTCCGAAACTCTAACAGCTTGTTTTGTATGGCTGTTTGAAAAATGCCATATGGACCTAATAGCCTGTAATTTGCCAAAATTGGACCTCCAAAAGTCATAGTAGTTCATTTTCCATCAGCAAATCAAGCATTGAACAATGACCATGATAAAATAATGAGAAAATGAAGCATAAATTACTGAATGGTTGCCATGGGGTACCTTGAGATCCAGATATGTAATTGGGGGTGTTTAATCCAAATTTTTTTATAACAAATTTCCTATCTCTTAATGGGGCTGACATACGGGGGTTTCTTGAGCCGTGCTCCATCGTAAAAAACGTGCTAACTTAGGATGCATATTTGACATTGAGGTACAAAATTGAAATTTTCTATTTTTTGTCAAATAGGGTCATATTTATTATATCGAAAGATGAGATGAGAATTTTTTACTATATTCAAGAAATTTGATTTTAAAGTTGTCTCTTATTCGTCTCTATTATTGCATTACTTGGCCTGTAAAAGGCTTTAATTCCGATATGATAAAGTATTAGCTGATCAGAAAAAAAAAATTTTGAACTCTTTAATGATGAATTAATAAAATATAGGCTACAGATAACTTTGAAATATGTTTTTATAAATGTTCACCAATTTCCACTTTTATATTCCTGATAACATTCTGAATTTGGAATCTGCCTAAAGTTTGAAATAGAAATTCAGCCATGTCGTCGTTTTGCTTTCTTTTTTAAACTCTTGGAAACCTTTTGAACAAAATCGGTAATGATTCTTAAAAAAAATTGATTAAAATAAGTTAGTCCAGGGCTTTAGCAATCTTCTAGAGACCATCTTTTTATTTGACAAACTGTCATTATTACACAAGATTTTATGTGGGTCAGTAAGGTAGTGGCAAAAGTTGGTTTTACATGTGGAATACCGAAGATGGTTTGAAAAATTGGTGTTCTTAATCCTAATATAATTTTCAGAAAAAATTTCTAAAAAATTCACTAGGTGGATTGTGGATATATATTTTCATTCAAATAATAGTTTCAAAAGAAGATTTGTGCTTTGAATCGGGTAGCGTTCCTCCATTCCAATCACTAGTTACCAGTACTCGCTGACGTTTTCCAAGGAAGCTAGTTTTTTTTGAAAATAACGTTGCTGAATTCATATTGTCCTCGATAACGTTGATTCAAAATTATATTTTTCTGAATGTTTTAGTTTCTGGCCAGAACATGAACTAGACCCTAGGATATCGCACATTGCAGAGATTTTCAAGGTTGAATCTAAATAATTAACCTAAACTATTTAAGGGTCTTCGGATCAGCTAATCCTTCATCATACTGCAATTAGAAGCAATTTGCTAACTGAGTGCAGTGTTTATCTATGCCCACCGTTCAACCTAGGGTGTTATATCATTTTTGAACACCTAATTGATATTAGGTGAAATATTTATGAAAACAATTACAACATTTACAGCATTGATCGTTTTGAAGCCCCCCGCAGTTGCAGTAGATGATGTCATAAGGATATTCATTTGAAAATAATTAAATTTTTAGGGGAAACCGGTGGATTTCGTGAACAATTGGGAACAATATACAGCGCTTGTACTTCACCAAAAATACGCCGTGCAATGTTCAGTGCAACATTTACATTTGATGTTCAACAATGGTGCCATCTTAATATGGACAACATTATTCAGGTAACCATAACTGTTGAGAAATAAAAAAAATATCATGTTTTCAACTTTCTCATCCTAGCATTGAAGCATGTGTTATGCAACTTGTTCAATGCTCATTTTCAGACTAAGATTTTTTTCTATGATACCCCTTGGAACCAAACCATATTTTATCATTGATATATAATTTTGCATACTGGGAAAGCTGGTGTATTTATCGTTAATATCCCCCATTCCAATAATGTTTAGATAACGGTTGGTGGTAAAAACACTGCTGTAAAATCTGTTGATCAGAGATTACTTTTTACTGGAAATGAAAGAGGGAAATTGATAGCATTACGAGAAATATTCAGAGAAGGTTTTAAACCACCAGTTCTCATCTTCGTACAATCTAAGGAAAGAGCGAAGCAATTATTTGCCGAATTAATATATGATGGAATGAATGTGGATGCCATTCATGCAGATCGTACTCCGCTCCAGAGAGAAAATGCAGTCAAAGCATTGAGAGCAGGTTTGGCACTAATATCAAGTGTTGGAAAAAAATTCTAAAATTGATTAAGACTTTGTTTGATTCAATCCTTGCAGTTAATTGATTGGTGACTATGTAAACATAAATTCCAATAATGCGTAAGCGAATGGGAATGAATCTATTCAAATTCTCAACCAAACTTCCATCTTTACAATAAATGTAATGTTCAGCAACAGATTTAATTTTTTTTTATTTAGTATAGGCAGTGGTAATCTGGTATCACATTGAATAAGTCCAAGCCTTGTTGTTCGTTCAATGCTGTTAATAAACTGGTAAACACCAGCACTAGCCTGGTATTGGTAACATGATTCTTTTTGGGATCTAACCAGAAAGAAGGAAGTCTAGAATCTTGGGAGAGAGGCAATAAAAAAGGATTTTCCAAACAATACCTGCGTCATAATGTGTGCAAAGTTTTTTTGCTTCGCCAAAATATTTTGATATGTCCGGAAGTTGGACACGAACCTGGATTTCACATTGGATATGTCTCTTGCACTGAACTGATCTTTATGAAAAATTATATCAAAGTTTTAATTTTGCAGGCTCAACGTGGATATTAATATGCACAGAATTGCTCGGCAGGGGCATTGATTTCAAAGGTGTGAATCTTGTCGTAAATTATGACTTCCCCACAAGTGCCATAAGTTATATACATAGAATTGGTCGAACTGGAAGGGCAGGCCGAAAAGGATCAGCAGTTACTTTCTTTACTGAAGATGATAAGGCACTGCTCCGCTCAATTGCTAATGTAATTAAAGAAGCTGGTTGCCCCATTCCGGACTATATGTTGAAAATGAAAAAAATGGGCAGAGATGAGCGTAAAAAGACAGCAAAAACGGAACTAGCTAGGGAAACTATTCGGACAACGCCTAAAGATCTTTTGAACAGGAAGAGGAAAAAGAATAAGACAGCATTAAAAGGGGATGCCAAAAAAAAGAAGCAAGAACATGCTCGAAATTCTATTACCAAGAAATCAACAGAAAAATGAAAAAAATGAAAAACCAAATATTTATTGGTATATTTCTATTCCATTCATTCTATTAAGTAAGATGAGAGCCTGGATTTAATGATATCAATATGCAAAACATCTGTCCAGCTGATTACATGAAATAGCTGGATATTTTGAAGGTAGATTCAGGAGACATTTTGATTACGTTTTACCAAAGTTGATTTTTTTGTGATGATTGATTTGTCTATGGTAAAGTTTAATTTTGGGCGACATACCAGCAAATCGATAAATAAATGAGTGTTTGGAATTATTCATTTGTACCGGGGGTTTAATTTTGTCACCTATTTTTGTCCAACATTGGGTTCGCTTTAGGTGGGTCAAAGTATTCGAATTCTTTCCAGTGAAACTCTTGTTTGCGGCGAAGTGTATGTATGTATGTTTATTCGCCTTCGTAACACTCAATATAAAGTTTAAGGATACATGAGGATAAAAGCCTGGATAGTTGCACAGGGCCCTGTCGACCTAAAACACTGGTGTGCCGCAAAAACCCTTAATTATATATATAAAAACAATATTAATATGAAGAAAAAGGGGCAATTTACCAAAACACAACGTAGAGAATTATATGGGTGTACACGTTTGATGAAAAATATAAATTAAAAAAAAAAACAGCGAGGTAGGCAGCGAGGCAGGCTCTATCAAAATTGTTGTAGAGCCAAGTGACCCGTATGCCGATTTACCTAGTTAATATTCTAATGAAAAAAAAATTTAATTTTCATCAGTCATACAAATTCTTTTGTTTTAAGGGTGGATTTGTGTAAAATAGAGTGCTAAATTTGAAGTGGAAGTCTTCATATTCTCCAGGCATGAGCCAGAGATGGACCACACCTCGACAGAGCAATCCATGAGTGGCGTTTTAGACAAAAGATGTGACAAGGGGTGGATTTATACCGAAAAATTCTTCGGAATTGATTATAAAAAAAACATGAATTTTGAAACGATGCATAAAGAGTAAACAAACTCCTGACTGTAAAGACCAATCATTATGTTTTCCTGTTTTTAGTAGTTTTGGTCTGTTTTTCAAATTAATGAATGTTATATAGGAGCTTCGAAAGAGCCAAACTAAACTGAATGTCAAAAAATGATACGTGAAGCACCGGCGAGGCGTCCAGCGGACTTCTCGCATACAATCATCCCTCATCGGGGTTAGAACCAAGGACGTTAGAGATGCTTAGCTCGAGGCGTATTCCCAACGCTTTAACGATTGAGTTAACTGATCAAGGTCCACATAGAAATAATAGCACAATACACATCAACAATGATATACCTAGTTTATTTTGAAATCATCGCTGAAAAAGGAAACAAAAACGAACGGCGCAAAAGGCAAATCAATCAATTTATTTCGATTTCCCGACATGAAATGCTTCACAAAATGAGAAAAACACTACGCATACCCACTGATACAAAGTACTCGGAAAATCAGAACGGTCCGCGAAACCTACAGAGCAGTTTAAAATATATGCAAGTATATGCGCTGACCTACCAACAAACACGCTAAAAAAATTCTCAAATTTTACATTTGGGCTCACAAAAACCATTTGGCAAATTAATGGAGATTCAATTTAAGACACGGCAGTCTATAGTAAGTGAGAATAATAGGTAACAGAGGTGAAACAACTCAGACAAATACTTGTGACTTGTCAGTGTGCATGTAAATCAATGTGCAATAATTGATGATAAATATTCCATTTGTGATAATATTCTAAACATTCGCAATTGTAAACAAATATAAAAACACAAAGTGCTAAATGTGGCTTGTCAGACTTTTTGCAGTTATGTTTCAGCAAATACATGAACTGTACTTTAATACAAATTGCGTAGTATTTCCCGCCCCAGTATGTATAAAATTAACGTGGGTTGAACATGTGTTTATGTACCGTACTGCAAACACTGACATTGGCGTCCGGAGGTTGGGTGCCCTTGTCATCTCAATCGGTGAAGCGTTAGGAGTACGCTTCGAGCTAAGCATCTCCGATCGTCATGACGTAGGTTTGAATCATAGACATAGTTTATTTTGAACTTTCCCTCAACAAAAACAAACATATGCAATGAACAAACAAATAAGACGGCAAAATCTAAAATAAGTTTTAAAACGCGCGCCACATTACCCGTATTTCATTTTTATTCTGCGGGGGAGGAAAGCAGAGAATTCAGCTCAATCATATACGAAACCACGAGCTCTCACGCTGATACCAGTTCCGAATTGGGCTGAAGGTTTTAAGCTTGTCATATTTCTCATTTTTCCTGTGCGTGGACCTGATAAAATCACACAAATAAACGGCAATATCGTGAAAATTGCGATCAAACTAGGTTTTTTTAAACTGCTGAAGTACGGTAGGCATATATGTCAAAACTCTCAAGTTCGAATCAAAAAAGTGTTTCGTTTTTTTCTGATCTGCACAGACGTTCTGTATTTCCATCAAAGAACCGGCTGTATGTATTGTTTTGTCGAATATACTGATTCTAGGGCTTTCTCCTGCGTAGTGCATTTTAGCAGTTTCATGATAATCCTCACTTTATAATCCAGTGACAGCACTACTTCGTTGCGGGAAGGAATATTGTCATTTAAGCTGGTATTTTCCTAATTATTGTTTGCATTCGTGGGTGAGGAGACTTGGTTTTCATGGAAATATTTCTGAATTGAATGCGGCGTGCTATTTTCTGGGGTGAACGATTTTATTATTGCTTCTCCTGCCAATAACACTTCAACGTGATAAATAGGTATAGGTTCTCCGGGTATTGAGCATCATTGCCATTTATAGCTGAAATTAGCATAAGAACGTTTGAATGGACAAACACACAAATGCCAAGCGGTTGCATTCGATGGCTTCAATGAGGTGGGAAAGTATTCAGTGAGAGACCATATTCATGAGCAGGATTATTTTCATTTATCGTGCTATGGTTGAAGTGATTGATTTTTGACAAGGATAAAAACTCATGGATTTTCTTTAGATACATTCATCTCTATGATATGCTTCAGCACTTCAATGATATTTCTGATGTCATCCAACCCGTTGGTAAATTCTGGACTTCCAGCAGAGGAGTATCCCGTAGCATGAGGCTCCTGTAATTAACCCATGGGAATATGAAAGCGAGCTGTAGACAATTAACAAAAAATTCGCCAAGATTCCATATTCTCATGGGCGAAAAGTCCTCTATGCGATCATATACTTTCTTCAAGTTGGACAAAATAGCCGCACATTTGGACATATAAATGCCATAGCTCCAGTAAGACTTGTAGTCTCCGATTTCCTTGAATTCTACTTCCCAGCACGCCTTCGAAATCCTTTCAAGCAATCATCTCCGTCTATTTTCATGTTGTGCCAGGTTCATGTTGGGGAATTTTCTCCGTTTCGTTTGTGCGTGCAAATTTGTGTGTAAGCCTTTTTTACTTTCCTCTTATCCAGACCATTGAACAATTTTGATGTACACTTTATTGCAATCTTATCTTCATTAGTAAATATTTGCGTTGTGACCATAGACGTACGTCTTTTTACTTTTCCAACTGTCATAGCTTGTATGTATGTTTATTTGTCTCAAGCAATGAAGATAGCCGGAAAACCCACGATCAAAAAGATATAATTGAGGGCTATACGCGACAGACCAAGTAAGCCTAAAACACTGACGTATAACCCCAGCAATTCCAACGAAAAAATAAAAGTGAGAAAATACAGATATGCGTGCAATATGCGCACAGCCCACTGCGTTGACCAGTTTGTCAAAATCCATCACTATAAATGCACATAAATGAAGTCATTGTAATCGGCTTTGCAATTCATTGCATAGTAAAAGACAAATAATAGCAGGTTGAAGATCTCACGTTCGAGTCCAACTCGTTAATCCATCCCACCACTCAACCCAGGGTGTAACAACCTGGGTAGGCTAAACCCAACAGGAGAATATCATATCTTCATGACACGAGGCTGAATAAAACAGTTTGACCTCATTAAACAACATCTAGTATCTAACAGCTAACTAACAACAGCTACAAATTTATGTACCTAAATGGGAACGAATTGTAGAATATCTGATTTCCCGTCGACGGAAGCAATAGATTATCTTCACGGGACATTCAGCTATGGCATATTTTGAAACTTCAATTGTGTAAACTAGAGAGAAATGTCTGTGAGTTGTGTTCTGTGTTGTTTTTTTAATCAATTTGGGTTGGAATTCTCTGCTGTTGTTGCAATTGTTCAGAATTATTACACAAGTTTCATCACTTGAAATGCCTCTCCCGCGCACCTGTGAGAGAAAAACTCAGAAACAGCAACACGTTCATCCATAATATGTTGCCAATAAATGATTTTTAAACGTAATCCTAAATACTGAACGGGATTCATAAACTTTAATTTCACTAGGGATTGAGTTTCACAATTTTGCACCACGATATATGGTTGATTTCTAGCGCTTCCTTAAAAATGACGTAAATAAGTTGTTACTGTTTCTAACAGATTGGTTCTTACCATATTTTAATTATAATGTTGACTACCTAATGTTGACATTAGTGGGATATTTTATATATTCCCACTAAAAAAACATTCCAGAGGCGTGGTAAGGTCGTCGAAAATATTTGATACGGTTCGATTTTTCCAGTTTCTCGATATGACGATTTCTTGTTTGTCAAATAAAATACATTAGGGGAAGATATGGTTAAGCTGGGCGTTGGGATCAAAGGGACAGTCAAATATTTTACAAACACGGCGCATGTATACAACCTAATCTAGTCACATGTTTTTCCCCTTCGAGAAGGAAGGTTCTGAGTGTCGTGATGTTTAAAAGTTAAGCGGGCGCAAAAATCAATTGTAAGCCATTTTCATGTAATAAAAAAATTCATAAAATAAAATGGGATTTGCCCCAGTATTGAAAATGTCGGCGTTTATCGTGCGTATAGTACGAAATCCATTAATTGTTATAGGCCTATTACCTCTTTGTCCTTACAACTAATTGATTTCATTTAGAGTGTGTCAGTGAGTGAATTAGTAGGCTGTGTGTTCTTTTATCATTCCGATATTACAGTTCATTAGGTGTTTACCGTCGGATTTCCATTGCGACTGCGGATTGTGGTCAAGATTTTACAAGTTCTTTCTTAATTTCTGGCGTACATTCATTGTGGTTACGGGAAGGCATATAGTGACCTTGTTGAGGGTGCATAAAAGCGCATCCGGGAGGAGCAGCTTACAATATTCTCAAGTGCTTAATGGTCGGATCTTCTGACTACGGCCTGCGAATAGTTTATATTTTACATTAAGATAAAAATAACTGTACCCTTCCTGGGGTGCTGCAAGTTTACACTCAATTTGGCACAGTAAGGTGTCAATGGAAATAAAAATAATATCATTTCGGAGTGTTACAAGGCAATTTACAAACTAAAGTCAATCATGGACGAGATACCAGAGACTCTGATCTTAGCTGGCCAGAGTGCTTCAATATCAGAATTTGATGCATTCAAGGATGAACCAGTTCCGGCAAAATGTGCGTTCTTGCTCTGACGAACCGGATCAATTGATGAGCCAAGGAATCACCGTGTAACTGCAAAACCAAAATCCACATATGATGATGAACTTGATGCATGCAGAGATTTCATGCGTTCCTAAATTGGAGAGGCTGAGAAATGTGAATCCTCTTCGAATACTGTTTCACAATCGGATGTGAAAATGCAAAATTATATTTTAGACAGCCACCTTTACGAGGAAGAATATTGAATCCCATCATTCAATCACCTAATGTTGTAATAAACCGTCAACCACCGATAGTGCAGCAGAACCTGGCAAGTAAGGATGATCTTTGCATTTTGGGAAACACAATGTTACAAGAGTTCACCCTCCCTAAGCTGAATCCAGTGAGTTCAATGGTGATCCAAAATCAAATCATATGTTTGTTCAAGGCTTCTACAGTGTTATCGGTAGATAACCATATGATTCTGCGGTTAAACTAACACACTTAATCCTGATGTGCCATCACGAACAACACTCAGGGTCTCTTTCTGCTTTTTTGCATTTCCGATGAAGAATTGTTTCACAGTATTTAGTCACTGGAAGAATAAGTCTACTCTCGACGCTCAAGCTTATTTAAAAGATATAATTCGCCAACGTCCAGATCGTCTGCAAAGAATATATACGTATGATCAATCTTGGTAATCTAATCCTACGCCGTAGTTCATACAATAAACTTTGTACAAGAGCGAGCACATTTATATGACAACTTTTTGGACGTTTGTTGTCTGAGTGGAATTAGAAGCATGGACCGGAACGCCTGCCAAGAGTTAATCACGGCCGGGTATCAGCTTATGCAAGTATGGACAAACCATCGGATGTACATTCGATTCCGCCCTAGACTAATTAACAGACAGCTACACGAAGATTTTCTTACACCGTAGTATCGATGTAACGATTTCAGGAACCAATCAATAAATTCACGTAAGAAACATAATTTGAGTTACACTTACAATTGCCTGAGATCTGGTCACATCATCACCAAATGACAGTGAAACGATTAATGTAGTTGAAACGTAAATTCATGGAACATCCTTGAGTTGTTTGATGAATACAAAACTGAAATGTATGATTTTCAATAATGGGTACGTAGAGGAAATGCCAGCTGGCAAATTGAAACGTACTGACATTACATGATATATACCACAAAACCATACAAAACTATCTAAATTTAGAGTTGTGTTTGACAACTCAGCTGAATTTGAAGGCACATCAATCAATTAAATTTACTGACACGACCAAATGACAACAACTTGTTTCCATCAATAATGCGATTTCGACAAGAACCTGTGGCATGCATTTGTGACATTAAGCAAATGTATCACGGGATATGGTTTCCACTAGCTGGTGCAAATGCTCAGAGTTTCTTGTAGTGGCCTGACAATAACTTAACAAAACTTCCCGATCACTGTCGTATGTTATTTCACTTTTTCGGGAATTCCTGTTCTCCATCCATTGCCTGGTTCACGATTCGAAAAGTAACTGAAAATAATTTCCACTGATGATATTCTTAGTATGGTTCGTTGTGCTTTCTATGTCGATGATGGAATGCCTTATTTTGTACACGTTACGATTGCTCAGCTTCGTTAGCTACTGTAGGATTTCGGATCACTAAATTTGTTAGTAACAATGTTGATGTACTGAAATCCATTCCAGAGTCTCATCGTGCATCACAGATTCGAGATCTAAAATTTGACCTCAGTGTAATGAATAAAACTTTGGATTTGCATTGGGATATGCTCACAGATAAATTTGTATTTAATGTTAACCCCGAACCAAAACTCTCCATACGCAGAGGAATTCTTTCAATGATTTCACAAATTTTTGACCTGATGGGGGTTCTTCAACCATTAGTACTATCAGCTCGGTGCATTCTCCAAGATCTTTGAGAAAAGAATTATTTTCGGGATGACACTGATGTTGGTTCAGTAAATTATCGCAGGGGACACTGGATGAGCAAACTTCCTGCATTCCTGGCTTGACTATTCCCAGTTGTTATAAGACACCTGATTTAATTCCAAGCAATATTGAATTGCATTGTTTTCGCGACGCTACTTCTATTTATTATAGAGCTTGTGCATGTTTAAAATTTGAAAACGACCAACAAATAACTCATTGTTCTTTTGTGAAGGTGATATCAGAGTTACAACTGAGTAACCTCTCACAATCAACGTTTAGAATTGACATCTGTAGTAAGACAAATTGTATTGTTTGTGATTTGAATTTTGAAATAACAACAATGTTAGGTTTTAGACCGATTCCAGATCAGTGCTTCATTTCATTAATATCGATCCGGTCGATTCAAGACCTTTGTGGCGAATCGTGTCAATAAAATTCATTTACTTTCGAAGTTAAATCAATGGCGTGGCGCCCCAACAGCAAGCAATCTAGCTGACATTGCCTCTCGTAGGTTTTTGCGTGAAAACACCACAAGGCTGACTTGTGGATCAACAGGCCCAAAATCTTACATAAAATGATTAAATTGGCCAACATATTTATTACCTTTGAATCATGATATTGCTTCACCACAGACTGCTATTGGACAAATACAGCAAGAATTTTACATACATTATCTTTGTGACACGCACTGCCACATAGATATTCACGTTTTGAGAAATTGGTCGAAGCTACAGCTTGGTTTAAACGGTTTGCGGGATACACGAAATGGAATTTTTTGCATAGAACAGACGAACAACCACAAACGGGGTTTCTAACTGTTGCAAAACTTAAGCCTGCTTACTTGAGATTTGCGAAATTAGTCCAACACAACTCGCTTTCTAAGATGTTGAATTTCTACTCCACACGAAATGATTTTTTGGCATAGAGGAATAATTCTCGTGCCAAACTTAGAACAAGATTTGCAAAGGCAATTCGTAAATGTAGCACATTTGTTTTGACGGAATCTTACATATTTGTGGCCGACTTATGGACTCGGATTTTATCGTTTTAGGAAAGACACTCGATAATTCTGCCTCCACACTTTCATGTGACCTCTTGCCTCCGTGCGCACAGTAGATTGGATATTGAAAGGGAAAGCAGCCGTTTCAAGGGTTCTTCGCGGGTGTTTGTTTTATTGTGAGCGATCGGCAAAGACTGGTGAACAATGGATGGCCAACTTGTCACCGTCACCAGAAGGTTGCCGAAGGTTTACATAATTGGAATTTGAAACACATTGACAGTGAACTGTCGCAGAAAGGTATACAATGGTATTCCATCCCGCTTTGGTCAAGTCACCAAAATGGTGCAGTGGAGATAATGGCACGCGAAACCAAGAAGATATTTCACGCAATCACTCAGGACTAGTCTTTGACTGATTACTCAGTGGCTTCATTCATGACGAGAGTGGAGGCTGTCGTCCTTTGACTCCAACAAGTGATGATCCGTACGACCTCAACATTTTCCACAAATTCCATATTGTCGAACGAGTTGGATACTTCATTGCCCCCTGATGTGTAGACCTGTTTTGGGAGAAATGGTCAAGGAGATATTCGCCATCACTGTACAAGTTGTACCATAAACAAGTTGGAGACATGGTTTATAGACTAAGCTATAGTATATAGGTTAGAGGGGATCACTGTGCACTCCCCTCCCCATAACTCATCGAATGGGGTATCATTGGATTCGTATTGACAACAGCTTTCAGAAAATTTGTTAGCAACAACAAAAAACTCATTCGCAGTTATTGTTAACATCGGTTTAATGAATGCGTGATTTGTTATATTAGGCTAAATGAAAATCAAAAAATTTGATATAACAAATGTTATTGTAATTATTATCTGCTTTAAGACTTATTTGTGCCAGAATTTTTGAGATGTTATAAAGACATATGTTGCCGGATATGACGTCACAATGTCATATATAGTCATAAAAATCCATAGATGACGGAACTGTCAGAATTTTTGAGATGTTATAAACACATATGTTGCCGGATATGACGTCACAATGTCATATATAGTCATAAAAATCCATAGATGACAGAACTATCAGTGTTTTTATCATTTTATCCGTCATTCCAGTTGTTTAGGTTTGTTTTCTCGAATTACCATAAATGTTTGTTTACCTTTCGTAGTGTAAATCATATCAAAACCGGTTGCCGACATCAGTGTGGACTTGCAGTCGTCTCCCTGCACAAATGGGTGATGCCAGCGCGGCCACCGCCGTGAGGGGATGGGGGCATTAAAAGTCACTGGTGCATTTTATTACGTTTTCATTGTTGATGTTGTTAACTTATTAAGACTTTCGCTACAGCGAAAGTCTTATTTAGATTATACGTTTATTATTATTATTCATTATTATGATAGATGGTATCGAAGCTACAAGATCTAGAGATCTAAAATCTAAGTTAAAAGGTCTGTGTGGATGGAAACTCTTTTGTAGGAAAGGAGCAGGGCTAAATTCCCACTACCAGCGACTACAGGTAGTAGTAACCGGGATTAGAGTAATGGAGCGATATCTAGTGATTCAATGTGTGTCTATCACCAGAAATACTTAAACAAGCCCGATACCACAGTTATCATCCACCCTTTGTTGTAAAACTGAAGTTTAATCCAGTAATGAAAATCAGTAGCACAGTTTATTCTAATGATAACACAATTAAACCTATTGGTATGACTCACTCCATATAGAAGTCCTAAATATAAATCAAATTGAACATAAATAACAGTAACTACTCACAATAAACCAAATTAAAGACAGAAGCGAAGATACTGCAGCGCGCCACTGAGAAATTTCCAGCAAATGGAAAGCAGCATGTCAGAAATTACAGTTGCCAGAAATATGGATACCATTTTGATAATTAAACAATAAATAGCTCAGATTGCAATCCAATTAGATGCTCGATTGAAATACCATAATATTGAATAAAATAAACCCCATCTAGCATAATATAAAATAAGATACTCTGAACCAAATGTCTCCAATAACGTAGATGTAGAGCAATACGAAATGGCAACATTTGAAAATCAATGATTGCAACATAGGCTAAGAATATTCTAGAATCCGAATCCTATCAACCATGACCAATGTACGACAAACATTTCTTACATACCGGGCCCAAAATCATAGAAAATATGAATTTTATGTGATTTTCATAGTGAGAAGAGAAATGTTTAACAAACACCACAAAGAAACGTAGGAAATGACAAAAAGAATCAAATAATAAATAAAATACATTACCTCTGACACATCGAGGCGGCAATGGGCAATTGAATTTAGTAACACAGCGTAAGGTGAGAAGGGTATAGTAAAGTAGGTATAGAAAATCAGCTATTAATTCTAAAATAACCAGACCAAGTATGATGTGTCAATGTAGATGTATGGTATATAAAGTGTATATGTACGAATGTGTGTGTATGTGTGCCTCACTGTACTGCCTCTAACAAACACAACTTCCTAACATCTCGAACATATGAAGAATTCGAAGTACGTACTTTCACTCTGCGCACAATACCATGTTTATCAGGGAAGGTTTGATCAACAATAGCTTTGGGCCAATGACCACGAGGGGAACTGTCATCAAACATTAAAACCAAATCACCAATTACAAGATTTCTCTGTGTATTGTGCCATTTCTGTCTTTGTTGTAGCATGGGCAAATATTCTTTCTTCCATCTATCCCAAAATATATCCAGTAACCTTTGTGAATTCCTCCATGTTCGCTTGTATTCATCAGACTTCATGAACTTATCTGTTGGTAATGAAGGATCAAGTTTTGCAATGAGAATTGAATTTGGTGTCAAAACATTCATGTCTCTGGGGTCATCACTCAATGGTGTTAGCGGCCTATCGTTTAATATTCCTTCAACTCCAGTAAGGAAACTCCACAAAGAATAATCTGTGAAAGCTCTTCCATCAGTTACAGCTCGCAATGTCTTCTTTACTTCACGAACCATCCGTTCAACAACTCCAGATTGATGACTGGCCAGAGGAGGGGAAAAATGCCATTGAATTTCTTTCTGAGATAAAGATTTGTTTATAACATATTGATTCCAATTTTTGATCCCTTCTCTTAGTTCCTTTTCTCCACTTGTAAAATTTGTGGCATTGTCAGAGTAGACATGTAGTGGCGTAGAACGTCGATCAGTGAATCTAAAAAAGGCTTGTAAAAATGCAGACGTATCAAGAGATTCTGCTACTTCAATGTGTATAGCACGGGTTGCCATGCATGTAAAAAGACATCCGTAACGCTTGTATTCATTACGGCCAAGCTTAACCTTGATTGGACCAAAATAATCCACAAAAACAGATTGAAAGGGCTTGCCTCCAGCAGTAATTCTGCAACTTGGTAGATCTGCCATCCACTGCTCACCAACACGAGCTGACCTTTCTCTGCATTGAACACAATCTCGTACAACCTTTCCAACTGCCGATTTACCCTTTAGTATCCAAAATCTTTCTCTTGTCGATGAAAGAACGTGTAGTGTACCAGCATGACCTGTATTTCTGTGATGCATGTCTATGATCAGTTTAGTTACATGGTGATAAGGTGGCAAAATAATTGGATACTTCTGATCATGTGGCATATCAGACTTAGAAAGCCTTCCCCTCATACGCATAATGCCATCTTGTATAAAAGGATCACATTTCAATAAAGAATTAGCAAATGGAGATTTCAAACTTCGTTTTTGTCCAACTTCACGAGGAGGTGGGCTAGGATTTGTGCTTTTACCAAAAAACTTTATTTCCAGAGCCAAGGATTCATTCTGAACCAACCTGACTATTTGAATTGTTGCATTCTTCAATTCCTCCACAGATATGAATCCACATGCAGGAGATTGAGCACCGCGTAAGTATTTCCACTTCATATACGATTTGAACCGAACCAACCAGACCATAGCTCTTTGTAATTTTTCAAATTTGGAATAGCGAACAAACATATTGGAGAATGAAGATTCACCAGAATTAGGATCGCACTCACCAGAATTGAGATCACAATCAGTCGACAAAAAATTAACTCTCAACTCAGCCGAAATAGGATCACTAAGAATTGAAAAATCAGGTGGGCAAGAGGGCCAACATGATTCATCCTTGCGCAAAAAATCAGGACCATCAAACCAAAGAGCAGACTTGGAAACTTTATTGGGCATGATACCACGCGAAGCAATATCAGCAGGATTCTGCTTACTACCAACATGCAACCACTGTTCAGGCCGTGACAACAAATGAATAGTATTAACTCTATTGGCAACAAATGTTTTGAAACGCTCAGAACGGTTGTTCAAAAACTGTAGAACAGAAGTAGAATCTGTCCAATACAAGACCTTATCAATCTTATAATCCAATTCACTTACAATAGAGCGACCAAGCTCTGCAGCTGCAACAGCAGAAACCAACTCCAAACGCGGGATAGTGATGAGTTGCTTGGGGGTCACACGAGAAATGCCTCTGACAAAAACAACATGTATATTATCATTATAATCAACCATACGCAAATAACTAGCACAACCAAAGCCAGTCCTACTAGCATCACAAAACAAATGCAACTGCGTATCAATAGGGGTGAAATCAGTTGGCTTAAAACAACGCGAGATGGACAAGTCATTTAAATTCGGTAACGATTCTATCCAAGCCTCGAATCGTTCTCTAAGGGAACCAGCGATAGTGTCATCCCATGAATATCCTTCGTTACACAAATCTCGAAGGATATGCTTAGCAGGCAATATAAAGGGTTGAACAAATCCCAATGGATCGAATATCTGGCTAACCATTGACAAAATTCCTCTCCTAGTTGGTGGCCGTGGTTCAACATTAACACGAATAACAAATTTATCCGAATGAACTCGCCAATGCAAGCCAAGGGTCTTGCTAGACGAACCACCTTCAATATCGAAGTCAACCATTGATGGAGCTCTATCCTCTTCAGAAAGAGAATTTAACACCGTCCGATCATTGCTCATAAATTTTGCCAAATGAAAACCACATGTACCCAACAATTTACGTAATTGCGGTATCAATTCCAAAATTTGCTCAACAGAAGATAAACTTTTCAAACAATCGTCAACAAAGAAATTACGGTTGACAGTTTCAAGAGTGACAGGGTCAGCATTAGATAGGTTATCAATAACAGCTTGACGAAGCGCAAATGTGGCAACTGAGGGAGAACTTCGACAACCAAAAAATATGACTTACCATTTTCAACTCTACTGGGTCCTGTGATAAGTCATCATTGGGCCACCATAAAAAAAATCGCATAGAATCACAATCTGGGGGATTTACCAAAATCCGGTGAAACATTTGTCGAATATCACAAACAACTGCAATAGGTTCCTGTCGAAAACGCATTAAAACACCAACCAATGTATTGGTATTAAAAGGACCTGGAATTAGATTATTATTTAAAACATGTCCCTTGAAACTCAGCAGAACAATCAAACACTACACGAAATTTTTGGCCAGTATAGTGATGTGGTAAATATGATGTTCTGTTACTGTGTGGCAACTCATGTTCAGGTATAAATTGTGCATAGCCATTCTGGATGTATTCGTGTATTTTACCTTTGTATTTCTGAAAAAGATCTGGGTCTTTCAAGAATTTTCGCTTTAAATACATTAATCTCTTTTTTTTCGCCAAAGTGCGGTTATTAGGGAGAATTACCTCATCGGATATCCAGGGTAAAGCAATTTGATACCTACCATTCACCATCCTCACCGTGTCAGACATAATGCTTAAAGCCTTCCTGTCATCAACCGAAAACTCTGTAGTGCAAGGATCAGCATATAAATCAACAAAATCATGACCACAAATGTGACAAACAGGAGAATCATTTAAAAATTTGCTTGCAGTATCTGTTTGTAAAAAATTAATATCAGCATTATTGATAATTTCAGCATTTTTGTCAGGACCAGCTAAAGCCCAACCTAACACAGTATGATAGGCAGTAGGTGAACCTTCCTCACCAACTCTACTGGCAGAAATAGGATGCCGTCCTAATACATCGGATCCTATTAATATATCAATTGTACTTTCCAACCTAGGGAAAGATAAATCATGCAAATGTGCATAGCGTTGAACTATTTCTTGATGTGGGATAGAATCTTGTAAATCTGGGATGTCATTAAATGTTAAAATATTATTTACGCATAAATCATCATGTTCATTCACACCACAAATTCTAAAGGACACACTATTTCCTACATGGGGTCTTGAACCATTGGCAGTGTGGATTGTACACTCTTCGATATCCCCAGAAAGACCTAAGTTTTTAGCTAGATCAGTGGTGCAAAATGACCGGGAAGAGCCAAAATCAAGAAAGGCATATGTAAATAAAGAACATTCAAAATTATTGGCAGTGACTTTGACTGGAACGACCATAAGTCGTACAGGATAATTTTCAACATTAGATGAAATAAAACTTGCATGCACATTACTCACACCGGGCCCATTAGACCCACTACTTTTTGTATTTGAGACATTTTGTGATGTTTGAGAGGGACAGGACATCATCATGTAGAAGTGTATGATGCTTTTTTCGACAATTAGAAACTTGACATGTGTGGGCAGACTTGCACTCCCTTGCGTTGTGCCCAATGCGTAAACAGTTGAAACAAGCCTTGGCATCTCTGACGAAGTCTCTTCGTTGCTTGTGTCTTTATCCTTCAATTTTGTGCAGCGATACAAAGGATGCATATCACTGCAACAAAGGCACTGAATTTGTAAATTCTGATAAGATTTTTCAAAAGTGTCCTTGTGTCTATTTCCATGATTACTACCAGATGAGCTAATTGTTGTGTATGTCTTGGCCAAGCGTGATCTAGGGTTGATTTGTTGCTTGCCCTTGACATAACGTTCTGCCATAAGTCTTCCATAGAAAGTATTACTCAGATGAGCCCTTCTTTCAACATATTCCAGTAAATGTATATAAGAGGGTATTGGTCCATTTTTCCAAGACTCATCACGCAGATAATCCATTTGAACATAAGGCAATCGATCAAAAATATCCCTTAGATATGACTGTGCATCAAGCATGTGCTGCTTTTCCCAATGAGAAAGTATGACAAAACAATTTCTCATTTTTACTGCAAGATCATAAAGTGCCTCGGCATCATTTGCCCTAAGTTGTGGACCGAGAGTGAGTTGCTTTATATTTGCTTCAATTACCAAAGTTTGATTTCCAAATCTGAATTCAAGCGCTTTCCTTGCCATTTCATAACCATCTTCTGCTGGAGTTATGACTACCAAGTGTTTGATAGCATCCTTCGCTTTCCCCTTGCACATTTGTACAAGTTGAGCTAACTTGACATCAGATGGATATGGATGTTTGTCGATCATGTTGTCAAAACCTTGCATGAATGAATGATAATTTTCAGGATTGCCATCAAAAGTTATTTGGATCAAGCTTGGGTAGAGTGAAACCTTGACGCACAGTTTGCATCAATGCAAATAAATCATCTTTACTTGCAGCATCATTTGAGGGATTAGCACTTGTGAATGGCCGATAAAACTTATGCATTGGATATTCGTAAGATGGAATTACATTTCCTGCCATAGCCGACATCACAGGTTTGGTACAAGTTTGCCGTGGTGCGCTCCTAGAAAAACTGGAAAATTGTGCATGTACAGGATTACTACTGCTTCGCTGATAAAAGCTGGTTTTATTAGGGTTGATTGAATGGATACCGGTATCTGCAGTGTAGTTATCAAGCTGCATTTCACTTGTGCTTCGAGGGAAGCGAGTGTCTGCCAGTTTCACAGGGGAGACTGGAGAGCTAATTAACTTTGGTTCCTGAAATGGTTGATTAACTGATGCATCTGCAGGGATTGCCGGGCCCATGGACAACATTGGTTCACTCAGGGGAGCAATAACTGGTGGGAGACAAGCAGTATTTGTACACTTTGAAACAGGGGGCATTTGCATACTTTGTGATGTGACTGGAATATCAGCAGAAAAAGATGTTGCTGCATATTCTCTTGCCTGAAGTACAGGTGGAGTAGAAAGTGTAGTGACATGTGAATGATGAGAACTACTTCGTCTTGATGATTTTATACTGCTTGCTGCAGCTATAACTCGTGCCTTTTCTCTTTGCAATTGAGCACTTCTGAGAGAAATTTGCAGTTGTAATTCAGCTTCTTGCTTTCTGAATTCAGCTTGTTGTTTGTCGAATTGAGCTTGTAGCTTTGATCTAGCCAAATGAGCTTGAGCATCTTCTACCTTTTCAGCAGCATCTATTTCTAACAGACGAGCCTTTGTGACACTTGAAGATGTTGATATGGATGAACGGGATTTCTTTGATTTTGTGGAACGGTGAGATTTTGATGACTCTTTACTAGATTTTTGACTTAATGCAACACACGACTCCAAATAGCTCTGATATTTCACGTCCCACAGCCTTCTTGTTTCTTCAACTCTAGATATTTGTAGTTTTGCCGTTTCAATCTCTTCAGACGAAACTAGTGAAACCGCTCCAGATTCGGAACAAATAAAATTTTGCAGAAAATCACACCAAGCGTTTAGAACAGTGTCCAATTCAGATTTAACTTTTACAACCAAAACACAATTTTTGCCATCAGTTAAAAGTGTAGTAAACTTTTGACAGTGCTCAGCCACAGATTGCGAATAAAAATCACAGGTTTCCTTGAACGAATTCCCAATAATTTCGTCACTGGTATTAACAGATGATGCCATTTGATGTTTAGTTCCAATTTATCACTTTATATCCACAAGTCAATATTAGGTTTAATCCAAAATGTAGGAAAGGAGCAGGGCTAAATTCCCACTACCAGCGACTACAGGTAGTAGTAACCGGGATTAGAGTAATGGAGCGATATCTAGTGATTCAATGTGTGTCTATCACCAGAAATACTTAAACAAGCCCGATACCACAGTTATCATCCACCCTTTGTTGTAAAACTGAAGTTTAATCCAGTAATGAAAATCAGTAGCACAGTTTATTCTAATGATAACACAATTAAACCTATTGGTATGACTCACTCCATATAGAAGTCCTAAATATAAATCAAATTGAACATAAATAACAGTAACTACTCACAATAAACCAAATTAAAGACAGAAGCGAAGATACTGCAGCGCGCCACTGAGAAATTTCCAGCAAATGGAAAGCAGCATGTCAGAAATTACAGTTGCCCCAATGTCAGAAATTACAGTTCAGAAATATGGATACCATTTTGATAATTAAACAATAAATAGCTCAGATTGCAATCCAATTAGATGCTCGATGGAAATACCATAATATTGAATAAAATAAACCCCATCTAGCATAATATAAAATAAGATACTCTGAACCAAATGTCTCCAATAACGTAGATGTAGAGCAATACGAAATGGCAACATTTGAAAATCAATGATTGCAACATAGGCTAAGAATATTCTAGAATCCGAATCCTATCAACCATGACCAATGTACGACAAACATTTCTTACATCTTTGTTTCATATTTTTAATTTGATGCTGTTATTCATTACCACTTAAAAAAATAGAATAAAAAACTTCTAATTTTTTTCGTGCGCCCCCGCTGCAATCATGATTCAATATATTTTGTCAAATACGTTGGGTGGTTTCCTCAACTCCTCAAAAATTTTGATTTGTGTATTAAATAAATATATCACCAAGCACCATTATTGTGTCACCAATACGATACGCTTACTTATATGTTTAATATTTATTTTGCTGGTACGATATATTTCCTCTCAAAAGGTTTGTATGCTCATTCAACCCCTGCCATTAAAAAATCTTCATGTATAAATATGGTGTAATCAAGGTAAATGGACTCCGTTAGAACTTGTATCTGAATTTAATTTGGCCAGAATAAAAATTTCGAAAAATATCTTTACATGTTTTGAATAAATTCATAGCCTATGAATTTTTACCTTGATCTTATTTCAAAAATTCTATAAGCTTCAAGCTGTCGCTGTTCTGTGGATGAAAAAAAAATACATTTAAAATGCTCTTTAGTCCTAGCTGCAAATAGTACTCGAGTTTTTTCCCATTCAGTCGATTATGCATCGTACGCGGGCGTTGATGTAATTAAGAGGAATTTTATTGTGAAATACTTTATTGTATTGTGACTGTGAAACTTTATTTGAAGGATAAAAAGTTTGATATGAAAGAGCTCAATTAATAATGTTCTTTCTATATTTCATTGTTAAATAGCGAATTTTGCACAAATGGGTGCAATGGATGCGTGAATAGATAATTATAATATACTTGGTACATTTTTAGAAGCAACATTTGTTGAGTTGAATAAGTTTTTTTTTTCAGTGGAAATTCCCTGCAAGCATGGTTGGGAGCAGCATCCAGAACGATTTAACTAACATCCTAAAAGAGTTGAAAATAAAAAACTAGCGACTGCGTCCCAAGATAAAATGTACATATACAGAAATGTGCCGATATAGTTGGATCCAGTAAATAGATAAAAGACAATGTCCTATTTAACCAACTTTAAGAATATAAGTTTAAGTCATCATTTATTACAAGTTAAAAATACATTTTCCTAGACCATTATCACGAACTCTCAATAATAGCTACGTAATCTTGGTTTCTTTTTAGTCGTCTCTTACGACACGCAGGAAATACGTTAGAAACCCGTTTGATATTCATTGCCAAGTGTAGTTTAGAATTTTGTGCACCAACAGCACAATATCCTCATTTTAGGCAATACCAAAATTATAAATCCCAGTCGAAAGGAACACATATATATAAAAAATAATCTTGTCAGTCGTGGGTGCTCCCATTCGTGCGGTCAGCCTGAAATCTCAAAGCTTTTTTTTGTTGAAATTCACCCTGAGCAAGGCCGGAAGTAGTGCTTAGAAGGAACCGAAGCGGCCGCTTAATCGCAAAAAGCAACTACAAGATATAGTGCTAGCAACTGCACTCCAGGCGGAAACCATCCGAACGGAACTGAACCACTATGGTCGTAATAACATCTTCCTAAGAAGGCTTCTTTTAACGTGTGCCTTTTTGTAAAACCTAATATATTAACCAAATCACAAACACCTAGACACCCTAGTAGATCAGACCGACACTTCCGTAGCGGGTTTGGACGTGATACTTACTGACCAAGTAAACTAACATCCTTGGAAGAAACCCATTGGGCAGATATCTTGACAAAATTACTTTTATTTCGTGACTTATGCTTTTTAATCGGGGAAAATGCACCCATTTACCGGTATTTTAGTCATATAATGATAATATGCCTATGTATGGCATTGTGACGTCATACCAGCTAAAATATGTCGTTATAACATCGTAAAAATGTTGGCGAGTAACACATCTTTCGAAATAGGTCACAACTAAATCTTAAAAAAGATAATAATTAAAGCAACATGAGTGAATATTAGTTGTTATATCAATTTCCAGGTAGCTAAATTGGCCAAAACATGTATTCAGTAAATCGAAGTTAACAATACTGAATAAGTGCGATCCTGAGATGCCCGAACTGTACTGTGTAAGATAGATGCTGGATGTGAGATGTGAACAAATAAACCGGTTAGGTATAGTTGAGCTGCGAGAGACAGGCAATCGTGGGGGGAAGTACTAAAATGTCGTCGGAGGCGTCGAGGGCTAAGGGAAAGCGTCGGAGGCTAAGGGGAAGCGTCGGAGGCTAAGGGAAAGCGTCGGAGGCTAAGGGAAAGTGTCGGAGGCTAAGGGAAAGCGTCGGGGGCTAAGGGAAAGCGTCGGGAGCTAAGGGAAAGCGTCGGGGGCTAAGGGAAAGCGTTGGGGGCTAAGGAAAAGCTTCGGGGGCTAAGGGGAAGCGTCGAAGGCTAGGGGAAATCGTTGGGGGCTAAGGGAAAGCGTCGGACGCTAAGGGAAAGCGTCGGGGGCTAAGGAGAAGCTAAGGAAAAGCGTCGGAGGCTAAGGGGAAGCGTCGGAGGCTAAGGGAAAGCGTCGGGGGCTAAGGGAAAGCGTCGGAGGCTAAGGGAAAGCGTCGGGGGCTAATGGAAAGCGTCGGGGGCTAAGGGGAGCTTCGGGGGCTAAGGGGAAGCGTCGAAGGCTAAGGGGAATCGTCGGGGGCAAGGGAAAGCGTCGGAGGCTAAGGGAAAGCGTTGGGGGCTAAGGGAAATCGTCGGGAACTAAGGGGAAGCTTCAGGGGCTAGGGAGAAGCGTCGGAGGCTGAGGGAAAGCGTCGGGGGCTAAGGGAAAGCGTCGGGGGCTAAGGGAAAGCGTCGGAGGCTGAGAGAGAGCGTCGGGGGCTAAGGGAAAGCTTTGGGGGCTAAGGGGAAGCTTCGGGGGCTAAGTGGAAGCGTCGAGGGCTAAGGGGAAGCGTCGGGGGCTAAGGGAAAGCGTCTGAGGCTAAGGGAAAGCGTCGGAGGCAGAGGGAAAGCGTCGGGGGCTAAGAGGAAGCGTCGGAGGCTAAGGAAAATCGTCCGGGGCTAAGAGCAAGCGTCGGGGGCTAAGGGAAAGCGTCGATGGCTAAGGGGAAGCGTCGAGAGCTAAGGGGGAGCGTCGGGGGCTAAGGGAAAGCGTCGGAGGCTAAGGGAAAGCGTCGGGGGACAAGGGAAAGCGTCGAGAGCTGAGAGCTTTTAACGTGGAGGGCTTTTAATGTTTATGTTGTGATCACGAAAAGAAATTAAAATATCCCGCCTAAGGCTAACTTGGATGGTCACAGAAAGTTTATAAAAGCGAGTGCATTTTCATCCATTAATAAGAGAAGATCAGATTGTATTGAGATTCTGAAATTATTCTTTTTGTTGAAGTATAATAAAGAATATCAAATTTGGTCTCTATCTCGTTCTTCTATCTTGACCCTCCAGGGTTAAGAATCACGGGAGTCAGGACAAAATTTCAAATAACAGTTAAGTAACGTTTTTCACGATTATATTAAATAGCGTATAGGGGCCATTGCTAACATTAATCTGTGTTCGTATTTTTTCATTCAGCGTGTTCAACCTCAATTAAATAATCGATGTTGTGCAGATACAAAGAAGACAAGACGACGATGTTACTTTGAGCAGAAGATCGTAGCAAAATTAACAACAAGAGCGGATGTGCATCAGAAAAAATGCAACAACGAATTTGCCTGTCGGACTGCGTCAATACGATTTCTAAAAAGTCTTAAAATGTACAGCACTAAAAGTTGATAAAAAAAAGTTATTCAAAAAAGTGAACAATCAAATTTATAAAAATGAAGACGTCGCTGATAAAAACTAAGAAATTATATTGCTTAGATGTCAGATTTTTTATAAATTGTGCTGCGTTTTTATTTCTTGCCATTATAATGTTTATTTTGCGGTGAAAAAATTTTCTTACTCTCCGAAAATCATTTCATGTATTTTTTTATGGCGTTAAAATTCGGCTTATCAATTTCTTAAAGAAATGGTAATATCAGTAAATTTTCTTATTGAACCAAATTAATTGAGAGTGACAGATACAAACAAATAGTTTTTGTTGAATAGATTTTTACGTTGATAATGAAAAGTTGAGAATGTTTAATCATACTTTAAAAAAACATCGCTGCAAAAAGCGGTAAACGCGCCAGGATATATTTGCAAAAAGCGAGTATCAACCCCAAAACTATTTTTTTTATACAAAGCCTAAAGATGGCAAAGACTAACACTACAAAGCCAAACGATGCCACATTTTTTATTTATAAGGCGCAAAAGCTATTCCTTGTGTAAGGAAATATATTGAATTCAAACATTGTTCAATCTGTCAAAAACAATTTTTTAATTAAATAAAACGCCAACTCTACATCCCTCAAACCTACATTTTCTATATCTTTACTTTCTCTAAATTTTCACTCTTGTTGGTATAAATTTTTGTTTTAGATGTGAATTTTACGTATGTATGCTCATTTTATTGTTGTTTTCTTTTTATATCCTTATATATTTCCAGAAGCTGACCCTTCATGTTGCCTAATCAAAGTCACTCCGTGTTTAGGGGGCCGATATATATGTAGCAACCATGGTCAAAATCATGGCCACTAGGAGAATTTGGCATTCAATATATCAGGTTAATTAGGTTCGAGCACCATGCACCTGCTATGATAGTTCGAAAACAATGTTCATGTTGTGATCATGTCTGACGAAAAGAAATTAAAATATCCCGCCTAAGAATAACTTGGATGGTCACAGAAAGTGTATAAAAGCGAGTAAATTTTTATCCATTAATAAGAGAAGTTTAGATTGCGTTGAGATTCTGAAATTATTCGTAATAATTGCCGTATTATCAGCTTTTCTCTCCCGCAAGATAAAAATGATATCCTATATATCGGGGTGACTGGATGTATCCCAAACAGAGTTACCACCAGTTTGCAGTTACGAATGCGCGTTATATTTAAATAATCCATTCATAGCTAACACAATGCAAAGTTTACCGTCACAATTCTCATATCAAAAAATTAATTTCAATTTACGCTAAATAAAAACCGTAATAAAATTGACACTAAGTATATGCCACCAGTATAGAATATGAATACAATGGATGAGTGAATTAATCCATAACAGTGAACATGAATATGCCACACATTTACCCCCTTATAGATTTATATTTCTCGAGGTTTATTTGCATAAGTGTCAAAATAGATGTGACGTTTGTTTTATTTTGATTTAAAACTATGAAAAAAATGCATGAACTCGAACTCTTTTTGACTTCTGAGCTTGAACTAGAACTATTTAGGAATTTTCCTACTCAGTTCGCATCCCCGGCACCGTTGACACTACGCCATTTATAGCGTTTCAATTGGGAAGGACGGGATGTTTTCGCCTGTGCTACAATTGCTTCTTTTTCATTTCATGTTGTTCGTAGCATAATCAGTGGTATTTAGTAGATTCCTTCCAGATGCTGCTTCTAACCCTGCCTGATGCAGTTTTAATATTGGGATAAGCCGGATGAACCCATCCACTAATGGGTTAATAAGCCTTAGCGAATGCTTTCAACCTTTCTAAGTGCAAATCGAGTATTTTAAATCTGAATCTGATATCAGGTAATAATTTTTCTCTATTCAATCACCCAAAGATGACATCGAGGAATGCACACATTTTCCCTTAACGTTCCCCGCTTTCTCTCATCCCTGTAAGCCTTCTTTTAGCCCCCAACGCTTCCCCTTATCCCTTAACGATTTTCTTTAACTCACTACGCTTCTTCTAATACCACGACGCTTCGCTTTAGACCCCGAAGCTCCCCTAAGGCGCCGAAGGCATCCTTTAGCCCCCAACGATTTCCCCTAGCATCTGACGCTTCCTGTTAGGCCCCGACGCTTTCCTTTAGCCTTCCACGCTTCCTCTTAGCCTCCGACGCTTTCCCTTAGCCTCCGACGCTCCCCCTAGCCTCCGACGCTCCCCCTAGCCTCCGACGCTCACCCTTAGCCCCCGACGCTTTCCCTTAGCTTCCGACGCTTTCCCTTAGCCCCCGACGCTTTCCCTTAGCCTCCGACGCTTTCCCTTAGCCCCCGACGCCTTCCCTTAGCCTCCGACGCTTTCCCTTAGCCCCCGACGCTTCCCCTTAGCCTCCGACGCTTTCCCTTAGCCCCTGACGCTTTCCCTTAGCCCCCGACGCTTCCCCTTAGCCTCCGACGCTTTCCCTTAGCCCCCGACGCTTCCCCTTAGCCTCCGACGCTTTCCCTTAGCCTCCGACGCTTTCCCTTAGCCCCCGAAGCTTCCCCTTAGCCTCCGACGCTTTCCCTTAGCCCCCGACGCTTCCCCTTAGCCTCCGACGCTTTCCCTTAGCCCCCGACGCTTCCCCTTAGTCTCCAACGCTTTCCCTTAGCCCCCGACGCTTCCTCTTAGCCTCCGACGCTTTCCCTTAGCCTCCGACGCTTTCCCTTAGCCTCCGACGCTTCCTCTTAGCCTCCGACGCTTTCCCTTAGTCTCCAACGCTTTTCCTTAGCCTCCGACGCTTTCCCTTAGCCCCCGACGCTTCCTCTTAGTCTCCAACGCTTTCCCTTAGCCCCCGACGCTTCCTCTTAGCCTCCGACGCTTTCCCTTAGCCTCCGACGCTTTCCCTTAGCCTCCGACGCTTCCTCTTAGCCTCCGACGCTTTCCCTTAGTCTCCAACGCTTTTCCTTAGCCTCCGACGCTTCCTCTTAGCCTCCGACGCTTTCCCTTAGCCTCCGACGCTTTCCCTTAGCCTCCGACGCTTTCCCTTAGCCTCCGACGCTTTCCCTCAGCCTCCGACGCTTTCCCTTAGCCTCCGACGCTTCCTCTTAGCCTCCGACGCTTTCCCTTAGTCTCCAACGCTTTCCCTTAGCCCCCGACGCTTCCTCTTAGCCTCCGACGCTTTCCCTTAGCCTCCGACGCTTCCTCTTAGCCCCCGACGCTTCCCCTTAGCCTCCGACGCTTTCCCTTAGCCCCCGACGCTTTCCCTTAGCCCTCTACGCCCTCCACGCGCCCGACGACAATTTAGCACTACCGAATCGTGGGTGACGGTTTTTGGCTTAGTTAACATTTTATGCATTTTTCCTGTGCATGAACGTGGTTGTAATACCGTAGTGTTATTTGGA
Organism: Styela plicata; assembly: GCA_963675895.2. Classification (NCBI taxonomy): domain Eukaryota; kingdom Metazoa; phylum Chordata; class Ascidiacea; order Stolidobranchia; family Styelidae; genus Styela; species Styela plicata. The sequence continues at coordinate 1,657,791 of OZ023146.1, forward strand.
AAAACAGTCAGTGTCGACTAGAGCTAATTAATTAAGTGACAATAGATATCAAGTCCTGACAAAATTGTATAAATTCGGTATTATCTGAGCAGAAAACATGTTGATGCAATTGTGAATAAAATGAATGAATGGTTTTGAGTTACCTATTTGTTTAGGACTGGAATAAATAAATGCAGAATGGAGAAAACAATTAGCACTGAGCAGGTTAGAGCACATACATACTTTTTCTGATGAATTGAATTGCAGAAACCCTGAACCTATGAGTAAATTTCAGAAATAGAAACCGCTATCCAGTATTCAGTATTGGTAGAGGTCACAGATGAACATGATTACTCTGTACTCTGCACTGTTGTTGGAAATAAGTGTGCTTCCCGATTTGGCTGAGCCCAGCCCAGTTGATTACGAGTGGCGGGTATGGATTTTGCCGAGACTCAATCCCAAGATCTTCAACCTGATGTTTGCCTTAATGAATTTAATTATATCTCTGTTTCTGTCAAGCAGTAAGCATAATAGTTTTTTTCCTAATGGTACTCCTGTACAATTTTTCTGAAATGCTGAGGCCATCATTCACGACAATTGTCAAGACTTATATATGCAATATTTTAGAGTTCAATTCTAATGTTTTTTTTAATTCCTTATACTGTATATTACCAGATTACTAGAGTATTGGTTTACAATACGACACATTTGCCCGAACTGATGGATAAACAAAGTAATGCTCCATTTGAATTGGAAAATCATTTCTTACTAAGGTTACCTCCAGATGCTTCGACCAAACTGAATGAAGTTCTTCTCGCTGGAAATTTAAAAGATAGATTAACATTAAACCTGCACGATGATTTGCGACACGGTGCTGTGAAATTTGATGGTGAATGTTATTCAGGGAAGGTTTGGGATTTACCTTGTGTTATTGAGTGTCAAAAAACTGTTGATATGAAAACATTTTATAAAACCAATGATCTTTGTCACATGCTTGTATGTACACCTGATCCTGATTTGGGAGAGCATAACACAAATATTCAACAAAACTCAAAGTCAAATTACTTGAGGGAGAGAAAGTTCTTATGGCCACATGGTATAACTCCACCCCTCAAGAATGTTCGGAAGCGACGTTTTCGGAAAACAGCAAAGAAAAAATACATTGATTCACCTGATATCGAAAAAGAAGTAAAAAGGTTATTGAAGGCTGATATTGAAGCAGTAAATGTACGATATGAAATTATAACAGAGGAAGAAAAGTTGGATGATAAAATTAAGTCTGACTCCAATGATGGGAGCCAGTCTCAATCTGTCGAAACCGATGAGCTTCAGAAAATTTTCCAGGAAGTCAGTTCAGAAAGCGATAAAGATTATGATGATGACGATGATATTAATGTTGAAGATGTTGATAAAGATGATAGTATGGACTTCATTGAGATTCCAACAGGAATACCAGTTGTGACAAATGAATTGGAAAAGTCACGTCTAGTAGACAAATTGTCTAAACTTATGGCTGAAATATCTGAATTAAAGAAACGAAAGGAAAGAAAAGAGCAATTAATTAGGGGACAAATCACGAATGAAATGTTAAAAATGAAATTTCAAGGAGAACTCGAAGTAGTAAGATCCAGAATTCAAGATAATATGAAAGAAATTGCCATGACTAAAGCCAAATTAGGTTTAGATCGGTAGTACGAACTTGCCCGATTACTAATATCCTTGATCACAACTCTGACACAATAGGAGTGGTGAAAGCATACAAATATAATAAATATGTCACACTGGCAAAGCTAAAATGTCCTTTTTGTCCATTCTCTAATAATATATTTCCAAACACCTATGTAGTAATTAGTACTGTATAATATCTAAAGAACTTTTAAAGGAAGTTCTCATTGATGTTTGGTCTAGGCAAGGTTGGAAGCAGTGCCTAAGGGAACCAGGTAACGACCACCCAAATGGTAAAGAGCATTATACACAGTACCCGTACTTTGTTTTGAAATATGCCAGTACTGCTACAGGGTATGTAATATATTATTATTATTCTGTAGAAATAAAGTTTCTTATTAAGATGGGATGAATACAAAAAGATCTTATTTAGAAATATGGTAAAGTCTTTTATCCGTTTTAAGCTTTCACTTAAAATGTCATTGCATGTTGTTATCGAATTCTCCAGAATCTGACCGAAGTGACAAAATTATTGTGAGAGACTGATATGGGGATGTTCTTTTGATTCACATTACAAAATTGTTCGTACAGTTACAAATTTTCTGAATTACTGCTTCTCTAGCATATTATTGGATTGTTATCGTTGGATTATACAGAATAAACATAGACATTATTTTTTTTTCTTAAAAGAGGCTATTCAAAATATTCATTAGCAAATTTGAGCTGGGCCAAAAATGTGAAACAGACAACAATTAATTCAGCAGACTGGTAGAAGATGAAAAAGTATCTTTTTGGGTGTATGGTAGCTACCAAACTGTTGAAAAAGTTCAAAATCATCAATACTGATATAAAAAAGCAGTGTTGATAGTTCTGAAGTTTTATGTCCATCTGAAAAAAATGACACGAATATAGTGGAACAATAAAGTCACATAGTTTGCCACTTTACTACTTTAGTTACAGAACATTTTAACAGGATAATTATGGTACCGTACTAAAAGATGATTTGTTGGTTGTTGCTCTATTCATGATTATGCTCTATTCTATTTTTTTTGTATTGTGTTTCAACTTTTAGATTAGATATAGCTCAACATGATTTTCTTCTAGTTGGAAATTTTAGTTTTGTACGTCCTCGAGTCATCCAAACGGTCAATATGTTTTCGGGATTGTTTGGAAAAAAGAAGAAAAAAGATCTTCAGAATAATAATCAAAATGCTAATTCTTTCGAACAAAATAACAGCCATCCTCCTCCTCAAGAAACAAAACCAAAGCTGGTATTTCACACACAGGTAATATCATGGCTTCCAACTAATATAAATTTTTACATTTTGTCGTCCTACCGCAACCTCCACAGCGCTAATGGTTGAAATCAGAGCAGGCATACACCCTGCAAAAATGTTGGGAACTTGAAAACAGGCAATGCACAAAATCTATAATACCTAGCAATATAGCTAGCTAGCTATAAAATGGCCCCATAAATGTTTTGTATATTTTATACTGAAATTGCATGTTTGCTTATCATTCCTGTACCTATGTTATTCAGTGTATATTAAACTCCCGAGAGTTAAGTGGGAAATTTAATTATAGTTTCATCTTGAATGATGTTGTGACTTCTTTCATAAACCATGCATTACACCTCTGCTTGTTAAGACTTAAATATTTTACTTAAAATTAGGCACTAAACAAAGATTAATATTAACAAGTCCAAGCAAAGGTACATGTTGTGTGCTGCGAGATTGAACGTTGAATGAGATATATTGATATTGCTTCCCCTGCAAGTTGGTGATTATAACAAATCAGGTTCACGATGTAATCAGGGCTTTTATTTTTTTTTATTCTAAACAAGTCCAAACAAAGGTACATGTTGTGTGCTACGAGATTGAACGTTGAATGAGAAGTATTGATATTGCTTCCCCTGCAAGTTGGTGATTAGGATAACAAATCAGGATCACGATGTAATCAGGGCTTTTATTTTTTTTTATTCTTGACATCAACAACATGCGGGTGTGAGCAAACAAATTATCACAGTGGATGTGCAGATTGTTGAATACGAATCTTGACTTTAGATCTGCTTTTATATAAATAATACTTTTATTTTTATTTATCTAATGATTTCTTTGTGTTTCAATATTCATTTATTGTCTGACGTTTACTTGTATTCAGCTTGCACATGGCAGTCCTACAGGCAGAATTGAAGGTTTCTCCAATGTTCGGGAATTATATCAAAGAATTGCCACTGCCCTGGGTGTTCCAGTGGATGAGGTATACTGTTTTAAATATGTTTAAATTGTTTTCAAATATCCTAAAGCTGCTTTTTTCCCTAAAATTTTAGAATTTCCTTCCAATTAGCATTTCTGAAATTCCAAAGGGTGCTTCAGACAGTTTTTTAAATTAAACTCTTTTTACTATTTTGCATCATTTATGAGGAATATTTTATGATTTTTCCAAAACACAAATAATTGTTAAGTGCTAATTTAATATGCTGTTGGGACGTATGAAAGTACAGCAAGGCTACCAACTTCACCTTCCATTGATTTTTGTTAATTTCATTGTCAGCTTTATGCGATTGATTCATGATGACCAGCCCTGATCTGATGGGACATCTTTTTTTTTCAGATACTATTTTGCACATTGAACACGCATAAATGTGACATGTCGAAGTTATTAGGAGGGCAAATCGGGCTGGAGGATTTTATATTTGCCCATGTAAAAGGTTTGGCTATTATATAATTAAGTTGCTGTAGTGGGTTCCTTTTAGGCACTGCATCTGGCTTTGCTCTGAGTGAATTTCGACAAAAAAAATAAATGGATAACCAGTTGTTACTTTGGATGCACTTTTCACCATTGCCATTAGAGAAGCCAAGCCTACAATCATTCAGCCTCAAACTTTGTACAGATTCAAATAGTCTGGAGCAGCATCTTCTTCGGTTGTCTGAAATATTCTCATTTTCTCAAATGATCTAAAAAGCTATAAAATCATCAACACCACTATTTCATAGCTGTGTTGATAACTTTGAGCTTTCGTCTACAGTTTGGTTGCTGATCACCCAAAATAGATATTTTAATTTTCCAGTAAGACATATATCAAACTGTTGCCCCTTAGTAATTTTTTTCTTATGGGCCCATTTAATTTAGGTGTCTGAGTACAGAGTAGCTGATATCTACCGGTATTGCTGTATTTTTTATTCTTATGGACCTATTTAATTGTAGTGTCTGAGTTCAGAGTAGCTGATATCTTACTACCAGTATTGCTATATTTTCTTCTTTGAACCCATTTGATTTAGGTGTCTGAGTACAGAGTAGCTGACGTCTTACTACCAGTATTTCTATATTTTCCTATGGACCTATTTAATTCTGGTGTTTTTGTTCAGAGTAGTTGCCATTCTACTTGTCTGGAATATTGTTAACTTTTCATTAGATGTGCAAAACTTTCATTTTTTTCATCCTTTTCTTTTATTTTTTGGATAGCAAGAACTTATGCTCTGAATTAACTACAATGTAACTTTAAATGCACAATTTTATACTGTCCTGAAATATGTTACGCACATTAAATAATTAGAGATGCTGTAAGTTCAAAAATGAGTGATGAGTTCAAAAATTGCTTTTTCCACTTTTGATATTGAAGAAAAATTGTTTACTACTTTTCGATTTGTGTACACAACTTGAGAATTTTAGGTAATATAAGGCTTCAATTTGGTACAATCAAAAAAGGAGGTTTAAAATAATATTCATAGTTACCAGTTTATATTATCATATTATGTTAATGTTGCTTAGGTCAGAGGAAGAGTATTCAACTAACAAAAAGTGAACCTTCACTTGGTTTAACAATAACAGACAATGGTGCTGGATATGCATTCATTAAAAGAATAAAGGTAACCTCAAGTTAATGTTCAGTAACACTTCTATAACCTGTCACTTTTAAGGTAGGTATGTCTAAACGAATTGTATAATTGAAAACAAACATAACGAAGCATGCCAAAGAATAAGTGCTAAGGAGATTCGAAGAGAGTAACTCGTGTTTGCTCGTTCATGCTTATTGTTACGGGGGTTCTGAGTAACCAGCCCCATTCAGTGGTATTAATGTGACAATAATGGATACATAGACACAGATTTTATCGTTTCATAACTTATTGAATATAGGCCATTCTTAATAGAATATAAGGCCAATGACGGTAGAAGCAGTTACTGACAGATGTTCAATTAAATATGCTCTGACTAATTTTATAGGTATTATTCCTGAAAATTTTATTGATTGATGATCATATGTATAAAACAAATTACACACCTTTATATTTCTGTTTAATCATTAAACTATGTAAGGCCAATAGATGATTTTATGTTATACTAAGCATGATCCATAATGTCCTTGCTTTAATTGTCCACACCTCACAAAATATACCATGATGTAACCACAATAACATGGTTGACATTACATGAATCATTGACTCAACTATTCATTTTTAAGAATGTAAACTCTCCTAATTTTATTACTAAATTACCTTATTGACTTCAAACATAGAACATGGTGTGTATTTAATTGTAGTTGTATTCCCCTCAGGTATATTTTACAATACCCAACACACTTTTTTAAAAATTCCTTTTTTGAATCGTGAAATATAAACATAACATCAAACCCCACCAGGCGATGAGCTGTAAATTTGAGCATTTGTGTACAGCTACATTTTTCATAGTTTAAGTGAAACTGCAGACAGAAGAATTTATATTAATTTGTTGTATCACACAACCTTTATCGTTAGAGGTTTTTCCTGGTTCTCCATTTTCACTTCCTACCCCCAATTGGAAGTTTTATTTTTCAAGCATGATTCACACATAAACTGCACCTTACTGAACGTTCCATCAGTGAATGAAACTTCACACAAAAAATTTTCTCCGAATAGGACTATTTTTTTGGAAACATGAAAAATTATACTAATGGTGACTATTCTATTATGATTGATTATGATAGAAAAAATTGGCATTAGTTATTGCATACACCAAACTGAAAAATCAGCATCGGTAAGAATAAATGGTCTGTAGTATCAATATTGTATTCTATTTGCCAAATATTTAAAATAAATTATGCAGGAAATGCATTGGAATTCAAGGCTTACAAGCTTGTAAATATCCATAACCATTTGGAAACTTCTCTCTAATGTATATAATTTTATTTTGCTGTTGACAAATATTTTTATACATTGAGTAAGCTTTTCAGCCCTTTTGATTATCACAACAGTTATAACTGAATCATATGTTTACTGCTGATATATCAGGTATAATGGATAAATTGCTGCTCCTTGCCCTCACTTTGTGTATATAATGACGTATATGGTGTAAATTTCTTGTGTAAATTTACACCAATGAATTTAGGGTGGTGCCAGTGACGGACTATATAAACCTGTTTGCTCAGAGTAGCATATACACAATACATTCAAGTTGAATTTTTGAAACATTGCTGTTGCTTGACTGAATTCTATTAATAATAACACCACAAAAAAATTACAGGCATGGAATTGGCATGAATTACTTAACTATCCCAGTCAAGAAATTTAAAAAATCGGAAACTCAAATAAAAAATGAATAAATTAAATACCTGATTATGTACTAAAAACCACAATCTCATATACATAGCTCTTATTGTTATACTAATGGTATGACTTCATATTAAAAAAAATATCGATTTATAGAAGAAAAAAATATTTCACACATAAATATTTCCATATTCCAAGGTGAACTATTGTCTCTCAGACTTGAAAAAGCCAATTAGGTAGTCTATTCTCCGTATAAGTATTTTTCAATCTAGGAAAATTCCTAAAACCTTTGGATAGTTCTGATCTCTTGGAATCCCTCCCCATTCACGAATTTCCTGGAACAATTCAAATGCTTATTTGAGAATTCAAAACCAGTTGTTTTACCTCAAGCAGTCATGCAGCTACCGTTTAACAGGAATCAACGTGGTTAAAAACCCTTTTTCAATATATTTCAGGAGAATTCATTATCTGATCAATGTAAAACATTATGTGTCGGAGACCACATTGAAGCAATTGATGATCGTTCATTGATTGGGAGCCGTCATTTTGAAGTTGCAAAAGCATTAAAAGAAATTCCTTTGAATACAACATTTACTTTGACAATGGTGGAACCAAGAAAAGCTTTTGGTAAGTTTATGGGAAAAGCTAGTGTCTATCTTTAGCCAAAATAATAGAATTTCATCACTAAATATTATCGAAAAAGCGTTTTTACAAGATATGCTGTTTCCAGGAAATCTTTTCCCTCACACCATTCCCCTGAGAATACTAATGTTCGGTTGTATTATTTCGATATATTTGATTCCTCCATTTCATTTATCAGTGAAATAGATAATTTTTTATCAAATATTTTTTGGAAAATGTCATACGTATATACATACTTGTGACTTATAATATTAATGAATAAGGTAAACGTCAGATAACACATTGATGTTTCTGATCAGAAACCCAACTGCAAGTGTCAAGTGTTTTAGTTATATTTATGAATTTCTTTCTGTCTTCCAGAGATGATTGGTCAAAGGAAAGCACCACAATCAACAGCAAATAGTAATAATGTAGGAACAGGGAAAGCTACTCTAAGATTAAGATCAAAAGGTCCAGCTACCGTTGAATCAATTGTGTGTAGACATATATTTTATTTTCCAATATATTTGACTCATTTTGCTTATGCTATTATGTTTTTTAAAGCCACCAAGTTTGATCGAATCAACCTGAACAAGGCCCTGTACCAGTAACCACTTATAGACGAACATGGTTAGTGTTGTTGTAAAGATATAGTCTAACTAGTTTGGCCAAGCTTACCCTAGTTATTATACCATGGTTTGGATGGTGGGCATGAATTAACGAGCCTGACTTGCTGGAACTTGAATCAAATATATTCACCACTGGGCCATCGCGGCCACTTTTGTTAACCAAAATTAAGATACGCAGCTGGTATATGTGTTAACTTACTTGCCCTCCAAACAGATTATCTTCTGTTTCAAAATAATGTAATTTTGACATCGTATCATCTTACAAGAAGTTTCTATATTAACCACCCAAACTAGTGATTTTAAGGAGAGAATAATGAAAAATATGTTTTGAATAGCTAATCTTTATTACCATATCATGAAAAGTTTTTCATTTCAGAAGTGTATCCTATATTTTTATCACAAAGTTTATACATCTATCATGAGAATCCTAAATACATATATTATATATTTCCAATATTGATCGAGCAGCTACCCAGATAGGTCAAGAGTATTCTTTGAATGTGAAATATCTTTTTTTTGAAGCCAACTGAACAAGAAGATAAAGCTGTAGGGAAGATTGATGACTGTTTGGAAAGTTTCATGGGAATCAGAGATACAGAACTTGGTAAGATATCCTTGTTAATACTAGGCTACTTTTTTTGAATTGTTTATGATGTGTTGTCCATCTTTTCTGGTGATTCATCCTCTAAAAACCATTTTTCCTCCATTGAGTATGATTGTCATAGCTGATTAACTAATATTTATTACAAGTAAGTTTGGGAACAGTACCTGGAAGAAATTTAGTATTGATTACTAATATGTTGGGATGCAAACAAGAGTATGAAAGCACGTACCTGAGCTAAAACTTTTATGTAATACTTCCAAGATTTATTTCTGAAATACCAGTGTGTTGAAAAACACAAGAGAATGTTTGCTCTCATACAGAATATGCGTTAAGGTGTGTAAGGTGAATAAGACAACGTACAGAAAATATTTTAAGGCAATTGATGAAACCGTGTCCAACACAATGTTAGATGGACTAACATTTCAATGGTTTATTAAATTGTGATTTCAGTTGGGAACATGACAAAACAAGATGCTGCCACCCTTTAGTCAGGGGTGGCCAAAATCGAATGTCTTTTGGTTTCAGAATCAAATAATTTTTCCAATTCAAATCATAAGTGACATAATGAACAGACAAGAACGTTTTTTCATCAGCTTATAATTTGAGTGAAATTTATTTAACACTCATTTAAAATTATCCTTTTTGTTGATTTCAAATTGCGGAAATCAAATCGAATATTTTGGACAGACCTTCCTATAGTATGTATTTTTGTATTCAAGATGGTTCAGGATTGTTATGCTAATTGTAATATATATTAGAAAAAAAATAGTTGATGTGCTTTATCTAAAATCAATTTAAATTTTTTTGTTATTTTAGCTAGTACAATATACGAAGCTGGGAAGAGTTGTTCTAATCCTAATCAGTTCATGGCAGCTCTCGAATCTCAATTGGGAGATTTCGGTTTTCCAGAAAACTTTGTGTTTGATGTTTGGGGAGTCATGAGTGATGCAAAACGTGGCCAAATATAAAAAAAACTGCGCCTGCTGCTTGTATACCTTACGTATTTTATGAATATAAATTATTATCATTGCTCAAGGCTTTGGTTTTAAAAACAGGGTTGGGATTCCGACAAAGTCTAATTTTATTGGAAAATACAAGCACCATCAGTTTTGCTGACAACCAGAGAAAGCACAAGTATTTATTAGGTTTTAAGTGTTTGTAAAGTTGCCTATTTTGGATATATTCCTCTTTCAAATTAAACCTGACTCAAAACTTATTCAGAAAATGTTTTGCTAAATATGAACTATTAATGAGTCGAGTTGTTAGGGCGTAATAGATCAGTTGTTCATGTTTGATAAAATTTCGGGTTTGAAGTCCAAAAATTTTCTCAGATGTAAATCTTTTTATCAAATTCTGCTAAATCACAGTATTTTGAATTATCCTACTTGAAAATTTATTATAATCTTGAATCTATAACTGTTTATTTATGGGTACACTTTTATATTGATATGATTGACAAAGGTTATGTTGTCACTCAGAAACTTCTATTGTTATTAGAAATATTGTGATATGACTCTATCAAACTGACCTCAGGTTTTAATATTTATATCAAATTCACCTATGATTCGATAACCTCAGTTTGTCACAGAAAGTCGTACCTGCATAGCATAAACACTTACCGTTAATCTTGGGACCAAATTCATATTTCATTAGTTATATCGAACTCTTTTTTTGCTGATCTATGCCAACAAATTTATCGCCACACCATTTGTTTTAAACATCGATTGTCAGGTGTACTTGATCCATAGTTCTTCAGTACATTAGCTCAGTTGTATCGAGCATTGTGGAGCAAAACATTCTTTTATACCCTTGGATTTTTTTTCGTAAATTATAAATATGCCTCCCAGACTCATTGCTTGTATGTCATAAGATTCAATTCACCTTTTCACAATCACAACGCGTGCCAAGTTTTATATTGTAAAATTTGACACTGATTTTCCATGATATGCATAGAGATTGGTGATCATATTACAACTAACTTTTGGTAGTGGGTCATCTACTAAGTACGAGATTTTACCAAATCTTGACTTAGGAATATTCTTTCATGAATTACGCTTTTGTAATTGCCGACTTGATATTTTTGCTCATTGCATTTTGTTTATTTTACCTTTTTATTATAGTAATTCTTATTTAGATCGTAATAAAGTTGCAAATTGATGGTGAAATTTTATTATTGTTTTATATTATATTGATTGTGCAATTCTACGTAATTGTTGTAATCAGCGTAATGTTAATAAACAAAGATAGCCCAAGCAGGAAAAGCATGCCAATTTTTTTTTCTAGCATGGACCAATGATAGATTGCGCGATCAATGCGCATTCCTTCATTAGCGCATGTTTGGACAAAATAAAAATTTTAGGTAGGGGAAATAATATGATTTTACAACATCCCAGACAAAATTTCATTACTATTTTTTGTAGAAAATAAATGTTTAAAACTTCATAACAGCGAATTGTGGGTTTTCTTATAGCATTTTTTTTTATAAATGGTTGAAGTTTTTTCACATTGGTGCAGTAAATTCTGATTCAAATTCTAATAAATTCTAAATTTTTCGGAATGGTGATTTCACAGTTCAAGGGGCGTAAAGTTCGATCCTTTGAAATTTCAACCAATTAGGTTTAGTGTGTGTTAGTCTATTTTCCCTCATAACAGTCATACAATTTTCTGATATGTCTGTATTGTACTGTTGTACCAGTTGAAATAATATTAAATACTTTCACTCTACTATAGTTTTATAAAAAGAAGTAGCTGATAGTACGATAAATAATAATTTCTCTTACTTTATTTTTTAAAAGAATAATCATTCTCTAATTTGGGGTTATGCGCTTCTATGCTTCAGTTATTATTCATCATCATTAGTCTACAACTGCTGTTATCCATGAAATCTATCACCGACTTGGCTGTCCTTGTTTAGATAATTAGGTATGTTAGTAGTCGCTTTTAAATTAATTTGTTTCTTGATTATTTTAAATCCTAAGTCGCATTCTTTATTTTCCTGTCAAGCACGATAAAAAATTAATAGCAATCCTGTTTTTCTCCAATATTTTGTTCTGTGAATTGGCGCCAGAATTTGCTACCTTACGTAGCTTCACACTGAAACTCTTTAATATTTATGGTAATGTTCTATATTAAAATGAATGTAAATGTGTTTAATTTTTGACCACATATTCATTAGTACAATTTTATAGTTGTTCTGTTTTATAATGTAGTGCAATTTAATCAAAAACGTACTCTACAATGTTGCACTTTGTCTATTCTATCACAATATTTAATTACAAATAGACCATAGTTTGTTTAATTTTCATTCTGTGTTTAATTGTCGTTATATTTTCCTACAGTTTTGTAATTGATAACTGAGAAACAACTATTTTATTTTTATGGTACTCTTATCTTACGAAACATTTTGTTCATTGTAATTTTTAAATTCTAATATTTGCATATATATGTCGATTATTGAGACATTCCCAAATATAGCCTAAGCCCAGCTGGCTAAATGCTCCATTTATCGTAATTTCCCCTATTTCACTGTATATTTATCCTGCATCATGATCACGGGTCTCTAACAATTCCATCCCCGTCAACGATATCAATTATGCAAATATTTCCAGAAAATATTTGAATTATAACTTTGATAATGTTGCCTCATATATATGTTAAATTTGTTCCTACCATGAGAAGCTTATTAATATTATCTTATGCATTTTAACTTTTTTGTCAAAATCTGCTCTGAGCATTTCATACTTTAAAAGTAACCGTGAAACCATTGAAGTGCGAAGAGCTACATAAAATGCTGGGATGGGAACTAAAGAATCCCCATCCTTGACATGTGTCTATTAACTAGAGTTTTAGAGCCTTGCAGATCAACTTGATTGTTGGAGGTGCGCTATTTCTGAAGTTACTATATTTTTTATATCCAGCAATCATTTGGATCTCTTGTAATCAAAAAAGTTCTAAGCCTTTCAATATCTGTTGGGAGGTGAGGTCGTTGGTGACTCGTGCTTAGATTCATTGGGATGGTGTTTTATTAGGATCGTGATGACAATTTCCATGAAAAGTGGTCATATTTTCAATTCTTGCATTGTAGGTGGTGCTCCTAATTTTCATTTTATAAGACTGGTACTATGCTGGTTTATTAACCTTAATTCGTGGTAACAATTCTCGAACTAATTTATCAAGTGGTTAATCAGATGTTGCAAGAATTCTATTAAATGAGTATTGATTTGTGCTTATTTAGGCAATGGCGGTTCTGTGTGTTCATTTCATTTTCGTGGTATACGTAGGATATCAAACTTTTCTTACAGTGTAAGGAGTGTGGCCTTTTTAAATACCCAGACATTGTGAAAATTTGTTAGGAGCAGAATTACTGTGGAGTTGTATTTTTATCTGAAGCATGGAATATTATTTTTTGTTATGAATCGCCATAGTAATGATAATCCATATCGTGTGGTTTGGAATCGAATTTACTAATCATTTTAGAGACAAAACTTTTGATTTTGTTCATTAGCTTGTTTTTGTAATTTGTTATTTGAATTTTGTCAGACATAACTGGATATAAGGTGAGGTATTGGGCAGCTCTAGCAATTTGTTAAAAAGGTACATCTGCACCAATCTTTTTAGGGTGCCGAAGATGAGGTCAAAAGGTAAATTTTTTATACCTCTTTTTTTTTTCATTTTGCGGTGGGATGGGGCGTGCAGCTCCCTTCAATTCAGTTGGTGAACTGGAATCCAGATATATCATGTGACTAATATGATAGGATATCGTTTTTATCATGCGGGGGAGGAAAGCCGAGAATACGATGGAGGGAGCCAGAAGTAGCGCTTACGTGAAGCATCGGCGTGGTGTCCAGCAGATCTCCCGCATGTAATCATCGTCCCTCGCGAGATTCGAACATGCGTTGGGGCGATCAGAGATGCGTAGCTCGAGGCGTATTCCCAACGCTCTACCGATTGTGCTAAACGGGCACCCCGGTTTGTGACATTGGTCAAGCTAAAAAATTCCATGTAGATACAAGATTTCGAAAAATCTTGATTTATTTTCTGCACTTTTTGGAAGAAAACAAAGAAGTTGTAGATAATTCTGGCATGGCCTAGGGCGATACCACTAAGCTTTGGCAGTGTCGTGATTGTACGGTACGCACATTGAAACCGCTTGTTCATGATCCAAAAAAGCCACACCGCAATATATTAGAGGCCATGTGCCTTTGACCTGTTTTTATTGAATATTCGCTGTGGTATATGCAGTGCCCGAAAGATACCAAATACCGTATGCAATGCAACTAACCAATAACCGACCACTTAATTGGTTAGTATGGCCAGCAGAACTAGCTTCATTGAACTTTTAGATTCGTTTCGTTTGCGCAATCGTACTCTTAACGCATGAAATTATCAGCAAAAACATCGGCGTATTATAAACTATTAGACGCTTTGAGATTACGATTAGGTTAGGATATCATTTTTATCCTGCGGGAGGAAAAAGCCGAGAATACGGCTTAACCATATGGCGAACCACGACATACCAGTTCCTATGGCGAACCACGACCTCTCGTGTAGATACCAGTTCCGAATCGGGGTGAAGGTTTTATTTTTATTTTCGTATATCTATCGCATTTCTTATTTTTCATTTGCCTTGAACTGGTTGGGGAAGGAAGCCGTAAGCGGCGCTTACGTGAACCACCGTGCACCGGCGAGGCGAGGTATCCATATGATCATCATCCCCCACGGGATTCGAATCTGCGTTATGACGGTCAGAGATGCGTAGCTCGTAGCGAATCCCCAACGCTTTTCCGATTGAGCTAACCCGGCTATGTTGGCAAACGCTCATCTCAGAAGTTATATTTTGTGAATTGCTTCAGAAATACTAGGTTATCAATGCAGTACCGACGAGAAAATTGTTCGACTCAAAGAACCAGCAAACATATAAATATTAAACCGTTTCTTGCAGAATTATATATGTTTGGCCAAACCGACGCACATGAACAAACGAGTGTGATTGGACTTCAACAAGTTAGCCTAGCGTTAAATTGCAGGCAGAACGTTTAACGCCCTTAAAGGCTTCATACTCTAAATATTGGCCAATTTCGTTTACACGAGTCACGCTGGTTTCTATATCGAACTCAAATTGTTTTTCGTACTTCGCTTCGATAAAAATGTTCTTATATCCATGCCTTGCTGAAATAACAGGTTTATTAAAATATGAAAATAAGTTAAGCAAATAAAATTGTGTTTATATCAGGGAAATAGTATATTATATAGTACATGTTAAATAATAGTGCAATAAGCGCATGAACGATAAAACATCAATGGGTCGATTCGTGGTTCTTGTCTTACAGTAGAAGCCAAGTAAATGCTGTTCTAATTCACTGAATGATGAAATGAAGATCTTCACGAATGCACATGATCGCTGATCTCAACGCTGCTAACGAGAGTCTTCATCTAAGCCAATCGACAGTTGGAGTAGGAATCATGCTTCTTTGACGTCATTTTATCCGCCAATCGTTTATGAAAAACATTAGCTTCACGGCCCATTCCTCCTGAAGTAGAGAGAACGATTGGAGTAAAGACGCGAAGCTTGATTTCTCTTATCCTTAATTTTCTTTGCTTGTTCATGTTTGACATATGCCATTGACAATGACCCAGAACCGTTATTCCATCCGTTTGGACACAAATCTCCGCATCAAAAAATGCATCTCGTGACGCGTTTCAAATCCATTCGCCCTTATTTCAAGACATGCACCGGATTTCTTGATCTAAACTGGAATGTTTTCCCATTCATGGATTGAAGAGTTGATTCGAGACAAACAAGGGAATCCGCACATTCGTACCACGATTCACTGAGAATGACTCCCCACATGAACAAGTTGTTAGTGTGTTCCCTAATTGCCATTCATAGCTTAATCAGAGAGCATCCCAGAATTCTCATTCGTGAAGTAGAAACCATGTTCCGCTATCGGAAAATGTGGATGGCAATGGTGATCCTGCGCGCTAATTCAATATTTCATATTTGATTTTTCTCCTCGTCGAAAGCACCGTTTATCTCCTGGGAAATTATTAAATCAACCAACTGTGAAGTTAGTGTCACATGGCGTTGCTTACGCCCATTCCACTGTATTTCACGGGCAATTCAAGCAGTGTCTAATTTCGGAGCACTGTGGTCGGCCTGTTAATAAAACTATGAATTTCTGTGCGGTAACTTCCTCTAATTTTCCCATTGCTTTGACCATATCAGGCAATGTCCTTTGAAATTATTTCCATCGGCTTGTAACCATGGGTGAAAGCTGCATATGCGGCCTGGAGTTTACGTTTCAGATACCTTTGCCAGCATTTCAACGTCCCGAGACCATTTATTCAGTTTTTGGTAGTGTACAAATGCGAAAAAATTCTTTTTACCATTACGCGTGGTATGTTTTCCTGTATTTTGAAAAATCCTTACCGAATCCACGACTATGTTGCGAAAGTTTGTCCCAACATGTTCTCAAATCCTGGCAACTTGAGGCACCAGTAAGTCGTCGGCATACCAAACCTGTCATAATTGCACATTCAGATATCAGATTTATAGTGCCTACTGGTTTATACTTGCGTTTTTCTTTTATTCGGATACCGAACTGAACTAGCTATGCAACATAGGAGAAGATACACAAAAGGAACAGTTCTATGTGATTTTTAAAACGCGCTATATTACATTGTACCACAGGAAAAAGTAGTAATTTATTACTGCATAAAAAGTATTAGCTCAACAAAATTACACGAGCAAAGTGTTTACCAATACCACGCACGCTAGTGACAAACGATCCATGATATTGTTGCAATTAGATCATGTAACAAATGAATATTTAACAGAACAGCAAAAAAGGATCGGCAATAACAAAGGCATATAACTCACAACAGAACCGTTTGACATCCAACCCAGACACAACTGACCTCGGTCACATTCGTCAGTCCAGACTCAGTCTCGTGGCGCACACGATTGACTAATCTTGCAAATATTTATGACACCCCCCCCCCCCCCCCCTCCCATACTTAAAAGACAGTGTGTCTCGTACTACAACAGAATAAAAATTGCGTCTCGCACCACACAAGAAAATATCAAGTATTTCCCCAACTTTTCCCATACGCCTGGGTCTGGTATTCAAAGGGAGTGGAGCAACTGGACTTGAGACGATATCATTCAAACTCAAATTGGACAGCAATTATGATATATCATTTTCTCTACCAATTTGGTTTCCATAATTTGGAATCGTTCTAGATGTTCCACAAGACGCCAGTGGAATTGTGGTGCCCACACAATTTTGTATGACGTTATCTTGAAGCATTGCGTATCCCCATACTCGTCGATCTTCTTTTGTCACTTCTGCAGGTGGTCGCGATTGCGCAGGAACCCAGGACTGTAATCCACCACTTTGTTGCTCCGACTTCATCAGCGTAGCACGATCAAGTTTTGAGAACATTCAGGTTTCACTTTCTCATTGACCCGTTTGTTGCTCTGGTCTTTTCTGGAAGGATTCATTTTATGGATATCTGAATGGCAACGTTTATGGTTATTTCGATGAACGACGAGGGTATTTTTTAACTTTGCATTGGCTTTAGAACATTCACTTCGAACAATTTTATAATATACACCAAAAGTTTTTTTGACACGACAAGGTCCTTCCCAATAAACGTGAAGCTTCATCGAATTTCCCCTTTTCACTGCCGGATTAAAGCGATATATCAATTCTTCTATTTCGAGTACATCGTGGATCGTTTAAAATTTACGATCGTAGGTAGCTTACATTTCGCCCGTGTACTTGTCGAGTTGTCGCGCACAACTTGTTGGATTTCTTGCATCGTTGCTCGCACGCGCTCAAAATACTGGCTTGAGTTTTCGGGTTCTTCCGTGATACCTCCCATAATCTCAATCGGTAAACGTGGTCGTCGACCATACACTAACTCAAATAGAGAAGACCCAGTTGCTTCGTGAACACTAGACCTGTATGCTAGCAGGACGAGCGGTTCATGTGGGCGCGATTGCCTAGTGGTTAAACATGTTGGCATCGCAGGTTGAAAACCTCGGGTTCGAGTCCCGGCGAGTCCGGCTCGCTTATCCACGCCCACCACTCAATAGATTTTTTAGTAGCGTAACTCTGTATCATAGCCTTGATATATCTATTCTTTCGTTCAACCAACCTATTTGATTGGGGCCCATGAGGGGTAGAACGCATTTTTTCACCCCTAGACCATTACATAAGTCACGAAAAATATCACCTTCAAAGCAAGGCCCCTGGTCAGAATGAATACGCTCAGTACAACTATCAGCAACAGCTGACGACGTCGCACAGTCCCTTGACGACCGAAATAAATCGCGCAATGTTTAAACTCTTTAAAATGTAGGATATTACAAGATTTTTCCCAGTGGTTGTTCAGCTACTTTGGGGTTTTAAAACTCATTTTCATTTTATTACATGATTTTGCATCACTTTGCTTTGATATACAACAGAATGCTAAGTTTAGCAAACGTTTCCTGTGAAGGCCACTTCATGATTTGTAACAATGAATTTCAAGTTTTGAACTTCAAAGTTTCAATCAGTTAACTTACCTGGAATTCATTGCCCCCATACTGCTTTTCAGATTCTTTTTAAGCGCAAGGCTTCAAAACTCTGACCCATAAGTTTTAGTGATGAATATCCCTTGGTCTTTGTTTCAGCGATTATGTAGCCCTTTGTACACCAGGGAGATTCTGAGCGAATTTGGATAGAAAACAATCAATTTCCTGAAGTATACTCTATTTTTTATATATTCCTTATTTTATAGCTTTTTTTCTCTAATGAAATTTACTCCGGAAAACGATTATAGGGAAAACATAAAACGGTGCCGAGGTGCATATGGCGGCGCAATTGGTGGGCGGGGTCATGCCTTCCAAGATTTTAGAAGGGTCAGTCTCGCTGCAAGATTTGGAAATTTTAACAAAAATATCTCCCAAATGAGCAAAATTTTCGTCGTTCAATAACATATTATATAGTGTTATCCTATAGTGTTTGTCCCGAAACGATTAATTTTCTTGTAAATAGGAGGTCAAAAAAAGTTTGCGCGCCTTCGACGCGCAAGTTTTGTAACAAAAAATCTAAAAGTTATTTTTCATGATGTCTCCTTCCTTAGATTTAACAACACTGATAAGATAATTCATTCTATGCTGGTATGACACCCAAGACTATACTGTGTAACGTTATGATACTTTAAGATATCCGTCTAAAAAGTGGTGAATTGAAAAGGAAGTTATAAAATATGATAAGCTAAGGTGAGCAAATTCAAAATATTTAATTTTCAGAAAAGTCAAGCGACGTTTGCCTAATATTGGCACAAATGAGTTTTGGTACATATAGGTTATCACACTTTTATCGCATTCGAGCTGTCACTCGGAGGGTTATCAATCCTATATATATATATGAAAGTGAGATGGCGCGGTACAGTTTTAGTAAAAATTTACACTGCATCAAAAATATATTTCAATTGTTTTCGGTACTCAAATGATAGAAATCTATGTCGGACACATTTTTTTTTATTTATTTACTTCACGCAATATATTTTATATGAGGGATGTTCAGGGTCAGATCGACAGAACATTTTTCATTTTTAGACAGCAAATCAGAAAATAGGAAATGTTTAATTTTTAAGCAATTCAGAATCGGATAGTGTCCTGGCGCGTGATCTATCAGCGAACTTAACAGAATATTATTAGCAACATTTGATATATTATTAGTGTACAACCGCTACAGACCCGTGGAAATCGAAACACACCGCCCTCACGTCGCTGATCAAATGAGGCGCGATCGAATGTTATATATATATATATATATATGCGTGAATAAATGCGTCAACGAGGGAAAAATGCGTCGTTTTCACGCACGTTCTGGTAAGTTAGGGCTTAAATGACGTTCGCTGATACGAGATGTTTCCATAATACCACATTACAAAGTTCGTATCTCCGAACCTGTCGATCGAACTTTCGAGGCGGATTTGTCCCAGTAGATACATATTATGTTCCACAATGCCGCCCCTGGTTGCTCATTATTCGCTAAACTCTCTCATTCGATTTTTTCCCTGCGAAACTCTCTTTTCCGGTCATTTCAAAAGCGACACGCTGGCGTGCGGGTCTGGACGTGGGCTGCAATGAGTACAAAATATATATCATCAAAACATTTGGGTTAGGATGAAGCTTTTAACTCGCAGATATTCTATGATGTTCATGAATATAGTCCAATAGACTACTTCAGTAGACCCGAAGTTATTTGTAATTTGCAACCCTTTTTAATATATTATACTATGGAAGAAAAAACAGACCAAATTGATTTGCTGCGAGGTACTAGCCCTCACCAATAGAGCTATTTTAACAACTCTCGAACAATAATCAACCGTAGGATAGCCTAGTTTCTTTTCTTTCTATAGCCACTTCTTAGAGTGGATCACCCTGTCCAAGGCCCCGTAACAGCGGCCACTTTCATAAGGACAGGGTTACAATTGCTGCAAAGATATGATCTTTTCCTGTTCGGCTCAGCCTACTCAAGTTATTACACCCTGGGTTTGGTGGTGGGCATGGATAAGCGAGCCGGACTCGAACCCGAGATCTTCAACCTTCGATGCCAAGTGAGAGAGAACATAAGTAAAAAAGTGCATGAATGGTTCACGTAGACGCTTAATCGAACGAATTTTTACTCGGTTCCGTGTATTCGGATATAAACGTATCCGTGTGCACATGGCCCAGAAGCCAATTGTTGAAACGTTCATGAAGACATAGCAATGCAAGTTCAGAAACTCGCTTGAACAGATTTTCTGTCTGCGTTGTAAACACGTCGTTGTTTTAATATTTTGATAATTTTTTTTTTTTTTTTGGGGGGGGGGGGGTTGTTCATAAATCATTTGAAGATATATGAGTTGATTTACAGTGATTCACTCATTAATTGCTTTATGCTTTTGCTGTGAAATCCATGAGGCGAGGCAGAAATTCCCAGAATAGACTAGGTGTGAACTGTGAATAACAGACTGCGGGGAATGCTTAGTTTTTTTTCAGTTCAATTAAAATCTCATTCGCCGAGCCTCATGCGGCAAAACTAGGTAATATTCTTGAAATGTCCCGCCAAACATTTCCAATTGTAAAGTATAGGTCAAAATTTGTGAGGGTCAAAGGTCGAGGAAAGGTCTACTGCCTATATATTACCCTTGCAACTACGACGTGAAACATTTGTTTAACTGGAATATCTATTTGACTCTATAACTGGATTATTTTCGAAATTTATTCGCATCGAAGTATTAAATGGATCAACAACTCATCAGAGAACTTCAAGAATCTCTAAATTCCATCAAGACCGCCCAAGAAATGCTGATAAAGTGATCTCAAGCATTTTCTGCTGTAGCTTGTAAGCGAATGAGAAAACAGCAGCGAAGCTACAAACTTTGGTGCAAATGTGACAAGCTCGTCTCATTAATGGGATGAACATGACCCTGTCTTATATGCTCCAGAGGGTAGAGGAGCGTGAACGGAAGCAAAATGAGTTAGAGCAGTACAGTCGAAGAAATTGTGTTATTCCTCATGGATGCTCCAAGGATGAAATTCCTGAGGATAGCTACGAAGATTTCGAAAACTTTCTTGTCACTACTTTGAATGACAAACTCGATCTTGACAATGCACCACCGATCGTCAAAACCGATATAGACATTGCCCGCATACTCGATTTAAGATCTTTGAAAAACCTTATAATTACCAAGTTTGTTCGAAGATTAACAAAGAACTTGATGTATTGCAGGAAGAAAACCCTGAAAGGAAGTGGACTATCCATCACTGAGTCTTCAACAAAACACCGATTAAAGCTACTGTTGTTAAGGAACCTTTCGGAAAGTCTGTACAATGTACTGGGCGATCTACGCCTATTTGGATACAAGGCAAGAAATTGCATGCTTTGATGGTATAAACAATGCTCTAGGCCTTTATTTCCTAGTGTCGCTACTCGCTACCACTGGCAATCGGAAATAAATATCTGACAATGAATCTAGTTTTTCGATACAGACCCGATACTAGTGATGTCTAGTTTTTATGAAGCGCGTTTAAGTAGCTTCTTTCATCTGGAACCTTTATAGACTTTTTCTTTTATCATTTTATTTCCTGAACTGGCATGGCCAATAAAAACATGCTCAACATGGATTCATTTAAAATGTACAAATCTCTCTGTACAACAATATTTAAATCTTGAAGCTGAATCTGACAATACTTCTTGGTTTTTGTTCTTTTATGTGAGAGTGAATGTATACTCTTCTCCTCCTTGTCTGATTGTAAACTTCGAGATTCTGCAATTGATCAAACATTTGAACAAGAAACCAATTCTCATACTTTTGACCCAAATACACTAGAAAAACAATTTTTGATCTGAAATATGATAATGATTTTGGAGACACTAATGTTTTCAGATATACCTGCTCGAACCAATACATACATGTGGTAACCTATTACAGTATACAATTCAAATTACAACTCCAGGATCAAGACTAGGTTTTAATCAACCCTTTCACAGCTAAGCACAAAGTGAATTAAATAGTAGATACTAGATACAAGGCAACAAGTGAGCCAGACGTAAACAAAGTAATCAACCAATCTAGGATTACGTAATATTGGCGGTAGCTCAGCAATTACTAACTAACATATAAGATTCAAATTCACATAAACAGTATTGGAAATTATATACGCAATTATGTACTCAATTAATTTTTACCACAATACATTCCCAAGATATTAAACAACTAACAGTCTTTATCATAGTGGTTTTTCAATTCTCTTCGAATATCAGATTACTTGCATCTTTTACGAATTTCTCTAAGCTTGAAGGCCTGATTTGTTTTCCTGATTGTAACCCTCACGTAATCTCAATTAGCGAAACTTGGATAAATACATGTTCGAATAGACATTACAATGCCTTAAATGGATAAAACAATAGACAAAATCTCGAAGACTGAGGTGATGGAGTTGGTGTGTATGTCAAGAGGGATTGAGTTTTTCCCTTCGTACTGATCTTAACGATATGCAAGAAAGGATCTTTAAATCTATTTTCGCTTATATATTGAAAAGATGAAAAGTGCAGCTGTTGCTGTATGTCTTCCTGATCATTTGTCCAATGCTCTTTGCCAGGGAAACCATGATTTTCACCAAATAAAGAAAAATTTACTATATTTAATACTAAAAATAATTTCGGCAATCATTCTAAATGTTGCATAGCTCCCCCCAGCCCTACCATATTGCAACCTTATTTGACTCCTGTTTCGTCGGACAATTTTGGCCTTTTCTACTCCAGTATTTCTCAGCATGTGTTAGATCTCCAGCGCCTGTCATCTCACTGGCTGATCAGCTGATGGGAGATCTCTAGTTCATTGCCACATGATTGCACCATTTCGATTGTTTGTAATGTAACAATGTCTCACTTTATTGCTCAGACAAGAGCTCTCTCTTTATTAACGCAGAATCGAGACTGCTCGACGCTGTCTGTCTGTTGTGTTTCTTTATTATAAGTTTTTCCCCGGGAATTCGGGAATCTCATTTGTGAATTACTGCTTTGCTGATAGCCTGCTGATCAGTAGCGCGCTTATTGTAGCTGAGGATTAGTGCCCTGATATTGCAATGGTTTAACTAAGGTTATTTGTTGTTTGTGTATCTTTCTAGCCT
Organism: Styela plicata; assembly: GCA_963675895.2. Taxonomy (NCBI): domain Eukaryota; kingdom Metazoa; phylum Chordata; class Ascidiacea; order Stolidobranchia; family Styelidae; genus Styela; species Styela plicata. The sequence continues at coordinate 1,681,491 of OZ023146.1, forward strand.
TTGCTAAATAGTTTAATACTTGCTGCATTTTGGAACACTGGATCTTGAATTGCATTCAATCCGTTTTGGACACATATTTTCGTGTTGATTGTGTAATTTATTTCCTGGTGAGTTGTTAATTTATGTTGTAGTGTTAATTTTCCCCGAATTTGTGGTATTGGGATGAACTGATGGGCATGAGATTATAGATGCTTTGTAGGGTATTGCTGCTTGAATTAATTGCAATTAGTATTCCATTATGCTCATATTTGTATTATTCTTTCAGTGTTTGTGCAGTTTTATTGAATTGAAGATTTATTGTTTCGGTTGACCTTGGCTAAAAACAGTCGGTAAGGTTGAATGCTATTATTGGGTTTATTGAACATTTGGCAGAAATATTTTGTGCTTATGCTTGTCTTTGTTTAATTTAGAAAACCTCTCTCTCTCTCTCCTCTCTCCACTCTCCTCTGTCAATCACTTTTGTCGTAATTTACTGTGTTCATATTTGGATGTTGGAATTTTTCTGTGTTTGAAGAACCTTTGGTATTGTTGTTCAATTGTGTGCTTGTTGATCAAAGGGTGACAAAGACAGAGATCAGTCAGATATTCAAATAAGGGAGTCTGGGGAGCATCTAAGGGAGCGTTTAGACTGGAAAATATTTGGCGCACTGTTCTGCGCCCTTCGTCTTTGTGTAGTGAGCAGGGTGCATAAGGTCACACCCCGTCAAGCTTCTACATAAAAAGTTTTCGACTCAAAGCCTCGGCAGGTTGCAAGCTTGACTCTTGGCCAGGCCTGGGACATTTATTTGAAAATATTACTTTGTGAATAATATTATGGATTCCAAGACAAAGGAGGAATTGGACGGTTTGCATGCGGACCTGCAAGAGAAATATCTGGTTTCTGAGCGTTTGATGTTGGACCGTGAGAATGCAGAAAAACTGTCATCAGTGAGACAAGATATAAACGAAGTATTCAAGCAACTAATTTCTCTACTTGATTTAATGCCTCATACTCGTTCAAATGTTTCAAATTTTCCTGATATTGCTGACCTGAGACGTGAAAAATGTGAATTTGATTCGCGTGTCTCTGAATGGTTTGATAAATTGAGAACTCATCCCATCAAAAAATCTGATGATGCATTGTCTATGTTCTCAAATGGCAGTGATAGTATTTGTTCTGACAATACTTCCAGAGCCTCAATAAAAAGACGAATTCGAAGTAAATTGAAGCATGAACTTGCAGTTGTTCAACTTCGGCAAGCAAAAGACAAACTCGAAGAAGAGGCGAGAATTCAGGAATTGAAGCGCGAAAAAGAGCTTAAAGATGCACAACGCAAAGTTGAATTAGCAGAAGTGGAGGCATTGGCATGGGAAATGGAGTCGAATATTGGTTCAACTGCTGGTGATAGAGATGTTTTGAAACTCAACAGATTTGTAGCTTCTGGCAGGCAACAGATATTGGAGCAGGATGTTTTACCGCCGGTGTCAAGCAGCAGAAGAGAGAGAACTACATTGGTTGATAAATCTCCTTCACCGAAGATTCCAAGCCCACTTCAGGTTCGTGCTAATTTTATGTCTGCACCAGTGCATGATTTTGCTAATAATTTGCAAAGCGAAACCACAAGTAACAAGCCTCGCGCGACCTCGCTGCAAGGTGAAAATGATTTGAAACGCAATTCTGAATTTCGTTATCCTGCTGCTGGCTATGCAGCTTCTGATTCTTGCCGTGACTTTGTACAATTTGCGCCTTTGTCTACTGTTCATGCATATGTTCAAGAGAACAGAGTCAATTCTAGAGGAGTGAATTCTTGTGTTTCTGGCTCAAAATATGTAAATGTAGTTGATGGGAATTTAGATTCTGCTCATCGGTATACAAATCGTGGTGTGGCTTTTGAACGCTCAAATGGGGTCATGAACGAGAAGCGGGTGTATGAGGCCCAGCACGAAAATATTGTAAATCACAGACTTGCTCATGATTGCCCTCCTGCGGCATCAAGTCATGGAATGCGACGCGATCGCCAGTATGAAATTGTGGCAGAAAATGGACTGACTCGTGACCGCTCACATGCGGATATAGTTTCATTGAATCGTGGATACAGGCCACCTCAAGAAAATCATGAGTCAGAGGATTTTCGGCATCATAATTTGGGGAATCGTGAGCCCAGTCTAAGATATCATTCTGCGCAGAGGACAAGGGGAACATCTCCCGTTGTGCAACATCATCATTATCATGGAAGAGAAGAATTCTTCTTCCAGAGGCCAAAGTTTACTGCATTTAATGGTGATCCTTTGAAGTATACGTCATTTATCACAAATTTTGATATTCATTTGGTGCCGAAATTGGAGACAGAAAGTCAGAAGCTGGTATGTCTGCTGCAACATTGTGAAGAGAAAATTCGTGTGCAGTTGGAATATTACACGAAGAGGCCTGAGACAGGATACAAGCTTGCTCGGCAAAGATTGTATGAAGAATATGGTCAGCCTCATATTATTGCCGGTGCTTGCGAAAAGGTCTTGAAAGAATTTCCCAATGTTCGCGATGACAAACCAGAGCAGTTGCTGCGAATATCACAGGTTATGGAACGATGCCTGGGAACATTAGAAGATATTGACGATTTTGCCAGTGTCAATACTCTGGATACAATGAGTCTGCTTATTGCGAAATTACCTGAAGATGTTCAAGATGGTTGGCCTCATGAAGCACTCAGAGTTCAAAGGAAAACAGGACACCAGGCAAAATTTTGTAATTTAGTCGAATATGTTTGTGATTGGGCAGATGTGAAAAATTCCATGTATGGGAAGAAGCTCAATGAAATTCGTCACAAACGAGGACCAACAAACATACCAAGGAAAACTAGAGCTGCAGTTTACAATATTGATGCGGATACTAAAACAACACACACGGATTCGAAGAAAGATTCTGGTTGTCCGTGTTGTCATAAGTTTCACAATTTGTCAAATTGCCAAGACTTCAAAGGCAAGTCGCATGAGGAAAAGGTTGACTTTTTGAAGGATAAAAAATTGTGTTTCAAGTGTCTGTCTGATGGTCATCATGCCCGCAATTGCAAGAAGCCCAGTCAGTGTACGGTTCAAGGCTGCAAGGGAAATCGCCATCATACGTTACTGCATAGACTTCTGGAAAGTGACGAAACAAAGACAAAACCTGATCAAGGACCAGCTGTATATTCACTTTCGAACTCACAGGAATGCAGAAATGTTTCACAAGGTGTGTATTTGTGTGTAGTGCCTGTTAATGTTCGTAATGGTGATAGAGTGGCACAAACTTATGCATTACTAGATCCGGCATCAACTGTTACTCTCTGTAGTGACCGGTTAATGAAGCATCTCGGCGTTACAGGAACTTCGAGAAGCATAACATTACGTACAATCGGACAGCGGCCGATCCAGTATGAGGGTATATCTGGAAATCTGATTGTGTCACCGGTAGATGGTGGTATGGAGCAAGAATTGAACGAGGTGCTCTCAGTGGAAAAGATTCCTGCAAGACCAAATGGAATGCTGGATCAAGAGGTTTTGAAAGATATGCCGCATCTTCAGGATGTAATGCTGCCCACACTGGAAGGTGGAACGGTGAATTTACTGATTGGTGCTGATCACGCTGAATTAGTGTGTTTTGAAGAAGTGCGGAGCGGGCCGATCAAAGCGCCTAAAGCTGTGAAGACAGCGCTAGGCTGGTCATTGTTTGGTTCAAGTTTTGATTCGGCATCTGGTATTAGAGAAGTTCACTTTCTATCTGAGCACTTCGTGAATTTTATCAATCCGACTGATGTTGATACACAGCGTGAAATTGACACATTGTGGACCACGGATTTTGGCAATGAAACTTCGATTCTCGATATACCAACTTCGCGAGAAGATCGAATGGTCTATGAAATGATGCAGAAATATGTGGAACATGTTGACGGACATTTTCAACTTCCCTTGCCTTGGAGAGCAGGAATGCAATATTTGCCAGATAACAGAGAGATGGCTGAGAAAAGACTTAGATCTCTGAAGAATCGGCTAATGAAAGATACTGATCTTCATCGAAGGTACGTAGAGGTTGTTGAAAATTATATTTCTGCGGGATATGCAAAAAGAATCCCAATGGCTGAAATCAATTCATGTAATCGTGTTTGGTACCTCCCACATTTTCCTGTTGTCAATCCGCATAAGCCTGGGAAGGTTCGTGTAGTGTTGATGCTGCTGCGGCCAAGCATGATAATTTGTCTTTGAATGAATGATTGCTTGATGTCAGGGCCTGATTTAGTATCGTCTCTTCTTGGCGTTATTATGAGATTTCGTAGGAGACGGATTGCCTTGGTAGCCGATGTGGAAGCAATGTTCCACCAAGTAAAAGTGGCACCTCCTGACAGAGATGCTCTGCGATTTTTATGGTGGGAAGGTGGTGATCTGCGTAAGGAAGCAGTGCCACATTTAATGCAGGTTCACATTTTTGGCGCTGCATCAAGTCCTTCGTCAGCTGCATTTTGCTTGAAGGAGACAGCTGTGAAATTTGGAAATGAGTTTGAACCCAGGATTTCAGAAATTGTGAAGGAAGATTTCTATGTTGATGATTGCCTGACAAGTGCTGAATCAGTTGAAGAGGGCATAGCAATTGTTAATGGCCTCTCACGATTGATGTCAAAGGGTGGGTTCAATCTGACGAAATGGCTCACTAATAATGATGAATTATTGTCTTTGATCCCAGAAAAGGAACGTGCCAAGTGTGTACAGGATCGCGTCATAGATGGCGATGTCAAGGAAAGAGTTCTTGGTATTCAGTGGAATGTGGCAAATGACGAGTTTGGATTCAAAGTTAACATTGCGGATAAGCCGAATACCAGGAGAGGCATACTTTCGATTGTCGCATCTGTTTTTGACCCACTTGGAATAGCAGCTCCTGTAACGTTACTTGCAAAACTTCTGTTACAAAGATTTGTGCAAGCAAAACTTGGGATGGGATCAAGAAATTTCAAATCGAGATCTGATGTGTTGGCAAAACTGGCTGAATGAACTGCCAACATTGGAAAGAGTCAAGATTCAGCGATGCTATAGACCACCAGGATTTGGAAAAGTTGTTGCTTCTGAGTTGCATCACTTTGCCGATGGCTCAGAAATTGCATATGAAGCGGTTTTCATATATGCGACTAGTGGATGAAAATGGTCAAATTCATGTGTCATTTTTGGTAGGAAAAGCTAGACTTGCACCGTGTTCTCGTGTAACGATACCAAGACTTGAATTAACGGCAGCAGTTCTTGCTGTTAAACTGGATCTTGTACTCAAGAATGAGTTGAAAATGGATGGTTGCAGTTCATTTTTCTGGACAGATTCAACTGCTGTCTTACAGAGCATAAGAAATTCAAAGAAGCGTTTTCCTACATTTGTTGCAAATCGTTTGGCGAAAATTGATCGCAGCACAGATGTATCACAATGGCGACACATTCCTACAAAGATGAATCCAGCTGATGATGCCTCACGAGGACTTCGTGTGGATGCATTATTTAAATCAGGAAGATGGATAAGAGGACCAGAATTTTTGTGGCACTCAGAAGATTCGTGGCCGAAGATGCCTGATTGTTTTCCTGATCCACCTGCGGAATTTTGTCCGAAGCCTATTCCCGAGGTGAAGATGACATTTGTAGTTGATGATGAGAATACTGTTATGGATCGACTGATTGAAAGATTCTCAGCATTTTACCGTTTAAAGAAAGCGGCTGCATGGCTCATAAGGTTCAAAAATTATCTTCGTTTTTATAAAAAGTCAGCAGACAAACTTCTTGAAATGCCACGGCGTTTGACTGCAGAAGAATTGAATATAGCTGAATGTGATATTATCCAGTATGTTCAAAGACAGAAATTTCAAGATGAAGCAAAATGTTTGTTGAAAAAGGGATTCCTGAATAAAGGTGATTGCTCTCGTAGGATGTTGAAATTGAATCTGATCCTGGAAGATGGTTTGATGAGAATTGGTGGACGCTTGAATAATGCATCGATCAAGCATGATTCGAAGCACCCAATTGTTTTGCCTCATAATTCTCATATTACGGATCTTGTTATAAGAGAGCATCATACCAAAGTTGGCCATTCTGGCATGGGCCACACATGGACTTCTCTACGAAAGAAATATTGGATAATCAAGGGTGGTGTTGCAATTAGAAGAGTAATTGGTAATTGTGTTTTGTGCAAGAAACGAAATGGTCGTCCTGCAACACAATATATGGCAGATTTACCGACATGTCGTCTGAAATCAGATGAACCTGTGTTTAGTCATGTTGGAGTTGATTTGTTTGGACATTTTCTTATTCGTCAAGGACGCAGTGATGTGAAGAGATGGGGGTGCGTGTTCTCTTGCATGACATGACTCGTGCGGTCCACATTGAAGTTGTGAACAGTTTGTCAGCGGACTCCTTTATTTCTGCTCTGAGGCGTTTTACTGCTAGAAGAGGAAATTGTACAGATATATACAGCGATAATGCTGGAAATTTTTTGTTATCAGAGAAGATACTTGAAAATTCTCTGAAGAAGTGGAATGATGCACAAGTACATGGGTATCTTCGTCAGAACGGTATAACTTGGCATAAATCCCCACCAACTGGTTCGAATCATGGAGGAGCTTGGGAGCGCATGATCCGTTCTATTCGTCGAATATTTACAGCCATCACTCAGGGTCAAACTATGACCAATGAAGTTTTTGTGACTGCCTTGATCGAGTGTGAATCATGCTTGAACAGTCGCCCATTAGTTCCGGTAACATTTGATCCAAGAGATGATGAGCCCTTGACACCAAATCATTTATTGTTACTTCGGTCAAATCAGAACCTGCCTCCGGGAATCTTCGACAAGAAGGACTGCTATGTTAGACGTCGTTGGGCACAGTCACAATATCTTGCGAACGAGTTCTGGAGGAGATGGATTCGAGAATATCTTCCTACTACTGTTATCGAGAGACAGAAATGGTTTCAGAAGAAGAGGAATTTCAAAGAAGGAGATGTTGTCCTGGTAGTTGATGATTCTCAACCACGTTCCAGATGGGCAATGGGAAGAATTGTGGATGTCTATCCGGATAAAAAGGGACTTATACGTACAGTACTTGTTAAGATACGTAACAGCTTGGTGAAACGTCCTATTACTAAGCTGGTGTTGGTTGTTGGAGAAAAGTGACTATTGTGACAGTCTTGGATCTCTTTATTGTGTTTGAAATTTATTTCCAATGTACATAAATTTGTGGGGGGGAATGTTAGATCTCCAGCGCCTGTCATCTCACTGGCTGATCAGCTGATGGGAGATCTCTAGTTCATTGCCACATGATTGCACCATTTCGATTGTTTGTAAAATAACAATGTCTCACTTTATTGCTCAGACAAGAGCTCTCTCTTTATTAACGCAGAATCGAGACTGCTCGACGCTGTCTGTCTGTTGTGTTTCTTTATTATAAGTTTTTTCCCGGGAATTCGGGAATCTCATTTGTGAATTACTGCTTTGCTGATAGCCTGCTGATCAGTAGCGCGCTTATTGTAGCTGAGGATTAGTGCCCTGATATTGCAATGGTTTAACTAAGGTTATTTGTTGTTTGTGTATCTTTCTAGCCTTTGCTAAATAGTTTAATACTTGCTGCATTTTGGAACACTGGATCTTGAATTGCATTCAATCCGTTTTGGACACATATTTTCGTGTTGATTGTGTAATTTATTTCCTGGTGAGTTGTTAATTTATGTTGTAGTGTTAATTTTCCCCGAATTTGTGGTATTGGGATGAACTGATGGGCATGAGATTATAGATGCTTTGTAGGGTATTGCTGCTTGAATTAATTGCAATTAGTATTCCATTATGCTCATATTTGTATTATTCTTTCAGTGTTTTGTGCAGTTTTATTGAATTGAAGATTTATTGTTTCGGTTGACCTTGGCTAAAAACAGTCGGTAAGGTTGAATGCTATTATTGGGGGTTTATTGAACATTTGGCAGAAATATTTTGTGCTTATGCTTGTCTTTGTTTAATTTAGAAAACCTCTCTCTCTCTCTCCTCTCTCCACTCTCCTCTGTCAATCACTTTTGTCGTAATTTACTGTGTTCATATTTGGATGTTGGAATTTTCTGTGTTTGAAGAACCTTTGGTATTGTTGTTCAATTGTGTGCTTGTTGATCAAAGGGTGACAAAGACAGAGATCAGTCAGATATTCAAATAAGGGAGTCTGGGGAGCATCTAAGGGAGCGTTTAGACTGGAAAATATTTGGCGCACTGTTCTGCGCCCTTCGTCTTTGTGTAGTGAGCAGGGTGCATAAGGTCACACCCCGTCAAGCTTCTACAGCATGGCGATATAATTTGCGTATAATAATGTCGTTCAGTCATGGCAATTTATAACTATAGCACTAAATTTTTTATTTTTAATCTTTTTATGTCTTAATTTTTGGGGAAAAAATTCTACGGATGTGTGTATGTGTGAAAGAGAGAGCGTGTGGAAGAGTTTATACCTGCCCATTTTCCAATTTTATTTTTTGAATTAGGGGAGCAAACTCGCATTCTGACATCGTCCCTCAATATTCAAATAAACATTTTGTATAGGTCGGGGTCGAAATCGTGTTAGATTAACTACACTACTCTGCTTACGGTTTCCTCCACCAACCAGTACACACACACGAAAAATGAGAAATATGATGAGCCAAAATATTTTACCAGATTCAGGACTGGTATCTGCACAAGAGGCCGTAGTTTGGCACATGATTAAGCTATATTCTCGCCTTACCCACCCGCAGAATAAAAATGAAATTCTATCCCTATCACAAAAAGCATTTTGACATACGTTTCACAATTAAGGTGAACAAATAATGCTGTAGAGTTGAACAGAGTCTGAAATTTTGATTGCGAAAAACTGGCAAATTATGGTTCGAGATCGGTAGCTAATCCACAAGTCGCTCGTTTTCTCATGTGCCGTACAAAACGATTGCAAATATACAAATGTTTTAGTTAAAACCTTTGGGCGATTTTCACTTCTTTATCGGGTGGTTGTAGGCATTTCCAATCTCTTACTTTCTTGTTTCAATGCGGAAAGCGTTTTATACCAGATAGGTGTTTTATATCAGCCTATGGGCCTAGACCTCGTTGTATTTGTGGTCCTAAATCCCTTTTGCTTCATTGTAACGTTCCTCATTGCGATTATCTACGTTTTGTTCATTATCTATGCTTCTAACCAAGGCTTTGCTCCATATCAATAATCGTTTCAAAAAACCCATCCAAGTCGTTCCGTATAACACGTGGGGTGAAGACAGAGACATCCGTTCACGGCGACTGCAAGTGTCACTGACGTCAGACACAAAAAGATAAAAGAAAATCCCTCGGGAAATGAAGGCGTTATAACAGCACGAAATCGAATGAGAATGGACGGATTGACTTTCTGTGAAATAGGATTCAAGGCCATTTTGACATTGTTAAATTCGTACATGATTTTGGCGATGTCGAACTGACTAACGGCCATTTAATAGCAAAGAGCTACTAAAAGATATATAACCAGCAATTGCACTCTAAACGAAAAAAATTTCTGACGAAACTGAAACTTCATGGTAAAGTGTAGTGAGTGGTATCTGCTCCGGGCGATGGTAAAACCAAGTACAGTTCTTAACACGTTCCTACATACCTCCTTAACTTGCCTAGAGCAGGAGAGAACAATAACAGTTTTCGATTGTTTACTGGTTAAATGGGGTACGTCAGTTCAAGTTTTGATTCCGATGCATTCCTAGATGTTTTGTTAAGTCCTGCATTAGCAATTCCATGCCAATAATTAGAATTTATATATTGTGAAAATTTTAATTTTTTTCTGGAATTGATAAGAAGTAATTTATTTGCTTATTTGATCAAGATTTCTGCTGACTTTAGTTTGCAATTCTTCAATACTGGAGTCTGTACAACTCGAACTTGTGTCATCATCGAATAATTTGATTAGCGATTAGTCGATATCATTGATATTAAATAGAAAAATAGTCGAGCCGAGTACGATACTGTGGAAAATTACAAATGATTGGAGCGAGCAAGAGAGAGAGAGAGAGAGAGAGAAATTCACATGTAAGAATGAAAAAGATTGAGGGCGCACGAATTCCGTAATTAATGTTTCAATATGTTCAGCAATACCTTTCGTCAACGGTATCAAACGATTTTACCAGATTGATAAAACACCATAGCCTATATCGTCTTTACTTACACCACCATTATAATTGAACACTGTGTCTAGGATTGCATGAGTGGCACAGTAGTCATTTTCGGAACCAAACTATTTTTATTTAATATAGTCAAATGTAGAGTAGCTTTTCGAAATTACTAGAGACGTAAAAAAGAATTGATATTTGCCTATAATTTGAAACAGCATCCCTGGCTGTTTTTAAGTCAAGTTTGTCAATTGCTGTCCAAGTTAATTTTTGGTCATTTTTTATATTTGGTGAAACAATTAGAGACAATCCATGTGACAAATTCATAGGCAAAGGTTTTGGTTTCGTAAGCGCTTTCAGATCCGCTGTTCCATTTTTATACCATTTCTTATGTAGTTGATAGAACTATTTATTCTCCTTACTTTTTTATGTGTGAAATTAATCTCGGCTTATACCGTACAGTGTAGTCCCAAGCCTGGCCTCACGAACGTACAACTTTTCAATCCACAACGCCATGCTGTATTGAATGAAATAGCGCGAAAGACCGTACGCAGAATGTTACTCGGCACATATCTCTTGAGTTTGACGAAAATCCCAACTAGGCGAGATAATTTTGTAATAAGCTGTTCAATATTAGGTTGCTAGCTCAAGTTTTTGTCTAGATGTACACCCGAATATTTTGCAGAGCCATGGATTCGTACAGGTTTTACAGTCATATGGAAGTTCACTTCATTAAGCTTCGAACAGATTTTTTGGTTTATTGAGATTACACTGGACTTTTCCGGATTAACAGTTAATTTATTTAGTTTCATTTATACATGATAAATCAAAATTTAGTATTTCTTGTAGATCGGCAATATGTGGTGAGGCACGTATTAGACTAGTGTCATCCGCAAACAATTTTATAGACGATGTGGTAGCATTTACAATATCTTTTATATATATAAAATATAGAGCGGGGCCTATGACTGAGCCTTGAGGAACCCCGACGGTCATGAGGGCATGCTTCGACGATGATTCACTAATAGAGACAAACTGCTTGCGATTTGGAAGATATGGGTGAAAATCTTGTTTTCAATACCTCTTATTCCATAGTGATTGAGTTTATTCGGTGGTCCACAGTACCGAATGCTTCACACATGTCCAAGAATACAGATCAACCAACCTTTCTATTATTGATGATATCGTGATAATTGCTTACTATGTCTAGTATTGCATGGGTAGTTTAATGGCCACTCCTAAAGCCAAATTGATTTGGGTTAATTAATACCAGAATGTTTATCTATAAAATTGGTCAATCACACATGTAGTAATCTCTCGTATAGTATAGATAACGATGATAACACCGAAATAGACCTATAATTCGACAATTTAGATTTTTCACAAGCGCCAGTAAATAGCCAAGACTCCCCATTCCTAATCAGACAACATAACCACAAACAACCTCTTCGAGGTCCAGTCCAGACTGACGTTTTCTAAACAATCAACAACAAGCACATGGTGCGTGGTGGATACGTCACAATTCACCGTGTCATAAACAACACAACAAACGTTGCCAGAATCAACAACACAAAACACTGGCGAAGTCTTAAGAATTGGAACGACTCTGGCCAGTTTCAGCCTATCTGGAAATATACCCAAAGTTAATGAATTGTTAGAAAGGACAATGACTAGAGGAGATATGTGTGAGCTTAAACGTTTCAGTAGGATCGATGGGATACGATCATAACCGTCGGCTTTATCAAGTTTTCCGGTCTCTGATTGCCGATTCAATTTCAAACTGCGATACTGGTTCCAAGAAAAACGAGGATTGTACACTTTTACCCAAATATTTCAAGAAATTATTTTGAGAAGTTTTTGAAAAGGCAGAGGGAAAATTCGGCCCAATTTCCGAGAAAACCTTATTAAATATTTCACATATTTCAAGAGGATCAATTGTAGAAAGTCCACTGAAAGGATCAACAATTTTTACAATACTATTAGTTTTTCGTTTTTAATTTATTATGAAGTTTATTGTGCTCCAGGTTAATTTTGGATCATGTTTTTGATTTTTTAAATGAAATAATGAAATCTAACTCTTTCGACTTGTTCTTTACATGAGATAATTTATCGGCATATATATTTTATATTGTTTTCGTTGCTAAATCGGTAGCATTTTTGTACAAGTTTAGCGAAGTTGGCTGCACATGACAAAATACGAGATAATGGTAAGTTACATCATGAATCAAGACCAAATAGAACAGGCAACTCAACCCAGAGGTCCTCACATCCCGATAGATTCATATTATATTTTTGCAGAACTTTGTTGAGTAGTTTGACTTGATATAATATACCCACTCCACCAGCATAGGTTGTTTTTCGATGAAGTGTGCAGAAAATTATAACCAAAAATTTTAACATTCATGATTGGGTCTTGTTGATTAGATAGCTCATGATGAATACAGTATTGCATGAAATATTACGATATTCACTAAATGGTAATATCGCCTTCACAAAAGAGTTGCCGTAGTACGGCGAATCTGACTCAGCCAGAGAATTATATGAAGTCAAATCTAGTAATGTAAATTAAAAATGAATCCATTCATTGCATATGTCAAATGCAATGTAATCTGAGTCAATGCAACTAACATCACAAACTGAGCAGGAATATAATGAGGACATTAAAATATATAAATGAGCTAGGAATATAAATGGATGATGAGACGATGAAAGAGTTACGCTAAGGATTTTGTAAGCGATCGAGGTCTACCAAAATAGTTATAGGAGGAATTTTCTGAGACTCACTAGATTTAAGAAGAAAAATATTACCATTAGCAGTCCAAAGATATTCGAAGCATTTTAATTTTCCGGGTTTGATGAAAAGCTTTTTTACTGTAGCGCGTAAGATGTTCATCGATGTATAGTTCTTTGATACCGATGTCCCAAAGTTGCTGTTTTTTGGCTATAAACTCATTCCGTTTGTTCTTCGTGGTGATTCTCACAAGTATAGAAGACTGCTTCTGATTTTCAAATGCAGGTAAGCGATGGAAAATAGAGATGTCATGAGGACTCAGACCAATTCCAAGTTGTTGGGCAACCATAAAATTTTATCCGTAGACTCATATTGGGAGATTGCGATGCCATGATCAGTGCACCAGGGTCAAAAAAACAGATCCCAAATTGGTCAATTTTTCAATTGTCTTTGGTGCTTTCCCATAATCACATTTCCTTGGGCGACGACTTCTACATGCTGCGGTGAAAGTAGCAATTTTAAATAAGGTTTGTTAATGATGTTTGCAACTGCGATTGAACGCGTATGATAATTCAATCGTTACTTTGACACCACATCGATAAAGTAAAACACTTGAGCATGCCAGTACCCAATTGATGTCCCAATAAAAATGATCCATGTTGAAATGGTTTTGTTAAACTCACAAAATCGCCACCCCTCTGGTTTGCGACAGATAGATTCTACTCCTTAATGAGCGACCTCGCGAGTTTGTTAGCGGGTGTTCGAGAATAGGAAAGGATATAATTTTTATCCTCCAGGAGGAGAAAACCGAGAATAGAGCTTAACCACATGGCGAACCACGGCCTCTCGTGCAGATACCAGTACCGAATCTGGTTGGATATTTTTGGATTATCGTATTTCTCATTTTTTCTGTGCATGGACCTGGTTAGTGGAGGAAGCCGTGATTGGTGCTTACGTTAACCACCGCGCACGGGCGAGTCGTCCAGCAGGCCTCTCGCATATAATCATCACCCCACGGGATTCGAAACTGCGTCTTGACGATCAGGGATGCGTAGCTTGAAGCGTATTTCCAACGCTTTACCGGTTGAGCTAACCGGGCACCCTAGGAGGATTTTCCGTGTTCCATCTAGGGGGCTTTCAAGAATATCTTCTTTTCTCGTTTATAAGAATATCACTGCTTTGCACTAAGGTTACCGGTAGTACTAAATTGTCGTCGGGCGCGTCGTCAAGGGCTAAGGGAAAGCGTCGGAGGCTAAGGGAAAGCGTCGGGGACTAAGGGAAAGCGTCGGGGGCTAATGGGAAGCATCGAGGGCTAAGGGGAAGCGTCGGAGGCTAAGGGAAGGTGTTGGGGCTTAACAGGAGGCGTCAGAGGCTAGGGGAAAGCGTTGGGGCTAAAGTATACCTTGGGCGGATTAGGCAAGCTTCGAGGACTAAAGCTGAAAGCGAGGCGTCGTGGTATTAGAAGAAGCGTAGTGAGTTAAAGAAAATCGTCAAGAGATAAGGGGAAGCGTCGGGAGCAAAAAGAAGGCTTAGAGGGATGAGGGGAAATATGTTTTTTTGCATTCCTCGATGTCATCTTTGGGTGACCGAATAGAAAAAAAAAATACCCGATATCAGATTGAGATTTAAAATACTGGATTTGCAGCTAGAAAGCATTAACCCATTAGTGGAAGGGTTCAACCGGCTTATTCCAATATTAAAACTGCATCAGGCAGGGTTGGAAGCATCATCTGGAAGGAATCTACTAAATACTACTGATTATGCTAGGAGGAGGAGCAATTGTAGCACAGGCGAAAACATCCCGTCTTTCCCAATTGAAATGCTATAATTGGCGTAGTGTCAATGGTTTCCACCGGGGATGCGAACTGAGTAGGAAAATTTCTAAATAGTTCTAGTTCAAGCTCAGAATTCAAAAAAGAGTTCGAGTTCATGCATTTTTTTCATAGTTTTAAATGAAAATAAAACAAACGTCACATCTTTTTTGACACTTATGCAAATTAACCTCGAGAAATATAAATCTATAACGGGAAATATGTGTACCGGTAGCATATTTATGTTCACTGTTATGGATTAATTCACTCATCCATTGTAATCTGACATCTAAGCAATGTAATTTCTTAGTTTTCATCAGCGACGTCTTCATTTTTATAAATTTGATTGTTCACTTTTTTGAAAAATGTTTTTTTATCGACCTTTAGTGTTGTACATTTTTTAAGAAAGTCTTTCACCTTGAATAGGACATTTTTAGAAATCGTATTGACGCAGTCCGACAGGCAAGCTCGTTGTTGCATTTTTTCTGATCTTTGCACAACATCGATTCTTTAATTGAGGTTGAACACGCTGGATGAAAAGATATGAACACAGATTAATGTTAGCAATGGCCCCTATACGCTATTTAATATAATCGTGAAAAACGTAACTTGACTGTTATTTGAAATTTTGTCCTGACTCCCGTGCTTCAATGATACGACAATCTTCCACTTCAAATCAGAAGGCAGTTAAGTCATCGACAATACTATATACTGTAAAGGGGGACGTTCTAAAATAAGCTAGTAAATAAAAGATAAAATACTCTAAATTCTGAGTAAAAAGTGACATAAAAGGCTACAGCTAAATGTCTAACCCTATCTACGTTGAAAGATAGTCTGATAAGCTGCAGGACATATGCAAGTCTTCTTATCATTCATTGTGTGTAATATGCTGTTGATGTGATATGATTCTAAAAATAGTCTTTTCTTGTAATGATCTTCTCTCTCTAATATAGTAGCTTCCCAATCTATTCTGTGGTCATTGCAGTATGCATGCTTGTATGGTATGTATGTTGATTTGTCCCAAGAAAAAACAGTACGATATGGTACCGATATATACCCTGTATATGTCAAAATTAAATGCAGTGACAGGTTACTTGTACTAGTTGGTTAGATTAGTTACATCATGCTTTCCTTTGAGGGTCTCACCTCAATGTGATACCGGTAGGGCTTGTACTTCTGTTGGTATTCTGTGATTATTTTGTGGATAGGGTTTTCAAAATAAAACTTACCATATTTTATGTAGTAAGTCTATTTTGTATTCTGCTGACTAAAAAGACTGCATTAACTTGTTTTAGCATTCTGGCATTTCGTGTTCATGTCCTAGGGTTGCAAAGGGATGGAAAGGTTTTGTTTGCTTTCCTGATAACTCTGTAATGACAGAGATGTCAAAATAGACTATGTCTATGTTTTCAAGCGTCCAGGAATATTGGAGGAATTTTCGTATAACTTCAATTGGTTTTTTAGATTGCAATCACCTTATCATTATTCATTTGTTACCACCTTGTTAATTAAGTCTCTTAATTAGACTGCAATTGTAGGTTTCAGACTGCGAATAGTTCAGAGTTATTCAGCCTTGAACAAGTACACTATAACTTAATCATAAGTAGGGATGCGCAATTTGATTCGGCGAAGAAAAACTTTCGAAATGGAGTGAATTTATATTTTCAATGACAAAATGCAATCAACTTTGGTCAAAATCGTATGCATTCTGTCCAAGAATGAAAATTTTTCCTCTCTAACATGGAGTGTAAATTGAAAATACATTCCCTTCATGACTTTTTATTGTTTATGTTAACAATTTGTAATAGTAAAAAGGATACATTTGTTATTTATGCAGAAGTGGAGATTCGATTTCATTTGAAAAAACTATCCGAATCCTATTCGAATTCCAAATGATTCTGTGTGCCCAGCCCTAATCACAAGTTAACAGGCAAATGACAAATCAACTTGACTTGATATCAAGGAAGCAAGTGATGAAGTCGTCATCTGCTCATCGGAGTTAATGCGAACCCAATAGAGATTTTCTCTGTATGTGCCCGAACCCTGAACCTAGAACGATAATGTAAATTTTCTCCAGAGATGTTTCGTTCTACGAAAATTTCTAACTTTTTGCGGCATTTATCGTTTATCAGTTATTGCTGTATTTTCATTTTCGAAGCTACTGTAGACGAAACAAAATATTATGAGATCATGATGCATACTTGTTTTATAATATACAGATTTCCTATTGGTGTTTATCAGCATGAAATATAAAAGATTATCGAATTTGATGACATTTTGATGTTTTACTAAACAATTTTGTGGGGGGGGAATGTGGAATAAGATTCCACCTCACATGAATAGCATCTGCTGGGGAATCGTCTAAATGGGAGCAAAAAATATTGTGCAAATCTTGACATTTGAACAAAAAAAGCACCATTTTAAAAGAATTGCGCGTGCCCGTATGTGTATTTCGATTGACATATATTATCAGCCGCTTTTGTGATCTGCCTATATATTGGTAACAGCGAAATTAGGCAAATCTATCGGTTTACTGATAGATCGATCTGGCTCTAAGATAAGTGATGTCGCAGCTGATAGTGTGTTACCCATCATTGAATATTTGTGCTTATATCTGCATTTGGTGTTCGTTCCTCTGTGAATATTTTTGCTTTGTGTATTCAAACAGTGAATTATTAATATAAAATTCCAGATATCACTGTATTACTAGAACATGCAATCTCAGCCTCATCCATGTGAATGCATCCTAAAATTGAGACTTTCAAGACTACGGTCGGCTTTTACTTTCACTTGTGACTTATTGGATCAACATGGTTGGAAAGTGTTATGTGATCATCTGATATCATTGCGTGTATTGGATTCTCAAGATCTGAGCTCAATAAATCAAGCTTCTTCATTAGCAGCTGCCAGTCCAGCAAAAGAACTTCTACTGCGTTTAGAAAGAAAGAACAATATTGAATTTACTGTACAGACATTGCTATTCTATCTTAAAACTTTACAACTACCACAGTATTCTCAGGTATTTATGGTGGTTGCTCCATTGCATAAACAAGACTGTCGTACTCGCTTTGTTAATGAGAGGGATAAGATTCTTGATGCACTTTTCTCAGAAGCTTCAGAATCACCCTCTCAACTCATTTCACATGTTATACAACCATTTCCCAACAGTGGGTATCGGTCTTCACATGATACAACACAGTACAATTTGCCAATGTTTAACCCACACCTTGGCCCTCGTTTTTCGTCCATGCCTCCTGGAATGTCTCCTACATTGCAAGTGTCTCGTGAGTATTCAAATAATCCTACTGCAATTGTAAATGATGTCAACAGATCATCAGCTTCTCCACCATTTGACAACCATAGCTATGCTTTAAATAGTATTAATAATCTTTCTGATCCGAATGAGACTTATTTGAATATTGTTGAGCACCCAAAGGATGAAAACTTAGGTTGTGGGGAAATTCTTATATTACGTTGCTTGGCTGAAAGTGATCAATCTTCTATTAATTACTCTTGGAAGAGGGACAATATTATGCTGCCTGATCAAAAAGAAAAGGTTCTTGTTATATCGAATGTTCAGTTGACAGATAGTGGACTTTATACTTGCATTGTTTCATGTGGTAAATTTCTTAAAGCTACTTCGAATTCAGCAAAAGTAAATATCAATCAAATAGTAGACTATGAAAATGATTGTATATCTGCGACTGACAAGTTTGCATTACTTATTGCAAATGAAGAATATGTAAATAATTCTACTTTAGCATCTGCTGCAAATGACGTAGCTGCATTAGCTTCAACATTAAGAGATAAACTTCATTTCAAGACTGTTTCAATGATAAATTTGACGCTTTTTGAAATGCAAAAAGCTGTTGAAGTATTTTGCAGCTACTTGATAAAAGGAGCTTATTGTGTTGTATATCTTGCAGGCCATGGATTTGAAAATGATGGCCAGTGCTACATTGTGCCGACTGATGCAAAAAAAGAGTACACACATTCAGATTGTTTTTCTGTTAAAAAAATGATCACTGATATTACTTCTAGAAATCTGCGTCTTACTATGGTGTTGTTAGATGTGTGTCGAAAGCGAAATGAGCGAGCAGTCAAGCTTCCTGAGTCGATGGGTAACAGTAAGAAATTAGGCAATTTTGTTATCAGCTTCGCAACTATGGAGAGCGGAATGGCATATGAAGTCAAAGGTAGAAAATTAGGAGCATATGTATCTTGTCTTCAAAATCACTTAAGTAAGGATAAACGTATCACAAGAGTACTGGAACTTGTACACCAAGACATGCATAAATGTGAATTGACAAGAGGTGTGCAGCAACCGGAGTTCAAATCAAACATGTTTGAAGATAGAAAACTAACAGATCAAATTATATCTCCATTTGATTTCGAAAAGCAATGTGAACTCAATCATAACTGGAATAAGGTTCATGTTGGTGTTAAGCCAATATTATTCTTTTTTGAATCTTGTGGAGTATGTGTTAAACTTAGCATAGCATGTTTATTTTCCAATGTTCTTTTAATAGAAGGCCATGTTATTGACAAAGGTGGTACGAAATATTGTACAACTTCAATTAATCTCACTTCAGACTCTCAATCCCAAAATGGAAGTAGCACATCTTGTATTAGGCTTGAAGATTTACAGAGACTCCATACGCATATGAAAATTTTGCCAATATCCATCAATATAAATTATGCTTTAGATGATTTTTTATTTGAAGAAAGTTGGCATGATAATATTGATATTCCTTTTATAACATGGTGGGTTTCAGAATGTTAATGTTAGTAGAATGTGTCAGGAAGATAAAATATTAGAATATATAAATCTCTTTTGAGAAAAAGGTTCAAAATCATGAATGTCTCTAGGAAATAGCAATGTTGATGGTTTTGAGGACTTTTAGCCATCCAAAGAAAATTACATAAACATTTTCCACATCCAGAGGAAAACAAGATTGTGTCACACTTCCAAATGATTACCAAATTTTCAATTTTAGATGAGCACTATGGTAAGTTTGGGGAGTGTCCAGTGTCCACTGTTCAAAATTCCGCATTTTTCTATTCAGTTTTATTTCCTAATTATTACGAATTTATTCATTTTTCAACAAAATAATAGACCGATCTGCCATACTTTATGACGCAAATAAAACTTTATAAAGATTTTGGAAGTTTTGGAGTACAGTAGCATAGTTTGAAATCACTTCTTGAGGTGCATATACTCTGAATGTAACACTCTTAAACTTGCCCCAATTGAAAGGTACGACAAAGTGACAAAATCTTTTTTGTCTGAAATAACATTTTTTCAGGTGGACTGAAAAGTCTCAAAATTCTCAACACTGCTATTTTGTAGCAGTATTAATGATTTTGAAACTTTTTTCACAGCTTGGTTGGTTCTAGGTGCTCAAAAAAGACATTCTAATCTTTTGCCAAGTGATATAATATCATCAAATATTATCTATGTTATGCGCATGTGCTAAATTTTTTTTAGGTTTCTTGTGTAACTGACATTCTGCCAGCTTAGCAAATTTTTCTCTGGATGATATTTCGTTATTATGTTGTTATTTTGATTTTCACAGGTCTTCCTAATCCTACTTTCTTTTACTTAGGAATACACTGCCGTAGCAAATCATGCCTTGGAATTTTAAACCAATTATTTATCAGTTTTTCAGTCTACAATTTAATACAGTGATAATTTTAATAATCTTTTTTGGAATTGATTTCATACGGATATATACAACTCATCACGATATAATCAGTTATGTATGTAATACTGAATGTAAAAAATTTGAGAATTTTTCTAATTCTGGCTGCACGTTGTCGGGTATAATGTATTTCAGTCTTCTACATTGGCCTCTTTGAACTGTAACTATCATTTCATTAAGTATTTATTTATACACCCTGTTATCATTGTTAATAAAGTTTTTAACATTAAATTTTTTCCCGTTGTGCTTTATATGTGTCAGATTATCTTACACATGGCTTACATTTTGCCTTGTGCTGTTGAACCCTTCACCTTTTTGATTTTGTTCTGTCCCATTTTCAAAATATATAAAATTGATATCAAGCATTATGTACTATCTATACTTTTATTAACCATTTTTTTGACTGTTATTATTTTCACTATAAATTTTATTAAACAAATTTTGCAATATTCTACTATTTTCAGAGGTTAGAACTATAGAATGTCATGAAAAATTTGTCTACAATATCTGCAAATTGAACTCACAGGTATTTTTTTGTGAAAAAAAAAACACCACATATGTATACAATGATAGAATATTTCAGTCAAATGCAATGTCCATTCTTGTGTGGGAAAACCTGCTTTCATTTTTTAATCATCTGCATCACTGGTAGAGTATGTCAATCCATGGTTTATTGCCAGACATTAATTTAATCACAGAGTTTTTAAAAAAATTTTCATTTGATAAATATCATAAGATCCTTCTTTCTATTATTATTCCCATGTTACGAGGATACTGAGAATCTAAAACTATACCAGTTTGGGCAACAAATCAGTATTAAAAAAATTTATTTAGTCTAGCAATCATCATTTTAATGATGGATTCTAGTAATCCTCTGAGCAATTTGATATTTCTACATATCAGTAAAAGGGAGTATTTATACATTGAATTCTTTATTAATAATATCTTTCTCATAACTCCTCTATGTGATGTTTTTTCTTTCTGTGGTTTTCATGGTTATTAAATTTTGCTTAGGCTGTTCTATATTTTGTGCTGTAAATTAGAATGTAATTTGCATAGTATTAGAATAGGGTTCTCAAATGTGATCAGAGATGTTCAAAACTGAATATTATACTTTTTCGAATATATTCCGAACAAATTATTTTAGATTCAGCCATGTTTTTTATAAAAAGCAGCATTTTGAAAAGCAACTTTTAAGAGAAATCAGAAATGTTCATTTCCTTGTGATTTTCACTTTGACAACTTAATAAATACTTCAATTTTTCAGAAAAAGAAAATGGAAAGTGAAATTTTGCAATGTTCACCGCAAACTATGTCAACTTTAAGATTGAGGAGAAATATTTTTAAAAATCGAAAATATGATGATTGCGGTTCCGCTAACCAATCATTTGTTACGAGTAGGTACACAACTGAATATTTGTGACTCATGTTTGATGAATCTTTCAATACTGTACTTTTCTGATCAAGGAAATAGCATTTTGCACAGGCGCTATTTTTTTTTGGCTAGATTTGACCAGGTTAACTAGAATAGACTTAAACTAATCGTTAGGATATACATTAGCATCGTTAGCACCTATACATTAGGAAAGATTCTGTTTTTTTTTCTGCAAGGCTGGAAGCAGCACCTAATAGGAACTAAATAAGGGTTACTCGTATATGGCAAAAGCTTCTGCAGAAAGTAGATCCATCAACATTTAAGTGCAAAACATCTTGAAGAGAAGCAGGACTGAACCACCATAATATATTGCAGCGAGTGGTATCTGCAGGGAGCGTTATTTTTCTTTGAGTGTCCGAAATAGTTCTGTCATTCTCTTCAGCTGGACAAAAAAGCTTCAAAACTACGACACTTCTATTTTCTAGCAGCATTAATGACTTTGAACATTTTTAACAGGTTGGTTGCTACCAGACTATTCACACAGAGGCCATTTATTCTTCTGGCAATATATTCATCATAAAATATTGCCCATTTGCTAAATTTTCTTCTGATGGCACATATATGCTTTGGGTGCCTAGTAGCAGAGTAGCTGACATAAGTCACATAACACATGACGTAATATATAAGATTTATGCAGCCTCTGATTTTGGATATTTTCCGAATTTGGTAATGATACTGAATCTGAACTATCTATGGCTGATAATGTATTTATTTTACAGTTAAATTATATGGAAGATTGGCGGCAACTTGGGCATCAGAAAGAATGGATCTTAAAGATACAGAGTTCATTAAAAGACTACTTGTAATCAAGTAAGATTTCAAGCTGGAAACGCTATTAAATGTGGAACTATGAACTTGGAACATTATATATTGCTATGAATATGTTAAATTTTATTAACAAAATATATACAAAAGTAGAGAATTTAATCTGGCATTAATAAATATGGAAAAATCTAATATAATAACATATTAGGATGGCACAGCAAATATCAACAATATCACACCTTTGGTGATGCTCTAATACATTTTGCTTTACCATAGATAATTGCAACACTACATTGTTTCAGGAATTCTTTTTCTCCATTTTTACCAGTTTGTAATGTTATTTTTTGACTTATATTGGTCACTAATTTGTTCATATTCATTTCAAAGGTTTCATATATTTCAAAGCCTTAGGGTTAATATGTTTAATATGTCTCGCCGGAACGTTTCAGTCACTTCCCTGACTCTGCAACATTGGCAGCGTTTAACCATTCTGGTGCACATCCTATTACGTAATAGCGCAGACAAACTGGAAGAATGTCTGCTACTCAACCACCCGAAGAAAGTGTGCTACATCTGAAGAAAATTTAGTGAACGGGTATTAATTTAAAATATATCTTTTGCTAGGAGATGAAAATGCCTCTTGAATGCAATTGTTTTACAAAAAGGTTCAGAATCATCATTTTTGCCATGAAATACCAATGATGATGGTTTTTGAAGCTTTTTTGGTCACTCGATAAAAATTATATGAATGTTTCAGACACCCGAAGGTAAACAAGATTCTGTCATAAAAATATTGTGACATTCCGTAATGTAGAACAGGGATTCATAACCACCAGGCAGGATCTGAACAGGTACAAAGGCAGATTGAATTCATTTATCAGGTGAATGGTAGTTACCGTATTTACTCGATTGTAAGTCGCGGCTTATAAAGTTTTTTTTCCATCATGAACTTAAATTCCAGGGCGGCTTACATTCAAAGGCGGCTTACATTTTTTCTTTGCGATGCCGATACTCTGTCTACTTCCGTACCCACCCAGATATGCTAAAACCCTTATAGGCACCGGCACAGTATATGCGGCTTGCAATCAAGTAAATAAATAAAAGTAAGTAAATAAAATAAATAAAAGTTAAGACGGTAGCATTTTCATTTCTTGTACATCAAAATTAATTTTCTCAATTTCAGGAAGAAATATGATAATTTGCTTCATACTTGCAAATGTAAAGATGGATTTCAAATCGCAGCGAAAGAATTTGAACACAAGTATGTCAAACAGCTCATGGCCCTGTTCCATTTTGGAATTTGGGTCATGGGGGGATATTTTTGATTGTTTGAATGAGGCACATAAGCAGTTTTGTTGATATTATCACCAATCACAATTAGGGGTTGCCAAAATCCAGTATCTGTTGAATTCAGAATCGAATTGGATAATATTTCCGAATCGACTATTCGAATCAGAATTATCATGTTAAACAACCCCAAATTAATTATCAGAAAATCGTTAAAGACATCAAAATTGAAATATATTTTCTGAAAATGCATATTTTTGTGAAACTTTAGATTCCGAATCAGGGGGAAAATTGAATCAAATAATTTCTTGTGCACGCAGAGTAACGTAAGCATTTTTTATTTTATTTCAGTGAATGGTTTAGAGAAGAAAACATTGCAAATCCTGATTTGAATATTGGTGAGTAAAATATCATTTTAAAAAAAATCCTCACTTTGACATCTCATTCGATAATCAGTTTTTGTGATATTCTCATACTCATTTCCAGTACTTCTTTACGCGATTAGGTTTTCAAAATTTGAGAAGAGATATTTGTATTAAATTAATTACAACTCTGTTGTTGTTATTATTATGTCACTTCGACTTATGGTAGTCAATGGTGTAATTAGACTGTAATGCTGTGAATTGGTGTTGCAGCAGTGCAAGATACAATTGAGTATGATGCTTTTTTGGGAATGTTTTTACTTCGATGTGGTGCAATTATTCTGGTACATATTAAGTTCTACGATATAAAATTGTAGTTATATCATCATTTTCAGCAAAAAGGATTTAAAGTAGAATAATTGAAAAATAAAGTAAATTTCAATCCAAAGTCCAGAATACCTAGTTATTTGGATTTATGTCATCCTTACCATAAGTCAGTATTTTATAGAGCATTATGAGACAAATTAATTGGTTTTCCACCATATCTATTACCCATTTGTAAAACCGATTTTGACAAGAAAATTTTCATTTTGTTTTCTTTTATTCTAAGACACTAATGCAGCAGATGAAGCAATATTTTTTTCAATTAGTAAAATTGGATGTTAAGGGAAGTGGTTGAGTGAAGTTAATTGGCGTTTCATGAGAATGAACAAGTGTATGAGCTTTCATAGAAAACTTGTCTTATGATTCCAAATTAAACCTGTCAGATTTTAAAAAAGTGGATGTTGCATTGTGAGCGAATGAGGCATTAGATACCACTCATTGCATTTTGATAGTGAACCAATTCTGTTTAGGATGCTTTTTACATAGAATGTAGTTTCTAGTAATACAACTCTTTGTTGTATTAGTTGCCATTATGGGGTTCTTTCTGACCTTGAAACTGATTGCGACCTATTCCTGGCTGATAAATCCTTTTTGTCCTGTTGCGTAATAGTTTGAATTATGAGAAAGTGGAATTTTCCTATGCTATCACTCAGCAACATGGCTCAGTGTTAACTAGGCTGTCTTATTCCTATTTGAGATTTTGGTTTATTCGATTCAATTCCAGCAACGATATGAAATCGAAGAAATGATGATTTTGAAATTTTTTCAAAGAAATTAGTTTGAATTATCAAGTAAATGAAATTCTGATAAAATATTGTGTTTGTTTATTATATGACTTCTGATTCGAATATTCGATTGGGAAAATGATTAGATTCTGAAACCAGAAGATGTTCGATTTTGACCACTCCTGGTTATATCCCATTATGACAAACAGATACTATGTAAATTTCTTCTAGAATCTGACGATGAGGAAAGAAGAATAATGAACATAGAGATAGATAAATGTGATCCAGAAATTCAGGTAATAAGTGGAGTTTTTATGCTAAGATTGGGAAAATCCAAAATAACAATTTTTGGCATTATAATCAAAAGGAGCCAACTAATAAATAATAATATGGCCAGCCCATTCCGATTTGTTGATGTTGTTTTCTTTGGATGAATTAAAAAGCTTCCAAGCCATCAACACTGCTATTTCATGACAGCATTATTGATTTTGAAGCAATTTCTACAGTTTGATTGGAAGGTTTGATACATTCAAAGAAAGATATTTTATTCCTTTTTACTTGCAAGATATATGTCATGAAATATTCCCTTAATTGCCGAATTTTTTTTGATGGGACCCTTTTTCTTGGGATATCTGAGCAATAGAGTAGATATTCTTTCAGTCTGGCAGAAAGTAGTGAATGATAATATCCTGGGCAGTTGTCCTGCTGAAATCTTTCGTTGCTCCCCCTTTTTAATTACCTTCTACGCCACACAAATGCGTTGAGGCAATTCTGAAGATAGCACTTACAGGACTACATTATTCTTTCACGCTTGGCTAAGGTACTACAATAACATGTTTTTGCAAACAATAATTCTAAAATGCATTCGCGAAAATAAATATGATACATATTTTTTATGTGATGTAGTCATTTTCATGTTCCATTGAAAAAGGTAAACGATATCTGATACCAATATATCCACAACCACAATCAGAATTTTTCCCAATGATAAAAAAGTTTAAAAACTAATGCAATGTATTCTGTTAATCTGACTATAAAACATTTTATTATTCTTTTGAATAATTAATCTAATAAATCTTTATTAAATGATGCAAAAGTATTTATTGTATCAAACTCAATTATTCTCAATATTCATATATGGTTTTTAACCCAACTACCTTTTCGTATCTATGTCTTATGTTCTGAGTGTTCTCAAGATGTTCTAAGGGGGCTTTGAACCAGACTGGCAGAATGTCAGCTACTTTGCTATTCGACACTCAAAGAAAATGTGTTCTGTGAGAAAATTTAGCTGATTGAATATTCTTTTATATATATCTTGGTGGAAGATAAAATTTTCTCTTTTTAATCGTCTGTTAGCAATTATACTATACAGAAAGATTCAAAATCATCAATGCTGCTATGAAATAGCAGTGTTGATGCTTTTGAAGCTTGCTGACCATTTGAGGAAATGACACATACACAAGATTCTGCTTGGTTTTGCCCCTGGTTTGAAATTGAATTGAATAGTTTTCCCTGAAATATCACAGAAACTAATTCGGTGGGTCAACAAATAAAAAAACTTCCAGTTTAGATTTATTTCCTTGTGTAGGTGCGAATCTAGATACGGGATGAGTTTTTCAATTTTTATTAAGGCATCAAAGGATACTGGTAGTTGTTTTGATTCGTCTGACTCCGACTATGAATTAAATGAGGACAAAGATATAGACAAGTATGCGAGATATTTATATTGTCTAGAATCTAGATTTAGTTTTATAGTTTGTGCATGAAATTTTATTGGAAAAATTTCAATGCCTATATCTTGTTTTTAGATGGATTAATAGGATTACCAAGGGCAGATCTGTGTCAAAAGCCTTTGGCTTCTGTGCCTTCTGTGTATTTTTAACACTTCCAACTATTCAACTCAAACTCTTTAACTGTGATATAAGAGTATTTGTACCGTTTACAGACTCTTTCAGAATTATCATCTACTTACTCTGTAAGAACAAGTCAAGTGGTGCATCATCAAATTTCAGCATTAACGTTAGGTCGCTGTGCAAAAGTGACAAAGTTTGTGGCTAGTTGTTCCTTTTAGGCAATGTTTCCGGCTTCGCTCAGAGTGAATTTCAATAAAAAAAGATACTGAAAAATATAAAATTGACAAGTCTGTAGTTGGAAACAACTACAGGAACTCCAACACTGACTCTTGATTTTTCATGAGCCAGGCTCTATGAAGTTTCAGTAATTGTAATTATCTTTCTACCTTTTTTGAACTGTAAGACCTATGTCTAGTTTCAGCAACATTACTTTTTTTGGACGCATATATTTCTATTTCGTTTTTAAATTGGAAATGTCTTCATATGATGCCTGAGAGTTTTACTTTACATGTCGCAGGTGACTGAATCCTGAATCTTTGTTTGCTTTAAAGTGTCTGACACTGAAGTTGATTTCAATCTTCTCAGGATTATTTTTTGGATAACTGAATATCTGACATACTGGCTTACATACTTTGTTTTTGGTTATTTTCAGTTTCTTCATGTTTACAGAATTTTAAAATATTGTGTTACAGATTTCAACCATTCTGCAAGCTCTGTAATAAAGCTGTTAAAAAAGGACAAAAAGTGAAACATAGTATGTCAGAACATTTCATTCTTTATGTTGAATGCAAGAAATGCAAGGAAATAGATGCAAATGATGATGGTAAGTAAGGTTTTGAATTCCAGAGCAAACTGTAACCAGTGATAATATGAATGGTTGATCATCGCAACAGAATTCCATGTGTCATCCATGCAGTACAACTATTGATTCATATACCAGTAGCTCCAACTGAAGCAAGCTGGCAGAACTCTGCTACTGCACTCAGAGATCTGAAGCTAGTGGAAATTTATCAAAAGTGCAATATTTCATGAATATTTGACAGATGATTAAGA
Organism: Styela plicata; assembly: GCA_963675895.2. NCBI lineage: Eukaryota > Metazoa > Chordata > Ascidiacea > Stolidobranchia > Styelidae > Styela > Styela plicata. The sequence continues at coordinate 1,709,718 of OZ023146.1, forward strand.
TGTCTTATTTATATTGTCCGGTAGCAAACAAGCTGTGGAAAAGGGTTCAAAATCACCAATACTGCTTTGATATAGCTGTGCTGATGGCATTGAAGCTTTTTTGTCTAACAAGTATCTGTCATCTGTTCCTAACACTAACAACTCATCTCATAAATCCGGAAACTGCACCAGGGTACCTGGTTTGCTTGATCGGTAAAAAAGACCAGTATATGCTCTGAGCTACATATATCTGATCGTCCTGTTTATGGTTCGAATCTTTTGATTCATGCGAGATGTTACTGCATTACTCGACAATGTGCAGTGGTTTGCATAAGTGCTGCTTGCGGCTTACTTCACCAATCATGGCCATGAACAGGAAAAATCACTAAAGGATTGGCCCAAAACTGCCAACCCCAATTCTGGTCTGGTGTGGTCGTAGTTATCCATATCGTTTAAGATGTATTGTTGGCTTTTCTTTTGCACAGGATAAAAGTGAAGTCCAATGAAGCCAATGCAATAAGTCTTTAAGATTTTTTATTTACATTATCTTCAACGAATTTGTCAGATTGGCTGTGATATTCTTTTATCCATTTTCTCACAGATTCAACAAAGGATTCTGATAAAGATTTAATTCCTTTGAATGAATATTTCGATCATTTGATAACGACTCATGAGAGCGTAAAATGTGTTTTCTGTAAATCAAATTGTATGTTAAAGAAGGACAAATTAAGGTAAGTGCATTCAGGCCTGAGGATAGGTTGTGTGGTCTGGGGCACAGTCTTGTGCTAAATGACTTAATAAAAGTTGGAATATTATTTAAGCAAACAGCGCTCGTACTTGCAAGGAAGAGTGGGTTTTACGTGCAATATCCAGTTTAGTATTCCCTTAAATCATCTCGAATAAGAACGTCACTCTCAATATCAATTCGGCTGTAGTTATTTCAATATTTCAGAAATTAAAAAGAATGAAACAAGTCTGTAATGGCTCATTTATGTTATAAAAATTACTACCCAGATCAAACTATAATATTGCCTTTCTGATGAAAATAACATGAATTGTGTTAATATATAATTTTGGCTAAATATTTAGGATGGATGCCTTGGTGATATAATTATTTGGTGATCAGTTATCAGTTATTTGACACAAGTTTGAAACATATCGAACAGCATTAACTCATTAGCTTTAGATTGCGCCTATGTAATGTAATTTCAATTTCTTGTTGAAGTTGAAATCATTGGTAAGAGGGTCTGGAAGATTTGACTCATTTGGTGAAATCTATTTCAGGCACAAATCAAAATTTATTGATCTGATATGATTTTTGATCAAAAACTGTTGAAGTCATAATAAAAAATTTTGACTATATAAAATTTTGCAGTTACACTTAACATGACATTGTCTGATATTTATTTTTGTAGTGCTAGCAGTAGTAGGACTTGAAAGCATGACCGGATAACATTTGTTTCTGCATTTGAATCATTATTTTGTTGTTAAAATATTGCAAATTAAAATTTCTGATACTGACACCTAATGACTAAAAAATACAATACGATAATTTCGTACTGTACCTTGGCTATCATCATAAATTCATCATTCGATACAATGAGGTAATGAAAATAATTAAATACAATTATACTACAATTTTTCACTCAATATACCTCGTACCATGATTTCAACTGAAAAATGCTGCCCGTTAGAGGAATGTTGTCATTTAGAATTTCATTATGTTTTTTCAGAGATCATTTTATGAAAAAGCATGCAAAATATATCTTATGCCGATGCCTGGAATGTGATAAAGGAAACGGAAACACAAATTCAGCAGTTGTGAAAGAAAGTCTCGTAAAAGCTCACTCTGTCAAAGGGCATTTACTAAGTATGCATATGCCTGAAGGACAGGGGCGGGTGAGCTTGTTGATATTGTTACCTCTTTTATTCTGTTTTTATATCATGAGAATTCTAATAAGTTTTACATTTATTATAAATGGGAAACATAAGAATTGAATTTTCTAATCTGAAAACAAAAGCTATCTGCCAATCGTCAAGTAGTACTTTATATTCCCAAATGTTAGTATAGTTCCTTGCTTGAAGTAATGCACTCTAATCAGAGATTTGAAAAAAGATATGCATTGTATTTTTGGCAAAGTTTCTTTTCGTTCATCTCATCAAGAATATATATTGACAGTTTCCGTGCAGTATCTGTGGTTTACTTATGACAGCGAAAAGTATAGCTAGACATATGAAGAACATACATGCGAATAAAGCATTGGATGAGAGTAATCTATGGTATGAAATTACTGATATGTTGGGTTGGTTTAATTGCGATGGCCCCAATCACATTTTTTCATCGAGCACAAACGACAAACCAATAATCCTTGTCAACTTTGCTCACAATTTTATGAAAATTTGGGCACCTTGACCCACTGGTATAAGAGGGGAAAAGCTGACATAAGCGCTGCTGCAAAGTATGGTTGTTGGATATTTCAAAATTTCTATGCACTACCAACGTCTATTAATTTTTATTAATTGAATTCCATGAAACTGTCATTGATAAGTGTACATGAACATAGGCGCATCATTGTTAATTTACTGGGACACTAGGAAACGGGTCATGATCTAACTGCTATGGTCACTTTTTTCCATCAGATTGAAAAATAAACCTGGAATAATTTGAGACCGAATATTATAAATTTTTTGCTAAACTCAGTTGTGCATTTTTGTTCAAGATCTACCAATAATACCCCCTCCCTGGCAGCATTTTGAAAATAATTCTGGCCAGACCTATTAAAGTTTAGACTACTACGTTCTCTAGATATTGTAAAAATAACAGGGAACATCATTTTCTTGCCACCATTGCTGAATTAACAATGTATTCGGAGTTTTATATTCGAAAAATTCTTTTTTCCAAATGTAGTGAAACACTTTGTTGACTTTTCAAGATTGCAATGTGTATTCATGTCTACTCATTATATTATTCAGTGATATATGCGGGAAATATTTCACATATTTGAAAAGACATAAGAAGATACATATACCACTGACTGAAAGATTAAAAAATAAAAATCATCAGTGCACCACGTGTGGGTACGTCTTCGATTATATGAATTAGGGATGAAGTAACTATCCTATAATACTAATTAGCGGACAGTAACAAAATTATCTTATTACCTTCTTACGCAGTTACAACTCGAGAATTAGGTAAACAGAAATCGAGTGCAAAGTATAACTTTCAGAGAAAGTTATGTTTATGATCCTGGAAAATATTGATTGAAAATTCGGTCATCATTCATCCCGTTTTGTCCTGCCTGTAGTCATTACTGTGTAATATATTACAAATAATAAAACAAAAAATATTAAAATATTTAATTTCTGTCAACTTTATTCAAATATAAGATTGTTATTGATGTTATAACGCTTCAGTATTGCTTTATTTTCTAAATGTTTTCCTTGACAGTGATGAAATGTTTAAACGAAAATTGCAAGACAATATCTTTTTCACAATAAAAAAACCATAATTTGTTTTTTTTCGCAGGAAATCATTTTCAAATAAGTATAATTTGAGAGTGCATTCTAGACTACACACCGGGGAAAAACCGTATGTTTGTGATGTGTGTGGAAAAGGTTTCTGTCAAAATGTTGAATTAAGACTGCACACTCATAAGTATGTTTGTTAATAGTTTCAAATTGTTTTTGGTGAAGAAATGATTATCATTTAATTATCTTTTCAAAAAATGTACGACACTAGTTGATCTGTTTATAGCAAACAATTGTGCGTAAATGATACTCTGTTCAGATAATATATTTACAAAAGTAGTGCCCTAATTATCTGAATTATTTCGAGTTTTTCTTGTAAGTATGGCTTCAGTCTAAAATTTGAATAGGCTCAAATGTGCTTTCTGAATAACCACAATACTGTCCATTAGGATAGGGGTTGGTCATACAGATACTTTGTTTTTTGTAGATTTTGAAGCACTTATGGTGCCCAACAACATATTGAATCATTTTATAAAACAAATTTCATTAGGTATTGTGTTTTCGATTTAACTAGATTGTGGCTGATTTTTTGTGGCATTCCCTAAGGCAATTATTACAATCACCCCTATTTTGATAGGGTTGCACTAAGTTTGGCTCTGTCAGTGCCAGTGTCAAATAAAACAGTCATTTATTCATGTTATTTTTTCAGTGAGAAAGATACAGCTGTTGGTTACCAGAAGCTTTTTGCATGACTTTGTAGGAACAAAGCACATATTATATCAGCTTCGCAATCCAGTTTATTTTAACAATATGCTTTCAGATCAATCAGAATGGCACTTTCACACAACAAGAAAAATGTTCAACCCTTAATGGCCCTACATTTCATTGTCATTCAAAATCTCAATATCAGAATGATTTGTTCCATGTTTATACAATATTGACTTGAGTTAATAACTATTGTTTTGTTTTATTTCAGTCATCACAATAAAATTAAAACAAGGTCGAAAAAGACGAAGAAAAAAAGGGAGGTGAGTTGATTTTTCATCCTGTCTGAGGAATTTAAACACAAACTGTGATCATGAGCCACTGACAGAATTGCAAACTATAGAAAATGCTGTTTCTGAATTATTATTTGTCATTTTTTCATTTCTTTTTTTTTATTTTAGCCGGAATCCGAGACTATTGAATCAAGTCTGAATGGAATAGTTTTACAAAAAGTTCAATTAGTAGAAAGTAAAGTTGTCGCACCAATATCGAATGAGACCAACCAACAAACATTGGCACCACACGTTTTAGAAATTCATCCTCGTGATAATGACTTATCTCAAGTTCTTCCTATTTATGCTGTTTTAACTGCGGAGGGCTTGCCTACTACACACAATGATGCAATTTTATCTGGAAATGAGAATTTTTTGCAAAATCTTGATTCCAGTGGTGCAAGTGTCACATATTAACAGTTCATAGTTCTGTGGTCCAGTGTATTATATTTATCATTGTAGATAATTTGAATATTTCTCTATTAAAAAGTATATTTTGTGAATCTGTAATGATATGTATAATATTGCAGTGAAATTAACAGATAAGAGTGAGTCTGACACTGGTCAATCGATAGATGCCAAATTTCAAATATGAAACTGTGCCTGACTGATGGAACACAAAATCTGGAGTAAAATCAGTGAGAAAAAATAGGAATGGGGATTCCGGGAGAATGCTCGTTTGCTTGATATTTGTAATTTATTTCTTTGGCATAGGACACCCTACCTCTAGAGAAAAATGGGAAGTCTCCCTACACAGATGCAAGCTTATAGGCAACTGAAATTGATGATGTAAGGGCAGATACCGAATTGATCTCTGGGTGCCTGATTGGCTCAGTCTGTAAAGACGTCAGGGATACGCATCACTAGTGCTCTGGATTTGAATCCTGTTGGGGATGATTATGTGCAAGAGGTCTGATGGACGCCTCAGCGGTTCACGTAGGTTGTGCTCACTGCTTCCTCCACCCCATATGGCCACAGGAATAACGAGTCTGAATGTTAAACCCTCACCCGCGATTGGGAACTGGTGTCTGCACGAGGGGTCGTGTTTCGCCGTATGGTTAAGCCATATTCTCGGCTTTCCTCTCCTCCAGGATAAGAATGAATTTCTATCTCTTTAAGAACAGGGGCGAATAAAAGATTAAAATCGGAACATTTTTTTTATTGAAATTCACTCTGAGCAAGGCCAGAAGCAGCTAGCAAAGAGCTACTGAAAGGTGTCGTACCAACAACTGCACTAAGCGGAAAACTTACCAAACGGAATACGACCACCATAGTAAAGTGTGACAAGTGGTATCTGCCCTGGGTGGTGGTAGAACCTGCCGCTTCTTTGCTTCCTTTTAGTCGCCTCTTGCAGGCAGGAAATACGTTAGGACCATCCTAAAGCCCGTACCTACAGGTCCAGTATTGTTAGGAATTTTATGCAGCCTGGTGGTCCGCAAGGATGTGCTCTTTTTTATGACAGATCTCTGCGCGTGACAGTTTTATCTCCGGCATTTTCAAAGAAAAAGCGACTACATGTTTGCTAGATGATACATCCATTGAACAGCAGGATTTTTGATATCATACAGATGAAGTAACCTAAAGTAAAATAAAATCGTTGCAAAATTCCAATAGAATTACGAATCCGTGTGATACGGCGTTTGTAGGTGCGCTGGCGTTGCAACTGACTATGTTGTTATATTCTCAAGATTTGGTTGAGGTTCAATCGGTTCATAACTCATTCTATTCACCCTTCGGCAGTATAAACCGTCACACTTATGTATTTCAAACAAGTTACTTTTTTCGACATAAAAAAATATGGAGACCTGGCACTTGTTCGAACCCAAGCCCCGCAGTCATCGAAGTACGAACGCTTGAAGCCCTCATTCTCCCTTTGTTCATTGTACGAATTTTTAGCAATGAAATACACATCCTCTTTTTTTCCCCTTCGGGATGTCCGTTAGAACTGTTTTCTGTTCGTCTAAGAGCTTTTTTAACACCTTTTTAATAGGCATGAATGCATTTGGTATCAATGAATTCGATATACGCTCAGGTGCTTATTACCAATATTACTTGAATATCCTTTGCTATTACTCGCTTCAGTTTCTTCTAATGTCGTCTCCTGATAATCTTCTAAACTATTTGTGACTACAAATTCTTCTTTATCATCATCCAATTTGATTCCGATTAAATTACTTCCATTCTTAGTTTCAAAACCACTGTCCGATTCCAGTTCTACTTCTATTTTGTCGTCGTGTAATTGTACTGCTTCATTTTTTTAAATTTGAGATTTTCTTTGTTGGAAAGATTGGCTTTTTTTCTGTTTCTATCGTATTGCCGTGAGTTCGTATATCTTCATTTTTTCCTGTATTTTCCCGATGATAATTCACTGCATTTTTGCCTGAAGATTTTTCTGCTTCCTCACTACAAGTGTCTTCTACGTCTGTTTCTTTTACATTATATGTATCGCATCATTCTTGAAACCTCCATTCGTCATCATTTTTGTGTATCCCTTGCGACGCCATCATGAGGTGGATTTTTGTCTTTTTCTTTTTTGCAAACGCCGGTCTTCTGTTTTATTTCTGTTTCACATATATCTATTTGTATCAATTGATTCTTCATCGTATTTTTCACAAGTTGTACAAAATGATTAGTCTTATACTGTGCAAACCCTTGTGGTGGAATGTTTGTAATTGTCCACATAATAACGCATGCTGGGGACTTCGTGCGTCTAACACCCGCGACCCACGACTTTTCTGGTATATGTGGATGCTCTCTTGTCTAGCAATCCGGAGCTTGCCATGAAAGATTGGATGGGAAGCTGGAGAGCAGCACTGGCTGCGTACAGGTGAATAAATCTACTGTACGTATATAGCCTTACTGCCTCGAGGACAATTTCGGAAAATCCACCGTTCGAAATTACATCTTCGTCGTTTATATAATCGACAAATGATATTGACGAAGAGTCATATTTTGGTTGATTTTCCATGAGCTCTATCATCGTTGAGAGTCGAAGATATTTGTGTATCTTCTGGGATCCGAACAATGACAGTGATAAAGCTCTGTACATACAATTTCCGTCCCCAACGACCTGGACGGGCAAGTATTCTTTTAATACACCGGGTTGCAATTTCTTCAGTAGATCATAAGAAACATGATCCTTACGTTTTTGTTCACGCAACACACAGTTCTGTCGATACGGAGCTTTTATTCCATATGTTTCAAGCATATTCTTTTCTCGTTTGGCTGCCTCCCAACCCTCTGCGTCCGACAATATCAATTTCTCTTCAATGCGCTTTAACGCCGCCTCGAAGTCATAACCCTTGTCTGAAAAGCAGCAATCCAAACAATAGAATGTACCATTTGTGCAGGGTTCTGCACATACTGAACAAGAAATTTTTCTTTTCTTTTTGAGCATTTGTCTAAACCTGTCTGTCGAATCTGTCTAAACTAACGTTGAGCGTTAAACTGCGTCGTTGACTTTTTGACGAAAAATCTGTCTTCGATTGTGACGTCATAATAGACATGCAATTTCGTTGTTGAATGAAACGACAGGGTTAAATATTCCAATATTGAAAACCGTAAACCTTTGGGTTGAAATTCAAAATTCAATTTTTAAAACTCAAAACTATTTGGCAAGTGAAGAAAATTTCTGAATCTATTCAAGTAATATTAACGTCCGTCACATCGTCATACTGCAACATAATATCCGCCATTGAAGTAACAGGAACCCAGAAACTTGGAAATGCACTCTATAAATTCCACAGGGATAACTCACCTGAAATGATCGGAAAGGTTATTGAAGCATATGTCACGCAGTCGGACGCTAAAAGTGAAACACCCACGACACGAGCAAGACCAATTTTCAGTCCACAAAAGTGACAAGTGACGAAAAATTGAATGAAATCAAAACACCTGATAAAGCAGAACGAAATAATGAATGGTCAGTCAGTACGATGACGTTAGGGTTCATTAGACAAAGTATGTTTGGCCCACTTAATTGATTTTATTATATATATTTAATTAACCACACTGTGACAAAAGTAAACTAAATTTAACGCTCGTTTGAAGTGAATTTTATTTGCTAAATTCACTTCGTTGATGCGATGTATGTCCATTTTGGAATATTACCTTGAATATCACCGGAGTAAGGCGATTTTACCGCATTTTTTTTACAGTCGATAATCCGGAATTCTTAATAGATATTTCAATTTGTCATGCTGTAAGAGATAGTTTGCTCTAAATTCTCCGTATTTTTGGCATACTGTTCCGCAATTTATGATCCCAGACGTTCAGTACACCCGGCACATCCATTCTACAAGGGTGCAACCTCCTGGGTACAACTCTACTGGAATTATTGGTTACTCTACTATAATAGGAGACTGCACAATATTACTGAGTGATATCCTACTGTGCACATCAATTACTGGATGTAATTCTACTGCTTGCTTTCCCCTGGTTATAAGTCTACTGTGTGATATTTTTCTACAATCATAGGTAAGGGTCCAATTATCCGAGTGCAATCCTTCTGCGTGCAATCCTGTTGAGGGCAAACTACTGGGTGCAACACTACTAGGTGTAATTAAAAGTGTGTGCAATACGCTGTGGGTGGAATTATCTTGGCTTTCAGATAACAAGACCGCAGTTCAACTAGATGCAAACTACTGAGTGCAATTCACGAACACCACATTTAATTAACTATACTGTGATAAAAACGCAGTAAGTTGACGTTAACTTGCATGAATTTTATATTTCAAAATTGTAGTTACCTTGTGAATGCCAAATTATGGAAATTTTATCGATTAGCATTACTATCAAAGAACGGCGATTTTACTGCATTTTCGTTACAGTGTTAGTGATAAATATTCCAAACTTTTCCACTGATATTTCAATTTGCTATGCTTCAAAAAATAATTTGCGAAAATTTTTTTTTCAGTACATCCCGTACATCTACTACAATCATAGGGAAGGGTTCAATTTTACCGAGTACATTCCTTCTGGGTGCAATCCTATTAAGGGCAATACTGTTGGGTGTAATTGTATGTGTGTGCAATACGCTGTGGGTGAAATTGTCTTGGGTTTATATAACATGACTACAGTTCGACTGGTTGCAAACCATTCAGTGCCATACACGACCACCACATTTTATTAACCAAACTGTGATAAAAACGCAGTAAGTTAACATTAATTTGCAAATTTTTCATATTTCAAAATTGTAGTTGCCTCGTGGATGCCAAATTATGGACTGTGGATTTTAATTTTATCGATTGGCATTACTATCAAAGAACGGCGATTTTACTGCATTTTCGTTACAGTGTTAGTAATAAATATTCCCAACTTTTCCACTGATATTTCAATTTGCCATACTTCAAATGGTTAATTGCGCAGAATTTTATTCAGTACATCCCGTGCATCCAGTACATCCAGTACATCCCGTACATCCAGTACATCCCGTACATCCAGTACATCCCGTACATCCGGTACAACCCGTACATCCAGAACATCCCGTACATCCCGTACATCCAGTACATCCCGTACATCCCGTACATCCAGTACATCCCGTACATCCCGTACATCCCGTACATCCCGTACATCCCGTACATCCCGTACATCCAATACATCCCGTACATCCCGTACAGTTTTCGAGACACCCGTCACAGACCTCCACTTGTAACGGTTTATCTCTTCGCTTGAGCGTGTTTTTAAACCGTGCTTTATGGTGAGGTTTTCTTACGTGTTTGGAGTATTTTGGCTGCAATACCAGCTTTCTATTGTTTCCGTGTCATCGCCTTGTCTCAGATTCAGAGATATAGAAATGGCTCAGATGAAAGCTTTTCTAAGCTTAATATATTTAACGATCATTCGTACATGATTAAAAAGTATCATAGCCTATAGATGTTTGCTGATTACGATCCTACCACTGGCTTAATAGATACGTCCCCTCAACACTACAAAAAATACGCAAACATTCTTGCTCCCAAGTAAGCTTCAAATGCTTGTTCCCGTTCAAGAGCAGCTGGGATGCGAGGTCCCCCCCCTCGCGAAGGCAGAATGGACAGCTTGGAAAGTGTGGTTTATGCCAGGGCTTCCCAAACTGGGGATCGCGACCCCCTGCAGGGTCGCGTAACGAGCTTCAGGGTCGCGGAGTGTATCCCAATTTTACATGAAGTACTGCATATGCTATTGTATTTTTCTTTATTATTTTTTCAAACGTAACTATAGCCTGATGCACAGCAGTTTTCTACCGGCAAGTCTGATGGATATTTGTCGCTCTGTATACCCCTCTGGGTTATCTGAACTCGTTTTTCTGCAGAAACTCCTTTATTTTTGCCCATTTTTATGGAATCTAATAAGTAAACACCAGCAGGTTGTGAGTTTACAAAGAGCAAAACTCACCTGAGAATGCTATATGAAGGTCGAAAATATAATCTACTTTCAATTCAGCAGATGATTAGGTCACAAGTGTTTTGTTACCAAATAAAATGAAGTATTTTCATTTGTACTGATGTGTTGATACTTGGTCTTAAACTCGTGCACAGCACTGTATTTATGACGCCATAAAACTCTGCCTCTGCGTACGGACGAGAGCCAAGTTACCTAAAACACAGTTTAATTAAACTTAAGGAGTGCAGTAAGTAGAACTTGCCAGTAGCTAAATATTAAAAAAAGACTGATCAAATGGATAGGTGGAACAATAAGGGTAATAAGGCTATGACAGATCATGTTGAAGCTGCGGTAGAGGCAAAAGAGAAAGTATAACGAAAGTTTTTCGCAGTATGGTTTCACTTTTATATCGGAAAACAATGAACACCGTCCACTTTGTTTGATCTGCAACGAAGTGCTGGTAAGCGAGAGTCTTAAACATGCCAAGTCGAAACGACATCCTCATTCCAACTATGATTCTCATCGCAACAAGCCAGTGGAATTTTTCACACCTACTGCGAATATCGGAAAGACAATCATTTGAAAGTGAAGTACACAAGAGCATCGTTTAAGGCTTCCTTATTAATTGCTAAAAATAAGAAATCTCACAACAAACGAAGTACCGAGCACCTTTCTCTTAAATCTCAAGAAGAGCTTGCTGAACTATCTTCTGACTCTAAATTGCGACTAGAATTTTCAGAAAAAAGCTTCACACTTCTTGTCTTAGCGTCAGAGCGGAATATCCATCATTATCTGACTCAACAGCGCACTCCTGTCGTTTGTCTCAACGTACCTGTGCGAGTCGGCGTTTTCAACATTAACAGCAATCAAAATAAAACACCGCTCCAGCCTACGCAATATTGAAAGTGACTTGAGACCAGCATTAACAAATATTGAGCCACGGTTGGACTTGCTATGTAGCAGAGAGCAGTCGCACCCTTCACATTGAATATATGTGTTTGATTTTTCTGTTATGTGTTTTTTGTTCTGTTTCTATGTTCTTTTTCTGTGTATGCTGTCCCGAACTATGTTTTGAATACCTGTAGCTTGAATTTGGTCTTTGCCTATCAATAAATGTCACAAATGTATTTCTCACACCGCTTATCATTTTAACCGTGAAGGGGGTCGCAGAAATTTTTGGAAAATTAAAAGGGGTCACAAGCGAAAAAGTTTGGGAAGCCCTGAAGTTTATGCATATTTAAGAATTTTAACGAATCTACGGAGCGAATTGATTTTACGTCGTTTATGTCCATCTAGAATCCCCAAAATATCTTTGTGTGCTCCTGTCTGACTCTTCGTATTTTACAGCGTTTCACCGTTCTGATACATGCACTCAGTGAAGTTGTACCGAAGTAGAATTCCACCCGTTAGAATCGTACATTGTGAAATTGTACCTCGTGGAATTGCACTCAGCAGAATTGCATCCAGTAAAATTTTATCCCGCGTAGCTACACGTAGAATTTCGCCGAGTGGCAAAGAACTCAAAGAAATTGCACCCATAGTAATAACACTCAGTAGATTTGCTCTCAATGTATTTTACCAAGGAATTGCTCTCAATGTAATTGTCCACTGTATATACTCCCACCTAACAAATTCATATGATGACCACATACTAAAAGCATACCGTGTGCTTATGATAAGGTTCGGAGACCATATTATCACCATAAGACTCTGCGAACACTTTTTCATGAGGTGAAGATATGGCAAAGGCACATGCTTTACATACGTCTTGTGGAGAAATTCCCGAAGTTACGATATAGCCTGAGTATGATATTTTATGACCGCCATATGCTTACCATGAGAAATCTCCCGAATCTGTAAAAATAAATATACAATTATTAGAAGTAGTAAGATGTTTTTTTCCACCGCTAAGAGCAATCGCCACTCACTGAACTTTATTATCACGGTTAGGTTATTTTCCACTGGAAGTGCAGTTACTAGTATCCAAATCTGAAAAAGTAAGTTCATTGTTGTCAACCCCATAATCAGTCATGACAGGTGCACAACTGGTGTTCTGATTTTTTTGAAAGTGCAGAGACTTTTTACTACAGTTATGGTTGCCCTTGTATTTTAGTTTAGACGGGTTTCGAAATTGGCTATATAAATAGAATAATGTTTCAACATTTTAGATAAACAAAATTGCTGATATTTCGTAGCAGTACTGATGATTTTGAACCTTTTTATACAGTTGTGTTATAATTATGTAAATTTTCTTCTGATAGAACCCATTTTCTTCAGGTATACGAGTAGCTGGAATTCTGATATAAAGAAACTGTATTTACGGAATTTTGAGGAAAGATTTTAAGATTATCGAAATTACTCTTGTTTTTTAACCACAAGTATCTGAAATAGAAGCAAAAAGTTGTTTATTCGCAAACAAAAACAACATGTTTCGGCTCGCCTTAGGCAATTTCTATGTCCATATTTAAGGTTAAATCCATTCATACCTAGTTTGCAAAAACATTCACATATAGTTATTACAATTCCGCTTCTTTGTATGATGCTCAGCCAATCTTATTCATTTTAACATGACACAAGAAATTTCAGACATTTTCAGCTACAATTCTCGTTGTTGTTGCCTATATGCAGTATGATCGGATTGTAAGTTGAAGCATAAGTAACTGTTGATTAACTTATAGATTCAGCCTACCCTGTAGGGATGCTAAAAAATTCAGCAACGAATTATTTACTGAATTCATCTTGATGATCAGATTTGATCACCTTTTTTCACATTGCCCAGAGATTAGTCTATTTGTTTTTCAAATAGCCTACACAAACAATTTTCACTAACGTTAGTTAGGCCTGGAGTACACAGTCAACAGGTCAATGTTGTTAATACTAAAACTGCTTTGGATTAAATCCACGACGCTTTTCTTTAGTATTTAACTTATCTCCTGTGGCTTCGTTCTGTCTTACCTAGTCCGGACAGGTTGTTCATCATTTCAGTTGAAAATCCCATGAAGGTGGACGGCTTTTTCAGCTCATACACGCCCACACGCCTCATACACGCCCACCCATGTGAGCCCCTCGAATATTCTACTACTCGAAGATATAGCCTATCCCAAAATTACTTCAAATCAAGCCAAATTCACGGCAACACACCCATTCTGATCAAGGCGAAATACGCGGGAAAAATTATGTGTGAAAACTCCTGCCACAGAAAATGAAAGCCCATTTTCGCTCTGTGATTGCTAAAAAAGCGATTTTATAAAATATTTTCCATAAAACTCGCTTCAGGGATTACCACAACTATACAATAATTGTCACAGAACGAAAGCCTCGTGATATTTTCATTTATTATTTGTTATGAAACAATAGGAAGAAACTGAAAAGTAACAATAGCGTGATTTCTCATCAGCTAGATGTCGAGACACAAATATGTCAAGGATTTTTAAGCTTTTGCATCCCATAACCGATACACGAAGAATCGTCTTCTCGCGTTTTTGAAAAACTTCACATATTGGTAGTAAATTAATGAAACGTAAATCAATAAAGTGCAAAATTGGACGCTATGGTATATCCAATTCAATAAAATGCTTTTATAGCGACAAAGGTGTTGGAGATTTTTTTTACTAAAAGAAACACATTTTGTTTTCGTTCTTTAGCTTTGTCAGTGACCATGTGACCAGCACATATGTCCATGATATCATAATGTGCATATGACGATTGCCATCTGTGTGCCATAAGCAGCTATATTTATCCCAAGTACCACTGATACACAATATATGATTTATGTAAACGTCTAAAGAAACGAAAACACTGTAAGAATACGGAAAATACACTTTTTGTTAAATCTAAAAATTTAGAACATAGTCATGCGGTATTCATGGGGATGCAACATGATGCGTGTCATATAGCACTGAGAAAAATTAGGGAAATGCATTCTAAACCGAAGTTGGTCAAATAGTTATATGGTATGTAACTACGACATATATCTGACGTATGACAGTCACCATCTAGATTTCTCAAGTTGTCATAGGGTCAGCTTATGGTGTGTTAGCTGGGCTCCTATAATCACCTTCAACAGACCCAAAAGGTGTGGCCTACCGATACCCTGTCCTCGGCTCAAAGGAAAAATAATGGGGACAGCTGGTAGCACTCGCCTTTGAGCTTGGGAAAATGCATTCAAAACGGGTTTAAAAACAATGTTGCAGTACTGACATGGGGGCCTATATATTCCGCCTTCCTTGTGTAGGCCTCATATATTCTTCAATTTGCGTCCATTTCTGCAGAATAAAATATCACCAATATCACCAATCATCAATATTTATTAAAATGGGTTGGTTTATCATGGTGCCGCGATATGACTATGTGCCGTAGGTCTATGTTTCCAGTAAACTTGCCGGCGTGATTACCTGGCATACATTCATTTTTTTTGCCGCAAACAAATTCTGGATCATTATTCCGTGCTTTAGCATTGCGCTATCTCCAATATTCAATAGAAAAATATTATTGCAGACGAAATCACAAAAATCACGATAGAAAGCCCAACTATAAAGCACTGTTTTAAACTACACACATTCGAACAAATAAATCATTTGTTTCATCAACGTTCTCTCGTGCCTTCTATCCCCATTAACATACGCAAAAGGAATATCTAAAATTCACCACTAAACAGCCGAAAATTAGGGCGCTCGAAAAGGTACAAACGTCAAATTGACTGAATAGTTAATGCTGAATAAAGAATTATTATTTTATCAAAAACGTTTGTTGAAAAACAAATGATGTATTCCGAAACTTTTCTGCAGTTGGTAATCGTGAACATTGTTGGTGTTTTTTGATTGTCCTTTTGCAGGCTAGATCCTGTACGTTATACTTACATTCACATCGAAACTTCCGAGTAAATCATTGAAAACACGTAATATGAGAGAGGACCAAGACACGTCGACCATCCACGGCGGTGGCTAAAATAAATTGACGGCAGTTAGAGTGAGTTTTTTACAGAATTATTCATAAAGTGTTACTCTCTTTGAATCTTTTTTTTAAAACTTAGTCTAGGCTATGATTTTAAACTTTATATTAGGTTTTGTTCCCATCCCCGTTAACTCTGAAATTTTTATTTGTATATCCTTTTGTGTAGAGAGAGGGTGTCAAATTAAACATTGTCTATAACTTTCTCCAGTATGGGCAAAAGCTCGTATGGACCATTCTCCGACCATTGACCTACAATTTTGAGCCTATACTTTACAATGGGAAAATTTTGATGAGATAATTTAAGAATATCGAGTTTTGCCGATAAAGTCGAGACGAATCAGATTTTAAGGAAAAGAACGGAACTAAAAAACAACTAAGTATTCTCCGCAGACTTTTAAGTGTTATTTTGTTGTTTTTTACTTTGAGGTAAGCAAATGTGTGTTACCTTCTTCGAATGTTTCTTTAAAACTTATTCAGTGACACGTTTTTATACTTTATTTTAGGTTTCCTTGTGTTTGCCTTGTGTTTGCCTTTTTGTCGACAGGGATGTCAAAATGAACTATAGACATAGTCAATATTTCTATGTCTAATCAAGTGATAGGCTTCCAACTCAGAAGCAAACGCTCGTGGAAAGGTTCATTTAATCAAGGTACGAATTGTGTTGCTTTAATTTGACGCATTTATTGCCATCTAGTGGCAACAGTTGGATTAATCCAGGCTCCAGGCCTTCTTCATCTCCAATCTGCAACGCAGAACTCATCGCTTGGCGGTGTGGACAGTGGGGGTTCGGTTTTAAGCGAGATAGAGAGAGAGTGATGGTTTATTATTTCGTCAACCAGAAAACATACATAATCATTTGCATGAGAAACAACAGAGTAAGCCAATGCAAAACATTTTTTTATTATTATTATCCTCCCGTTTTACGAAATGCAGTTCTGCAATAGTAAAAAAACGTTCAAGTACCGGTACCTTAACGCAAGCAGGCAAGTGTACGGTAACATCTTTCGTTAGCAGGTTAGTGTGCCTTAAGTTAGCCTTTACATTTGTAGTTTGCGCGCTAAGTTTGTGCTTTTTCCATGTGTGCAATTGTTTAACAGAAAGCCCATCAACTAATCTGTAATCAATCAATACAGAATGTTGGGTCTGGGAAAGAATCTGGAAAGAACAGAGAATGCAGGGGACTTGTTTGAAAAAATCTTTTTGGACAGTAGACCTGGGGTATGGTATGCATATCACAGATCATGCATCGTTGTCAAAAATTCACTCTAACTAGACCTATACTGTATAGGTGATCTGATCTGCTTGCGATGAAGGCTAGCAGTTCTGAGGTTGTGCTAATTACCAGTACCGAGACGACTGAAATGTAAGTTACAGGAACGACCCTGAAAGAAATGGAAAATTTACCGAAACTGTCCTGTAACTTATTTATATTGGCTGTAGGTTACTATGCTTTATAATTACTGAATCGACCAAAAACTACAGAAACGGCCATGAACTGAGTGAAAATATACTGAAATGGCCCCACAGTTGTACATGGTCATTAATAATTATTCTAAAAACTGGGTTTCAAAGTGGTCCAAACAACCTTTACTCAGTACTCCCCAGGGTCGAAATTTGAAATCAGTGATCATGGCGCTCCGAACCACAGAACAATAACATCACAATGAGGATAGATAATAATAAGGTGTATCACAAAGGCTTGCTTGACCAAACTTAATTCAGAACATAATTTTTATTTCCCCATTGTGATTATCTTTTAAACATGACTATGTTTTATGTGCCTAATAAAATTTAATGTCAAAAATCCAATGCTGTTTTTTCTATCATTTTGATGATGCCAAATGGTTGTCCAAATTCAGATTGATTGTTGATATCAAACAAGCCCATTTTTAAGCAGGATAAAATTTAAAAACAAAATCTCATTATATACTAAAAAGTGTCACTTTGTGGCTTGGGCGACGATGCCGATAACCATCCAGTGAAAATTTTTGTGCTGCTAGGTGGCGCTATATTCAATATTTTGATCCCACCGTTGGGTTGGATTCGCCTTGAAACTTCGTAATACATACATTTGGCCAACATAACTACAGGGCTATTTCGGTACAGTTCTGAGTTCCCATTTCTTTCGAGGTCGTTCCTGTACTTTTCAATTATGTTATGAGATTTAAGTTTGGCTAAGCAATACATTGTGTTACACCTTATTATTATCCAGTATCTATCATCATTGTGCTGGTAATGTTATTGTTCTGATCGTTACAATCACTGATCACAGATTTCAAACCTAGGGGAGGAAATGAGAAATTGAAATTTGCTTGGCATATTTTTTATTTTTATATATGGAGACATGATAAAAAATGCAAGAAATACTGAAATAATTTTTGAAAAAGTTCAGAACATAAATTTTTTTGTTATTTAACAGTTTAAGAGAGACAGTTACTGCAATTCTAAAAGTGTAATAAAATCCATAATAGGCACTTAAAATCCGGGTACTGTCAGATTTTTCAAAATTTTTGCTCCGGATTAGCGGTTCCTGTAATCACTGAAACGGGCAGGAACAGATCCTAATGGAGCTTGTCTATACAGAAACGGACCCACTGGGATGCCTGAAAGGAGTTGAGCCGTATAGCGGCTTAATCTCCTGCTGGATAGAAATCTATTATATCCTGATAAAAAGAGTGCCGGTGCAATCGTACCGTACAGTGCCCTGATCAATTATTCATACTATTATAAAATTCTGTTAGGTCGGTTGGTCAATTCATATGCTGTAATAGGCCTTTTCATGTGAAATCGTGGTCATATCACTTATAATTTCACAACTAAAAAGCATCTTCCATTAAATATTTTATGGAAATGCCTCAACGCATTCTGCATTTGTGGTATAGAGATCACAAGAAATTCTCAACAATTGCCCAAAGGATGTAAAATTCTTGTGAGACATAAAACTAAATGAAAGCAAATTTTTGCAACCAACTGTGATTGTGGGCAGGAGGCATGGAGTACAGGAAAATTCTTATATAAAATTTTAAAATCTTGAAGGGGATTATCATTAGGGTACTGTAGAACTGGGGCTTTTGGGCGGTTTTCTGAAAACACAAATGCTCTTCGCTAAATTGCTCTGAACCCCACCTCCTTATGTTCTTGAAAACCTACTGGTTTCTGGTGTGTTTTATTCTATCTCAAAAACTATTAATATCAATATCACTTCAATATAATAGTCACAGACCTGTTTTTAAAGCTAAAAAATTTCCATGCTGTTCACATTTCATTGTAGGTAAGGGCTTTTGAATAGTCCTAACCCATTTCCTGCATGTCATAGGAGGCCACTAAAAGGAAACAAAAAAGTGGAACATGAGTTTAGGATCTTCCAGGGCAGATACCACTCAATCCACTTTACCATAGCAATTAGGTCAATTTGGAATGTTTTCCACTTGGAGTCCGTTTGCTGGTATTTCATGTAATAGCTCTTGTAGTATTATGTGGCCGTTAGTTCCTTTTAGGCACTACATCTGGCCTTGCTCAGAGGGAATTTCAATTAAAAAAAGTTTACCATAAATTTGTTTAGGTTATGAATTGACCAGGGCATATAAAGAATGTCAACTGAAACTTGTATGCTTTTGCAATCGATCGGGGGTTCAATGCAAATTTTGCGGATATAGTCTTATACTTCTATTAGGTATTCAGTTTTACGGTATTTATTCTGTCCATTTGAGGAGCATAAAATTAACCGGTCAAAATCGAATATCTTCTGGTTTCCGAATCAAATCAGAAGCTGCATAATAAATAAACAAACAAGGACATCTTTAATCAGTTCATTTATGTGAAAATTCAAAAATATTTTTGAAAAAATCCAAAACGAATATTTTATTAATTCGAATTGTTGAGAAAAACGAATCCAATAAATTATAATTTGAATATCCCAAATCACATTGAATATTTTGGACAGCCATAAGTCTGAATTCTCATTCGAATGTTTGATTCGAGGTAATTAACCAATAAGATCCTGAAACCAAAATATATTTGATTTTGGCCATTAGTATTGGTGTAGGTTGCTGAATAGGGTATTTTGCACATCTCTCGTGCGTAATGTCCCAGTGATTTTTTCATACACTTATTACTTACAGTACTATAAATATAAGTGTTCATTCAAAAAGGCTGTTTTGGGCATACCAAACAGCATTTTGTTTTCTGCCTTGTGACATATTTTTTATAAAAATGTAAATTTCATTTTAATAAGGATATGTTATTAAAATTGAAGCTTGTATATGTTCGTTATAATCTACGGTTTTAAAACCACATTAGATTCACTTTCTCTTGAAGATCACTCATTTCCCATGCTAACGTTCGATAACAAAGAACTTGAAAAGAAGATGTTTCTTTTCCCATTTTTTTCTTCAAACAGATCTGAAGTGAGAAATCTTGCATGAAAGGTTGGCGATGCAACTTGGGGGGAACAGTCCTTGTCGTGGCGCTATAACTAAGCTTTGAGTTGTATGTTAACAGAAAATAACTTGTGCTGAAAAAATCAATCGATGCAATACAAGTTTATGAATATTTTATATTATTTTAGATCTAGGCTTATTTCAAACATGCTTCCGTTTAATTGCTGGTGATAATAATATACTGGTATATATTTGCTGTTTCGCATAGAAGCTTTCACCTGTATTGTACTGGTGTTTCAATCGTCATGATGGATCCTCAAATGAGAAATTTATTTGCCGATATGAGCGGCGTTTCAAGTCCAGAGAAAGCAATTTCCACCACAGAAGAAATGTTTGCAAATGATGACAAGTTTCAGAATGTTGATTTTAAAAAAGCTTCTGCTCCCACTGGCTCAGATAACAATATAGATGCTGACTCATCAATGGACAAAAAGCAAATTAAAAATATTGTTCCTGATAAAAGTGAATATGCAGAAAACCATGATATCCGCGATAGTTCTCAACATGACAAAGATTTGCAAAATATATATAACCAACAAAATAAATTGAAGCAAAAAACAGCAGAACTTAATAAGGGGAATATTATTCTGAGTGTGCGTAGAAGTAATCGTTCTAATAAAGGTGTCCAGAGAGAAGTTTTTGATCCTTCTCATATTCCATCACCAAAGTACAATAAAAATAAACAAGATGATGCTACTCCGCATGATAGTCCAATTCGAAAACCAAAACAGGCCGTTTTATCTCCTTCTGTGCCCGAGGAAAAAGTCGTAAAAGAGCAGTCTCAGAGAGGAAGTAGGAAAATTTCAAGAGAGAAAAAACAAGATGGTGAAGAACAAAAAGAAAAATCTTTAAAGGATCAACAACTTGAAAGAAAAAGTAGAAGAATTTCTCAAGAAAAGAAACAAGATCATGAGGAACAAAAGCAGGAAGTAGAAGAGGAGGAAAAATCTGATTCCGATAGTGATGATGAATATAATGATCCAAATAGGCTTTGGTGTATTTGTAGAAAACCGCATAATGGTAGATTCATGATTTCTTGTGACGTTTGTGAAGAATGGTTTCATGGTGATTGCGTTGGTGTCACTGTTCAGAGGGGTAAACAAATGGAAAAGAAGGGAGAAGAGTATGTTTGTCCAACCTGCCTGAAGAATAAGGGTAAACAGGTAAAGCAAGAACAAGGTACAGAAAAACATGCCTCGAAAATTTCATCAAAAACTGGAGTCAAATTGAAAGGTTATGCCCATGATAAAAATGCTGATGAAATTTCAAAGAATGGTAAACATTCAATTAAAAAAAGAAAATTAAAGAACTTTGATGTGAAATCTAATGATCGCAAAGGCGCATCGGGTGCAAAACAACGAAAATGTATTGTTTCTAATTGTCCAAACAGAGCTCCTGCTGATTCTGTGTACTGTAGTAATGTTTGCATTTTGCGGCATGCAAAAGAATCATTGGGTGGAATGGGCAAGATGAAAAAGTCTTCAGCGACTGTGACACCAAAAGCAATACCCGCTGAATCAAAACAAGAAACCAAGGAGGAAAGGGTTGTGAGAAAAATAAAGGAAGCTGCGTCCAGAGGTAAAATTGCAGTTATGTGTCGAAAAACGGGTAAAATATTTGCAAATGCATCTGCCCCACTCAAATCAGAATTGGAATCTTTCTTGAAGAAAAATCCCACATTCAAGCCGCTGAAGCTTCCAAAAAATTTTAAATTGCAAGTGCATGAAAAGCCCAGAGATCATCATATAATTCATTCAAAAAAGTCTCAAGATGACAAACATCAGAGTGCTTATAGTCATGATCCAGATTATAAACCTGCAGAAGTCAAACTATCGAATCCTTACAAGGCATTAACGCCATCTGTCAAACATTCAAATGATGCTCAAAAAGCTAAAAAGCATAAAATAGATAGACAAGACTCTCATGATTCGAAGAAATCCAAACACAAAAGGCATGACAGCAGTGAAAGAAGACAATCTATAGACAAACACCACAACCATCCACAAAAGATCACTCCTAAAAGAGATAGTCGTTCTCTGTCTGATGATAAAAATGATTCTAAGAAAGAATCAACAACGCATAATGAGAAAGAAGTGAGGAGAAGCGTTAAAAAGACATTGCAAGGAATCTTACAGGCACGCTCCAATAGTTCTGATGACTTGAAAATGCATCCAGATTCTATCAATCGCTTAGTGAACAAAATTGAAGATTCATTGTTTAAGTTGTTTGGAAGTACATCATTCAAATATAAGAATCGATATAGGAGTATTTCTTTCAACTTGAAAGATGAAAAAAATCATGGCTTATGGAGAAAAGTCATCTTAGGTGAAGTTACATCATCAAGTTTGGTGAAAATGACTGCTGAAGAAATGGCATCTAAAGAACTTGCACAGTGGAGAAAGCACGAGCTCACACAGGAATTAGAAATGATTCACGAGTTGGAATCAGCAAAGAAAAATATACGACCTGTGTCAAAAATAACACATAAAGGTGAGATTGCTATCGACGAAGATTTTTCTGATCTGACAGAAAGTCATCTTGATACATCTCATGAAAAAGCAGCACCCACGATTGCGCCACAGAGAATACGCAGAATTTCTGCCAGTCAACCGGAATCTGTTGCAGAGTTGAGTCCTGTGGCTACTGACACAACAACCGAACACAACAATCATTTATTTGACATGAACTGTATGATTTGTACGGGGCAAATTAAAGAAGAAGATGCCCATTTGTTGGATTCCACTAGTAAAAGTGTGAAGCGTTCGACGTCAATTATTTTAAGCAATGAAGCTCAGAGTACGGCTGAATTGGAACATTCCGAAGAAGAAATCCTGAAAAAAATATCTGCATTTAGTAGAAAACAGGAGAATAAGTCAACTGTTCTATCAACTAAACTTTCAAGGTCTGAAGAAGATTCATCTGATAATGAAGAAACTCACCCCATTAGCCCGGATGCGTCATTTTCACAAGAAGATAGCAGTATTGAAAAGAAAGCTCCATCTCTCACTGCCATGAAACTCAGTCGGGATCATTTCTTGTGGACTGGCGTCATCAGCATGCCAGAGTTATCGAGTTTTCGTACAAATGCTTATACTGTCTCGGGTGGTGCTCGAGAATTGATCAATTCAATACCGAGTAAACTTGTTCTTGATGGCAGGATTCACCCCAAAGTTGTGTGGGAATATCTTGCGAAAGTAAGTACTTTTTCTAATAAGGAAGTTTGTGTTATTCAGTTTCGAGCATCTTCTGAGGAAGATAGGGTTGGTTATGTTTCCATGTTATCATACTTCAGCAGTCGTAAAAGATTTGGGGTTGTTAGCAATCAAAATACACAAGTGATCAAAGATATATATCTGGTGCCTCTTCTAGAAACTGAAAGTGTACCCAAGCAATTACTGCCTTTGAGAGGTCCAGGGTTACCAACAAATCATCCTTCCATGCTTCTTGGTGTGATTGTACGGTGCATCCCTGAACCCAAGAAATCGTCTCCTGTGATTGACACGATGCCAGTAAAATCTGAGGAAAAACATCACAAATCGAAAGTGGTAGAAGATGATTTGCCAAACAGAAAGTCATTACTTGATCGTAATCGATCATTAACTTCTGTTATGCCCCATTTCACACAAAAAATTGTTGATACCGAGAGTATTGGTCAAAAGAGTGAAGAAGAAGAAGAATATAATCCTGAAACTGCAGACTTTAGTAAAATCTTAGCAGGTGATTCTCACAAGCCCATATCTCCTGCTGAAGATGAAGAAGCATACGACCCAGAGAAAGTGGTGTTTGGTGACGAAACGAAGCAAGAAGAGGAAGATGATGCTCCGTATGATCCTGAAGATGAGGCAGAACGGTTGGAGAACACTGAATTGAAAGCATTACAGGTAACAAGCGTGACAAATTTTTTAAGTCTGGTTTCACGTTTAAGCTTATGTTTATCATTGTTATATGAACTGTGTTGAAGTTGTTTTCTAATTGCCTAAAACCAAAACTAGTCTTTAATATATGGCACAGGTACCCAGCCAATGTTTTTCAGTGTGGAGTTTGATTATTCACATGAATTTCTTAAAAAAAAAGAGTCTAAATTAAATTTACTTGAAAACTTAATTCTGTACAGCACAAACGGCGAATAGGCGATGCCGCAGCAGCACAGTCTGTAAGATATCAGTCAACCTGTTACAACAAATTTTCATCTTTTACTTGCTATGTAAATTTTAATAAAATTCTACTTGGGGAGCCAAAAATAAAAATAGCAATTTAGCAACAATGACCCACAAGTGACGCAATACTTGGATTCAATGCTTGTTAGTCAACAGCGAATAAAAAATGCCAAAGTTATATATCTATTAAAACGATATATTTTACAAGCAATAACAGGGGAGCAAATAGAGATTTGTCCATGCAAGTATGGCCGATTCCTGTCTTTTCTGACAGTCTATTATTTACCAAAAATGCTATTTCTCTGTGTATGGCTGTCAAATTAAGTACTGAAAGGTGGAACATATTTCCCAACGCAATATTACTGTTTGTGACGCCTATTTGTGCTAAATTACACAACCTTCCGCAAAACCGTTTTTAATCTATAAAATGTCAAGCATGATTTAGGTCACAAAATTTGGTCATCAAGACCCGATCAGAAATTGTTTCTTGTAAAGCCTGAGTCCCTGATTGACCGCGTCTCCTCGGCGAGTTCCAACGGTAACTCATATTTAACAAAATATATTTGGATAACTTTTTTCTGAAAGTGAGGTCGTGTTTTACCGCGATATTTAATGTTTTAAATGAAAGACCTGACAAATACCTTTCAGAGTCGACGTAACCATTTTTTTGTTGGCGAAGCATTTCATCGAATGCCTAGGATGTGTCATGGCCAATCGTAAATATGAGACACAAACGATTAATTTTATATCCAGAACACCGAAGATATATACTATATATGCGATAGTAAAGATCACTACGAAAATAAAATTTGTTGGGCATCATATCAACGCTGCGTTAAGATAGAAATATGTAATATGCAAATGACAGACTTTTGTAAAATTGTCAATTTATTTATTATATATTTGATTACATTTTTAACCTATATTTGAACTTCTGTAAGAAAGAATCGCGGTAATATATTTGAGTTCTGCCATGGAAATAAGGATAATTTATGTGCATTGTAAGCGAGAATTTTAAATTGAATGGACTTTTTCAATAGCGATAAATTTTCAATTTTCGTTTGGAGTATGTTTCAAAATAAGATAAATTTGACACTAATTCAGTTATAATTGAAAAAAAAATATTCAGCGTCTTCTAAATAGTTTCCGACATGAACAAAGATAAGAAGTTGTAGACTTTGAATTGGGATAATTTTTTAAAATGTCACAAATGCATCGTTCAAGAACAATAATTAGCGATATTAGTCGGCGTTACGTCCAAATGAACAAAAGTCTGCCACCGTTATATTACAGAGATAAGATTAGAAGTCATGTTCGTTCATGGCAAAATTATGACGTAAGGCGAGGGAAGTTGCAAGCGGCGTATCGAGAAGTTATCAGTCGGCATGTTTTGAGAACTCGATCAATTCACTTTCGTTCTGTTACGTCATTATTATGAGATATTATATATGAAGATCTCGATAAACTCAGGCTTTGAACGCCCGCGTTCGCTAGTATATTTTTAATTTATTATAATTGAACAATGTTATTTTTTAAGGAATGGGGGGGGGGGGGGGGGTCGTTAACATTTGCTGTTAAAAACTTCCACTTGGAGTGTAACACGCTGCCCAAGGCCCTGCACCAGAGGCCACTTATAGGCGGGCAGGGTCAGGAGAGAGATATGATCCTGTTTGGCTTAGCCTAACCAAGTTACTACACCCTGGGTTGAGTGGTGGGCAATTATAGCAACACTGGGTTAACGAGCCAGACTAGTTGGGACTTGAACCTAATATCTTCAACCTGTGCCACCAACATGTTTAATCACTATGCCATCGCGCCCACTTACTCCATACATGCCTTAAATTGTCATGATCTTTACACTATGGAGAACAATTCATTATAGAATCTTTATTATATATGTTTTAATGACAGGAAAAACAAGCTTTTCTGGAGAAGATGAAGCAAGAACTTGAGATGAAGAAAGCTGAACTTGCAAAGGAAGAAATGTCACTACAGAATCAAACTCCTCCTCCACCTCCTCCGGTGAAAACGGTTACCCAAACGCGAGTTGATCCAAGAGTTGCCGCGAGAATGAATAAAATTAAACTTCCAAATAACAGTAATGGTGATACAACGCCTCCACCTTCAGACGAGACACCTTTGCAAAAAATATATTCCGTACTCAATTTTGACAAGACGAAAGCCACATGAAAACCTGAGACTTCAAGTTTTCGTTATCCATTGTTACTTATTGTCAGGAGATTTTTTTCAATCAAATTTGGGATTCTGACATATCGGCCTAAAAAATATAATTTGATAGACACACTGCACAAAATTATAGCAATACTGGCTGAGCAGCAACTGTATATTTTAGCATGTGTTAATGGGAGCTATCAGAAATTTTTCTATAATGGACTAGATTCTTCAACAAGAATGTTTTTATTGGGAGTTTGGAAAGGGGAGATATTTAAACATAGAGAAGACAGGGGGTTTGTGGGTTTTCTATTGGGTTGAAGGATTTTGTGGGTATCCTTGCGCAAATTGAATGAGTGTTGGACAACCGCAATTTGGTTGCCTATGTTAGCCATCCTGTATTTTCCGTAAGATCAAACCCCTGATATGCCACTATAATCAAAGCCAAACCTTACATCACCAATGCTGCATACGAGATTGCTCTACCAGTGATGTTCAAATGAGGTTTTATTGGTAGAACAATAGAATAATATAACCTATTGTCACACTGCCATTGCCCATTTTCAATATCTCCCTCTAGAATGTACTTTTAAGCTGATACTTTTATTTGTAATAGGTGGAAACCTACCTAGATTTGTTCTGCCTCACGTGGACTTAGAACAAGTATTTTTTTTTTTGTTGCAAGGAAAAAATATTTTGTTTTTTCCTATTTGTATGTGCCTGATACCATCATAGAGCTGTATTAGTAATAAACGTAAATAAAGTTGCTTTGAGAACTAGTTATAATTGTGCATAAATGAAAAGGTCTAGCTATCTGATTTCTAAATTTACTATCTTTTCTCTAAGCGTTTGTGTAGGATGAATTTTAGAGGGGTATTCCCATCTATTGACAGTAGTGTAGAGAGCCCAACCAATTTTTGAAGTGTTGTTAATAAACGCTCATTGTTTCCCTGTACTATCTATGAAAATGGTATTGTACAGGTGTGTGGCTATTAATATTGTTGGCAAAATGTCAGCTACTCTATCACCAGAAGCAAAAGTCTGCCATCAGATGAAAATTTATGATAAATCTCTTGGTAAATATTAAAATGTCCCTTTTGGAGTGTGTGGTAGCAACCAAACTATAGAAGATGGTTCAAAATTATCAATGCTGCTATGATATAGGAGTATTAATGATTTTGAAGCTTTTTGCCCGTCTTGAGAAAATGATGGGAACATTACAAACGCACAAGGAAAAAAGATTTTGTCGCCCTGTCTGGTCCGGAGTGAATGGAAGGAAATTTCAATGAGCGTTGGCTTGCGATTATAGGTGTAACTTTAGTGTTAAAGAACCTGGTTTACACTGGAAAACCCAAACTATGTCTGTTCCAGTGTGAATGAATGGAAATCTCAATATGTGGTGGTTTGCAATTATGGGTGCATGAGAGTTATGTTTGCTTTAGAACCTTATATGGAATTTCTTGTGCATCTCGTGAAATTTTCTGTGGGCTGTGTCAGAGAAAACTAAACATTTGATAAAGATGTAATGGGTGACATTACCACAACTTTTATCATATTTCGAACGATGGGAACCTATATTTTTCCCGCGTAACGAAGCAAAATGGTGATTGAGGTCTCCTCCTATTCGTGGATTTCTCACTCGGCCAGTGTTTACCAAAAATTATTTTAAGAGGTGCAGAAAAGATTACCTTACTCCCCACATAAAATTTTATTTTTGTAAGTATATGTTCTGGCGTTAACCAGGGCTGTCCAAAATATAAGATTCGATTGCGGCAAGAGTCTGGGTAAATTATAAGCTGATATAAAGATGTCTTTGTTCATTATATGACTTAACATTTGAATATTCGTTCAGATTCGGAAAAATTATTCAATTAAATTCTGAAACTATAAGATATTCTATTCTGGACACCCCTAGTATTCACAACCAATATACATACATTCTCTCTACAGCGTTCATCATTGTTTGTACTGCCAGAATAATGACTAGAGAACTTTTGATGAGTATATTTGTACATAAATGACTGTAAATATGGATTTGCATGAACATATGGTTAAAATCCAACGTTTGAAAGATTTCACTTCAAATTATCTTTGCAATAAAATCATCAAAACTTGACATTATGTTTTCGTTTTATGAGTAAAATAATCTGCTTCAAACTTCTGGATACAGGAACAGTTCAGTGGTTCACATCCTAGTTTTATTTTGAATTAGCCAAGATTCATTCGTAAGCATCATACTGGAATCTTTGATGCAGATTTTGGTAATTGAGGTGGAATTAGTTCCAGCTATATAAAATGGTCTAAGTATCCATATATGGCTGCAAATTTATTGATGTTCATTGATTGCTTGTTTGTTAAACTGTTAGATAATAATATAGATATCAGACATGAGATAGACATAACAAAATGTATGAAAAGATACAAGAGCACTCTGGAGTAATAAACAAACATACATAAAATAACAAAACACTGCCAGTACAAGTCTGATAACAAAACGAAACAAAAAAAATTTTAATTGAGAAAGATTGATTGGAGTACATTCTTGCCTGAAAATTCAAATAATATTATAGGGCAGGTAGTATAGTCTTGGCAAGGCAATATTGGTTCAATCGTAATAATCCAGACAAATTTTACTTAATCCAACCCTTGCATTGTCAAACCTCTTGAATCACAGATGCTTTGTACATATTGTAAAGCCATTTTTTTTTGTAAATATTCAGGAACAGAATCCAACTTAGCGAATATACAATGGCAGAAAGGTATTTGGAATTTAATTACCAAGTGACCGGTCATAAGGATAACTTGTAAATTCTGTACGCAGACACACAGAATTATAAATGCTGAATTAAAAAATAAGGGTGTATTGCAAATAAGATAAACCACGATTTTTTATCAAAATTTTCCCAGAACAAGGATAGGGGAACTATTTGAAAAATAATTTCTGGACTATTGAGAGGCAGTGCGCCACATGCGCAAAAACTTTGTGACTCAGAGACTTGCACTTGACAAAAAACATCTCAATAAAAAATTCTAAAATAAATCAGTTAATTTGTTTTGCCAAGCATGAATCAAAAATGGTCACCTATGGACGGCATAACCTATCAGCATCTCATATGACACGATTTATCGATGCCTTTGATGGGGCACTGTACATGTCCTCGCCGATAGTTAATAGTTAGTATGATGATACTTGCAAACATAAATGCCAAACCAGAATACATAAAAATGCACAACAGTCATGGCTTGATACCAACTTGCTTTACTACTTCTTCTTGGTCTTGTTCTGTCCATGACCAAACTGATCTTTAGCCTGTTGCTGTTGAAGTGTTACCTGTTCCTTTCTCTTGCGGAAGGATTGGATCTCATCATCGAGGGTTTTGCGGCGATCTTCCAACTTTTTCTTTTCTTCCATATGCATTCTTTTCAACTTGTCAAATTTGTCATGTAGCTCTTTTTCAGATTCCTTTAGCTCAGCTTCTTTCTCTTTGACACGTTGTACAAACATCTGTCTCATTTCATCCTCTTTCCTTTGTAGCTCGTTCAAGTGCTCATTTCGTTTAGATTCATACACCTCTTGGAGACTGAAACTTTTACCACCACCTACACCATCATCTTTGAATCCCATTTCAGCAAGTTTTGAGCGCCGATATAACTCATAATGTTTTGTATGAGTTTTTTCACGCAAGTCTTCCATGTTAACACGTATCAGCATTTCGCGTACTTTCACAAAATCGCAATGATTTTCATTTTCAACCTGTACTGTTCCCCATGGATATTGTCGAGCTTTGACCATTTTGTTTCCAAGTTTGATTTCATCTGTACTGCCAATGACTGCAAAAGGAAGATGGCTGTTCATAGATGCATTGAGTTCAGCAACTGTCTCATCATCTGTAGGGAATTGATATATTTGCACACCATTGCTCACCAATTCACTCATAATTTTGATTTTAAACTTGTGTAACTCGCTTTTTGAGACAGTATCTGCCTTTGCTATAACTGGAATGATATTGACTTTGTTGTCAAGGTTCTTCATCGTGAGTAGATCCAGAGATTTCAGACCATGACCAGTCGGTGAAATGAAATAAAGGCAAGCATGAATACGAGTATCATGATAATTATGTAAGGATCGAATTATTTTCAATTCTTCCTGCAAGTAGTTTTCAAATTGCTGATCAATGTATTCCACAATTGGCTTGAAACTATTTTCTTTATTTACTTGATCTCCAAAACCGACAGTGTCCACAATCGTCAATTTCAAACGTACATTACTTTCTTGAAGCTCGTATGTATTAGCTTTCAGTTTAACACTCGGCATGTTATGGTGCTGTGGTTCATACTCAAAACTAGTGTTGAACAAAGTATTCATCAGTGTACTCTTACCAATACCGGTTTCACCAACACATAAAATGTTGAAGCAAAAACCTTGATTGGTTGCCTTGTTGACAAGTTGATCAGGGAGGCTGTCAAACCCCACATGGCCAGCTAAATGCAAGTTTCGCATCTCATCACTCAAATAACTCAGGTGATCACCAGCACCATTTTCCATGTCATCAGATGGCATTGTGCAGCAGAATGTATTTGTTTACACTATAGTATGATATCAAGATAAAATAAAAAGAACACCTTGCAATTAGTAATGATGCATAGATTCACAAGCTATTATTGCGAAACTACTAGGAATCCATATAAGGCAAATCCTTAAAATCCAGAGATGCTACTCAACGACTATTATACATGGCAAAGAAAAGATGTTAACTAGACCAGATTTTAATTTTCTGTTTAGGAAAATCAAGATAAATATATATATATATATAAACTAAAGATGCAAGTTTCAAATATTTTCAAATCTAATTTCTAATGAAATAATTTTGAATTAAATCTTTTCGAATATGATTCTCTTTCAAAAGCACTCATTCCCAGCCAATTTGAGACATTATCCTAGTTGACAAATATAAAAATAGCTAGTGTGTTAATTTCGCTGCTGGGTGCAATAAATTTTAAAATGTCTGCTTACATGGTCTGACAACGACAGAACTACAACGCGACGCAAAAAGAATCTATTATAATCACGTAATGATAACGTTATAATAAGGTATTTCCTTGAAATGCACCGAATCTATTGGAACTAACAAATTAAATTCTTTTCGAAATTTAATAACTTACATCCCTGGGAAAAAACAATGATTTTAAACCGGAAGAAAATATCAAATACGCATGCCAGAAGTCATCTAGGTATTTGTCATGGGAATGGTAGAAGCATCTAACATTTTTCTCCTTTCAGTTGCTTCACATGACATGCAGGAAACTATAGTGGTTGTTGATTGTTAAATGGTATTTCGAGGAATTTCGGTACATATTCATCTTTAAAAATTCATCATTATTAAAGGGTTAATTACACACAGCATTATTCATAACGCCATAAAAGTAACAAAATGATGTAGGTGGTCATTTTACTGATTCATCATTTAATAACCATACATTTTCGGCAGGAGAAAACAAACTATTCATCTCAAAAATAAAATAGCAATCCATGCGAGGACAGCAAAGTACCCAGTTTGATTAACTGCAGGTGCCCATTTGTGATGAGAATATACCATTATGCTGAGAAGGATGAAGTTTAAGCACAATAAAAATTTATTGAGACACACATGAGTCACCCCAATAGAGGCCTAAATCTAGCACTTTAAAGGTGATACAGACACTAATATATATGATTGTCCCAAATTTTGCCAGACAGACTGCATGCACTTATTTATCAGGTAAGATGTATGGTGTTTAATAGATCATAATCGATATATTGGTGAGTCAAGCTAAAATAATAATTCCAGCACAATTTACACAGAAATAAAGCATTTTATATATTTTGATATTCATAGTATAAACTGAAAAGTTTTGCTGATTCTGTATGCTGA
Source organism: Styela plicata (assembly GCA_963675895.2). Classification (NCBI taxonomy): domain Eukaryota; kingdom Metazoa; phylum Chordata; class Ascidiacea; order Stolidobranchia; family Styelidae; genus Styela; species Styela plicata. The sequence goes on from OZ023146.1 coordinate 1,742,198, forward strand.
TTTTAACAGTTTCTAGCAGAAATGTCCAAAACTTATTGATATTTGAATACATTTGAAAAAGAATATATTCAATATGATAAAAATTTGACATTACATGGTAGATTTCAAATACTTGGAAGAACGTAGCTTTGTCAAACGAAATTAAAATAAAGCGGAGTAGCCTACTCATAGAATCAAATGCTCAAAGACACTAATACTTTCATATTGGTTATTTTGGTCTAGAATTCTTGCGAATCATACCTTATTTTTAATGTGAATTAACAAAAATATAATTGACAGAATGATCCACATCCTAACCAGATGGTACCAGTGATGCAAACTTTCTACGTTATAATACTGTACAAAGTTCGGAAATGATGCATCATCTTCACAATAACATTTATCGCATTACAGAATAACTTATGCAGAAAAACATGATGATAATATAACAGGAATTATATCAATATTTCCAGATTTCAGAAAACAGGTAAATCTACACAACAAATGACAGAAAGCTTAATACAACATTGTCAGCCGAACCTACATTCAAGTATCGCACGCTCGATTATAGTTTTTTATCACAAAAATATAGAAATGACATTTTCCTATTGAATCACAACTTTTGGGCATCTTTTGTTTATATTCAACAGTTTGGGTGGCCTGGTGGTGGTCAATTCGTAACCTGGTCAAATCGTACCAGTAGTCCTATAAAACTGTATTGAGAGCGATAAGTCAATTAGTACCCTGAAAACTTAAGAGTAAAATTCGCCAAAATGGTCAATACAAAGTCTATACTCATTCCATCTTTAATAGGCATTCAAAATCCAGTCCTTTTCCGATTTTAACTAAACTCCGGGATAGGATTGGATTTTATATTATCCTTTTATCCCACTTTTCACAGTAAATCCATTGCAAATTTCATCTGGGTATGAATTGACCTACAGTATGTGTTATTTCAATCAATCAATTTAATTCTACTTCTCCAACAATTTTTGGGTGTCATGAAGTTTAGTACCATATATCCGATTATCAAAAAAATTTCCGATGTTGCAAGCGACTCATCCTAACCCGAGAGACAATGCCGTAGACTTGCAGCATTGGCGCCCCCTAGTTAGGATGAGAATATTCTAACCGTTTTTATTTTAATGACATTCGGGAATATGGTACTAAACTTCACTAGACCCCAATTTTTCAGGTATGAATTGACACACCGAAAACATACTCAGTACTGGTACCGGTACGAATGGACTATAATTTAATATAAGGTTAAAAATACGCTGGAATTCAACTAGCAAACCAAGAAAAAGGGGGTCTAGTGAAGTTTAGTACCATATTCCCGGATGTCATTAAAATAAAAAGTGGCAGAATATTCTCATCCTAACTAGGGGGCGCCAATGCTGCAAGCATCTGGCATTGTCTCCCAGGTTAGGATGAGTCGCTTGCAACATGATAAATTTTTATGATAATCGGATATATGGTACTAAACCGAACTTCACGAGACCCGAAGAAAGAACTTCAATTCCGGTTCTTGAACATAATATAATCTGTAACGTCACTGCGTACCGTATGCAGTACGGTACGGTGGGTAGGCCTGGTTAGAAGTGATCTAACGAAAGACTGAAATAGTTGTAGCCTGTGATGCCACATGGTTGATATTTCTAGGATATTCGGGCATACAGAATATAATACTAACATTATATTGTAAACTTTTCTGAACGTTGGGCAGTTGGACCCCCAAGTTTCTTCAGACAGCTTCCAGCTTTATGTTTAAGGAACTTAAAACACCAGATACACTCAAGTTATAGACTACGCACTGCGCAGGATAAATATAATAGCCCACTAATTCAACTAAAATAATTTCTCGTTTCCAATTTCCACCACCTGTGTCCGGTATCACACCGGCAACCTGATTTCTCATAACATGACCAACTTATCCTACCCTATCCACTGTTTATACACCGTCCTGTATCGGGACGAGTGTGGGCGTGGTGCGAGTATTCAGCAAATGCGTATATGTGATCATTGAAGCATGGGAGCCTTGTCGTGACTGTGGACTACACACTTTTGCTTGTAGATATCTTCTAAAAATGTAGGGTTTAAACCAACGTATCATCAATCTTGCTATTGAAACAAAAACGATCAAAATCCCAATCACAGAAAGTTTAGATAATTTAGATTATCTCGCTCATAACCTGAAAAGCCTAGCGGAAATGCTGATCGATTTGTACACATAATCGATACAGTTAGACATACAGACGTAGAACAGTTTCGACGCTGAAAAAGTACGAAGTGCTACACCGCAGTACGCTACTGTTTGTGTAGTTCCAGAATACTTTTTCTACCCAGCTTGTTAAACTGCTCACACTTTTCGCACATCAATGTGAAAATACCAGTGTACTAATTTCAATACTTTAGCTCCAGCAGGTACGCGAACCAATTGATGCTAAACTTGTTTCCGGCATCTTTTAAATGAAAATTTTTGAGTACTAATAGTGTTTTCTTTCTTTTCTCCCTCGCTATCAACGACTACCAATATCCTTCTCCCAATAATATCCCCACAATCCATAGCGCAAAAATTCTCGAAAACATCGCACTGTAAATAATTGTAAATAATTTGTAAGTCGTCGATAATTCTGTGATTAGTCTGCAATTCTTTGGGTCAGATTTACTTGATGATTTGTGTTTCAAAAAGGTAGTTCCTTCTAATAGAAATGATGGCACCGTGACAACACCTTTTACAATATCATCGAATAGTATAGCCAATACCGGATGAAGGCATGTTGATTGTTTCAAACAAAAATTTCGTATTCCATCCGGCCCCTAATTATGCATTTTTTTAACGGCTGAAGTCACATCAGCAGCAGTTATATCCACTGCTTCCATCTGCATTTTTTAAATCTTCATTTTTTGTTGTTTGATAATCCAGTATGAATCTGTGTTGTGCTCTGTATGTGTGCCCCATAAATTTTTTCAATACTTTTCCATGTCTTTCATATTCAATGATTCGCCACCCTTGTTTTCTTGATTTTTAACAGACATTGATAGTTTTGAATAAAACAATTTCTGATTATAATTGAACGTTTTGTTCTGTTCTTTACGTTTGTATTGTTGGTTGTAGCTTCTGGGCCGTTTACCCAACGCCGCTATTTTTTGTGCTTCAATAGATCCACATGTTTGATGAATTCCGTTTCGAAATTCGCTGCATCGATAGATGTTTTAATTGCTCTGAACATATATTTAACTCTTTTGCAGATACTTTGTTTCCTGCTTCCATTTACCCAAAGGATTAATCTTGAAATATCACTCCTCATATTGGCAATCTGTTTTTCTAATCTTGTTTTCCAAGCCGGTTGTGCTTTATTCATTTTTTGTCCGGATTTTTCTGCATTAAGCTCGATTCCAAATAATCGTGCAATAGCGACTGCACATGCGTAGAATATTTGATTCTCTATTTCAATACCAAAGGTTGTTTTCATAATTTCCGGAAGTAATTCGTTCAAAATATCTATTATGACAACTGATTTATCGGTAATGAAAATTTTTGGGAACCTGGGTCTCCTGTTAGGATCAAGCCCATCGTATTGCACCATAGCTATAAATATCTCGTCTTAAACATTTCGTGATAGTTCCTCGTTTTGTAATTTTTGCACATTTTCGTTTTGGTCAATTATGTGTTCTTTGTCCAGATTAACACCATGATTGTTCTTGTTTCTTCTATCTTGTTGTGTGTTTATATTTTCATTTGTCATACCATTCGTTGAATCAAAGTAATTGGTTCTTACTCGAAGTTTGATGTCGTTGATTTCCGCAATACTGATTAAACTTCTATCCCTAATTTGCTTTAGTTGGTCTGCGATACGTTGTTCAGTTGCATTGATATCAGTGTGAAGCTGTTGTTTGGTGTTATACAATTTTGTTGCTTTCGCAAACTGCGGCAATAAAATACGCTTGCATGACGTCCTTATTAAGGTCTTAGGGAGGTCTTAAGCCTTATTAAGGTTCTTTGGTTCATTTCATACGCGTTTTCTTTCCTCTTCGCACAGGAACAGCAGGAAAAGGTCCTGCGTTTGAGTGTTTGGTGTTGGATTGATGTCGTTGATTTCCGCATTTCTGATTAAACTTCTATCCCTAATTTGCTTTAGTTGGTCTGCGATACGTTGTTCAGTTGCATTGGTATCAGTGTGAAGCTGTTGTTTGGCGTTATACAATTTTGTTGCTTTCGCAAACTGTGGCAATAAAATACGCTTGCATGACGTCCTTATTAAGGTCTTAGGGAGGTCTTAAGCCTTATTAAGGTTCTTTGGTCCATTTCATACGCGTTTTCTTTCCACTTCGTACAGGAACAGCAGGAAAAGGTCCTGCGTTTGAGTGTTTGGTGTTGGATTTAAGTATGAAGTTCCAGTTATTGCCTCAAGCGTACTGGGATGTGCTTCGGCCGAGTGGTGCCCATTTCAAAACACCAACACTGCCGGGCGAGACACTGTCCAGTTGTTGATCAGTCTTCTTTACGCCGTTTTGGTTTCGTAATTTATTTTTGTAGTTCATCACATTTTGTGGAATTGTGAACCTGCTCCCAAGGTCTGTTCTATATTTAGTCTGACCTCTCAACTCTCTGGCACGAGAAACCCAAACAGGAGCATTACCTCCCGTCAGTATAGCCCTCTGGATCATTGTGGTACACAAGCCTATCTACCACGACAAGGCTATTATTATTATTGTTATTATAAAAAACGAGCTCTTATTATTTTGTAATACCAAGTAACAGTTGTTTTGATTGCCAAAAATTCGATAAGAATAATGACCGGTACTAGATACGAGTTAAGTGTCAATTAGAGCACCCAGGATGCTTCATCCTTGCACTGGTGACGACAGGGAGGATACTGCACCTCCCAATGCAAATACTGGGGTCCGGCCGCAGCATAAAACTGTCCGAATGTACGTACATTGTATAGCATTCGCGTTTACGATCGTGAATTTCCCCGAGGAACTGTGTTTTAGTGTTACCTATTTTTTTGATGTTTTTTTTTACGAGCGTCCCATGTAATTTTTTAAACTTTTGTAAAAGTTTTGGCCCTCCACTGAATTCTCTAATTTATGTTTGGTATTGTTGATTTCTGTTTTTCTCGGGTTCGAGCCCCGGCGAGTCCGGCTCGCTTATCATTGCCTACCACACAACCCAGGGTGTAATAACTTGGCTAGGCTAAGCCGAACAGGAAAAATATGATATCTTTCCATTAATTGTAACCCCGCCCGTCTACAAGTGGCCGCTGTTACAGAGCCTTGGACAGGGTGATCCACTCTAAGTGGCTATAAAAAATGTCTATGTGACCACTCTTTAATCAGCAAAAATTGCGATAAGATTGCGAAAACCTTCGGCGTGATTTATCTCACGACCATCATGTTTCTCGGATGAAATTTTGCCATACGTTTTGTAAAATGACCCAGAAATTCCCTGCGCTTTCCCAGGTTCCGCTGCCTTTTGCGAGCAAGTACGGCTAATACGTACCGAAGCTTTAGCTATTTCGATTGAGGTCCATTTCAAAATATATGATAAAATTACAGTAGTGAAGGGTGAAGAAGCAAATACAATGACCTGTATATCTTAAAGAAAATTATAATGTATAGGTATAATTGTGCAGGGAAATGCACAAAATATAACATCAAAACAAGGTCGTGCAGCTCCATTAGGCCATATGATATTTATGAACATAATTATAAAGCAAAAAACTTTTGAATGATGTGACATGAATTGTGGTGAACGGCGGTAGGTCTGAATCCGATTAGGGACAGTTATATGTGAGAGGTCTCCTGGACACCTCGCCGGCGAATGGGCCATCACGCATAAACGGTGCCTCTGTCAACCAGAATTCATTTCCGCGCTGTAAGAACAAATTATATCATTAGAATTTGGAATGCGTTATGCAGCTGAAATTTTGCCACGCTTTGCTAAATAACGTGGAAATTCCTTGGTCGCTCTTGAGGCGTATTTTTGTTGAAATAGAATTGTTAATTTAGTCTTTTTGTCGGCGAGTCGGATTTCGTTTACCGCCGCTGGTAAACAGCATTGCTTAGTATGCAAGCACAGCATTTCTTTTGTCCACCTGATTTTTGCCTGAGCTTTACGAAAAAAGATACGTCGAAGACTATCAAGCACACCAAAGTCTAAGCAGTGGCTTGCTTTGCATCAGTGTTGGGAACGACTTCACCTCGAGTCCTAGTCGAAGAACACACGCGTTGCTAGTTGAGTCCAAGTCCTACCAAAATTTAAATTTAGAGTCTCTGTCGGAGTGCAGCGACGGCAGGGACGAATCTACTCGGACTACACTTTTTATCTAGTCCCGTATCAATTCAATCTTCTACATTTCGTCAAATCGATTTATTTTTCTAAGACGATTCGAGTCATTGAAAAAGGTGACTCGAATGCGACCCGGGTCGAGTTGTTGGATCGAGTCGAGTCTCACAACAATGTTTGGATATCAGCATTTACAAAAGCCCAGAGCAGACATGAGGGGGATAGGAGGCATTTCCTATTCTTTGTTAAACGTTCGGTGATCGCTTACGTGTCGTTCTTAGGAAGCTTAAACAAGATCCACTATTCTTCGTAGAAAATTCGAGAGAAATTAAATTCGTCATCATCGCGTGTTAGCAGTATCATACTGGATAGATAATCTGATGTATGCAGAATGAAGGACAACATGATTGAAAACAACTGCAGAACATTCTACAGTGAAAATCATTCTATTTAAAGGAGGACGTAGTTAACGGGCCTCTAAAATGACAAACTCCCAGTTATATTAACTCTAAGATCGCAACTACAGTTCTGTATTTACAATTGAACTTGGAAATCGTTTCATTTAACTTTAATTAATGCATTGTTACTATGTCTACTATTCCGGCCACTAAATTTCAGTCGGCCATGTTTTATACAGTATATCCGAATCGTAAATGATATTTTATCAAGCATGAGACACGAGCGAATCGCGTCGGTTTTTATTGGCATATACTATACAAAAAATGAAGTTATGCGGGGATCCTGTGATGTTACGCGATCCCGTGCTCCAGACACTTTTTGTCGGTGTTCCCCGTGCTCTCAGGCATCCGCAATCAACTCGATTATAATGTAGTTAGTCAGATCCACGCTGAGGTTATGACGCTATTGAAACTGTTATGAAGTCTACAAGTTGTGTAGTTTCATACACCAGAAATCGTCCCGGCATTCCCTCTCATACCAAACTAACTTTAGGAATATGACGGACTCGCCTATATCAAACAATTCCTTGGTTACTAATGACAGAAGAATATCGCTTGTAATCGTACCGTAACATGACTGAATGATATAACAGGCCAACGGTAGTCACCAGCAGTCAATTTTGCACGTGTAGTACCGCTATTATAAAACACAAATTTCTGTACGGTTATTATTAATTAATTTCTGTGGTTGAAAGATTCCTTGTCGCAAAGAAATATACCTACTTTTATTTCGACAGAAGAGGTATGATAACTTTGAACGTTATTTTAAAACGCTAAGACCATTTATGCATACACCTCCTTCCACTCTATATTTTTCAAAAATATCGTTAACACCGAGTAGACTAAATATCACGGGCAGAAATTTTGTTTTTCGGTTTCAGATAAATGTCTTTAGGATAGGTATTTTATTATCATGAGTATTCTTATTTTCAATGTGCGGAAATACGGCAGGAGAAAGATATGAAAAATCATATTAGTCCAACTTTTGAAAATATGAAACCAATGCTAGAAAACTCGTGAAGAACATTCGTGTCTGTTTGCAACGGCTGGTCGAAGCAGAAAAAGCTAAATATATTGTGGTGACCTACCGACTTAGTTAAACAAATATAAACAAAAAAGGTTAGAGGTAGCTCCTATCTGCATCGGGACAGGTTGAACTTAACAAAATGCAGCAATGTAGGGTGTGTGTCTGAGGCAAAAAATGGCAGTGATGTAACAACAACAACGACGAAAAAGTCAAATATCAGTCTCAAGTCTTGCGACACGCTGGTCTTTGTTTACAACGCATCACCTGTTTAAAATCACTTTTGACTTTAATATTTTTTCTTCTTCGTGGTTGCCTTTGACACATCCTTTGAAAAATATAAAGAATTTGTTTCACCTATTAGAGTTAGGATCAGCCACAAGCACCAACTAAAACCAATTCGACAGATACTGCGCCCGTGAATCGACGACAACCTAGCACTGGCTCGTGTGGAACGATATAGCGAGACAACAACCTAATCAAGTCACAATCAAGTAATTTGGCAATCAAAAAGTACCGTTATCTTGGCTGTACAGCACCATTAAATTAATAATAGAAATAATTAATTATAAATCATGACAAGCCTAATCGAGTGTATAAAAAATCAGTCACTGACGCATCTTAACGTTACGTGGTTGGGGCTTTGAGATGATAACCTAGATAAACTAAAAACAAATTTTCCATAAAACTAGTAAATACCAGGATTTTCTACGCGTTTTTATCAACTATTAGTATTTTTTATTTGAGGTTGGCGTGCTACAAGATGTAGTACCGACAACCGGATGTGGTACCGGAGGAAAACATCCCAAACGGAGAGAACCGCCGTGGAATGGTGCTTTGAGGGGAATCCGCCCTGGATAATGATAAAATCAACTACAACTTCTTTCACAATTACTTGAGACCCCGAAATCTTATTTGGACAGGTTTTGGGAGGATTTTCTATGAAAGACTTGTTTTTAGGTAAAGATTTTTCTTCCTACGGCAACATTAAGACGTCAAAAATAGGTCACCATTTTTTATTATCAATTTTGCCTTAGTATAACTTCCGACACTGGTGTCAAATCGCAACTTTATGTGTTCCATTTCAGGGATGTGTCGGGTAGTTTCGCTAATGAGACTCGAGACAAGTCAAATTCTTACAACGGTAATTTGAGTCGTGTGAATACTATAGGACTGGGCAGTACAATTCGATGCAGTCCTGAAACGGCCATGGAAAACAAAGCACGCAATATGTGGAAACATTTTCATATTTTAACACTAAATATAAAACTCAAATAATTTTGATTTCTTTGGTAAATACACGCATAGCATTGGAGCTGAAGTGTGAATTGAAAGTGCATTGCGTTTATATCATCAGTGGCCAATTCGTAGATAAAGATTTTTTGCGATTCGATCCGATTCAAAATAACTATCAAATTCCAATACCGGAGGATTCGGCTTTACCCATCCCTAGTCAATACCCAAATCTGCCCAACGGCCTCAGTGAATTTTGACTTGCTTTGTCATTATTTTAATAAAAAACAAAGATTTTACCTTTGGGCTCATTGTGACGCCGTTATTTACCTTTGGAAAAATTAGAAAATCCCCCCTCCCCCCTTTCAAAGTTCTGAACACGCCAGTGCCTATGGCTTTGATTTACATAAACAAAAGTGCTTCCAGAGAACTTCACAAATAAATTAAGCTCAGAACTGTCTCGTGATACATGTTTATTTTACTCATCGAAGGGTGTTTGTGCTATTCGCATTATCTCGTGCACACATATTTCAAATGGTTTATGCCCGTCAGAATAAGGAAACAAAACGCTGCTCCTCGCTCAATGTAAGCAAGACCAATGTTTATTATTCAAACGCACTCTTCAAGTCCCGAGAGCTAGTGGCAAGTTTGAGCAGCATGGTGTCCTATGTTGAATGGAAAAGTTTGGTGGAAACATCTCAACAAGAACGTGAATATTTTAATTGCATCTGGTAAGTTATATTCCTTTTTCATCTGTAAGTAAACCTTGGTAGTATTTATGCTTTACTTTATATGAACAAGAATATATATTTTAGCTAAGAAGCAGTTTAAACTTCTAAAATTGTGTCTATTGTTGAACAAAGCGTAATCAATGTTTGACAAACAGGCAAGATATGGGAAGTAATAATGTTTAGGCAATACGTTGACATTTTTTTTGTTCAATATATAAAATCTTAATATATAAAAGAGACATCCACAACAAAGGCACTTTGATGTTGAAAAAGTACATATTTTCAACAAAATCGCTAATTTTGAGGATGAGGATTCCCAGTTGCAAATGATACTAGTTGTTTACAGATAGCGCACAGGCGACACAGCCAGTAATATATTTAGAACATTAAAAAATGGAGGCGGTCGTGGTTAAATTATGTCGTCATAATGGGCGCCACAGACGAAATTGTTACTGGAAAATAGTGTTCTTATTTCATGTCACATCCAAACAGCTCTGTAATCGCGACATGGACGCCATTACACTAGTGGGCACAACTGCCCCATGCTCACGGCCCGCCTGTTTATATTGTCAACAGTAAAATACACGTCAAATTTAAGAAAGTGGCGCCAATGTATTGCATGCTGATAATATACAAAATAAAGTTGAAGTTTGTGTTTCTTTTCAAATGCTTTTATGTTTCAAAATAGGTAGGATTCTGAATTGATTAAATAATTATTTCACATTGGTTTTCAAATTTATTTGGACCCTGGGACATGCAATTTCGAAATGTATTCAAAAGTTTATTTTTATATCATAGAAAGTCTATTAATAACACTGGATAGGGAAAGAAATATTATTCTGCCACGCCATTGATGATTTCGATAATTAACGCCTTACCAAGAAGACATTCAGAAATCAACTATGTTGAAATCATTTGGCATTTCTCGCATGAATTTATTCATATTTCCAGTGCCAATTCGGCAAAATAAACATAATATAGGAATTGAATAATGCGTCATTGGCACAGTAAAACTGATTTGGACACTTCCTTCACACTAAAATATAAATTTATTTCCAATTTTTTAGACTTGTAGAAAGTGCCCCGTTTGTTCCTGGGCAGACGTCCATGTCTGCCAGCACCTTGAACACCTGATATCTGATATCTTTGTCAACACAAACAAAAACATTTGTACCCTAGTCCGATGTTTGCAAATAACTGGATTTTGCCGGTTCAAACAAGTTATATAACTCAAGTTAACTAAACAATCTCAGAGCAGAATGAAAAAACAAACAAAAACTTATTAAATTTTAACCAAAACTTTCCGTTGTTTACCTTACATATGGTTCTATGCTGAATCATTAGTGTTAGCACAAAAGAATCGTGTTTGCGCTAAAACATATAAACGAGTTGTTAACGACACGTAACAAGAGTTACCCTTGTTATTATACATTCATAAATCTTCTCTGAATCAGTACCATTCGTCCCGTTACCCAAAGTTTGCCACAACCCCTAAAATAAATAAAAAGCTGAAAGTTTATTTGACTGAAGTCTGTAGTCATGGGATTAGTACGACAAAACAATTATCTCTTACGTTATAGGAAATCGGTTTATTGTGTCACGAATGGTCCAATTTGGAAAATTTATTATGGTCGTCAGTAATCGTACATGTAGATCACGAAAATGTAGCACCATTCTCTACTCTTTTCGTGCCAACTTGTATTAAAATTCAAGTTTTTCGCAGCCGAGACGTCATCACTCTTTAAAGTTTAAATTATGTAAGTTTTTGGCTAATGGGAATGATAATCTATATTTTTGCTGTTTTATCCGACTTTCAACGTCGAACATCCTGCGCCACCACCACCTCTCATATACAGAATCATAATTTCCGTCGTAAATTTTCCCACTGGTTTGACACAATTATTTTTTCGCCAAGTTCGCATGTCTGTTTACTAACGTTTGGTCAGTTACGTATCTCAGTCGCTATCAACAGGACAACAAATCATAAAAATATTTAATTGTGAAAAATTATGATTGTCGTAGGTGTGGCATGAAAACGCACAAATGTAAACTATAACGTCTGTCGCTAAGGAGAGATATAAATGAATCGGTACTTTGATGTGCGCTCCATCATCATTCCATGCCTGGTTTATGGTGGAAGAAATACTGCAAGCGATTTCCACAATTGCATACTTTGCTACTCTCGTGACAATTGTATTAATCTTACCTTGGAGCGTAGAAAATATACATATTCACACACATATTCGTTGACCTTAATACAATATACATATGACAACAGTTATTTTTTATTGAAATAGTCAAATACATATGCCTGGTATAATATTATTTTAATACCAGGTCTCAGTTCTATTGATATATAGCAACTTGCGATGGAGACATTCTGGCTTATTCAAATTTCGAATATATCTGTAATATAATAATCCATTACATAACCCTTTTTAATTTGATGTTTTTTTTGCTAGTAGAGTCACGGGCTCGGCAGAATTTGGCTTCCTAAACCACGCTAGATCCATCCCAACTCGTGAGACATGTTATGAAAAAGAAAAGTTAAATATTATTTTATATATTACACTCAATTATTTTACTGAGCACTAATTTTTTCTCAAATTTGATGACAAACCGCTAGGTGTCAGCCTGTCAGCGCCTGTTGTAGTGAAATAACTCGTGATTTTTTGGGTGGGTTTTGTGGGTTGGATGTAAGTTCTCGAAATATTTGTTTTGACCATTATTGACTGCTACTGATTTTTTTTAAAAAAAAACAAACGAAAGTATAGCATAAAAACAGTGGTAAATATCTAATTAAGAAAATGACGTTCATTCTCTCCGGTATTTCCTTTGCGTTGCAAATCTTCTAATATTGAATATGAAAAATCCTGAATTATTAGTGTTAGCACAAAAGTATATAGCCAATAACCAAGTTTAGAATAAGACATAACGACTGTGTTATAAGATATCATTTATCCAAAAATTTATGCAAATTTTTTTAGTATTTTTTTATCTTTGTTATTTTACTCGTTTGTATTCAGTAGAAATCTTTATTACGTCAATGATAATATTCTGCTATTTTCGGCTTTATTTTTAATTGGCTTTTCAAATATACGTAAATAGTCAATCAAATGAGTTATTGACGAGGCGACTTTTAGGATTTACAAAGATAATATTTCCTTATGAGTTGAAATTTTTTTCTTGCTTGATACATCCCATGTCCGGCATTTTCAATCATTGTATAGGTTATCAACTGTATTAGGCATAAAACTCAACCACCATTACATGACAACGAAAGTACGTCCAATCCACCACATTGACTTGCAAACAATTTATGAAAAATTTACTGTGCTAACTAACAAAAAACTTTCAGATACTTTGTTGATAAAATTTGTTAACGTTGATTTACTTTTATACTGTATGTCTACTAGCAGCTTTATTTGGTCACATAACAATTACGAAAACATGAAATATCATATCGTAGGTCGAGGTCATAGAAAAAAAAGGAGTTTATCGAGTTCGATCTCAAGTTTCGACTTTGCAACCATGATTGTTATACTTTCATATATATTTTTTTCAAGTATCAACTACCGTTCCATTGCGCTGTCGAACCGTCTTTGATTCATACTTGATTGATATAAACATATTTTTCTTTCAAAAATACTTCTTTGCTGCATATAATCATGCAAGTTGATTTGCGTTGACATGAATTATGCAAAATAGAGTTTGTGAAAGTTTTTGTTTCCATAAATTGATGTAACATTTTGGTCATGTAAGGTCAGGTATTGATATAGAAAACAGTAAACAGTGTCATGCGAGGTTATTGTAATCCTACTAATCAGTTTGAAGAATTATTACGGAAACTTGACAAATTATATCATTTTTTAATTCTGAGGAGCAAGGTTGGCAAGTTGCCCACCTAAACAAGCGTATTGTTCCTTCTATATATACATTTTTACTTCAGCCTGGAACTGGAATGTAGGTGAGGTATATTAATCAACATTTTGTAAGCTTAGCAATTTTGTTCCGTGGTTTCAAAAACAATTTATTATACCGAAGTTTTGTCAAAACTTTGGCATTGAGCTTGGGTACAGTTCAATCGAATGTATTCAGAACTTGTTTTAACTGAATCGTTCACTATGCATTAATTAGAAGGCTCATTGGTTGACTGGCCGTTTAATGAGTTTGCAAAGTTGGCCTGAAAATCAGTGGTAGGAAGTTTAAAAAATATTTGTGGTCAACTTATGGCGTTATGCTGGGCACTCAAAGCAATTTTTCCTAAAAATAAGGTGTTTTATTTCATGTCGCTACAAAGCAACTCAAACATCTGAGTTCGGAATTTTCTATGTTTTGAAGAACTTCATTGGTCTGCGATTGCAGCATGCTTATTCTATCCCCCTGAATAAGCTGGTGGCAATACTGGTATTACTGTGTTGATGCTGATGGTATCGATTAGGGATGCCATTTTTCCTCAATATCGAACTGATTGAGATACTTGTCTTGTACGGGTGTTTACAATACAAGACGTACAATACAAATTTTAAATACTCATTTCTATGTTCGAAAAACAACAAAGAATTTATTTTGTCCAACACATAGCACATGGCGTCGCGATTCAAGGTGGACAAAAAATGTGTGCACAAAATATTTCTGACTAATTTGATTAAAAGTTATGTATATGTATATGCTGTATATGCTGGGATTTTTCTGCTGTGTTTATTTTGAAAATCTTCGTCAACATATTGAAGAATGTGTCATAAATTATTGAAACGTTATACGATTCGGAAAGATTTGAATGGTACGATACGATATTTGTAAACAGAATACTGTTTTTGGAAATGAAAATCCTAATGACGATCCATCCTTTCCTGTCAAAAATATGATTTTGTCGAGCATGACCCACAGATGACCTGCGCCTCGGAGACGAGATCAATCAGTGCCCATACTTGACAAAATATGCCCACCCAATGTTTTTTGACTGGGTCATAGGTAGAGATGGGCCGATACCAAACTTTCGCCGATACCGATACAAGTACCGATACCACCATCTTAATTTATACTGCGATACCGATACTGCCGATACTGAGTACTTTATTTAATATGTTAAAGATCTAGATGGGCCGAAACCGATACAAGTACCGATACCGCCTCCGTAATTTATATTCCGATATCGATACCGAGTACTTTATTAAATATGTTAATAGCCTTTTTGTATCCACATACTTATTCCCTACGTATATTTCGCCCACGAATGTGTGTGCCTACGTACGTTTGCACCCTTGTACTCTTACATCCATTTGGGTTTTATGGATGCAAATATACTTAATTTATGCGGCATTCAAGCATACATGATTGCGTGCAAATAGGTGGTGGAAATGTCTGTGGTTATATATTGAAGTTATATAATTGAAATGTGGCACTCATTTTCACTCATTTTGTTGCGACATGTTTTTTTAATATTTTTGAAATGGCGTCTTACGATAACCCCATACAATAATCACATCGCCTAAATTTTTTTATGCATTAGGTGTATAATACTTCGCCAAAATTGACAGATCGCACATAAGCATGTAAACCCATAATTATATTATATTTTATGGCCTAACGGATTACGTGCTCGTAGTAAGAGACGATATTTCATTAATATGTTATCCTCGATCGGCTTCCGCAGAGATTCTTTTTGCACCTCTGATCCGGCATCTCCAGTCATTTATCTCGAAGTGTTGCGCCCATGAGAGCAAGTTCTGGATTCTAATCACTTAAAAATATAAATTCTGATATGAATGCTTCCGTCAATCCTTCGAGAAATATGATACGTGAATCAATCCCGGTTTTACGAATTATGACGAATTATTAGCGCTTTAAATATTCATTTTGAAAACAACGCGTCACTTTTTGAACTCACATGAAACACATATGGTTACTATGACAAATGTAAAATAATGATAAATAAGTATGGTCTATGACAAGCGACGAAATTCTATAAAGTCAGTTTATCCCCATAGCATGATACCATTTTCCACCATGGAATACACACAAATACATCATAGTTTATCCCCTAATTACGTGTCATTTATCCTGTCCCAATCTAAATTTTTTCGTTTGACAGTATTATACCTGACCAAAAATTTAATTTAGTTTGATCTTACAGCAACAAGCGTGATTCTTACGGGATGCTGCTTCGTCACGAGCGAATCAAAATTTTGCGTCATTGTTTGTGTGCGTTTACGTTGTACCACGTGTTTTATTTGTTTATTTCATCATATTTCGTTCGCCTGCTCAGCGCCAGTATGAGTAGCATGTAAATCAAGATTGGTTCGTGTATAATTTTAATATTTCTAAACAGATGGCATGTGTAGTTATACATAAAAAATATTTTACCATGATGGAAGTATAAAATTTGCACGACTACATGTTTCTTCTTCATGTCTTGAGCTATTCGTGAAAGGTGATCTATGTGTACATAAACTGTTACTTCACAAATTACTCACATTTTGGATTATATGTTGTAAATGATGTGGCTTGTACATGTTGGTGATGTATTTTTTGCTGTCACTGTGTAATCCCAGTTCACAGCGTGGTTATATATTGGGAGTTGACGATACATGCCATTGTTTATAGTGAATCGTGTGCAAAAATCGAATTTTGAAATATATTTGAATAAAGAAAGCATCATTTGCGTATATGTTAATGTAATCATTGACGAATTAAAAAGTAAAACCAAATATTATAGCACTCTTAATTGCGTGTTTTCGTTATTGTGGCGAAGTAGGATTATAAAAAAATGCCAAACGTGTATTAAAGTTTCTTCATTGCTAAGTAAGCCCACGCTTGCCCTGTCGTAAAAAAAGTTCGGATCGCACTTGAAACAGGCTTTATACTTAATATTTTAACTCATTCAATTGAGATTGCATGATAATATATTATCTATACTCATATCTTATAAAAATACGTTCTCAATTTAGAACTCCTAATTTGGATACTGATTTAAAAAGTGTTCAGTCGCATTCTTCTTCTGAAGGTATATTATGACTGGATTTTGATTAAATTTGTTGCAAATATCGAAATAAAATAGTGTCGTGATTCATTCGCTGTTCGAATTTATATGTTGTCTTATTAAAATAAAATATAAATATAAATTCAAAAATAGAACGCCAATGTTGTTTATAAATATTCAACCGAGGAGGTTTCCGTTTAATGCAAATTATAAAACGTTTGCAGTGCACGTGTGTAAATGCGTCCATTATCCACCAAGCAAATTACTTCTGTTTATAGTTATATCACGAAACGTGTGAAAGGCTTGGTTGGAGGAAGAAGCCCAACATGACATAGACCTAATAATGTGAATACTTAATATTTATAACGCGCCTAAAGTTATAAAAAAAATCAGTAAACCTTTACAGCTCTCAAGCAGAGTAAAACTTATCTACTTTGTAGAAACTGCTAACAATCTCTTTATGAGTATTAAGTATTATTATTTTAAATGTATGCGCCACAGATGGACCACGCCTCGGCGGCATGTTCCATCAGTGACCATACTCAACAAAACTTGTTACGTCGGAGTTCCTCCAAATCGATTAAAACGCACTTCACTGCTCGGTACACATCCGAAGCACTCGATTCATAGACATATTTCCAATACCTTGATGCTGTATGTTCTACGAAATCAGTTCTGTCGAGTTCTTGATTGTTTGTTCCATGGTGACAGACTCATCCACTGCGATTACAATTGGCAATAACTAAAAATTATGGTTATGCATGCGAGATCCAAGACGAAGAAACCGACTTGACAGTAGCACATTGGGATTTTCTTTGACGACTTTTTAAATGTTCATTTGGAATGGACTAAAACTCAAGAAAAGTTGTAATATTCCTATTACGCATGGAAAATATTAATTTAAACTGATATAATTACAATTTCAATATGTATCGCATTTTTCTGACTGACGTGGTTCTGACGAGGAAGTGTGCCGTCAAATCATATAACATTCGTATCGAAAACATAAATTTCACTAATATGTTTTAAACGACAAATGGTACTTGGGCGTGCGGAAGTAACGCGATATCAACAAAATATCAAAATAATTCAATTTGCATTAATGTTAATATGTCATAGTAATTATTATAAATAAATTCGTCAGTTTAAGATGAAGAATGAATGATGCATGTCAATTTTCATATCTACAAATAACTTTTGAATGGTGTAAATCGAAAGTCCTAATATAAAGCTGATAAGCTAATATACTCACTATGATTTCGTGGTCAAATCGATTGAAATATCACAAATTGCCCATAAGTTTCTAGTACTATTCATACGATATTATGTTTGACCAATAATTTTTGTCCATGCAAAAGCAGAAATACCAATAGTGAAGATCTCGGTTTCAAAGACGCCATGTTCGGCTAGTTTGCTCATGCCCAGCCTCAACTCGAGTTATAATATTTTGGGTAGGCTCCGTCTGGCTGAAATAATACTAACCTCATTCGCTTATGCGCCTCCCATGGTGCATGGCCTTGCTCAAAGTCATCCACTCAAAATGAATCGTTATAATATTAATTTTTTGGTATTCAATCGTTACTTTTGTTATTATAAGTAACACTATTTAAACAGTTGGAATAAAATAAGGTTTCACTTATTCCAAGCACCCCAAAAATTAGTTAAAAATCAATTAGACCGAAGATCAAATAGAAGCATCCGCTAAGAGCGGTGACGCTTTTCCCGAATAAGATTATGCTGTCCTTCACAATCGGGGCTCCCCATTATAAAAATTCATTTCACGCGAAAAATACTTTTCACGGACATTCAAATCATGGAAATCTCTGTTGCAGAATGATTTCGGACCCTAGTTCTTTAAGCCAGCTCAATCAGAAATTTTTTGCCCATACATGCTTTGTTAAGCATCAGTGACTGATGGATCGTGCCAACCGCGGTACATCAGTGACTCGAACTTTACAAATTAAAATTTTTGACTTGAATACGCCACCCTACTGTATTAAAGCGGTTCAGTTCTGTTCGGGGTTTATTTTTGTTATAGATAAGTTGTTGTTATTTCTTGTAGATGGCACACTGCTGTTGCAAAAAATGCAACAAAATGACTGCTCTTTGACAGTAATTTCAGTTGGCGGTATTGAAAAAATTTCTAAATTGACTTTTTTGGCCTTATATGGGGTGTTGATGGAACGCACCGGAAAAGTGCAGTCCATCAACAGCCCATAATTGACATACATCTCACCAAAATGGCGTTTTTTTCTCAACTTTGGAAATATGCAATTACTGCAAATGACCAGTATATTCACTGTACTTTTGTTACAGTGCGCTTACGATCTTATTGAGACCGAATTTAGAATAACAATACAACACGCGGATTTTACGATAGCAATGCTTCGATGTTTGAGTTTGTTAAACTTGTTAATAAATTCACGGATATATATCCAAACTCAATTTTATTTCTATTAATGATGACTTATCTAAAACATGTTCAGTTTGTAGAAATCTGAGTGTTGTAACAGAATTCCAATCCACAAAAAGGACATTTTCAAACCTTTGTCGTGTTTGCTTCTGTTTCTCTATAGAAGCTTAAATAATTTACTCTACATAGAAAATCAAATCCCAAGTGATCCACCAAAAACATGATTGGTAAATCTAATCACATACAAAAATGTTAAACAAACAATTTAAAATTAGCCAACCTTTAAAAACTCAATAATATTCTGGTAGAAGAGCTATCTATATTCTTAGACGGAAACGTTAACTTTGGTTAAATGTTGTTTTACTTTCCTTGTGTGGTTTTAATACGAAGTGGGTGATTTCCTTACATTGTTTGTTCACAACAAAAATGTCTACTAACAGCACAACTTGAGATGAAAAGTATCTAAAATTATACATATCTTCCAAATATGAATCAATGATACATCTAGCTTGATAGCTCGATTTAGCTATGTTTTATTCTAATAAGTTTTATAAATTTGTTTGACATTAGCCATAAACAAGATGCGACTTTTGGTAGGTTTGATTACTTCCCGATCGGAAATATTTTTTGTCAAGCATGAGCCACAGATAGATCGTGCCTCGACGGCACGATCTATCGGTGGCAGATGCTTGGCAAAAAGATACGTCCGCATTATTTTCTAATTGTGTCTCATTGCATCGTTCAACCCACACTGCATTTGTATTCGTACAATATCTATAAACGGAGTATGTTTGTATTGTGTTCATGTTCAAACTAGATTATTCCATAGTTTCATGGGATATTCCCGACTGGTGAAATATAAAACGATATAATTTGTCGAAGTTTACCGATTGAGCATATTCCACATAACTATAAGTCTACCTCATGTTAACCAGAAGGCATTTTTCCGGATTTTTGTTTAAAATATTCTCCTTTTTATTGCTAATATAATCGCTTGTTTCACTTTATATCTACCGCACTCCCTTCAAAGGGCATCAGTAACCAACACAACGTTTGGGACCCGTGATTACACAACACAATAAATGCCAAATCCAATTTAAATGTTGAGGTCTGTCTACAAATATCAGAATACATGAGTGATGTGGAAAGCTCAATTAATAAAATCTACTGTTGATCTGTTAAATGTACTGTTAAATGTTCAAATTGTTCAGGACTTACACTGCGATTGCAAAGCACTATCCTTGTGAACAGGTTTTTCTCCAAAAAAATTATGTTATTTGGAAAGATTTTTTTTTTTATAGCCACTCACCCTGTCCAAGGCCCTTTAACAGCGGCCACTTGTAGACGGACAGGGTTACAATTACTGGAAAGATATGATCTTATCCTGTTCGGCATGAATAAGCGAGCCGGTCTCGCCGGGGCTCGAACCCGAGATCTTCAACCTGCGATGCCAACATGTTTAAACACTAGGCCATCGTGCCCACGAGATTTTATCAATTCTTACGGACTAGGCTGTCCCTTAATCATTCCAACTGTTGTCTGTCCTGGATGTGAATAATATCAATCCATATTTGTGAATGAAATACGGCACTCGACTTCAAAAAGGTGAAAAAAAATGAAATTTGACGATTCGTAGTTTTGAAATGGAATTAAATGTGCCAAAACATGACTTTGTGGAATAATTTCAGCTGGTTATAGCTACCTTGAAAATAATAGTAATAACTAGGGCTTATTTCACACATCAATTTTGAAACGTGAAAAATGCAATCGAAATATATTTCCCTGTTGTATCATTATTATATTAGTGATATTTTATTATCATTATTGCTCAATAGTGGCTTATGTTTTAACCTCTATTTATATTTTCATGACGTATTGATATGTTAAGATGTATGTTTTGTATATTTAGCTATAAAGAACTACCTAGCAGGTCTTATGCTTTCAATTAGTAGTCAGTCCACCTGTACATGTGACTAATATTTCCAAGTATCAAGTTTCCATAGAGATGGGGCTAAATATAGATAATTATGACGTCATAAAATACTATTGCCAATTCTCCTATTGATTTTTCATATGGCAGTATATCAAGATTTAATATACATAGTAGCGAAATTGATATTGAATAATTGTTTTCAGCATCATTTAGTGTTGTTTGATTATTGTTAATGACCTATTACTATTTAGGGGTAGAGAACGCGATTGATCTGGGGATCTAAGTTGAAGAGAATAATGTTCTGATGGAGACACACTGAAACTAAAAAGGAGAATGCTGAAATATCACGACGTTTGGGTTAAATTTATTTCGCAAGATAACTGAACGAAGGCGTTTGACCAGAAAATAACAATAAGCTGCGTCATATGTGTACCGGTCTCGTTTAATTAATGGTCCATACAAAAACGGAATTTTGCATTTAGTCTATATTTTCTTAATTATGCTCATATTTAAATAAATTCCAACGAAATTTAATGACACTCTTTAGCAGATTGTCATTATATATGAGCCAACACAATACACAATTTGCGTATGTTGTTTTTCTCAAAATAAACATTTTCAAATTACTGTCGTGTTGATTAAGGCTTGCCAGATTATTCCGGTTAATTTGGTAATCGGACGGTTCAACGGATGCAGAGCAAATTTTAATTAATCATTCTGAGCCGCTGGGAATCAAAATGGCGTTGGGTACTGATTTTTGAATTTTCGACCACATATCGGAGAGACAACAACAATCACACGCAATTTTGGTATCTGCCCCTTTACGTCAGAAAGTATTTTGTTAAGTATGAACCACTGATGAATCGCGTCGATTAGACGCGGTCCATCAGTGGCTCATGCTCGACGAAATAAAATGTCTTATTGGTATATATCACGTTGATAATCGGTAATCCGGCGTCTTAAATTCTCTGTTCAAAAGCTTATTAAATTAAAGTAGGCTACGTATAAGAGACTAGAAAGTTTTAGCAAAATTTTTAACAGACAGTGATTGACACAAAAGGTCATTGAAAAAATCAAGTCGCTGATGACGTCATTATAAAATGTATGGTTTGTCTACTTGTAGGAAACTGGTATCTCAAGTTACGCGTGTCAGATTTACGCACGCGATGATTGAACAATATGGCGAACCATCTGACAAATCATGCATTATTTACTCGGGATTAGGAAATTTTCTCTGACTAGTAGGAATCCATGATTTTTTTAGAACTGCCAACAAATCATTTTTTTTTTATTTTTTTTATTGAAATTCACTCTGAACAAGGCCAGAAGCAGTGCTTAAAAGGAATTAACGGCCACATAATAGCGAAGGGATATTTAAAGATGTAGTATCAGCACTCTAAACGGAAAACACCCACGAGGGAAATAAACGGCAATGATAAAGTGCAGTGAGTGGTATCTACCCTGGGCGTTGGTAAATCCATCTACCGTTAATGATTGCACCTATGGCAGATGTTAACTTGCAATATTTTTACAACTCCGTTATTAGAACTAGCTTATTGTGAAGTTGGGTGATTAGGCCGACGTAGTACCATGGTTCCTTCGCTGACCAAAACAAATCGCGCCATGCACACATGCTTATCTGAACTCGAATGTTTTAGAAAACTTCTTGCTTACGGGTCTCATTATGACGTCAATATTTGACCAGCAAAATTTTCAAAAATTTCAACCTTTCGGATACGCCACTGGTCATCAGTATTTTATCACTTTTTAGAACAATTTCTCCAAGAATAATCATCAATTTCCAATACCAAGGAAACTAGAATTTAGAATCTGGATGAATAGTGAATAATTCGTATGTGGTAGCATTTACAGTAAGTTTTCAGTCCGCAGTAATCTTTCAAAAAATTTCGATCAA
The DNA here is from genome assembly GCA_963675895.2 of Styela plicata. Taxonomy (NCBI): domain Eukaryota; kingdom Metazoa; phylum Chordata; class Ascidiacea; order Stolidobranchia; family Styelidae; genus Styela; species Styela plicata. Next base: position 1,765,158 of record OZ023146.1, read on the forward strand.
GGGCCAAATGAAATCAATTCCGGTGCCAACTATTCACCGCCCGTTTGTTTTATTTTTTTCTTATAGTCATTGATTTTAGTTGCCTGAAGAAACCTCTATCGTCGCATTACTCGTACCGGATGGGTTTGGTGGAATCAGTATAAAAAATATATCATTCCGACAAACAAATCTTCTTAAAATTAGTATTTTTATTGCATGTTATGACAGAAGCCCAAAAATCGTACCGGACGAACTGAAATGAAGTGAACTTTATTTAACAATAGGTAATTAACAATGTCTACAATTATATCTGGCTAGAAGATTTATCTTGCGGCTTGCTATTCTACCCAGTGTGGTACCAATGGGGAACCGCAAGGTTATTGATCATAGTCCCAAGGTTGTGCTACAGTGCCATGCCCAAGTGCACCCCGCATGTATTGCTCTTTGAAAGCTTTTTCTCTCATCAATCATGACCATACTTTGCTGAGGTTCGAACCTGCGTAATTCAAGGATGCTCCAACATTTTCTGAAAAATAGGAGTTCGGAGCTTAAAATTACACAAATAAACGTACTGAGTACTGCAAATTATTGTTTACTGATTACTGCATTACGTTCTTGAGCAAATCAAAAATAGATTGATTTGGCAGAATATTATAAAATAGTTTTCCTCAGTTTTATGATAAATTTTCATCAGTGCGTGTTGGTGATTACTCGGTGTGCTACGCTTGTATTTGCAAAGCTTGAAAAACTGCGGAAGCTAAAGGCGTTCAAATAATCCAATGTTTCAAATGATACCTAAAATCCACCATGCTCTGCAACGATGTAGTCGATCTGTAGCTAATGCTCAGCGAGTCGTACGAAAAAGGCTTCTCCAATCAGTCATAAATTTTCGGTTGTCAAGCATGAGCCACAGATGGACCGAGCCTAAACTGCACAATCCATCAGTTGCTCACGCTTAACAAAATATGTTTGTTCGAAATAATTCTGATTGGGAAGGAGAAAAAAATCCAACAAAGGGAGTAAAAAATATTCACGAAAGAGTGATAAATAGAGCTGCTGTACAGAAATTAGAAAACATAAAAATATGCTACCATTATTTATCGTCGGAAATCCTTACCCACATAGTATGGTCTATAATTTCGAGCCGTTTCAATTTTTGGATAGTTTTGCGGAGGCATCCGGATGTTGCCACAACGTGTATTAGCACTTTTTAAAATCCGAAACATTATTTTTTGTATTTTCAAAAATTTCAAACCCGTGGTAGTGGAAAGGATTCAACATTTTGATAAAATTGGTCATGTATGCGAAGCAAAAAAAATGATGTGCGTATCATCTCTGGCTCCTGCTCAACAAAATAATTATTAAGACAGGCATATTCATATTTATACGCATTAAAATGTTGTCAGGTATGGTCCACTGAACGGACGGTCCAAACGAAGATTTAATTTGTGGAGGATTGGCCTTACGATAGAATATATTTGTTTTCTTGTTTATTATAAAAACAATGCCTTATATGAAAAATATTTATTTGTTATTTCAGATTGTTTGTATTTGCATCTTGATTTTGTTTTTCGTTTATTTTGCCTTTTCCTCGTGTATTTGTTTACCCGTTTTTGTAGGCATTGTTTACATATTACTGCACTAACGTAGTTTTAGGATAGGATGCCTAACCGATGATAATAAACAAGCGACTTTGATCGCCTGCGTTTGATAACCCAATATCTGCGGCTGTCCGAACTATTCGATTCGATTCACAATATCCGAATCATAAATCATTCGATTCAATTTCTGCAACAATTCGAAAACAACATAATGGTTGTTTCGATTTCAGAAATAAGTATGAATTTTCACACAAATCATTAGCTGAAGAAACGATGTCTTTTTTTGTTTATTACATGACATCTGATTCGAATATTCAATTCGATTTTGGAACTAAATGATATTTAATCTTGCCAACCTCTAATAATAACATCTAATTTTTTTAAAATGCTCGCATGAAGAAATCAGACTTCGGTCGGACAACACGTTACAGAAATAAAACTTGTGTGAGTGTGATGCAAGAGTCTAGATAGTCTATTAAAGTGAACATGGCGCCATCTTTCTAAGCATTTTTTTCTTTTCGTCGTAACTAACCATTTTTTTCTTGTTTGTGACCGATCGACAACATTGCAATGCTTCGCAAACATATTCCTGCGAATCTACTGCTGTTTTGTCCAAAATTATCATGTCCTCTTATAGCAGCATCGTTAGGACAGGTCAGTTCAATTCTAATCGATCAGAAGTCGAAATCGATTGAATAGTCCTATCGAATCACAAATTAAATTTTTCTAAACATATGCCACAGATGGCCCGCGCCTTACTTAGCACATACTTAATAAAAGGTGTTTTCATTAATGAACGAAAACTGGCAAAATTGAGTTGGACTTAAATGCAGGATTTCAATAGTTAGATGACCGAATAAATAAATAATAATGGCAAGAACAGGCCTTTTTTAATACGGCAGAATTATCGATTCGATTCGACAAAATTAGCCGAATCAGATTCGAATCCCAAACGTTTCGATTTTGCTTATCCCCAATTTCACTGATAATGATTTAACATCGACTGCAACTAGAAAATCCAAGTCGGACAGAAGTGGTTGTTGCAAATTACTTCTGTGAATAGAATGAGCCCATTCGAATGACTCAGGATAAAAGTTAGAAAGTTATTGTTGCCATTCACAAAATGGAGGGAGTCCCTTTAAATAAAAAACGACCGTTCTACCTATGTTGACCATTACTACTCGAAAATCCAGCAACTCGTTGAAATATAAATAAATGTAAATATTTTATTTATTTCCGCACTATTATCCTTGTGACTGTGTACGTCATGAGCAGGGCAAGCAGTATGCGGAAGCTATTTGACGCTGACGCATTGTTAACGTCACAATTGTGATGACTAAACAATACTGTCATTTAATATGATATTTATTTACATCTGCTTGGTGTAAGATTGAGGTTTAATAATGGAATAAATAGTGATAACTGTCAGTCAGTAAGGTGCGTGTTTCAGTCAACTAGTTTTTCGTTGAGCAGTAGATTCTTGATCTCTCGTGCAGGACTCGTAAGCTTCTAAAATTAGAAGGAACGAAGTGTTCGAATTACTTAGATTGCATTTGGTCCTGCTTTACTGATAAATTACTCATTGTGTTGATATTTAAATTCGAGCCCTCAAGCTCACAATGCTGCGGGGAGGGATGGAGTCGAGGGAAGTCCTGAACCGATAGAAGAGTAAGCCGTGTGCTCGGATTTCCATTCCAACCGCAGATAAACTGTAATCCCATTCAATTGTCAACAATAAACTAACACCGACACGTTCTCATTTTTAAGTCAACGGGGGAAAGCCCCTCCTTGCGGACCGAAAAATCGCTGAATGACCCTTTGAGTACGTACAGTGCACCTACGGTTACAATATATTCTCCCCCATTTTAATGAATTCTAGCCAATAAAAGCCATATTGCGCGCTCCGGTACGATTTTTGCGATTATTTCATCGTTGTATGCTATAAAATTTTATCCCTGCGACGCCGATTATGACATCATAATTTGACCACAACCTTTTTCAAATTATCCCACCCCCTGTATGAAGCTTATAACAACCTCACTGAGTTTGTGTATTATTTAATAATATTGTTTTGAATAAGTTGCTAATATATTTTTACTCGTAATCGCGTCACTGGCAAGAACTTTGCTTAGGGTGAACTGCTGATATAGGTGGATGTAAAAAGAGGTTAAGGGATTTTGGGCACATATGCACTGAAATGTGCTAGTTTTGGGAGTAGGAATGGATTGCCTATATTTGAGGATAAAATATTGGGATTTATGTACTACAGCGATGGTCTGCATTGGCAATCAGCAGAAATCTATACTATTTCAGAGTTATACTGCAATACTCGAATCGAATTCGGAATACCAATACTATTCCTAAATTTTGTTCTGAAATCGGATAGTCTAAGTGTTCCGATTCCTTCTGATGATTTATGCTGAAATGCCTATAAGCCCATCTAATATGTTTGAGTAGACATGTTTTGTTAAGTATGAGCCACTGATGGATCGTGCCGCTCAGGCACGGTGCATCTGTGGCTCATGGTTGACAAAATTCATTTTAAGAGTATTGCAGGTAACGAAATTATAAGAATTTGATTTTTTCCAATTATGAGGCATATTAAAATTCTCGCTCCTCACAAATTAGTTAAATCATGATAAAATGTATCAAGTATTTTCGGCGGCGCAATAGTTATATTATCTATTGAAATTTGGGTTTGGCAAAACTAAATAGTTCAGAATTCGAATCTGATTGAATAAATTCTTCGATCCGACCGAATCCCTAATTTAACGTAATAAAAATATTGCGTCTAGATCATAAGAATTCGCATCGAATGTAGAAACAAAGAAATCGATTTCAATTCGCATTTTGCGTTAAAATATGAAAATTTCTTTCCATTTTGTAAGTTCTTGTTCTCATCAACGATGTACGGCTAATTCGAATCATCCGTGCTTCGAATCGATTCGAATTGAGTAGCCCAGCCTTAATTGTAATGGAGAGAACAAAGTCCGTCGTTACCTGCTCGGATCAATCGATGTCAAGGTTGAAGAACCTTTAAGTTTACAAGTGTCGTGCTTATCGTATAAATATCAACATGAATGTAAAAAATCAATCAGGGTGCTTTTACTTTCTGCGTCGTTTGAAAAATATATTACAAAATTGTGCCTGATCTTTTAAAAGTTCGAAATGAAGAACAGAACTTTTCATTTTACCAAATCTTGCCTTTGCTATTTTATAAGAATCACTTCTAATTTAGCAATGTTCGCAGAAAAAAAATCAAATTTCAAGCAAATATGATGGGGAATATCAAAGCGCTATTAGTTACTACATAAAATGAAGGATCAGAAACAACGGCAAAAGAAGAAAGCATGCCCACGGATTGAAATTTTATAGTATCGAGTAGAGCTGTATTTGCCCTGAGCGAGACTAAATGCTTTCTACCACGTATTGAAATTTGACTATTTTTGGTCTAGCACGTTCTCAACAAGTTAAAATATGAAGACTGTCCATGAGCTCCTTGGCTTTCAGCGCCCACTGTAAATTTACCTCTGTTAACGTGTGCCAAAATAGGTATAAAATTGACAAAAGAAAAGCGATTTTATCCTAAATCAAATTTGAGGTAAATTATAGCTATTATTTCACTACTTTCCTTATAACAGTAAATGCGTTTTCTCCCAAAACTCTTAAAATAGTAAAAAATATAAAAATATTTTATTTGCATTTATCTTTTCACGATGGTATTGAAAGTGACATAGGAGTCCAAGGCGCAGTCGCATACGGTTCAGTTCCGATCAAACTTATCCATTTTTGAATAAATAAAAATACCATTTGCATGATTAAGATGTTTGCTGTGCACCAGTATATGGAATGTCCGCCTTGAAATTTGCTTTTTGCACGAAAATTTGCGTTCAAATATCTAGCTGTCCAGTACAATAATACATTCTCATCTTGGCAAAAATTCAAGTTCGTTTATGTTTTTTTCTGTCAAGTGTTGCCGAGTCAGATGATGTCACGATACGTTACAGCGTGACACATGGTGTTTTCACGTCTAAATGTTTTGTAAATATGAATACGTACCTAAACATTTATCAATCGATATCAATGCAAAAAAATCATCATGATGGCTGATTTTTATCCGTATAGTTCAGCATAAAATGTATGTAAATATATACTGGTATGTTGGTCACTTTTAACAAAAAAGTATGGATAGTGTATATCTTGTAAACATGGCAGTATATTGATTTCATTATATGTACAGTTACGCGCGTTTTTTGCAAGAATTGCTGATTTTTTTGTACTACGTGAAATGTAACTTGAAAGTTTATAAGCTTACCCAATTTTTGTTGAAGGAGAGGTTTATAGTATATGTTGAATTGGTGAATGTCTCATACTTTTGTAGAAAATGTAAGTTTAAGTAAGCAGAGTTTGATAAGTGGAGTACAAAATGTTAGTTTTATTAGGAGCCCAGTTTGTCGTAACACTAGTGGAAAATTCTGGTAGTTGACCTATGGATGTAGTGATAAAAGTCAGATAGTTAAGTTAATATTGGTTTATCGTCTGATACTTTTGAATAAGGTATCTCAAACACGCTGTCGCGAAAGATTTTCTACGGTTTTTCTGCGAAAGTTTTCTGCGGTCACAACATCTATTTAAGGTCCGTGTTCCAATTTTCTGGAAAACCGAACTATATCAGTAACGAACGCGTTCTATTACCTATGGAATAGAGCTGTTCTTTCAAGTCTTCTGCCCATCCCCAGCATGATTTCGGTGGCCTGAGTATTTCGAGTTTGAGCACCTTGTTTTGAACATCAGCAATTTGATACAGCATCAAAACATAATGCCTTGTGATTATCAGCAGGAAAATTATAACAGCCATAAAGACCCATGACTAAAAACAAGCAGTCAGTATAATGGCGCGTATGTCCACGAGTTCTGAGCTTATTAGTACTAGTTCTCAGTATATCAGTTCAGTTTTGCCGTTCAAGGCAATTTCTATACCGCGCATGAAATCAAATTTTACAATATCGACTTACAAAACTTAGCGATTGATACACATTGGTTCAAATTATAAAATATAAACAAAGACGCAGCGGCAACAAGCTGATGTCATCATACAAGGATTAGAAATGTTACTGAACAATGTGACAGTATCATGAACAAAAAAAGTAAAGCCAACAAAGCATATGAAAACCAAGAATTCATCGTTTTATTATCATTTTGTTGTTATTGCACGTAATTACAAATACAATTTGCCATTCTTCGTAGTCCATTACCGTTTTGCAGAGTTCCAGAGTCAGAATTTTTTTGCCCCACCAAGTTTTGTTTAGCGTGAGTCACTGATGAATCGCGTCGCTTGACAAAATTTAATTTCTGATTGTGATATACTACGCAATTTAGGAACAACTCCGGAGTACTTCCAAAGTCTCCCGTGACATTGTACCATTGAGGAGCCTTCAAGACATCACATTAGGGAAAGCTTCGACAAAATATGATGTGCCATTCTACTTTAACATTGTTTTACAGCGAAACAGAAGCGTCCTATAATGCGGTATGCAACCCATGTTGTACCTGAATATATCGTGTTCTCAGACACGCAATGTGTGGGTGTAGGAAAGCACGTGGAATTCCACGATATTATCATTCAGTCAATTGTCAAAAGTTCATTTTTGTGTTTTGAGTATTTTAATTATTTTAAAATTGTTCCATCTTCTAAATCGAAAATATTTATTTCCTCCTTTCTCATTAAATTTATTTTCGAGTTGGATGGAAGGAAATTGTTAGGAAAGTGTCGCATCCGCTTGCTCATAGGGAACTTTCGTTTTACGTTTCGATTACTTGCACAATATTCACTTTCGGACGTTCTATTCCCATACCGAATCCAGCTTGTCTGGTAGGTTTTGAGTCATTTTAATCGTTTTTATAGGCGATGATAAACACAAGCAGGTCTATTACTCGATTTTTCCCGGTAATTTAGTGCATTGAAGGTACATCTGATGAAAACAAAGCTCAATCGCAAAAATATTTTTCAAACATCTTTTGTTAGGTATGAATCATTGATGGATCGCGTCGATGAGACGCATTCCATCTCTGCCGCATTCTTGACAAAATAAAATTTCTGATTGGGATGCTACGATTCTTAATCCTTTCATTTCACCTGCTAAAGTCCACATCAACTTTGTGAATATAGCAACGTGAAAATTGAAGATTATATTTTAAAGGAAATATTTTTAATCTTGTTTTGCTTCTCCGTTTGAACCTATATTAAAATTGATTCATTGAATTGAAAATTTCAACTTCATTTTAGACTGAAGTAATAATTTATTTTATTGAAATTCGCTCTGAGCAGGGCCAGCAACCGCGTTCAAAAAGAATCAATTAACATCAACTTGAGCCAGTGCAAATGAAGCAAACAGCAATTGCACTTCATAGTGGGAAACATCTAAAGGCCGGAACCATCTACATAAAGTGCAGTGAGTGGTATCTTCCCTGGTCGGTGGTGTAAAACCACCTACCATTTCTTCGTTTCCTTTTAGTTCCTTCGTTTCCATCTTACTACACGCAGAAAACACGTCAAAGCAATTCTGAAGCCCGAATATGCAGATCTCAAATTGCATTGTGTTTTGCTTATTCGATTGAAGAACTCTTAAGGGCAATCGTTCTTTCTAAACAGCGTGATTTGCATAGCATCTGCATAGCATATATTACAGAGTGGCGTGCTACACTACCTTAACTGAGTATATTTCAATAAGGGTTCGGAAATATTTTTCAGATGATGTATTTGATACAATATTGAGTCGTGAAAACTAATTAAGCTTGTGTTGTTTTTAAAAATGTCGCCCTGATGTCGTTCACCCTGAACAACATTAATTTAAATATAAAAATTACGAAATAACTAAAAGGTATTGTGCAGTCAATGTTTTGCACTAAAGTTTATTGAAAACAGAGGAACAAGAACTGAAACTTGTAGCATTTCGTGTCACGGTTGTGTATGTAATGCGTTTATTACAAATGTCACGACATACACGTGTATATTTATGTTTAATATTGAACAAAGCTTGATGTATAATACTGTGAAGAATATATAAGATTTATTCAAATATATTAATTTTATTCAAATTAAATAAAATTATACAGCAACTTCCCCAACTCATAATAATAGTTGTAATGTTGATTATTAAAGTGTAATTATAGTTTTTATATTTCGTGTATATGATAATATTCATATTTTTGTCTAGTTTCATGCTCTTTCAGGTATTGCAAAGATGTCTTGCTGACTCTTTTCAAAAGCCCGACAGACTGCTGCATGGATGAACCATGTTATAACCCAACCTGTCCTTCAGCAATGATATTCGAGGAAAGCTGAAACCTTTAAATGAAACACAGGTCCCCAATCAGAAATTTTATTTTGTCAAGTATGCGTCACAGATGGACCTCGTCTCATCGACGCGATCCATCAGTGACACATACTTAACAAAAAAAATTCAGATTTGGTCCTTGCGGATGTAAGACTTGATATGTTCACGTAAAGTCTGGATCAGGTACAAAGTGGTTTTACCATCGCCCAGTGCAGATGCCACTCACTTAACATCACCATGGCGGTTCAGTTCGGTTTGGTATGTTTTACGTTTAGAGTGCAGTTACTGGTGCTACATCTTTTAGTAGCTCTTTGCTATTAAGTAGCTGTTAGTAAGTTCCGTTCAGGCATTCCTCACCCAAAGTGAATTTCAATATCGAAAAAAGGATAATTTGAGAAAAGCCCTAAATAAATCACATCGTTGGAAATAAGTTGTCCGACGCTGAAGTCCATACTTGCAATTATATCCCAATATACTATTATTACTGGGTTAGCGATACAATTCATATTTGTAACATGCATAGTATAAGTAACATTTTTGTAAGCTTTTAAATAAAATCGGTATGTTTCCACCCACTCTTATTTTGACATCACTAATGTGGAGATTAAATGTTACATAAATATCACACGGGACATTAGTGGTGAGAATGCGTTGCTGTATCCGTGAGATGTTTCTCGGATTTAGCTTATCTATTATTAAATCATAGATGCATGCATGGGTGGGTGAAATGATAGTTTTGAAAACCAACGGTAAGATAAAGTGGAAGTGAATGTGATTCTATTTTTTTTTTGTTCCGGCGTAAAAGCAGTGGTCAACACATTGGCCGAGTATGTGAAAACATAAAATTCATTGACAAATTGATAGTATAGGAATAAAAATTTGCGCAATCGGACAGTAAAAGAATTGTATATTTGTAGTGATCATTTGTTCCTAAAGTATACTCAAGATAGCAACAACACCACAATTACTCCCTTTTCTTTTTCAAGAAATCCATTTGAAGAGAAATGCATGCATTCGAGAAATTCTGTAGTTTACTAAGTAAAAATAAAAGAGTATTTGTAAATGCGTTACTAAAAGAAAGATGAAGTAAAAATGTGCAAAGTTGCGAATCAATTGTACTGATACCATTGCCAATCATATTCGGTATTGAAATTACATGACATCTTTCGGTCAAAACACAGTAATGTGTGGTAGATACGAGCATATCATTTGAAATTCCGGTCATTGTTTTCCAAAATCCTTTAGCACCGTACAGGTGAATGTGAATGTAGGAACATGATACTGAATATTACAAATGAGTGAACAAAAAACTATGATAGTATGTGTGCGAGTGATAACAGCACATATTTTTAAATGCTACTCAAATTTACTTCTGATTTTTTCTTTATTAAAATTCACTCTGAACAAGACCAGAAGCAGGGCCCCAAAAGGAGCCAACTAACGGTCACTTAATCACAAAGAGGTTCAGAAAGATGTAGTACCAGCAACTGCACTGTAAACGGAAAACATCCCAAGCGGAACAAAACCGTCATGGTAAAGTGCAGTGAGTGGTATCTGCCCAGGCGAAGTTAAAACCATCTACCACATCTTTGCTGCTTTTAGTCGCCTTCTACGACAAGTAGGAATTACTTTACAACTATTCTACATCGTTGTCCAAATTGTCTTTCATTTTTTAGGATAGACCAAATAGATGGAGGAACCCCTGGTCAGAAATTTAATTTTGCCGATCATGAGCCACAGATGGACCGCGCCTCATCGACACCATTTATCAGCAACAGAATCGAATTAAGAAAATTTATTGTGGCGTTGTCACAACTACTATAGTCTAATGACGAAAATGGGTCAAAAATTGAGCCGCGGGGAGCATGTGGCGAGAATGTTTCAATTATGTTTAAAATGTTGTTCAATTGTCAAATATTGTTCCCCCCTCAATCACAAATTTTCTTACCTCAAGCATGCGTCACAGATGGACCGCGCCTCGATGGCGCGATCCATCAGTGACTCATACTTAACAAGATACGTTTTGAACGGGGATTCCCGACTTGGAAGTGCGTCCCAACTATACTTTGTTTGCTGCGTGACTCAAAAGGAAGTTAAAAGGCTTTAAGAACTATGGAAATTATAAACAAATGCCAGAAACATTGGCTCTTTATGTTCACAATTTATGACATAAAAATGTTTACGTTGCATTTGATAACCATACTCGATTATTTTGTAGCAGAGAGTGGATGTATTACTTCCTCCACGGAAAGACAATGCAAAATACACAACATTAATAAAGTGTTCCCAACCAAGGCGAAAGCAAATTTGAGCCTAATTTAACGTTATTTTGTTACATAATGTGAAAACTATCTCAATCATTAATACATATTTATAGATTCTTAGCAGAAACGTCTAATATTTTTGTCAAAGTTTAAAAAGAATAGAAAAGTATTTTTTTATGTGAACACTTTTGCGATATTTGCGCTACCCACCGCTCACAGAATGCAGTGTAAACAAAATGTTTCTAAGTAAACAAAACAAGCGCCGTTTCTATATTGCTGTTATATGTATCAGCCTTTAATAGTTCTATACTTTGGCTGTTATCAGTATTGTCACAATGCGCGGAAAGTTTATTTTAACATTACGAAAATCATTTGTGCCTGCTGGAGAGCAATGTGTATGAATTTAATGCGCGTTATTATCTGTAGGGTATATTGCATCACATATGTACCAAAGTGTAGAAAAGGTTGAAGGGTATTGCCTTTGAAATTGAATTGGTAATATGAATATTTTACTTTGAGAAGTTGTTTTTTAATTTATTATTTGAGGGTACAAGATTGAGAAAGTAGAATACAAAAACGCGATAGTGGGTTGGGAAATATTTTTATGAAGTTAACTGTGAAAACATTCATCTTCAAACGGAGGCCATTTCGTTCAAGTCAGAATTTTTTTGTCCTAATTAGTTTTGTCAAGCATGAGTCACTGATGGATCGCCCTGCCAAAGCGCAGTCCATCAGTGGCTCGTGCTTGACAAAATAAAATTACTGATTCGGTAAGTCCCAGATCAGAGTCATAAATAAAAACAGCGAGTCAATGATGATCTGATTCACTTCATCAACATGCAACAAGTCTAATAATTTATACAACGTGCCGTGTTCAATTAAAAAAAATATGAATCAATTTTTGAGGGAATTATAACTATTTTATACATTTTAGAGAAAATCTTGTATTAAACATTATAATAATTGGATATATATCAAAGCACCAGAATCTACAGATTTTAAAACTTGCTGCGTCATTGTCAACTTCAAAAACCCACGCAGCATGAAAACACGGACGAGTTTGTCCAAAGCGCCAAGCGAGGATGAAGTAGTGAATTCGGATATTCTACACACACCGATCACATCCGAATCAAGTAAGAACTATCCTTCGTTTTTGCATGACGATATTGCTACTATAATTTCATAATGAGAATCTATTTTCCGATATATCTCGTTTTTGACTCATTTGGCGAACGTTGAATCCGTTTTGACGTTTTACCACGCAATCGCAAATTTATGCAGTAATTCAGTTAACTGAATACTATTTTAATTTGGTCTTTTTGCATGTAGTGTCAATGCATTGTACTGTGTAGTGTTAATGTAGACAATAAGTTGAATAACAAACAACTCAATTCATCTCGGTTTATGCATGAACGAAATTTTAGTAAGTGGAATCATTCTGACGTTTCTCCAATCAATAACAGTGTATTTTTACCCTATAATTAAAAAATTAAATATTTGAAATGATATGGATATCTGTACTCTCAAAATAGATTTCATATTTTAATATTCATAAATAGATGTTTTTTCTCGATTTAGCGTTTTGAAGTTTGTCGTAACTATAAATTTGTATAATTAATTCTAATTCCTGTTTGGCCTCTATGTATCTTTGCGATATTTTGCTCAAGTATGATGTAATTAATGAAATATCAATTACTCATTAATTATATTTAGTTTTGTTATGATTTTTCGTGTGTGTGAGGTGTTTTGATACGAAAGGGCATAGCTGGTTTGATATATTATGCCACAGAATACAAATAAAAATAAAAATTGTTGCTGAAGGATTTGACGACCATGTTTGAATAACTTGTGACTAACTTACAAATTAAATACTCATTATAAAATTTAACACTCTGGCTGAACTCGTGTGTATTTGAATTTCTTTCCAGTGTGTGTTCTCAAATAAGATTTGATTAAGAATAGAACGAAATAGCTGCTAGGGATGATGCCACTGGAATATTGTTTTATTTTGTATCAAATTCCAATAAAGGAAAAAAGCGTTATCATTTTTATATTTTATCAATGTGCACCATATGAGAAATTATTGCAAAAATTACATTTCCGATTTTACTTTCAATACTCGATACAATTATTCTTCTGATTCGTGTCTGTAGAATCAACAAGCAATGTCGTAGACTGGAATGATGTAAATTTGTTTATTTTCTAGTGTTTTAGCACTTTTCTGTGTATGCGCCAAAACTTGAAACAAAATGATTTTATTTTTATATAATTTTTTTTCGAACTCCTAATATGCATAAAAAGCAGACTACTTGGACTGGAGTCATTATTTGTAACTAAATTTAGAGTCGAAAGAAACATTGGTCGCCAGAACAGACGGATATGTCAACAGTGAGAAATGATTGCCACTGTTTTTTGTCATTTGTTTTCGACGAAAGCTCAATTGCCCTTCGGTAATGTCTGGAGCAGCAAGTTTCAAATAATCATTTCAAACAAATCTAGAGCAAAAATACTTTCAAATCAAACCTTTTCTATTTGGAGAGACTTAAACCTTCCTTTTTAAAATGCTATTTAACACATTCGTTGTTCCAATTCAACCGGCACAAGGAATAAACTAAAAAGCTGTGAACTGATTTTACAAGAAGACAGAGCAAGATTCGCCATAATATCGCCTAAGAGCTAAAGATATCAAAATATTTGTATTTGGGGTCTAACAACCATAAAACTCTATACAAACAATTTAAAACATTTTGAAATGCTTAGAATTGATTCGAATTAACAATTGTTCAAATCGATTCTACTCGAAATTCTAAAACTTACATCCCTATAATATTGGATGTCATATTCTACACAGTCTAAATTTCCATCATCGAATATTTTTATTCGAAATTTCAACTTTATGAAAAAATATTGCATTGAGATTTATTTCAAATAAATCTGTTTTTACCCTAATTTAGTTACTTAGATTCAACAGTCTTACGCGCTCGATAAATCTATCGAACTTCACTTGATTTGGCTTCCACAAGCGTTTTATTAGTGACCGTTAGTAATAAAAGACATTTTTTGAAAGTACACCAAAGCTCGCTGACATGAACCATCCTCAGAGCGCAGACTGGCAGAATGTCAGTCACTCTCTGGCTCAGAAACCCCCCAAAAATGGGTTCAGAAAAACGGTGTTATTCTTGGATATAGACGAATAAAATGTCTTTTTTGAGCGTTTGGTTGTGATCAAACTGTGGAAACGGTTTAGAATGATCAATACTGTTATGGAATAGCAGTATTGATGATTTTGAAGCGTGCTTGTCCGTTTTAAGACAATGGCACGAACATTTATGACACCCGAAGAAAAACAAGATCCTGCCACTCTGCTCAGAGTTACAATTGATGCTCGGTATCTCAATCAAATAGGTTTTATCCAGTCATATTTGTTAGGTATGAGTCATCAATGGATCGCGCCGATAAAGCGCGGTCCATTTGTGGCCCATGTTCGACAATTTAAAATTTCTGATATGGATGACCCGAGAGGAGAAGTAAATTTTAAATGAACACCCAGATCAATTGACTTGAATTATGGTCATCAAATCGACACGGCACCTTTATATATACGTGACTATATCTAATGATAAAGTCTTCTTATTTCTCAATTCAAATAGTTTCTTTGTTTTTATTATTTCGTGACTAACAAGCGTGTGAGACAGGTCTGTTATGATGAAACAGTTGATCTATCATATAAATTGGCACAAATTAATGACAAGACTCTCATTTGCTTGATTTGACTTCGTTTCGCTACGTTTTGTTTATTAGTTTGTTGCAAAACATTGTTATGATAAAATGACAATCGTGTCGATAATGATGATGATGATGACAATTTTATGTCCATGCACTACATGAAATATTCACATACATTGCATGACATCTTTTGAGGGTGTTATGGGAGCTAACTTGCAGCTAAAGTATACCATGATTATGTTTTCAAATAATTAACAAAATGATATTTTATTCAGCAAATTTTGTACCATATTAAAACTGAAAGAAATCATATGTGAATTCTCAAACATTTGTATTTCAAGAGCTCTATAGCAACATTTAGATATGCTTTTCTTATCTCTTAGCATTTCGAAGGTAGGGCGGAACTATCCTGCGCTTTTGTGGACGATATGAGTGTTTGGATGTGCAGTGATGCTGATACGATGTTATCTGTAACGACATCGATGTTTCCATCAGTTGGTTGAACGTGTCTGCCGTTGCCCCATTGTTTGAATCACTGTGTTTGCAATCAATTCATGTTAACCTCCATTACTGTCCATATAGATAAAACTTAAAATTGTGTGAGGTTCTTTGGTGTCGTTAAAATGAACTGCCAGAACTTGTGACCTACTCATATTACTTCTTCTTCTAAATAAAAGGTTATTGAGATAGTTTTATCAAATACAAAAATAACAGAAATTCTTCATTAATATATTGTTATTTTTAAAAATGAAATTATATTTCCTTTGAAAATGATTATTTATTATACAATTCAGGCAGCAATATGCCATCTTGAGAGTTATTATCTTAATATGGGAATTTCAAGTTTAACAAAATCACGTATAAATGTTATTTTATTATTTACATTATTTTTTAAATATATTTCGGATTTTACAATACTAATGCTGGTACTAAATGAATACTTCTATTTTTACATATAAATATACTTTCAAATTTCCAATATTAGTTTTTCAGCATTATTTTTTCAATATTCTATTGAGGAAGATATTTGTAAGCCACGAAAGAAGTATTTTTGCTGTTAAATAGCACGTGGATTGAAAACTTTGAATAACGTAATTAATAATCAATAAAACATGTTGATGTAAAAATGATGTATGATAATCCACCGTGTCAACCGGGTTCACACTTATGTTACGTTGAATTTATCACAATATTGGTTGGAAACAAACTATCCCGAATAAAATAGATATGCGCGCATTGATCATTTTAAACAACTTATTACATCACTTTTTAGAATCTAAACTATCCGATATTTCGAACTCGTATGATGTCACTTCAAATTCTTAGTTTCTATGTCATCTTTCAAATTAATTTTGTTTTTTTTAGCATTCTGAATAAAATAACATTGTTGGCAAGCTTGCTTTGAAGTGTATCAGTCAGATATGCCAGACAAATATATGCAAATCAGGCGTTATTCTTTATCTTCTTTGGTTTTCGTGCAACACAAAAATTTTTATTTTCATATTTCAACCGTTGTTCAATTGTAATTCAATTATTAATTTGACTAAAAATTCAAAACTGCGCACGAATCAAAAATTGTTGCACATAATCTGTAGTTGATATGACTCTGAACGCCCCGCTCTTTGGACGCTTCATACCTAGGAAAGCTAGTATATCATTACAAACATTTATTTGAAATAACTATAAAATTACAGTTGTTCAATTTTTGTTTGTTTTTGCATACGTGATGTCGCGTTTTGAAAAAAGTCGCAGACTGTGAACTCAGAAATCGTGTCAAATAATCAAATTCAGGGCCAAACGAGGGCAGAATATTATAAAAACAATTTTTATTTCAAAAAATATACCCAACCGTGACCGAAAATATGTTAAAATTGTACATGTTATCTTGGTTTCATAACTCAAAAGGAAAGGGGAGCTAAATTTTCTAATGAAGGGAAAATTTTTTTGATGTCATCGCATGATCTCCCCCAGGCGGTAGTAACACATGTTTTTATAACTTTGCATGCACCAAATACGCATAGAAATATTTTTGCGGAATTTCCAGAGGTTGTCAACCAACATTATGTAAAAAAACTTCACGCACATTTTGCAAAATACCTTTTCTAAAAAAATCGATGAAAAAACACGCTATAGCCCGAATGGTCCTGATTGCGCTTCTGGATTAGAATATCTAAAATGACTCGGTTTTGATTTCCAAAAGTGTTCCAAGTGTTCTAAAGTGTTCCTGTAAAGTCCTATCCTAATAAAAAATGTCCTATCGTGATTTGCTAATCATCGAATGTTGATCAACATGTTTGACAAAAAAAAAATATCTGATTCGGATGTCTACATAATACTTTATCATCTAAACCGTAATGTATTTATCTCTTTCCTCATCGCAATTAGATCGAAGCCTAGAGTGTGCGAATGAATTCTCTGCTATGTTCTATTTAATCTTTTAAGTTCAACATATCAGACCAAAAATATTTTCAAGTCTAACGAGGGACTAGCAAAAATCCTAAAGTACCAACAAATCAGCACCAATATGTAAATATATCGATATCGTAAATGTATGGAATACATTTGAAGGAATAAGACACTTTTTCGCAGTTCTCCAGAACATACCGTATCAACTTTTTTTTCTTTTCAAATTAACTCGCATGATAAAACATCGCGTCTTCGGACAACACTAGGGATGCAACACTCTGATTTCGAGTCCGGTTACTCGGCCGAATTTAGAGGTGTTTTCAGGGTTCGGCGAGGCCGAATTTTTCAGATGCTCGGCCTCGAGTCCAAGGTTTGTGAAGTCACAGACAATTGTACCGCTGCTGCTTGCTAGTCAACGAGGCATATACTTTTGAACTATTTCATTGCCAGTCAATATCTTTAGATTGCATGTATCGGTGATAGGGAATCATGCTGCATAGGAAATTTAAATCGATGGATAATTTGATCATGTCGATAATCTGTGCGAGCTTTTACATAGATTTTTCACTGTCTTACATCGGTCGTATATTTTTCTATTATCGGGACCTTTCGACAATATTTTCTGACTAAGTTTTAAACTAGAAATTTATACTGAATGACAATCAACAAATAAAATGAGTGGTAATAGCAAAAATAAAGTGAAATAAAATTTTGCAGTTACTACCTAGAGCAGATTTTTGATACATCACTGGTTTGAAAGTCGTTTTTGCAAGTCACTCATTTGTACGTTGTTCCGTTATTTTGTTATGTTTTCATGCTGAATAACAATAAAAATGGTTATATTTAAAGGGCCGAGCTTCTCGGTTTCGGCCGATTTTTTCTAAATACTCAGTACTCGGCCGAACCGAGTACTGCTGCGCTTGTGACATTCCTAGACGACACCACGATGAGTTTTGGCATGTTTTGATGACGTATACTCAATGTAGGGAAATGATGATGACGTCACATTTCATGTAATGGCGTGTTTTCTGTCAATGTCACGTCCGCGGCTAATTCTCAAACTTTTTCAAGTACGGATTTTTCATGATTTGAGAAATTGTTTTTGAAATATCTTCTCTTGTTAAGCGTGATCCACTGATGGATCGCGCTATTAACACGCGGTCCATCTGTGACTCATGATTGACAAAATAAAATTCTTAATTGGATTCAATCTATGAACCATTCATGAATAGTTCGGTTGGAAGTTGATGACGGAAGTGACACGGACGGATATTGCCAGGAAAAAACAAGTTTATTTCTCAGTTATCACAAACTTCGTTAGTTATTTGTATGAACACGAGGTCTACCATTGCGAGGTCTACCATTAAAAATTTGCTGAAATTACTTTGTTAAATAAGGATCACCCTTCTTGGCGCATGCACGATCAAATGAAATTTAATGACATTGTCGAAATACTTCATCACTCTCTCTCTCTTCGCCATTACAGATATTCTCAGGTCAATTTATACGCAGCAGATTGGTCCGAATTATTTGGAATTGAAATCTGATTCGGAGAATTCGAATTCTGATATAATTTCAAATCAGATCGCATCGTTGATCCTTCGTAATCAGCAAATACTGAGTTTTTATTGTAAAAAGTTGCCTCGGTAATCAACATATATACCTACGAATGGGCTCTAATAATGATATAAACAAACCGAAAGAAGCAGTTTATTTTTCATTAACATTTTACCTTTGATTAAAGAAATGAATTTGGCCAATAGTAAAACTAGTTTGAATGTATTTTTCCGTTAAAATATGATAATTTTTTCTTCATTTTGCAAGTTTTTGCTTGTATTTTCGGCGCGCAGCTGATTGGATTCTGCTTCGAAGCGATTTAAATCACCGCAAGATCGCGATTTAAATGATTTAGCATTTTCTTATTTTTTAGTTTAGTTCTCATAGAGGCGAAACTGATCCTATTGTAGCCGTTAGGAAACATTTTCGATAAAAAAAAAATGCCATAATGTAATCAAATTGCTTGTTCTTCTTACCGAAGGAGTTTTAGTTCAAAAAATGTCATTAAGATTTCAGTCAAATCTTTAATGTCAAAAAGGAATAGGAATGTCAAGTTGTTTTTTTATCTTAAAATGCATAAAAACCATTTGCGTAAAATATAAAACAGTCATTTCTGTGTATTTCTCAGTGAGTTGAGAACGTTGGTGTCCATGATCAGCCTCGGAAAAGATAAATCGAAACAAACTGGCTGGTGTCTAGTGCCGAAGTTGCATCCGACCATTGTGTTATTCGCGACAGCGCACGCAAACAAAGCAACAAGCACAGATTGTATTTTTTTCATTGGTAACCGCAGTAAATTTTTATTGCATAATTTTTCTGTCGATTGAGCTTTACGCGGTAGATAAAATTTCTTTGAAAAAGCAAAAATAAAAAAATGACGAATTACAAAGAAATATGTGATACGCAGGCAAAAATCCCCGCTGAGTTGTTTAAGCAAGCGTTCAATCGCACCTGTTTGTATCAAATTACTATCGGATATTTATGAATAATCAAAATATGGCGGTTTCGCGAGGTGTGTTTTTTGAATGAGCGAAGTTTTGTTATTCACTAAATATCAAACATATTTTTGCCAAACATTCGCGCGGCTACTTACCTTTTACTGTTGGGGAGAATACGATTAAACGGATAGATAAATATATATTTCGTTAGCTTTACCTGGCATGTGGTCAAACAATAATATTTCAACTGCATTGCCAATCTTAACAAGAACATGCTTCGAAACGTCTTTTACTGATCCAACAGTGACCCATACTTAACAAAACACGCTAGGACTTATTTTTTTCTGATCTTCATTACGTAATATCCAACCACAATTCTTGTTCTACTTTCGGGAATTTTCTTGTGCTAGACACATATTTTGTATAGGGATGTTTGACCGGACGTAACAGTGCATCTTCTTGGTACTGCTTGGCGCTGAAAATATTTTATTCGTAGAAAATTTAAAAGATTAATATAATCGCGTTCCTGGTCAAAATTACCCTAAATAATACATAACATAAATTTAAAATTCCAATCATCGTCAGGATTAAAACTTGAAATAGTGGAAAATACTGTTCTAATATATTTTTAGAAAACTTGTTTAATTAGTGATTGAATATTTCGAGAAATTTTCTGTTTAGCAATTGGACAACATATTATGATATTGATGTAGTGTCGTTTGTTGCGACTAAGTTAGATACAAAGTTATAAAACAACAAACATGGTAGTTGATCTGTTGGCAAATGGCTTAACGATTTATTACGTTTTGTTTTCCGGAAATCACTTGACTTTTTGAACGGTTATCTTTATTTACGTTAAGAAATGTTGAAAGTATCCAATTTACAAAGTGTTAAAGATAGAATCATCGTCAAACATTTTAATATGAAATGAAAATCAGTTCGTTTCGATGGATACAAAGCCTTGCCTGATGTAATGTTACTGACAACTACTTTTTGTTTGAATTTAAACTCACGAACAAACTCATTTAACACACTGTCAAAAGCCTTTATATAGCTTTGGCATATGAAATCTTTTACGTTTAGCATTTGCTTTTTTATCAAAAGTCTTGTTTTACCCTCCGTGTACATTGTATCCCATTATCTGAATATGCTTTCCTGGCGTATGCAAAAAGTTATTGTTTATTATTCTATAGTATCGAATAGTCAAATAAACAATGAAGCGCATTCTAGATTCTCTTGTCATGACGCAGATAAATTTAATTTTAGTAACAACCTTCTCAAACCATGGTTCAGGATGTATGTACAACGATTCTTTCAATAATTTATAAAATACGTCACCAATAAAAAAAATATTCTATTGGTATCCAAGGCCTTTGTATGCTAGATGTAAAATAGCCTGATGTGTGAAACTATGTTCGAAATTTTTGACTTGTCATCTTTGTACTCATACGCAATGAGAGTTTTATAATCATAAGATAACACACCATTATTTTGTAATGTTTAAAATTGTTTATCGATGCATGTCATGACGTCTACGCGATTATTTTTCTTTGTTTTTTTTACCACTATTTATACCAGATATTCTTAAAAATAAATTATCTTGAAAGTACCACAGCAATGACGTTCTCACATTCATCCAGCAATGTTGCAGTTCACATTGCAACATTGCTAGAAGGATATGATAATGATATTCTGTCAGTAAAATTTTGTGTTAGGTAGGGGTCACAGAAGTGGGGGTCTAAGAGAAGCGATCCATCTGTGTCCTATGTTTGACAAAATAAAATTTCTGATTATTTCGTATAAATTGATTCATTGCCCGATTTTATATTATGAAATCCGCCCAGAATCATGATTTTACTGTACAATAATAACAACAGTTGCTTGAATCCTTTAAAACCGGTTCGAATTTCAAAGATCGTTTTAAACTAAACATTTACAAAAACAATCGTGAAAATTAAATTTTTAAGAAACTTCAATACAAACATATTTGCATTGATCGATTATTCTTCTTTTTTATTCATTTTAATTCTCACCGTGGATGGGTCTTCGTAATGGGTCTTTCATTACATCATCAAATGTGATGTCATTCTAAAGAAAACTGAGAGAATCTCCACCATTTTGTTTTTCGAACAAAATATTTTGTTTAACATTATCTTCTAAGCTTGTGCCATCAACAAACCCCGCTGTTAAGCTATGGTAAATTTTAGCTCATGCTAGATATACCAAAATTTTTGGTATGGTAGCAAACATGAACAGGAAATGACCGGTAATCATTCATAATAATTTATGACGTATAATATTTTCCTCATCAATATTATATAGAAAGCATTAATTATTGTTCAAAATATCAATTCTAAGAACTGAAGGCCAATAAATGCGTAATATAGAAATAATTTTATTACTCAAAATGAAAATTCCCCTTATCGTATACTCGCATATTTTCTTTGCAATAGTATGAAGTATTTGGTCCAAAGTAATGGTTTGTTAAAGAAGTATGAAATTGTAAAGTATTGCAAGAATTGTGCAAGGTTAGGCGTTTCATTCGTCAGTTCCATGCGGCGCATATTTTCCCCGAATGACCTAGAACTATCCTATCCTAAATCCTGTTTCGCCCACTATGAGCCTCAGCTGTCGCGATCCAAGAGTGACCTATAAATAAGGAAGCGTGTTAAAAACTATTTTAACTAGATAAACCTCGCGAGGAATCACTCGCGCGAGGTAAGTGTGCATCGGTTCAGGCTAATGGCAGGACAGAGGAAACTATCCACTACGACCATCGATTTCTGATGACTTGCTATCAACAAAGTCAATATCTCAGAGCCTCGTTAGATTTATTAGATTTATTTAGAGATATGTTCGAATAGCATTTGATAGCTTGCTTTGGCTTGGTTAAAAAATATGCTGAACCGAACCGATTGTGCTATTCATACCCGTCCCTATATCAACACTTCTGGGAGTCGAACGGTTCAAATGGGTTTATAGCGTTAATTTTCAAACCAAATAGCATTAAAATTAAAAACTATTTTCGAAGCATGGATTTAATGTAACAATATCGTTTAATATTATACATTGTCATCATTTTGGCAAGTTTTCCTTTCCTTTCTACTTTTTGGTTTCGTGTGATGAGAACATTTGCTATTCTCATATAGAAACTCGAAACGTGGAATATCATTTTTAAGGTTAAACGAAAATAAGTTAGTGAAAACTTCAGTTTTTATTACATATATAATATCATCGATATGTTGTTTTTTGATGATCAGAAAGCAAAATACTGACCAGTTATTCCCGGGAAAACGGTAGTCTAAGTTCATCTAACTTGAGCAATAATATTGTCTGAAATTGGCTTCGAAACTTTCGGTTTTCGATCCAGCTTAGACGACTTCCCGTATATCTGGACGTGTTGAGTGTAAGACACACTAACGCTGGTTAAAAATAGAACAAGATTTTACGTAGTTCATTTTTTTTTAAATACATTGTTGAAATTCCGTAGTTTCGCTGAATTTTGGTTAATTGGAGTCAACTTAATTTCCAATGCGTAGACCCTGGTCGGATTTATAGAAGGTAATAATGAATCTCATTTCGTCAAGCATAATTCATTGATGAACCGCGCCTTGTCTGTGCGGTCCATTAGTGTCCCATACTTAACAAAACATGTGTGGGTTTTTTTCCCTATTTTTTAATTTAGACCGGAACACATGGAATCATTTTACACGAAAAAATGATAGTCTCAGGGTTCGCTATCATGATATTCGTGTTCGTTGTTTGATTTGTTATAAATATGACAACGTATTGGTGCGATTCATTCGCTTCCTGTAAGTACCATATTTTGTTAATTGTGACGTTGGTGAATCATAATTAACAAAACTTGCTTGTACGAAATCATTTTTCTCCTGGCGCTCGCTGAAAACTCGCTATGTCGTGGAACTAAAATATGTTCGGGTGATTAATACAACGAAATCGGGTAATTCTACCAAGTTATTTCTCTCTTATGACTAACTTGTACTGAATAAAAACAACAACATATGATTAAAAGTATTAATGTCCAGTTTTTGAATAGTGTAGGTATTGCGTAAGTAAGGTATAGCCGCAGGGTAAGTTTTACAGTTTTTGTCAATTGTGATCTATTGAAAATTCCTGAATTTTCAATTTTGCGTTTTCATTCTCAATTTTGTTAGAATGCTATGATTTTCTGGGTTTTTAAAGGCAAATGTTGTTTCAGCAAAATTAAGATAGTTCATCTATATGAATGCGGGCATTAGAATTGCCCTACCACATTTACCTGTGTGTCGTATAAATTGACTAAAAAAAATAAGAAGTGGTAGATTGTTTTAATACTGCTCCGAGCAGATACCAACCATCGCACTCTATAGTATCGGATCATTTCTGTTTGGGTTGTTTTCCGCTTAAAGTGCAGTTGTTGGTACCACATTTTGTAGTTGCTCTTTGCAACATCAGTGCCGTGATTTGGTTTCTTTTCGGCGTTGCTTCCGGCCTGCTTAAAGCGAATCGGAAGTGAAAAAAAAATCGTCGTTGCGAATGGTCCGTTCTCAGGGTGATTCTCAACTCAATGTGACACGTCTAAAATCCTAATTTACTATTTAGATAACTTATCTTGTAACCTATTTTGCCAAACATGCATCACTTTTGGATTGTAAATCCAAATCCCGAGCCATATCGTAGTCTCTGCTTAAGCTAATCTGCATGGCAAAATGACATAGTTAGTTGTACAACAAAAACGCCGCAAGTCATTTCGAACTTCGTATTTTCGCTGAATAATTATCATTACTAATATGTGATATCACATTTTCATTTTATGACGTCGTTTATTTTCGTATATCGAAATCGTATTTTTATTTTGAATTTATTATAAAATCATGTATTGGTATTAACATTTCCTATTCAGTAATAATTCCCGAAACAACAATAGAATAAACACTTCACGTAATGTAAGTCGATGATCTTATTTGTTTACACATGGCGAATAGATTGTTAAAAGTTAGAAGATATGTCTTTTATATAGCCCAGGTATGTCCACGTATGCTTGAACGTGACGACTACGCAATGACGCTAACGCAGTAAGAACGTCAGAGCATGAAATATGGGAGAAACGCTAACCATAGTCTCACATAGGTAAATCTGGTTTGTTTTATTGTTTAAACGTGATTGTGGACATTTTCGTTCTTTCAGTCGTGTTTTATTGTGCTTAGTGTAAAGTTGTGTTGGTGTTACAGAGGTTTTGTTGATTTTGTTTCGAGGCGAGGCAATCATAGAAATTCCTATATGTTGGTTAATCAGTAATAAGCTATAATTTGTCCATTTGGAATAATTTTTAGCCGATCAGATCAAAAGTGCATTATATCATGTTATGGGGCGAGGGTGTATAATTGGATAATACCACGATATCAGTGAAAAAATATTTTCACATGGGTATAGATATTGAATCGAAATCTAGTACTACCCAATAAGAAAAAAGTTGTCAAAGCATCTTTTGTTAAGTATGTATCACTGATGGATCGCGTCGATGAGACGCGGTCCATCTGTGGCACATAGTTGGGCAAAATAAAATATCTGATTGGGTAGAGGTAACTAAATGAACATTCACGCCGAGTTGAGTGAGGCATTTGATCTCTTGGGGTAATTGTAAAAGTATTGTTCAAAAATGCGATATCAAAAAAGTGAGAATACTGAAAGAACAAACCTCATAGATTCGAAGGCATGAAAGGGAGTTGCGACCTTTTATACCAGTTTCATATATTTCAATGCGCATCTCTGCTAGTAAATGTTTTTACCTATATTTCTTCAACAAATGTTTCCTAATATTACAAAAATAATTCTGTGACGTTGGTCTATATGATCACGTTATATTTTGATGACTTCAAAATGCAAAATAGGTATAGTCAAGTTAGGTATGTTTATTTGTCTCAAGTATATGCACGTTTTTCTAGAGAGTGCGCAACTTTTACATATTCAATCATACAATAAAAAATTGACTATTGTCATAAGTCACAATAAAGTCATATAAGTCACAAATGAGACAGATAGATAAATCAGTGACTCGTGTCTGCAAAATATGTTCAGGAAATTCTTTGGTTACACATGACCATGCAGAGGCAAATTTGTACTAATTACTATCAGATTTTTGTTGTGTTAATGTAATGAACAGTGAACTCATAGGTAGTTTTCGGCTCACAAATTTGTTGGCAATCACTTGTCATAACAATGTTCATACTAGTCAAAATATGTGTTTTTACAAAGTGTCCAAAAGTTTCCGAACTTCATCCACTTTTAATAAAATGCCTAAAAATTGACAAAAGAAGGGATTTTACTTCTACGAATAAACTTTAGTTTTAAAACTAAAAAAATGAAGGCGAAACCAAAACTAAGTCACTAAACATGAGTTAGAGTACGCAAATGAAAAACATACACGTGCCAACTCACAATAGAACATATTTGCGTCATAGCCGTGTTTTCTTTACCAACCAGCGGACAAACGAGTTCGATCGCTTGGTGTCAGCATAGAACCAAAAGATCGAAGCAACTTTGAATCTAAAAACACGTTCAATTGGATCACGTTCGGACAAGCATGTTCGTATAACTAATATAGCAAATTCTTTTCACTGAAGGTTCGTATTGAGTCATAAAATGGAGTGGTCACGGTTTGTGACATACCTCGTAAACACATGTCGGTTACGCGAGAGAGAATTTCTCATTTGAAAGAAAGGCAAACGAGAGATTCTTAGTTGAGCTGTCAACCTGACATTGTGTTGTGTGCTCAGTGTGTTTAGGCTTCCTTGTCGAGTCTTTGTCTGAGTTAAATAAATTTACTGATGGTGATTGAATTTAATTTATTTTACATATTAACGATCGCGTTTAGCTATTTACGACGACGTACCAAGACCTCCGCCACACTCGCATTCCAACCCATATGAGAGAACGAAAAGAAAAAATGTGGTTTAGGATATGTTCACGGTAATGGAAAGGCAGAGTGGCAATTTTTATTTCATGGAGATGAACGCCACGACGAATTTATTTTAAACTGACACAGTTATTCGAGATGTTTATCAATATAGCAGATAGAAACAAATGATAGATTATATGGAACATTTATTCTCAATCTAAAACATTTTTGGATTAACACCGACAGATTTAATACTGTTTGACCAACTACTTTAAAAAAAATCAAATGTAATTTAAGAACCAGTGAATTGTTAGAATAAACAAACATAGTCCGAAATTGTAATTAAAAAGTATTTTATAATTGTTATAGTGCATTTGCATTATTAATATATTTTTTCTAGTTAATATTATTTGAGCTAAGGTTGGAATATCATAGTTGTGTTCAGAATCGATAGAGAAGAGTTTATTGAGAGATAATGAGATTTCCTTTCGATATTTGTTATCCAAATCGGTAATTCTGTTTTTTCGAATACGGGACACAGATAAACGACGCTCTGGTGATGCAACATAACAGGGATTGAGGATATATTTTATTTTGTGCAGCAAATGTATTTTAAGTGAAAATATTTGACTAAAACTTCGAGTTTTTTTTTTTAAATACAATAGTGACTGTCTTTTTTCCGGGCAAGGAGGCAACTGAAAAATCAGGCGTCAACTACAGCTATTATTAGTTTTCTACAATGGAAGCAAAGAAAAATATCAGAATGAGTCCGAGGTTTCTTGTTTGTTGCTTATCTCTTACGTCATAAGATTTTGTATGACGTCAAACTTCGTTTAGACAATGAAGTTTATTCGACTGTCACTTGTATTTACATTGTATAGCGGCCTTTATTCGATCCAGTACATGAATCCCCCAATAATTTTATGTATATGAAATGAAAAATAATGTGGTTTAAATCAAGGTTGATAACATTGATATAGGTCAAGTTAAAATTGATATAGTGTGGGACGAGGATATAACACGGCATAAAAACGCTACCAGTAAATGAACCATGTTAAACAGAAACACAAGTTAACGCCGACAATGGGCTAAATGTCTTTTTTAAAAATAGTTCACGTTCATATTGTACAAACCTAGCGTGACTATATTTGGTGCGTTATTCTGAAGACGAAAAAAAATTTTGGAAATAAAAATATGTATTGTTTCTTTGACCATTTAGTTGTCTTTGCAAAGGCATCTAAAATATGCGAAAGGAAAAATACGTAAATACGTAAAAAAATTACGTAAATACATCCAGGTTTGAATTACTGTACTTCGTTATTAACAATGGAAGTGGAAATTTTTATCAAGTGTTGACGTTAATACAAAAAAATGACATTGGCATATTTATGTTATATAATATACTGACCTTCCAGTTTGTGATTGAGATTCAGTTTTAGGTAGACTGTGGTCATTCGATGTCTGTATGACTAATGCGGGTCATTTGCTTTTGTGACTCTGTATTTATGACTGGGTATAATATTTGGTTTTGCTGCTGTGCCAGTAAGCGGAGGAAGATATTGTTATTACTCGTAGTATGTGTGCTAACAAATCGTTTCTGACGCATATCGCGCTCCTGTCATATATGCAAGTTATGAATTATGATTTATTATGAAATATAAATATGAAAACTTTATGAAATATATATGTCGATGGATGATTCAGAGTGCGTACACTAAAACTTGCAAAAAATTGTTGTGTTGACCTAAAATCGATGCAATATAATAAACTATTAGTATAAACGCTACGTTTCTCATCTTGCATCACCTAACCGCTTTAATTTAACCGATAACATAACTTTTATTTCACCACGCTAGAGCAGTATCTCAACAATATTTGGTGGCACTATCCATCATCGTGCTTTCCAATTTGAAATTTCATTTTGTCAAGTATGTGCCACAGATAGACCGCGTCTCATAGACGCGTTCCATCAGTGACACATACTCAACAAAAGATGCTCTGACAATTTGTTTTTCGATTTGGTTGTAAACATTTTTCCATCCTTATCATGATAGTTGTTGTGACAAAATGTCTCCTCTTTGTTATATTATTCGGCGGAAGGGATTGATATTAGTCTGTTTCCATCCGGTTTCGTACTTGACTACCATAACAGAACAAGAATGTTTCGGTTGATTTTTTTTTTGTATTTTATGTAATGGGGGAGGAGCGTACATTCGAGAAAATTTTGTTGACATTACCAATGAAATTCAGGGTCGGCGAATATATGTAAATATTTATGATATGTTAAGTTACATGTTTTTTTGTTCAGTTTTCTATGTTTACTAATTTGTGATTTGTTACACATGAACCATTTATCGATTCATGCTTGGTTTCAAGTATATTATCGAAACAGTGGTTTATTATGTGTTGTGGATGTATTTATTGGTCGATTCGATTTGGTAGATGATCCCGCTTCATTGGCACCTGGCATATTTCGGTCTTGTATTTAAAATCTTATCTTACTCAAACCTTCGTGCAAAAAAGTCTTTTGACGCTCACTAGCAATGTAACATTATTTATTTCGAAATATTCCATCACTATGCGCGACTCGTCTATTTATGTATCTATGGCTACTGAATCTATATTTTGAATAAATAAGAATTAAATAATCATATATGTCTCTAAATAGAAACATATTTTGAGATATTTGCTTTTTAGATATTTGATAGTCAGTCAGTAAAAGTAAGATTCAGCTGATTCTAGTTTTATCTTGAAAAAATATATCCGAGTAATTTTGCGAGACTTTCGAAAAGCGAAATTGTTTAACTAGCCATATTTCTGAACTTGTATAAAGTGTAATACCCATTTTGATCACTCTTCTGACTTGCCACCATTCATCTATGGCGCATGTTTACAATAATAAAATTCCGCTTAGATATCACCAATATACTGCAAAACTCTGGTCAAAAATTTTATTTTGTCAAGCATGTTCCAGCGATGGACCGTGTCTCATCGACGCTATCCATCAGTGACACATACTTAACAAAGCATGTTTTGACAAATTTCTTCGTCTGTCACCACATGTATGTCATTTACGTGATTGCACCTTGTTTTGTCGATTGTAAGAAAATATTTTGTGGGAAACGCGGTTTTTGCGCAAAATTTATTTTACCCATCATGCGCCACAGATGGACCGCGTGTAATTGACGCGATCCATCAGTGGACACATACTAAAAAGATGCTTTGACAAAGTTTTTCCGATTTGGTTGTAATTCAGCTGTTATTGTTAGTTTTGTTCTTCCAAATCTAGCAAAGAACTGTGGACGTAAACTACTCTGCTAATGCAATATTGGATCAAACCAATCGGAAAAAATTTATCAGAGCGTCATTTGTTAAGCATGGGTCACTGATGGATCGCGTCGATGAGACGCGGTCCATCTGTGGCGCATGCGTAAGAAAATACTTATTTCTTTTATAGTTGACAATCAAAAAGCCAAACAAAACAATACAGTATAATATGATATTTTTTTATTATATACATATATATATATATTATATATATTTTTATTACAATGTGCGTTTTATACACCACAAAATCGTAAACATATGGAATTGATATAGTATTCTTCCTTTCCTCCTATTCATTATTACGATTTAGGTTTACCATTATATCTCGATCTCGTGCTTGATCCGATGATCAGTATCAAATAACTTGAGACCAATCATTTAGTACAACAATGAAGCATAGGCATGTTTCTTAAGGCAAAACATAACACAAATTGTTTTCCTTGTTGTGTGGTGCTAAATTACCGTTTCCTTAGCGTATTGTGAGCTTTGTGTATTGTAATGATATTCAATTCACTGTGCAGAGGAATCAAGCTCCTGTCATTTATTAGAAATACGTTAAAATTAAATGATATGTAAGCAAAATGAATATTATTTTTTTATATAGAAATACGCAAAAATTGTTATTTTCTTTCAATTTGACAATAATTTTAACCGATTTGGTCAAGGAAAATCCTTTAGCGTTGAAAGTAGCGTAAAAATGATTTTGTTAAAGACTCGGATAAAATTTATCAATTTTTATTTTGTTTTTCGAACGATCTATTTATAGAAAAATAAGGACAACAAAACGCAGGCGACGCGCCGTTACACGCCTCATTCTCTCTCGGCATTTTCCTTGAGCGTTGGTACAGAATGCTCAAAAAATTTGTATATGTGTGTATATGTTTAGATTCGAAATTACCTTGAGAATTC
This sequence comes from Styela plicata, assembly GCA_963675895.2. Classification (NCBI taxonomy): domain Eukaryota; kingdom Metazoa; phylum Chordata; class Ascidiacea; order Stolidobranchia; family Styelidae; genus Styela; species Styela plicata. Next base: position 1,796,100 of record OZ023146.1, read on the forward strand.
ATTGAGAATGTTCGTAAAAATGTGATTTTGTCAAAGTTGAGCAACAATGCCTTAAACTTGCCAATAGATATTAATAAGTATTTACTGATAGGCATTTTATTATTTATGAAGTAGGAAGTTCTATGGGTTTTTTTATTCAAGATGTAATTTTTTGTAATATTAAATGCTGGTGCCGTTGCCCAGCATAATTTACCAACATTGTTTACGACAATCCTAAATAGCGTATTGATAGTATGAGCCATGAATGGGTCGCATTTGTAAATTCGCTTATATCTTCTCGGAAGAAATAGGGCTCAATAGACTCAACTGAACACGATATGATTTGTAGTTAGCTTGCGTTTTAAACGACTGTTTAAATTGTGGCAGTATTCTGCGGAAATATGTAAAACGAGTGGAAAAGACTCAGATTAATTATTTTTTCTGTTATCATTACAGAGACCAGTTATATAACTTCTCAACATTCAAAAGTAAAAAAGAATCAACATCATCTTTCAAAATCTCGTCGTAAATCTGTTAAAGAAAAGTTTTCCTTGTCCAACCGTGCAGAAGACGCGAAGAATGCAGAAGACAAAGCTTTAAATTTAACCACAAAAGATTCGATAGAGGATAAAAACGATATTACCGATTTACAGAGCAATTTGAAAAAATCAACGGGAGACAAAAGGAGTCGCAACCTTGATTTAGTGGTGAGACGTATGTTAAAAGCGAAAAAGGAGAGCGGAGAACAGTCGGCAAGCATCTCGTGCAAAGCGAACGAGATAATATCTAACGCTGCCGGTATAAATACTGCCGCCGATAAATTAGCTGCCAATCTTAACTTAGCCCAACAATCGGAAGGAAACGACGGAGAGGCTACGGTTGGGAAGTCGAGACAGGAAAAAGAGAAACACGAACAAGATAAGGATATGATTGATGTGCAGTTAGCTGCAGAAAATCATTTACAAAATCCTGGAAGATTTGACAGAGTAGAGTCAAGAGAGGTAGAAAATAACGAATCGTCGCCACACAACGATCAGACTAGTAGTTCGGAATTTTCTCCGGCTACAAACCCTTCAGATAACGAAGGATCGTGCTTGAAACCATTTGTTCAAACCTCTCGAAGATCTTCAAACGACAAAGATAAAGAAAATAAAATGTCTCATATTATCAAACAAGAGCCGGTATCGGCAATGAACAATAGAATGGCGATGTATCACAAGAATGGACCAATGGACTCACATTCACCGCCTTCATCGTACGGTAGTCATTCGTCAAATGAACAAAGGTCACCGAGCCCCCTTTCACCCGGTGAAAGAATTCAGGGAGCACTTCCCTCACCCCCTGAACTTATTCTAAACCCTGTTATTTCTCATTTTACTTCGAGTCCAGCAATGTTGTTGGCGTCTGGAAGTGTTAACTCTTTTCTTCCTACTATGGTGCCACCACACTCTTCGACCTTATCTTATTCCCGTCATTCACCAGAACACTCACCTAGATCTACGGTGACTTATCCTGATGAAATGAGGAACTCGGGAGTTACGGCAGCCGCCATGGCGGCATCGGGTATTGGATTGCCAACATTAGTTCCAGCTATTTCCGCAATCCCTCAAAACGGGCCACCCCCTATGTTTCATATGGCCGAACATGGTGGTTTGACCCGTGGACAATTCAACGACCGTGCAGAAACATCTCCCCAAACAAGGAGAAACGAAAACGAGTCTGGCGGGATAAAAGTATCACCAAACGCGCCCGCGGGACCAAACCCGCCCCGAGGTATTGTCGGTCAGAAGGCTGCTAACGAGAGTCGTCCGGGACGTCGAGGTGCTAACAACGTTGACGAAAAATGTCCTTACAAGCGACCTCCTCATACATACCCAGCTTTGATTGCGTCCGCTATATTGGATAGCCCCGGAAATCTAATTACACTTCGCGGTATTTATGACTATATAATGAACAACTTCTTGTACTACAAGTTTGGACATGATAAATCGGCATGGCAGAATTCGATCCGGCACAATTTAAGCCTCAACCAGTGTTTTGTAAAAGGTATGAAAATATGTTCTTATATCGTAGCGCTTATCATAAAAATCTTAACTTTAGCTGGACATGGTTTAAACAATCATTATTATTCCCAAACGCCGGTGAAATTCTCCAACAAACAAAATTGAAAAATCGTGCATTGATGACGGTCTTTCCACGGAACTCACTAGATAGGTTACAAGTCATCCGAGTTTATCCAAATGCTCTTATGACGTAATATGTTACAACCGAAAGCATGATTATTTTGCTGTGATTTACTAAATCAGAACCATAGATAAGTAGTTATTGTTTTATTATGTTCAAAATCTGATTTGCTTCACACATTTGATATATTTCAAATCATACCACCTCTATATATATTTTTAAATCGTATCGTAAAATATGCGTTCAATTTTAAAAATTGATTTCGCTAAACTCTCCTTTCGAGCTATACTTTCGATCTACCTGTACACAAATAACATTTCACATTATTGTTTATTGAAATGTAATTCGAAATCTCATGTTTTTCATTCCTAATACTCAGTAATATTAATCATCGATATTTATAAGTATCAATTCAAATTTGTTTCTTTTTTGTTCTTGGGTTTCGATCGTTGTAGGAATTATTTTATCCAATAAAATTCCAATGGTCATTGTTTGATTTTGGTGCAAGAATAACGTATTAGTAAGATGCACATTAAATATACATGTTTGTATGCAATTATATGATATTTTTCAATCGGATGAGTGTTTCAATCAATGCTCGATACCAAGTACTATGCAATATATTCGGAATTTAACAAATTTGCTTGTGCTAACGATTGTATTCATAATTATATACCTTCTACGTAACAGTTCCGCGATATGAAAATGCTGCAAAATCTAACTATTGGACCATGACAAGGGAAGGCTTCGAAGAATTTGGCAACGAAAATAGTTTTAAAAGAAGACGTAGACGCGGTGCAGCACTTGCACCCATATCAGCATACAAAAATAAAAAATACAACAGTAGCGATGGTAAGTATTCTTTCAATTCACTCACCTATCTTTTTTCTCAATTTTTTATAGCCACTTCTTGGAATGAATCACCCTGCCAAGGCCCTGTACCAGTGGCCACTTAAAAATGAATACATTTTGAATGGCAACATGGCTTAGTAACGTCATCGAAACATCTTATAATTTTTATTATTCTAAAATTAAAACTTGATTTTACGATTTCTCCCACAGCGTCCAACAGAAATGTCAAGGCGAGAAACGGTGCGGGAGGCAACAGCCCTGTACGCAATGGTATGCAAAATGCAGGACCAGGAAGAAATTTTTCCGGATGGTCTTCTGCTAGATCCCGCACACCGGAACCTAACATAGGTTATGCCGTGAGCCACGAACAATCAACTATGACGAAGGTGTTTAAGAGAGCAGCTAGTCCATCTTCAAAAAATGCTGCTATTGGTGGAAAACATCCCAGAATGGTTGTTTTGAAGCAAGGAGAGGGTCCAGCATTAGGTATGATTGACAAATCAGCATTGGTGTTTTCTAGTTTGTTTATCTTGATCTAATATACTTGTTTTGTTTTGCACTGATCATACGTGCTTAAATGTTCAATATTTACTTCTGAACCGATGCACGAGTTCTATCATATTGTGTGTACTTCGAATTTATATCAAAGTAATGTAGCGTACGTGATTTGTAAGTTGAACAACTAGAAATCGAAAGTAACAAAACAGATTGTTCGGTTGAGTCAAGTCTTATCACAAATTCCCGCGAACTCTAACACAATGTATGTTAGTCGAGTTTATAGTCATGCTCTATGTCTGGGCACTGCGTCAGTACCCATTGTCACCATTTCCGTTTATATGACACTATATCCGGTGACGAAGTTGCTAACTAACATTCGTTTTTAATGGTTGGAATTTGAATACGTTTTTGCCCAGATTACGTATGCCTGACGTAAAAACGCGGGTGCGCTGACTAACTGCGCCGTTGTGCGTGAAGTCAAAGTTCGTGCTGGAAAGTTTCCTCACTTTGTTTTCTGCGACATAAGGTTCGCTACGTTCCAAACTAAAAATTTTACGTGTGTGTGAGCCACAGATGAACCTACCTTTAACAAAATCAGTTTTGCCTGATCCTCAAGCCATCTTATTTGTCTCAAATTTTCTTTTTATTGCAGATGGCTTGGGCAGGAATGATCATCCACAACGCCCAAACTCTCTCTCGTCGGTTGAAGAGATGCAAGGTAACCTCAACTCGTTCAGCAAATCTCTCATCGGTGCTAGAGAAAATGGTGCCGGTGACGCAGGACGTAGCCCTCGACGCAACAGAGAAAATACCCCTCCTCATCAAGCAACTGTAGGAGCACCAGGTTCACATCCATCGTGGATGATGGCAGCAGCACAAAATGGGTTCCTTCCTCCTAGTCTAATTTCAAATTTGTCATCCTCTCCACCAAATTTGCTTCCCCAACAAGATGCCTTTTCATTGAAGAATGTATCCGCGTTGGACGCACAAGCAAAAATGAGATCCTTGGCAAGCAAAAGTTCACCTGTTGTTCTTGATAATATTGAGGTGAGTGATCCAAAGAATCCTATTTTTTCAATAGAATAAATAATTTTAAGTTATAAGTTACTTCAAATCTATTACAGAAAATATTAAATTTTCGATAGGAAATTAAAGGTGTAGCGTCTTAGCTATGCGGTCCATTAGTGGCACATACATAACAAAAGGTGCATTGAGAATTTTTTCTAATTGAGAGTAGTCGCACCCCTTATCAAGTTTATACATCCAATCATATGAATGGAACAAAATCAACAACAACAAGAGAGCAATCGTGGGAAATCAAAACTGAAATAATAACAACATTTTTACAATTTATCTAAACTCAATATTGTTCAGACTTTAATTCTAATTCGTTGTATTCGTATTTGATCAGATTGGATCCCAAGTTTCGTTTTTTGACGGAGTAACTTCTGTACCGACGTCATCATTCTGCTGCCGTTTTTGCGACTACAAATACATTGACGAAACTTCTGCAATGTTGGAAAATCACTGCCAAGTAATGCATCAACTTGAATTAACCAACGCAAAAGCAAAAGCTGTCGCCGCTGCGGCAGTGGCTGGCCAGAAAGCACGAGAAGACATGACAAAGTCCCCTATTAGCCAAGGTAAGAGGCTATCGAAAATTTCTAAAAAATATGCTTAACAATGGCACATCTTTAACAACATGTCATGTCATTTCTTGTTACGGATATTTATTACAAATATGTTTTTGAAAATATCCTTTTGATTCCTGTTTAGATTCTGCACTGATGAATTTACAAACTATGATGCCAGGATTTTCACCTTCGATGCTCGCTGCTGCAGCGGGGTACACTAACGCTCAGAACATTTTGGCAGCCGCACAAGCAGCTGGAATCAATTTGCCAGGCACAGGGGCTTACTCTAGTATGACAATGTCGAACCCAGTTACCAGCAGTCCTTCATATTTCACTGACCCTCTTATGCGGTCCTTGGCGCAGCAGATCAGCGGAAACGCTTCTGTTAATAAAGATTTATCCAATGTGGCTCCAACAAGTCAGAGCGAAGCAGCACATCGTCAACAATTGGCAGCGATTCAGCAAGCAGCCATGTCAAACGCAGCAGGTACATTTATTTTTATTCCTGTCAGAAACTTTTCGAATAATCAACCTAACGTGTGTCATAGGAATAACCTACCTAGTACTCAGGTCTCGTGACTCATAGGTGATAATGTATTGTGCCTTTATTGAGTATGTATGCTCACAAAACATGCAAGTTTTCGATAATAGACCATTACAGGAAAATCTCATATTTCTCAGGCCAATCGCAAGAGCAACTCCGGCAGCTGATTTATCAACAAATCTTGATGCAGAATCCATTTATTTCTGGCAACTCAAGTCTATCCGCTTCCATGCAAAGACCGGTATGTCTACTTCTTTGGTGCCAAATCTGCTTATATTACCTTTTGTTTCTTAACCTATTTATATGGGCTAGAACATATACCTGTGTCATCAGCGTACATATATGGTCCAAAACAAAAGGTTTTCATGCACATTCGGCGTAAGACTCCTTAACTGCATTGTAGAGGACAATAAATTATTACTTTTTCACAGATGCCTGGATCAAGAAGTGATATTTCCCCGCTAGCTCAGTTCTTGCAATATCAACAAAAACAATTGGAAATGGCAGCTCTTAACGCCAACAATGAAAAATCATCAAACAATGATATGAAGGACGATATTGCCCAAAAAAGACCTTCCAGCAGCAGTAAGACCTTATGTCACTATTGTAACTGTTTATTTACTTATCTTTTCTGTTTATTTTTAAAAAACAAAAATATAGTTTTGATCAAAATAAACTATTATGTTTTACCGAAAATAATTTTATAAATAACACAATGCCAGTACGAAAGTATGGTGAAGTGTAAGATATTTTAATTGTTTCTGGAAGGTTATTCTTTCGAGCAAACTCAGCTGAGTGTCAGCTTCATACATTGATCGCTTGACACATTATGTTTCCTTGTAGACAAAATATTTACCGTATAAGAAATCCTTGTATAAACTATCTTAATATTTTACATTTATTTAACAATCCAGGTTATAACAGACAATCTCCAGTTCGTAGTCGCAAAGGTTCATCATCATCTGTAGACAGCAATCAGCAACCGATAAATGATAACGGAGATGCCGAGAAGCAAGGCGACATTCACGGATGGGTAGGTGTATTTATTTTCATCGGTTTTAAAATTCTAACCCTCGTAAGTGTTGTGACTTGTGTTCAGAGAAGCAAAAATTTACCTCGAGAGGGAAACTTGAAAGAGGAATATGTAATCTTGAACAGTCCGTACAATTTTTGTTCGTATTAAAGTAGGCCACGACAGTACCCATTTTAAACTTTATTTTAAGATAGATTGTGCCTCGGCGCACTGGGCACTATATATATATTTATATTTATCATCGTTACAGAAACAATGTCAAGACTGCGATTTTACAGCCAAAGGTGCCCATGGCCTGGAATTGCACAACAGAAAAGCACATGGTGGTGACAGACGGTAAGTTTTTTTCAATATCTTTATAATTAACTTTTATTGTATTCAAAACAATAATATTTATTTACGCTGATCATATTGGGGTACGTATATGCGTCAACGGAGTCACGTAATGACGCACGCGTCCACCTTAAAAACGTGCATTGCATACGGCAGTAATAACATATAGGTTAACAGTAATTTTGGGAACTATAATAAAACGAAAAGATTATTAATCGAAGCGGGGATTCACAGTTTTCAAGCAGAAATTTTATCTTGCTAAGCATCAATACCTCATACTTAACAGAACATAAATACAAAACATACATAAAACGAAAATATTTGTGACTGGATAGGCCCACGATCCATAGATAATAACCTAATAATACATGTTAGCACTCAGTTTCTACTACCAAGTTAGACTTCAACAACCCGAGTTGAGGCAAATCCCTAATGATTCCTAAGCTAAACGGTTCTCCGGATGTAAAGCTAATAACAAAGTCAACTGCTTGTTTTCGTAGGCTCAAAGTGACATGCGTTCCCCTAATATATTCCATAATATCATATAAGCATGTATTACAAAAATCTAAATTAAACGCAAAAGGTTGATTCGGTCAAACTATCACGTTCAATTTACAATTGCGATTTCAAATCCAAAGTCTGGTCATGTTGTTTCTGTCTCTTATACATGTTTATGTACTTGCGCCAACATTCCCGACATATGGGATTACCAGTAACCAACCCTGTTGGGAATTGAGCGTTTTTGTATCTGTTTTATTTATTAATAAAAATATGAATGATATTCAATAATATAATAAATCGGAATGTAGTAACATATAATTAAAATGACATAGACCAGGCATGCTGACTTGTGTTTACGAATACTGTTAGAAAATGGTGTAAGTGAAAAAGTGTTTCACGGAAATTCAACATATCATACCACGACTGTAAATTATTATTAAGCATGAGCTGTATATGGAGCGACCCATTTCGAGCGATCCATATATTGGCCATACTTACAACAATCACAATATTCATAACATTTATAAGTATACTTGCTTGCATTACCAACAAATTGTAGCCTCATTCGATATATTTTTGCCGCAAATGATAAGATACATCCGTCGTTAGCGGGGAAAATGCTAATTCAATTTCCAGATCTATTTAGATATGACGTTTCATAAATTAGATACATTTCTTTGGGGTTATATACTATATCATTGCCTTAAATAGGATTTAAATTCATTAATTCTGTGAAATGAACAAAAATGCTTTTTGTTTTTTGCATTAAACCTCGATATTCTGTATGGACCACAGAGCACAATATCCATGCCTTGTTCAATTCTATCGAAAATGAGCGAATGTCTATGGGCAAAACGAAAATATATCAAATAAATAACCTAAAATAATCAGCGTTATGCAACGTTTTAACGAACAATTTAATAATATTCACGGCCAACTTAATTTGAAGTGTTACACAGTATTTTTTGGGAGGAGCTGGGTATTTCACAAACTTAACAAGACCGGAAAAACTATTTTTACAATGGGTGGATTGGCAAAAGAAAGAAAAACGTAATATTCTGCTCGGACCACCCATTATTGTTTCGTAATTCTCAAGATTTCCTTCCAAGTTGACCGAGCATACAAAATGTCAGGCTCAAGGTTGATCAGTCTCAGCCTACATAAATTGTTCCACTACGTTTTGTTGGGCACGGCCAATGGTGCGCCATGCCTCGACGGAGTGATCTATTATTGGCCCATACTTAACAAAATTAAGTTCCTAATGTGTGAGATTTGGTATAGGAGTATCGCAGCATTGAAAAATTGCTCGTGAGTACGCCATGTTCTGTCTATCAACAAGGCGGCCACATTGTTTATTACCAAGAGACAATTTATATTTATAGATATCGGTAAGAAAAAACACACACAGACACAAACACACACATGGTAGTGACAGATATACTGTGCAGGCTGCCTGTTTATGCCGATAATTTGCATGTATCGTTACTCCTTTTTACTTTAATTTGCCTTGTTTATTATATTTACATATATGTAACATCTTGTCTGCTTAACCTGTAGGAAAATCGCGATGTCATTAATCTCCTTTTAATATATTTGGTTTCAAAAATATAGTTTTTTTTTACTTGAGAAGAAGTTATCGTCTATTTTGAATATGAATTTGAATATAAACGATTAAATAGAGTTATTATTGGAAACTATGTCAGATTGCTCATAAATGATACGAAGTCTATGCGCGTATGTTTGTAATCGACCTTGATAAACCATCTAAGCGGTGGTCCTGTACTTGTATATAAAGTATTGCACATTCAGCTGAGATAAGATAGACAAGAACCGTTATCTTCTTGTAATAGTTGTAAAGTATTGTTGGTAAAGATTAAAAATCTCAATTTTATTTTCCTGCCTTTGAAAATTCGTTTATCAGTATAGTCAGAATAATAAAAGTTTCTTTTCGATATACCACATCAAATATTTGACAGAATATAAATAAATTTAAAACTCGATGTACCAGTGTCCCGAACAGGGAATGATAATAAGTTTGTCATAATTAGGTTAAAGTATGTTTTGTCAAGTATGGGTCACACATGGACCGCGTCTTGTGACAAGAGGCAGTCCGTTTGTGATCGATACATGGCAAATTAAAATTTCTGATTGACATGCGAAACAACATCACAAATGCAGATTAACAAATAAATGTTTAATAATTTCTTGTCTTGTCACAAACAAAACCAAAACCAAATTTTGATCCGAGGTAGATTTGAAAACGAACTCGAATACGTGCAGTTGCGATGACAACGATGACGTCAAGGCTTGTTTTTCTCTCGACGTTTTCTGGTTTTTGTCTGAGTAAAATTGTTTTGGCGCAATGGAAAGAAGGGGTAGACAAATTATCGCAGCAGAAATCATCAAATTTTTATAGTTTTCTTTTTTACTCTTAGCGCAAATAAACGCGCTAACTCGGCCAAGTTTAAATCAAACATGAACTATATATGACCATATAAAACAACACAATTTTTTTTTATCATGGATAGAATGTTGGCTGACTGGTGAAGATAAACAGCTTTGCAATATTTACGTTTTATAAAAGTTATCTTCACAAAAGTAAATGCAATTTTTCACGTTTAAATAACACATGAATTTTATACTTTTAATATATATTTACCCATCGATCAAGCATGGTCAGAGATTGACATTAATATGTTGCTTACACAAGAAGCGGAATATTACTCATCTATTATTCAGGACTAAAAACAAAAACAACCGTCTTGACGCAATATTTTCAACTTCTTTGTATCAAGCTTGGCAGGCCATAAGTTGAACAAAAATATACTTTTTGTGGTAATTTATATTCAAGTCTAACATGGCAGGATATTTATTCCACATAACTGACTTTGTAAACAACAAAGACAATAAAACTTCCAATTTCTGAGTTCAACAAAAGTGGTTGTCGCGAACTATACTTATTTCATTTATTTATTTTAAAGAAAAAGTCAAGGTACTCAACGGTACCATTTTTATTCCAAATCACGTAATCCTTGTTAATTCTTTTTTCCCAGACAATAATCATCATTTTTGGTGAAATCCCATAAAAAGAATTCTTTTTGTTTTACTTTTAAAATTTAGGAGAATTTATCTCAGACAACAGGCGACTGGATATTCAGCCTTGTCTTACCCATCCCATATAGCGCATATTTTTTTAAAGGCATCTTTTGTTAAGTTTGTGTCACAGATGGATTGCGTTGATAAGACGCGGTCCATCTGTGGCGCATGCTTGACAAAATAAAATTTCTGATTGGGATTCACAAGCACGTGCCTTCTATGTTTCGACCTCGATTCAACTCTTTTGTTTGTTTAAAAAATTTCATGACAAATTTACCATATACTATGATTTCATTCATATTTCATAACCATAACGCCGTGATAGCAACGCCTGTTAGTTCTTTTTCGATAAACTCATAGAAATATATTATGAATAACACACGTAATCGTGCTTATGTAAAAAATACTATTAACGTTAGTATACAATTTTTTAAATCTGCCTAAAAATTGCGCAATCCGTTAATTTCGTGAAATAACTTTTCTGTCAATTTCATTTAAAAATGTTCTTGCTAACTTTTGTTAAATTTTTTTACTTTTTCAAAAAAAGTCTTCAAATTTCCCTCAGACAAGATCATTTGCCATAGATTTCTGCGTATTGGTTTAAAATAAGTTTCATAAAAATAATATATTTATATCGCAAGAAAACACCTGCAAAGTTTTTGAATTATATTGAAGTCTAATAACCAGTATTGATATTTTTCCCTGTTCGTTTTTCGTGATTGGCCAAACTCCAAAGAAAATGACCGGTGTTGACCCGCTGATTTAAAAAAAAAACAATTTAATATTCAATATCAATTAGTTATTGCGAATTAAATGCTTTTTTCGAATTTTTTCATATTATCTTGAATTTAAAAAACAATGAATGACGAAGCAAACTAGAAATGTTCTACTTTGTAAAAAAATCTGCTATAAATTCGAAAGATGTTTTTGCGGGTTATTTTGACTTAGCCACTTCAAGTATTGGCTCCAGTATACTCTTCGAACAAAGTATTTGTTTTTTTACTCGCTCAAATGACTTATTCACCACAATTTCAAACTTGTGGGTTAAATATTGCTTCGATTTTTAGAAAACAACATTTTATTTAATCCCAACAAGTAGAGAATTATACAAACATCGCAAGCGATATTTGAGTTTTTCTCAGCAAATCCATGCTTGGGCGATAGATATGAGTTACATCGCCAAGTCGTTTTTATTCATTACCATGTATGATATTCCGTGAGTGTTACAGAGGTTGGCAATGGCTCGTAAACAAGGTGTTTACGTGATTTGCCACTCATGTGAAATTGAATTTTGAATGATGATCGATTAAGTATAGCGAATACATAAGCGGCGTTCATACGAGCAAGGCTTATGTATATACCATGCTAAGCCGACAATAATACTAACATTCAGGAAGGATACGAACCGAAAATTTCCGGTTGATCGTTTTGCATTACGCCAAATTGTGGTGAGGAGAAATTTCGGTCCGACACTATTTATGTTTGTTTATCAAAATTATGACAAAGAAACAATATGTTTTGGAGCAATACTGTCAAGAATTATGAATAATAATAAAAATATTAATAATGGCAATAATATGGAATAAACGAAACAATTATTTTCTGCCTCTCGCGCAAATATATCCAACCTTGAGGGGTGTTAGGTGGTAAACAATGTAATGCGAGATGCTTTTCACGTTTCATGAGTTGTTTTGGTTCTTCGTTCGGTTGGATTTTGTTGCACTTAACAATTTGGCGGGGTTTTTGAGACTTCAAAACAAATAATGTGCGCGAATTGGACGAAATTCGATGTGATCAACGATTTTGAATCCAATATTTGAGAATTCGTTGAAGTCCGGATTCGGACCTTATTTTTCCAAGAAATATGTCACAATAAAATAATATAACGAGCATCATATTTTTCAAATAATAATTTATTAATATTCATAACCTAGTCAAAAAATATCGATCCTGGACTGCGCGTTCCATCTGTGACCCATGCTTGACAAAACAACATTCCTGACTTGACTGGGAAAGGGCATTTCAGGTTATCATTTTTTATGACTGAGAATATTAAAAATCACAAATATAAATAATACACATGTCATTACAAATTATTAATATCTTTTCATAACACACATCAAATTTTTCCGTGTGCGAAGAAAATAAAAATGTTACGGTTTATAATTTAACAGAAAAAGTAATGAGTAAACCATGCCACATTTTAACACGAAATTTAAAATCGTGACGTGTACGCATCGAAGAAAACGATCTGTAATGTAATGTAATTAATAAGGTAAGAGAGTTTGTGGACAGCGTCCAACTCGTGTCCAGTTCGTTGGTCAGCATAAACATTACTAACAAAATCGCAGTTAGTCATTTTTTTAAAGGAAAGCGATAATGTCATGCTGATTTGGATGACAAAATCGTGTTTTTGTTTTTACGTGAATTATTATCCGAGGCTAAAAATTTTATTTTGCCAAACATGGACCACTGATGAAACGCGACGACTTCTGTCGACGTTCGAAGTCGAACGACGTACCTACAGTGCACATTCTACCCACAATGCTTTTGGTGATAAGTCATCATATTATTAAAGTCGTGATGAATCGTTATGTACATCACACGACATGCACAGAAGAACCACGTTATGTCATTTCATATACGGATGAATGTATATTTTAAAATTTACGTTCATCCAAAGAAAACGATTTTGATCCACACGATCCATCTCGCGTCATCAAAAAAGAGACACGAAAGATATCTTCATTCTGATATTTTATGTCTTTTTGAACCCTATGAAAATTTTGTATCTAGAACAGACCACCATTAGTATCTTGATTTGTACTTAAAGATATCAATCTATCTTTTTGATATCAATCAAGATATCAAAAAGTTTAGCCGAAAGTGAATTTTGTTCACTTTCATCGATTATTCAAGCTATCCAGTAGTCTAAAATGACTTTTTTGTTATTTTATAAGTCCTAAACTGAAAAAAACGCGTGTCCTACTTTTTGCCAAAAGGAAAAGCGGCAACTGTCGTGCGTCATGCGATTTCAGCCATAACAAAAGCATCGGCCGCGCGTCTATTGAAAACAATTCAAAAAACGCGTTTCCGAAAAGATTCAAATAAAAGGCTGAAAATGATTATAGTAGCATAGAACGGAATTATCGGGCGTCGCTTTTCCAAACAACACCACTAAAGTCATTTAATATTCAAATACGAATTTTCCTAATCCATGTTTGAATGGCGTATGTTTATCCACCTATCACGCTTGCTCAACAAAAATATATGTTGTTTGATCAAAAATGCTCAAAGAATGGGTAAACAATTTTTGAGAATGCTTAAAGCATTGTAGCCGACGTTGTCAAAGCGGACATTTAAAGCGATACAAAAACACTTATGAATTCCGAGTTTTTGGTATTGTCTTGTTGGGGTTTAAACACAACATACAAAAGTCGTTAGAAATACTGAATAATATACTATTACTACATTACATTGTGTTCTCTTCATGACACGCTTAAATAGTGATACCCATCGATTTTTCGTAAACACAGCAACAAAAAATATTGCTGGAGTTTAAAATATTGACATTTTTGTCAAATGTGAAAATAAGAAAACAAAACTGAATCTGTTTTCGTCTGATAACAAATTAGCATTTTTCTGGTAATATTAAAAATAGCAACTCTAATGTACCAATTTTAAATTTTATTTTGATACTATTGTCAATTAAATTTCATGGCGAACTTTTGCAAAAGGTTGGGAGTCAGATACTATTCTGTCAGTTGTATTAATTGGTAGCTTTAATAAGTAGGAATGCCACCAGTCTCCGAACGAGAAAAATCTATATTTATTTATTTCGGAACAATTTATTTCGACAACTAATAGATGAAACTTTTGATGCAGCCAATGATATTTTTTTAAACAAATACCAGGCAAATTTTACAAAATTTTGCGATTCTATTGAAAACCAATTCGATTTTTGATTGTTCTTAATTTGATTGACTTGTAAAGCAAAATAAACAACATCTTCCATCAGAATTTTTTTGGTAAGTATGAGACACAGATGGAACTCGCCTTTTCGGCGCGATCCATCAGTGTCTCTTACCTAACAAAACATGTTTTAACATGTTTATAGGCATCCCTTTACAACCGATATTTTATTCTGCCAAGCATCAGTTTGTACCACTTTTGTACAGGGAACACTGTAGTTTATTATTATAGTGTTATGTTATGTTGATATATGTTACCCCAACAAAAGGTGTGCGTCGCTTGGGTACAAATACTCAACAAAACAACAACGGTATAAAACATATTATTCTGTCGCATTGGTTTTGTTAAACCTATTGTTATATAGTTTGTTGGCATATCCTTTGATGGTAACAATAGATGTATAAACAAAGTACGGGAATTGTCGTTTGATAATAGGGTTAGTATCAAGATATGTCCAAATAATTATTGCTCAATAGTAACGGGGTTGCTGCTGAAAGGCCGTTTTGAACACTCGCATTTCTGAATAAAAAAGTGTATAACAGGTAAAAATCAATACGACAACAGGAAAAAATAAGTCATTAAACTTGGCTTCATGGTAGCAAGTTATATAAGTAGGCATTGATTTGGTTTACAAAAATTTAATCACCTATTCATTTTGACGGTAATTGAGGAAGAGGTTCCAGAATATAAGCAAACTATTGTCACGTTGCTTTAATAAATTGTGTTTGCTTATTGTTCCCATCCTAATCAAAATATTTAGTTCTTCGGGAATGAGCCACAGATGGATCATCTTCGACAAATGAGCTTTTAGCAATTTTTTCTCAGTGGGCCTGATAGTAAAAGAATAACAGGATGTTTAGCATATGCTATATTCAAGCCAACAAAACAATAGCGGCGCCGTTGTACTTCCTCTATAGGACGTGATTTAGGAGCTAATGTCATGGCTCACGCGGCTCATGTATAACTTTTAAAACAACAAAACTTTCCTCATTTCTTAGTTTTGATCCTTCCTTTTTCTAAAAATTAAAGTTCTTAGAAACGGACTTAGTTCTGGAATCAATCTATTCATCTAAATGGTTAGTATTTCTCACAGATAGTTCTTAGCTTGGGATACATTCACGTTTTCTGAACGCTAAAAAAACTTAACGTAATGTCAAAATGTTTGATAATTAAATGGGATGCGAAGAGCCATTATGATATAATAAATTAACCAGCTGCGCTGTTATATTTTAAGCTAAAGTAATGTTCATCGAATGTTGTAAACGCCTTTTACTGGGGTTTTCCGGGGCAGAAAATTGGCTCCTCCGCGAACGTTTGGGCACAGCGGATTGTTGTATTTGCAAATGACCGCTCAGGAAGATGACCTGTCCACAATCCAATCATAAGATTGTATCCGAAATAATGTTTTGTCTGGCATGGGCCAGAGAATAGCACCGTCAAAGTGATATAGACCATCTGTGACCTAAAACAAGTTTTTTCTCGAAAAAGATAATCATCTTTGACCATTCATCGGAGCTTAATCGGTAAATGACAGATTTTGGGATATAATCCCACGCCCCTAAAAACAGAATATTTTAGGAGTTTTTTGTTCAATGAGCAAAATTACGAGGGAAAAGGTCATATTTGTTTATCTGCAAAATAATGAGTAAACAATTCTCATATATATAGTATAAAACCGATCTAAAATTCTGAATTTTATGCATATTTATGTTTTGTCTAAACATACAACCTTTTTAAAGTTTGTCAAAACAAAAAATTATATTAGATGTCCAATTAAATGCATACCTGTAAATAAAATATCACGATAGAACACAATGTGTATCAACATTTCCGGCTCATTATTTTTTGTTTTGTCTCCTTTTATTTTCAATTTCGATGACTACTACATATTGGAATTTGTTTATTTTATTGAAATATGTCGGGTGACAGACTTGTTTACCGCTCAGTTTGGAAATAGTCAAGCGAACTGCTGCTCATAAGTTTTTGTACGTGACGTCATATAAATAAATGTTTTGAGCGATAACTGTGATATTGATAGATTTTGAAATTTAAATGTTAATTAGACAGGCATATATATGTGTGTGTGTGATTTTTATCGCATATGTACCATTGATGGGGTGTGAATAAAAAATGTAATCGTGTAGGAATTCATTTCATTATGATTCACTAACAATCCTGAAGTTAACTGAATTATCTTTGACGTTACACACATGCATATATCAAAATATACCCTTGTTTTGCAGATGATCATAAAACAAAAAATAGGGGATTATATGACGTCACGAAGAGTGTGACGAGATCCCTTAGTGACGCTAAACTTTTGGTAATTAATTGTTTTTCGCGCAAATTTTACAAAACAAAAATAAGTTAGCGATGGTAAATAGAAATAGAAGTTTTGGATTCTATATAAAGATGTTTGTTTAAAACATTCGCGTTTATTAACAACTCTTTGGCGCCATTTATTGGTCGTGATGTTTCGAGTCCCAATTTGGCTATTGCTATTAGGTGAAAATCCATATCTTACAACAGAATACTTACAAAGGTTGTATTTGTTTTACTCTTTTGCAAAATGGACAAAATTTAATAAAAATTATTTGAATATCGGAAACCGAAATCATTACTTGAGCCTATTCCACACCCAAAATTTGTGTCATATAAACAAACAAACCGGGCATACTCGATTTAGTTATTAAAAAAATTACTTCGGCTGACGTGGTAAAAAAGTTTTTTTTGTAAAAGAATGGATGATTGGTAGATATTGCCGTATGGACCCTACTTATCAACGGCCCGTAGTTCACAAAAGGTTTTTACGAAATCAAATATACTGGACTCCAATAAAGCAAATTAAAGTCAAGGTGAATCGCGTGAGACTAGCTACCAATGAAACCACATGTCATCCGTGGCGATATCGTATCATGTACACAATACGGTTGTAATGTATACAATGTAAATGCGACATGTTTATCACTATAACTTAACCCGTGGGTAGAGCTAACGACTTTCGAAGCGCTTTTGAGCGAGAGAAATCGTCTGCGCGCGATAAAGGAGAACGTTTAGTCGTGAATGAGATCACCCGCCAACATTTTTCAACGTAAACATATTTAGATCGACAAAAATAAACAAGCTACGTGAACCCGAAAGCTTCGCACGCAACGAAAGAGAGAGGTAGTGCTCCTGTTTGTGTTTCTGTTCCTCAAATTTTGTACGAATTTTTGTTTTACTGAGATAAAAACGACAATTTGAAGAAAGTACTATATGTATATTCCCAATTTTTCAAGTTATGCGCGAGGAAAACATTAGTGGAATTTTCTGGAAACTATTTCGATTTTGAAGAATCTTTTTACTATCAAAATTTCTATTTTGAAGCGAATATCATGCGAAGCGATTATGAAGTTTTATTCTTCACTTCATTTTAATATGTTGATTAAAATATTTCTTTATATTCTACACAAATCAAAATAATCACTTCTAATAATATTAAAATACTAAGAATAAAAAAAAATAAATTAAAAATGGGAACATGGTATGTACCTGACTCGACCTTGAACTACATTTAGTAGCTTGCGTGACACCCGCAAGAGAGAATTTGGGATTTACTTTATGAAATTAGAAACGGAAAAAACAGCCGGCCGAAACATCAATGTCTCTTATTATACAAGTCGTGCCGGTACAAATCGGATGTGACAAATTATTGAATATCACGTATGATCGGACAAGCACGGCATTGGACCTTGCCCGTTTAAAGATTTTGATTCATGTCTGTATTCTACTGAGTCATTAAATAAGGGCTTTTAAACGTAAACAACTCGTCAGAAATCGATTCGCAAAACAATTTAGTGGTCTGTTGTGCGCGTTCAGCGGTTTTTGAGGTAATGTCATTAAGAATTATTTATTAAAAATAACATTTTTTGTGTTAATTTTCGCAATATTCGAAGTTCAAAATACATAGGCAAAACCGTATATTAATATAGAATGAGTATAACTACGAAATAAATTTTTGTTTTTTATTTGAGTTTCGTTTTGAAATTTAACGCTATTAATAATTTTATTAAACTTGAAATATTTTGACCATAGTTACAAAGCTTGCAAGGTTTTTTATCTTCATCCAAAAAAAAACATTTGCGAACACATATTTCGTCCAATATGAGTCTCAGATGGACGGCGCCGACGAGGCGGGGTTCATCTGCGACTCGTAGTGGAGATAATTCAAATTTTGGTCATTGGGTAAGGTCAGCTTGTAAATTCAATTCAAAACTATTCAAAATTACAAATTGAAGTACTTACATTCTTCGGAAAGTTTAAATACCGCCTATAGATTCTCTATTTCGGTGAATACGAAATCGAACCTAAGTACATTACGATACAGTAGTATAGAGAAAGGGGAACCAGATTGCGTGCGAATTTTTCGATCTTTCTTTGTTTACAAAATAATGACTGCATGAGTGTGTAAACAAAGATAAAACTGATATTTACGGTTTTCAAAACGTAAAGATGAATGAACGCAAAATAGAAAACATTATTTTTGTACATGTCAAATTCTGACGAAATTGTTTGTGAGTGATTTTAACTGATTAGCATAATTGCTTACAATTTCATATTTGGATGTTCGTTCATTCTAATTTTGAAAATAAATGACAGAAGGTTGCAACGTTTAAAGTAGACATTTTCCTGATGTGTTCAGCAATTCATAAAAACAAAACCAAATCGAAAAAATACGGAAAAATGTTTACTTATTTCAACTATTTTATATTTCTATGTGTAAATTTGAGTATCTTTTGGCAATAAAAAAATTTCCACGAGATTTATAAAAAAAATAAAAATTATTCAGCAAAAATATCCTAAACGTAGTTGTCAGTAAATGATGCAAATTTCCATCCACAAGGCACGCGATTCACTGTTCCGTGCTTTCTTGGAATAATAGGAATTTATAGTTCGCGTGAGAAGCATTCGCATGCGAAAACGAACGAATAAACAAAACGCCTTTTTCCAACCAAAACAAACTTCGCCGCATCAGCAGTACCGATCTCTTTGCCTGGGGCAAAATTTCCGCGGAGATGGATCAGCGCCACCTATTGGATGACATTTCATTGCGTCACCAATCGACAGAATTTTACCCCAAACGAGAGAATTTTCAGTTCTGACATTCTATCATGCATAAACTATTAAATTTAAGCGCACATTAGGAATGTTTTATGCCTGAGAATAACCCAAAACGCTCGATTTTTAAAAACCGATCTTCACACGCCATATAGTAATCACATATAAAAAGCCTTTAGTCATGACCGCGGATTATGCTTATAACAATAATTTGTTTAGATGGAGAAAGATACGGCCTGTGTTTTTCAGGTGAATATCTCCTCCAGCACGACATAATATTTTTGTTGGTAATTGATCTTGAAGTGAAGTTTGTTTATGATTTTTAATTTAATTGAAAAAAAATTTTAGGCATAATTCAAGGAAATAGAATCCTTGATATTTGACAATTTTCAGTGGTTATATCATGAGCATAGTTCAGATTTAGTTCTATATCTTTAAAAATTGATTAATTTGTTGTTTTCAATTTACTGTTTTTTTAATAATTTCAGAATAACAATAGGGGATACCGCTGCCTATTATATTGCGTTGCCATTGCCTAGTTGTCCTCGCTTGAAATAAATTCACTTAAAAACGAGAATTAGTGGTGGTAGACCTATAATCGTTCAGCCATGTAATAATATGTTAGATTTAAAAATTATTGAGTTCACGACACCGGACAGACCGTCCGACGCAGCTAAAGACCCAATTTTCAATTTAAATCCGAATTATTTCAAACGTTCCATTCATTTTATCGTTACATCTAACACGCGAATGTCGTGGGTGCACTCGTATATAGTGAGAAAAATATATATACTCTTGGAACATCCTCGCGATTATTTTAACCCCCGTCACCCTGCTTAAGTTGTACGTAGCCCCAGATATGAAGTGAAAGGGTTAACACGACTTTGACATTTACGGGACGAGCATTAGGGCTCACACGATAAACATAAACAGGCGATATACAAGATGCATCAAATCCTAGCACGCGACGATATTGCACGCAACAAACCGTTTATCTGGTAAGATGAAATCGCACAGTTAAGAAATGTCCATACCTGCGAATTTAACGAATATTTCAGAGTTGTTACTTTCATTAACTTAATACGAGTCAAATTTGAACATGATTGGCCGCAACCTTAAAGGCGAGATTTAACCATGCCCAAACGCAAACAGAAGTATCAATATCATTTAATAATAGTACCTAACTAATAATATTTTGATTTTAACTGTATATACACAGAAAAATTTACCAAATTTTCAACAACAAACGCCAGATTTATCTGTGATCTTACAAGGCGATACACCTTTGATATTTTGGATGACAGTTATAGCGATGATTAAGCGAAGTTGACTTGAAACATAAATAGATACATAAACATCGGAAAACCCATGACGCGGAAAATAATCGTTTTGGTACTCTAGCACGCGATGATTTAGTAACGTTTTTATTTAATTTTTACTAAGTCTATTTTTTATTATGAAATTTTGTATATTTCATAATTGGAAATTTGGACCGAAACAATGAATAAACACATTTTTTTAACGGAAAGAAATGAAAAAATTCAATTCCATTTTACTCATGCTTATTAGAAATGCATCCCTACTAAATGTATATTTTCGGAATATTTTAGACAAAAATGGATTTAAATATCAATTGATTTATACAATACGCATCAAAATGGAAAGGTTGGCAAAAAAACTTATCCTTGGCCCCTTCAACCCTCCATTTATAAGGAAACAAACAATATGCACCATTTAAAAAAATGTATGCGTGCGAAGTCAAATCCCATATATGGTATTTTGGTCCACAAAGGAGAAATAAATACGCTCAATGTTCGATCAAGTGTCTCCCGGATAAAAACCGAGTACGGTTTATACGCGGGTCACGCATGATTGAACAAAATAAATTGTATTCATAAATGGCGTAAACAAACATCAATCTCATAAATAGCGTGCGTGGTAGATTTTTTTTAAATTTTTCTTTTCAAAGTCGAAAAACATTGCGTGCTAAAATTCAAGGTTGCGGTAAATGAAATCCGTATTGTTTTCGATGGTTAGATAAGCCTCAAGATTAGCGGTGTCCCTTTCACGATGTATATGTATATATACACAACGCTATTATTCACGGTTACGCCTTACAACACGCGATACAAACGTTAAATGTGATTAATTTTAAATGGATTAATAATATTTTAATTAAAATGTATATTTGTGTTTTCGAAAATACGACGAAAACGAACATGATTCAATTTCTGTTAAATAGATTGACGAGATAACACACTTTGAATGTGAATTGTTTTTACACAAATTTACTAAAAATAAAAGATTTTTGATGGAATTTTACTGGGAACAAATTGCGACTAATATGTTTCAACGAATCACACAATGTGTTGGTACCGGTCTACACTTAGCGTGCGATGGGGTATGCGTGGGTTTACTTATCACGGGGGCACACCTGGAAATAATTTGTTTCGTAGACATCATAAACAATTACTTAATGACGTCATTAACCTGTACAACAACATTTGATCGGACTGGTATGAGCCCCCATTTGACCCCCGTTTTTACGAATTTGAGTAAATTACTTTGTTATAAATGATAAAGCTTGTCGTGTCTATCAATGGCCAACGGTGATTGGCAAACTGTCGACTTTTGGTGTTTAATGGGGCAATCTATTATTGTTTTGCTCAGAATTATGAATCACTCTAGTTTCTTGTGATGATCGTAAATACGAAGGGAAATTTTTAAATTGTTCAAATTTATTACACAATATTATTTTTTGGTTAGCATCGTTTTTGGATACCTTCTATTCCAATCGCGAAGCAAATATCAAATTTCTTCTTCTTCATTTTTATAATAAAACTTCAGTGAATTTTCGAAGAATCTCAGAATGGAATAACATTTGAGTCAAAACGGATAAAAACATGGAATAGAAAAAATAAAAATATTTTTCGAATCCATATATAAATCATATATTCCAATCACTCGAAAATTTAAGGATTACATCCCTGTCATTAGTTCAAAGTATTTTTGTAAACATTCACTAATATTTAAATATATCCTAAACGCAATATATTACATAAATATATATATATATAAACTTAAGTAATGTAATAAGTGTTTTCATCAAATTTCAAATGTCAATTCATATTCTCGTAACCGGTACATGCTCTAGCCCAGAAACCACTAAAAAAATGGATTCCGTGCGAAGTTTTATGTCAATTTTAATCCATGTTTATTATACGAAAATAGTTTGTTTCAAACTTGATTTGATTACATAAACAATTTAAGATAATCTGCTATTCACTGACAAGCATGTTTACAAGAACCATTGTAAAAATATAACTACAGCGTACCATACTGCCTCGGGTGGAAATTCGAGGCGAGATTTCTCACGCGATCGGTTTTAGGAAAGTGAGGGGGAAATAGAAGAAGGTGGGATTTAAACTTTTTTCTGTATGTGTAAAAAAATAATCCCAATCGGAAAGGAAAACTTTTTATTTGAGCTTATTTTGTATAAAATAAAATTACATATTGAGATGTGCTATGTTTTGGGTAGTTGTTGTTTGTAGGTCACAAGCCACCAGTGCTATTTTTCACAACAAATTAAAACGTAGAAGTTTTGGGGAATTGAACTTAGTCCTCTTTATCCTCCAGTCTACAATTGCTCATAGTTGAATCAATTTCTTGAATAACTATACACAATTCAAACTCATTTATCAAAGTCAATACATAGAAACAATAAATATTATCAACAAAAGCAAACTTTTTCAAAATAGTAATATTAAAAAATATCTTTCACTTTTAAATTACAAATCGGATGTATCGACATATTATGTTTCATAAACGATAACAATTTTTCGTGAAACATATTGTATTTTTCTAACTTTAATTTCACGGTTTATTGACTTGTTGTGTATGGATATTATCATAGAAATATGAGTATCGTTTACACATTTTATATCAAGGATAATAAATTTTGGTTTCCTCATGTTCACCAGGTTAGAATGAAACAGAAAATTATTTTCATATAAATTTCATTTCATTAAAACTAGCCTTAACACGAAAGTCGAAACATATCAACCAGTTCTCAAGACGTGGAAAAACGACCTATGTGGCATCTTTAATTTTTGGCGAAATTATTAAGTTACATTAGAAAGCAATTTTCGGAATTTGTCTTAAAATGACTATTTTTGCCATAAATTTCTCAAATCTTTTCTAAATCGCAAACATCAACTGTTTCTCTCTTATTTTGATACCGATTCTCTCATTTTAGTCTCAAAATTGTTTAGACTTCGTGGGTGGAGATAACGGATGTCTCTGTTGTATTATTGCATTTGAATGAAAATACAACCAAATGCGATTTATCTCAAAAGCTTTGTCCAAGCATAATGGAGTATAAAACTCTTTGTCGTACATGTGCCATGGGTGGTTTGAACCTCTATAATGTGCATTATCCATGCAACATACTAGACCAAGGCGTGGCGATTTAGAATACGAGATTGCGTGCGATTTGCTTCTACGTCAAAAAAGTTCGCCTGATTGTGGTCGACAAACGAGCCTTAAGCATCAACAAACACGATAAGATAATCATGTAACATTCTCGGTAAAAAAACAATCTTTGTCACGATAGCGGGAGCTTCTCTCACGCGACTGTCTTGCATTTGTCTCCGTACCATGTCACTTTGGTCGCAAATATGAAGCTCTTTGAATAAATAAAACGGAAACGGGTTACACGCCGCTTGGAAACATTTGATTTGCAATTTTTCGCTTATAAAGGCAACAATATTTATAAAAATTCAATTCGTTCAATTTATAAGGCGTTTGCCCAATATTTTATTTATAATATGTTGAATAGTTTTTTATATACAACAGTTAGAAATATTTTATGCACACATGTTTTTGCTCAGTTTAAGCCACCGATGGAACTCAGCAAAATAAAATTTCTGATTGAGGCAATTATGTAATATATTTCCGTATTTTAACACTGTTTTAATAAAAAAAAAATTTTTCAGAAACTCTTCCGGGGAAGAGAATGTCAAGTCGCCTCGTCAGAACAACGAAAAGAATGAAGTTGAGGTAAATTACATTATCCTTACAAAAATTTTAATATTAAGTTGCATCACTCCAAAAATTTTCACCAAAGCTACCTCGTGTACAAAATTTTAATCTTTTTGGGTTATTTTAGTATTTTTTTCAGATAACCCTACATTTAATTGAAATTCGACAATAACTTGAAAACACTATTTGTTGAAATCTGTTTTTCCCAAAGTAATGCCCCAAAACAAAATGTTTTTAAATTTTGTTAAATCGTGTTTCAACGATGTTTTCCAAACATTTTTAATGGTAAAAATACAAACAAAATTCCGAGTATTTGTACGTAAATTGTTTCCACTGTCACACATAGATCAAACATAGACTAAGCATTGAAGTGGTGATTCGTGTTTGATCCTTGTGTGGGGTGTACATGAAGAAACGATCACAAATTGTAATTTAAATCAAGCAAAGCCGATACGGTGGTGAGAATCGTGACATCAGTATTGTTGTGGGACGCAGATTAAATTTTATTCGAATGCACGCTATGCGAAAGGGGTTCGTTCTGGCAGAGCTCAAACCCGTCGGGAAAAAGTCAAGTTTGGGTCGCTGATGGATCGCGTCGTCGAGGCGCGGTTCATCTGTGGCATATGCTTGACAAAATAACATTTCTAGTTGAGAGTAAGTGCTATTTTGCCCATATATAGCAGTCATTTTAAAAGGCATTATACTTATGCTGGGCTGTTATTTTCCGGCTTTGATTTTAACTCTTGGGGATTTTCAGGAAACGTTTTGACGTACTGCCACGTGGGACATTCGCCAAATGTTTTATACTCGCAATTCGCATTGAACCTAAAAAAATAAGGAAGCTAAATTATCAATTGTGTTTCAACATAGTTATTTAGTATAAATATGCGATATATTTAACAGAAAAAAAAGTTGAACAAAAACACTATTCAATTAGTCTCGTTGCAGTCGGTCTCCCGAAGATTTAAACGTCGCCATGACTACGCCCAAGTCTATCACGCGATGTGGTCTCGTCTTGAAACAAAAGCGTACGGTTAAGATAAATAGTCGACCGCAATTTGTTTATATTTAACTTTCCTCTCTCACGCGATCAGTCGATCTACGCTCTTTGGCTTGTTGGAGCGAAAATGATTAAATGGTTAAATATCGGTACAGGTGACTCATTGAAAAGGTTATGTTTGTAAAAACATATCTCAACTAAATCTGTAATCTTTGTTTTTTGTGCGCAGGATTTATATACAAAACCTCGTTTTTGAGAATAGGGGAAATTACTTTATAAAAATTAAAGGATTATTGTCATACGCTCTCACGAAAATTACCTTTATAACGGAAACATTTGTTTTTAAGTATGTTCATGTTTTATTAAAGAGCAATATATGTTTCATGGGTAATAGAATCTCTCACGATCATATTAATATATTTTTATTTCCGATAATAAATGTTCGGTGGATTAACGAGTTTCAGTTTGACATTTTGATTCAAAATTTAGGAATCAATTTTTCTCTTTTTTTAGAACTCAACGAGTGGATCAGACTCAAAAACGATCGATGTAATATCAACAGATTTACGCAATACTTCCGGTACTCAAACTGACGTCAACGACGACGATCGACGCACCTGTCAGCACTGTGACGTCACTTTTGGTGATGATACAATGCACGCTTTGCACATGAGCTGCCATGATCGATCTGATCCGTTCAAATGCACCATCTGTGGACAGGAATGCCACGAAAAGTATTATTTCAATGTCCACCTTCTCCGAGGTTTACACCAAACCCAAAATCACAAGCCCAAAAAGGCAGACAGAGATGAGAGTGACGTGGGTCTTGGTCGACGTCACAGCAAATCAAGCGAGAGGTCGTACTCGAGCTCTGGAAGTGAGAACGACAGAGCTGAGAACGAGACCATAATTTCATCTGCTTTTCTCACCGACGCAATCACTGTGCCACGGGTTGAAGTTCCGTCTCATGACGTCTCTGATGACGTCACGTCACAAGCCTAATACAATGAATATGTTTTAAAAATAACTTTATTTGAAGGTTGAAAAGTTTTATTGCCAAATTCAAGAAGGCCTGCGTGAGAACTTGACTATTGCTCAACGGAAAACTGTTTTCGTGAATTCCCGACTTATTTTTAGCTTACTCGTTCTGTAACAAAATTGTAATGCCTGCCAGCCCACTGCAATCAAAACCGAAAATTGCACCTGATTAATAAAAAAATGTAGTCAAATTTTTATACTTAATTTTGTTTAATAATTGCTTTTGTAAAGAGCAAATTTTTCTTCTTTTTGTCGTGTTTTGTATCCTGTGTTTAAGCACATATAGCATTTCTCATGACTAAACTGCAGTCATATATGTTAATGACATTCTAGATTGTGCTAAATATTGAAATACTTCTAATTATATTGTATATTTTTTTTTTTTGGTCAACAAAAATATTTTTGATACAAAATTTGGCTTGCACATTTTTATCGTAGCAGTTCATTCGTTACTGATAAATTATAATGTTGTTTGTTAGATGTGACTATCGGTCACACTTATGTAAAGAAAATCGCAACTCACAACGACTTAATGTTTGGATTCTATCTAAAATAGTTCGCCAAGGTATGTTTGGTTATGCACACGTCACCGATGAATCGCGCTGTCGAATTGCGGTCCATCGGTGCACAACAATATAAAAATTTCTGATTGGGATAAAACAACAAAACCAGTGTTTGCTGATGGTGTTTATAAAATAAATTATTGAGTGCATACAATTATTTGTAACAAATAATTTATTTCTATTTGATTCTTATCATAATTTATTTTTTTTTTCATTATTTCCACTTTATATTGAAATTTTATCACGCCTGGATAGAATGTTCTATGATTAAAACATGAAATATCTTAAACGAGAATTTCTAAAAATAGAACGACCAAGTCGTACGAAAAAATCCCAAACACTCAACATTTTTTTATTTGAAAAAAATACCGTTCCATTCTTTTCTGTTTTAGTATTTGCTACAAAATTTGCGATTTCTGTAAATATAGTCTACAATGACACTAATTTATACGACAATTTCCAAGATAGTTGTGGAACACAATCAAACTATATTTTTGAATGATATATCGCGATCTGCAATCATTGATTCATGACGTCATATCACGACCACATGACGTAATCACTTAGCCATTGCATTTATTGAAAACTTATCAAGTCTTTACCCATGACATTTCAATTTCTGTCAAATTTATACTGCTAACGGATTGGTAAAAATCTACATTGTGTCCTTTTTCAATCCAATCAATTTATTAATGAAACAAGTATAGTCATGTATGTGCACCTGGTGGATTGTATATTTGAGGCGCGATCCATCCATGGTTGATCCATGATTGGCAAAATGTTCTTACTTTTACCAAATCATCCTGTTCACCACGTTACTAATTTATTTTTATACCAAGCATGAACGAATATAATCAACAAATTATACCCCGTATTCTGTTGTAGTCCATGCCTATTAAACTGTGATTCGGCAAAGAATGATATTTTGCAAAAAATCAGAAACTCGTTTATTAGCATATGAAAGAAAATTTTCAACTTGAACAAATTTTTACACTTTATTAATCCTCGTAAATTTAATTTTCTTATAATTATTATGTTATTCTTGATATTATTTTGCTTTTTATCAAATTTGAATTTTTTGAATAATTATTTTCTTTGATATTCAATGATGCCCAATTACATAAAATACTGAAATAAATGCCTGCATTTCATATATTTTGTTTTGATAAATTGCTCGACATTATGATGAAGAAACGTAGGCCAATTTTACAGTCAAGATCGGCAGACAAATAAATATCCCGTTTAAACGATAATAATATTAATGATTAACTATAGATAGAACAAATGATTTTTACCAAACCCTTTTCTGCCGTTGTGGGTCTGTTGTTAATGATAAGCATTTTAATATGTCCTTACATAAGTCAAATCTAGGGTGATGACTGGTTAATACCTATAATTATTAGCCCAAGAATGATTGATTGTACCCTTTGCAGACTTCGGAGGGGGAGAGTAGTGTATTTGAAAGATTGAAAAGCGAGAGGAAGGCAAAATTAATAAACAATGTTGTCAAATTTTAAGATTATAATGGGCACCGACGAAAAAAAAGGTCCTTAAAAAAATTAAGTAAGCTATGACAGAATAAGGGCAGGCTACGACCATTGTGACCACTTATGGTCACATTTCGAAGCAACGAGATTGAATCACACCGCTTCTGTGCCATGTCAATTTTTATGTAATATACCAATCGTGGTACGACCATGAAAATAAACACAAATCATTTCTCTTACATCGCGCGTAATTTCGTTTGCCTATCTTTTTGTGGAGGGAAATAACCCCCACTTTTTGATTCAAACCAAAAAAATATGTAAATGGGGAAAGGGTATAAAACACAAGGGTATAAAACGAATGCATCGAACTCAGGATATTCCCGAAAGCACGTTTTTCAATATAGTTACTCGTGGTTATCATAAGTTGGCGAATAAAATTTTGATGGACGTTTGCGCATCAACCTTCTACAGGAGGGTTCATGCAGGCTTTGACTACGTCATTTTACAATTTTACTTCCTCTTTATCGTCAACTAGCGGTCTATAATGTTCATTCGGAGTCCAATAATAGGATAGGATTTGATTTTTTATCAAAAGGAAAAATACGAAAAGGTGTTATTCGAGACGAAATAATTACAATATAACAAATTCGAGAAATCACAATTACTAAATCTGCCATGTCGAAGAAAGTTTTACTTAATGAAATCCTGACTGGAGTCAAATATAGTGAGGGTGTTTTAATACCCTCTTGCGAAGCAATATTAAATATAAATAAAGTCTGATTGATCTTCTTTAACTTTGTTTTTATTATTCCTTTTGTTATGGATCTCTCTGTATTCACAAAAAATATCACAACACATGAAGCATGGACACGAAGTTACTGCAGAAATCGGTATTATGAAGGTGGGGAAATTACAATTGCAACTGGTTTACGAAGGTAATAAATAACGTAAGCCTACAAGTGAGATAACATCATCTCATTTCGTTTTTAGTCTAAGAGTAAATTAGCAAAAACAAGGAGCAAGAGAAAATATAATGAATAATCCAAGAATGAGAACATTTCCTACCTTGCTTAGAAGGCAAGATTAGGGGAGTAGATTCCTTGGATAAAACTACAGTCGATAGCATCGCTACATATTACGTGCGTGTTCGTAAAGTGGCACCAGGCAATGAACCAGTGAACCTCTTGTCCGAGGTTTTAGGGGTGGGATAAGTTTTACCATAAAAGACGAATTAGTTTTAATAACTAGCCAAAATATTTCATATTTAACTTTATACTAAACGGCGCGGTATATGAATAGGTTAATTTTTCTTTTTTATCGTTCTAAATGCCGTGTTAGTATAAAAAAGTTACGATCTGTAAATCAACAAATTTCGTACCGTACCAAACTGGAACTCATCCCTTCCCACTCATCGCTGCTACCTCATTCCAATAATGCAGATAATTAGGACACGCAAGCATGCTTTTACTTACCTATAAAGACATACTAACACAGTGGCCATCGCACACACTAAAACAAATACAAAAAACACGAAGTAGTCGGGCTCACCTTTCATCAACTTATCATAATTTTTACCACAACAGAAAAGACAAATGTCCATCAGACAACTTTTCATTTGACTTCGCACTAATAGGAACAGCGTAAATGGCGTGTTGTATGGTATAACCTAGTGAAAATTGGCACTCGGAATAGCAAAAAAATATATTGTATAACAAAATCGTTAGCTCCGAGAGAAGATAGGATAAAGGGAATTTATGATCAAAACAAAAACAATCGTTTTGCGTAGTTTACTATAGTGTAGTGTTTCTCAACCTTTTTAGTGCTTGTACCCTTTGAGCTTTCATGAAGTTTTCTCGTATCCCCGTCTAAAATGGCCGACGGAAATAAATATAATTGTACTAATAGGAATTAACTTCAGTGCATTTATAACTTACGTGCTGGATGCATTTAAAACATTCTTGTAAGTTCAACAATATTTACAGCACACCAACAATCAGTCATTTACTAATGGCTTTTTTGCTGTGCTGCTTTTCGTCAATGATCATGTTGATTGAGATAGATACACGCATATGATCTTTTGGATACAAACAATTCCTCTGCTTAGTTTTGATGTTAGCTAGAGTTGAGAACCCAGTTTCTCATAAGTAGGTTGTCGCAAAAGGCACAAGGATTTCCAAAGCTTTTTTTGCTAACTGGGGAAATGTGAACACCAGAAGGCATCCAACTGCATTGAATCAAACTTCATTTTGATTTTACTACAAGCTTTCATCTCAATAAGATTGTCTTTCATTTGATCATTATCATCTATAGAATATAGGTTGAAAATAAATGGGTGTTTGATCCATCCCTGAAAAACAGAACCCTCTCCATGATTAAAGTATCCCTGGAAAGACTGCCCGAGCCTCTCCAGGTGGTCCTTTATTTCAGTCAAAAATGTTCCGGAAATGGATTTCTTGAAAATTGACATAGTTTCCATAGGTAGAACAATGTTTCCAGATTGAAAGTTTGTTAGTAAAGGTCTATACCTTTTCTTTGGCAGTGATCATGTTTGACCCTGGATGGAGGTGTTCAAGTCGTTTAAGTGGCAGAATATATTTGCCAAGTAGGCCAGGGACGAAATGAAATTCTCATTTTCAAAGCGGTCTACTATGCTACATGACTAAACACTCGGCTACGGGAAAACCGCACAGCACTTCGGTGTGATAAAGAAGTACGTTGTGTTTAGCTCTAAGCTCGTTACAAAAAAATTTTAAACAGACGATGATTTGAGGCATTTCCTCTGATGTAGTTGACTGCACTCACACCAATTGATAACTTTGGGTTGATGCATCGCCTTTTCCGGTTTACAAAAAAAACGATCTTCGAGATACGTCGATTGCAATCGTTTTTTTTCGAAGAATCGATTCTTTATAAACGCGATTAGTGACTTATAACGCATTCTTCACAAATATACCTAAATAGCCTATAATTTAACTCTGCATGTCGTGCCCCCTGCTTTGGTGCTTCGTACCCCTAAGGGGTACACGAGCCCCTGGTTAAAAACCCCTGCCCCAGTGTCTAACGATTGTCGAACAGTTGTCCTTGGCGTTTCAATCTAAACCAAGAACAAATTTTCCCACAATATCCGGACGTTTAAACTTATGTACAAATAAAACCCCAAATGCCTTTTCTTCAATTCCGACAATCTGTAAAACCTTTTGCTTCCGACACGACAACATTTCGTTAGTTATTATATTATTTTTATACTGTTTCAGTACGAGCTGACAAGTACAAAAATGGATACCAGTGAGTGACGGCTGTCAGAAAAACTTTTTACGTCGATACAGGGCGCTTTATAAATACATTTACAAATAACCCCAGTTGTATTATATATTCCGGTGTTATCTTGTTTGTAGTACAAACGTTGTTTACTTTTCCGTGATTTATAGGCTAGTTTTGTAGTCCGGGTAATCAAGTTAAGTCCAGAATGCTGGATCTAAGAAATCGCACGGAACCGCCAGCATCGTTTTGGTGTTGGCACATAGACCTGAGAAACCATCGAACGACGTAACCCACCTGTCTACTTGTAAATTTACTCTGTAGAAATTGTACAATATCAAACAGAAAATTAGGTAAAGTGTTAATATAGGTAGGCCGTATATTCTTGATACTACGTAAAATAACTTTGAAAATAAACTCGGTAAACTAAGTATGCTAGGTAAACTGGGTACTTTTGACAAGAATTGACAACACATTCTTAACTTTTTTTCTGAGCGACCTAGATTTTAGGAGGAACTGCAACATGTGCTAAGAGTATCCTGCCCTAAATTAAAAACGATTCCCGTAGTCTTTCTATATTAAAAAAATACATGATGGACAGCAGTGGCGATGTTCGACATTGAGGGCTCCAATCCATCGTTGAAAAACCTGAATGGAAATATGACATGTAAGCAATTCGCATCGCAAGCGCTCAATTTTCAACATCCATCAACAACCCTAGTAATGTAAATGATATAACAGCAGTGACCAAACGTTATGAATAGTCTATACTTTTAGAATCTTTCTTCATTTCTCTATAGCGCTAACCATAGAAACCTGTTGAAAAATCCCGGTACGATTATCAAATCAGAAGCTCTTCTGACAACTGGTTCAAATCCTATATACAAAAGAGAAAACAAATTATTCGAAGTTGGAAACGAACGTCCTAGTCATGCATGTGACGCAAGACACAGGGTTCCTCAGAGAGCATCCTCAGTTGTTGTTTCTGATGTATATTTTGTTCTGTAGAAATTCGGTCTAAAGACGGCTAAAACCAAGAACTAAAAAGAGCCAACTAACGACCACTAGAATAAAAAAGGGGGCTACTACAACATGTAGTACCAGCATCTGCACTCTAAGCCCATTAGCGGCGGAATCCTTTAATTTAGAGCTTTTTTGCTTTTGCTGCCTACTGATTATTATAGCTATCTATCTTTAGCGTGCAGACGGAGGTGACAAAATAAACTAGGTATCACTGACCGAGACTTTTGAATTTTTCTTGTCAGTATAGTCGATGGAGCCATATAATTTTCCACATGATTAGCTATGTCACGTGTGCAAACGAGACCCTTCAATCTAAAAAAATTCTATAGTCTTTTCGATACCACACAAGTGAGTAGTGGATGCATGTTTTTTTTTAATCCATTTTCATCGAGAAAGTTGGTTTTATATTGAGTATGGTTTAGAGTTTGTGTGATTTTAATTATGTTTTGGTAATCATTATATATAAAACATATCCGTCAGCCGAGGTTAAGATAAATGGATTGAAAAATAGCTTAAAACGGCGTGCCTTTTCGAATATAATGAACCTCTGGCTGGTCTACCTTTCATCAATCAGTTATATTTTGGCGGTTTCCCAATAAAAAAGCTAATGAATACCCCACCTGACCACCCACAGTAAATAGGGCGGAAAAAAAAACCTATAACAATAGGGTGGTATCTGTCATTTTGTGTTAGCGACTTTATCTGTTATGACAAGATCTCAGGTCAATCTAATCACCGAAATGACCCAAAACCATCTGAAGTGAGCGAGAAATGTCCAGGAAGCAGCCCCCTGTTTGACTTGGCCATCGATAATTAATCTTTAAACGGAGTTTCAAAGAGGTCCCACCAACCTTCCCTCTCCAAAGTGCGAATTTGAAATATGTGATTGTTAGAACAATAACATCATAATGATGATGACAGATAATAATAAGGTGTAACACAATCTCTTGCTTGGTCAAACCTAATTCTCATAACATAT
Source organism: Styela plicata (assembly GCA_963675895.2). Taxonomy (NCBI): domain Eukaryota; kingdom Metazoa; phylum Chordata; class Ascidiacea; order Stolidobranchia; family Styelidae; genus Styela; species Styela plicata. The sequence continues at coordinate 1,830,211 of OZ023146.1, forward strand.
TTGTTATTCACCATTATCATTAAACCATAAAATGTAAACTGTATACATAATTGTCTTTTATTATTTTGAGGATGCCAAAAATTTTTGTTCAAATTTCGATTGGTTGTCCCAATGATAAAGCCCAATAATAAACGGTACAAAATTAAAAAAAAAAAAATAAGTACACAAAGTGTCACATGGACAACAATGTCAATACTAGGTGGCACTATGGACTATATATTTTCATCCCACTGAATATATAATATAAACATATGTTTCCACCTTGCATGTTTTAATGACGGTATGCGGTGGTAATTCTTTTTATCCTGGTGTAAAGTCTTCAAAAGTTCTTCGTTGCGGTAGGCAGTTGCTTAATTACTGCTGTCACATTTCGTATAATGGTTTGTCTGTTGGTGGGATTCCAGCAAATCTTGTCAACATTTTTGTGTTTGAAAATTGGGTATTAAATTGTTTAGCTACAAATGATACCCAAATATTGTGTCGCTAAAAATGTAAATTTTTCATTATTAATGAACAACCTGTTTATATTTTTCATAGCATGGCGGACGCAGCACCAGCCAGTGGAGGAGGATTCCGTGGAGGTTTTGGAGGTCGTGGACGTGGCGGTAGAGGACGTGGTCGTGGCAGAGGACGGGGACGTGGGAGAGGTCGTGGAAAGGATGACGAAAAAACTTGGAACCCAGTAACAAAGTTGGGCCGTTTGGTCAAAGATGGAAAGATCAAATCCCTTGAGGAAATATATCTTTTCTCTCTCCCAATTAAGGAGTTTGAGATTATTGATTTTTTCCTTGGTGCCAACTTGAAGGATGAAGTTCTTAAAATCATGCCTGTCCAGAAGCAAACAAGAGCAGGACAAAGAACAAGATTCAAGGTGAGGAATGAACAGGGTTAAATCAGTTGCTATGTTATGATATAGATATATGCGAAAAGAAACCACTTATTCTTAAAAAAATTACGATTCAGGTACTATTTAACAAGCGATGTCTTGTTTCTTGCAAGATAGATTGTGGTTTACACAATATTGCACAACTGCCTGACGTTTCAGAAACACGAAACTAACTGCTGTGTATTTGTGCATGCACTAGAAATTAATTACTAAGCCCAGATTTTAAAATTCGAAGGTTTGGATTTGGATAGTCGAACCACCATATTAAAAGCCCTGATCTTAAGTATATGCTTTCAAAAATGTATGGTTAGTGGACAAGGAAAGAATCTTGCCATTCTGCTATTGTCCTTTGCATAGTGATGGATGATCAACTATTAAATAATATAATAACATCCCGCACCCAGTACAAATTAAATAATATTAATTACTGCTTATATTACCCAATCGTGGTATTAGATTAGGAAAATTTCGTGTTCGAAAGTCTGGAATGCTGAGTCCCCATTACATTCAGTGACTGGCAGTCATAGGCTTACCAACAATTTCAATGTTTTTCAGGCTTTTGTAGCTGTTGGGGATTTCAATGGTCATGTTGGTCTTGGAGTGAAATGCTCTAAAGAAGTAGCAACAGCTATCAGAGGTGCAATCATTTTGGCCAAGTTGTCGATTATCCCCATCAGACGCGGTTATTGGGGAAACAAGATTGGAAAACCTCATACAGTCCCTTGCAAGGTTTGATGACTCTTTTTGATTGATTTTTTTGCTTTCCAATGTGTGCAAAAGACCAAGCTTTTCAGAAATTTGTCTGGATTAAAGCCCACCTTTGACAATTTCTAAAACTATATGTTTTGACAAATATTGAAATATTATGCTCAATTCACAGAAATCAGGGATTAACAATCTGTGAAATTAAAGTAATAAGTTCCAACTTTTATGTGTTCATAAATGATTTTTTCCATATAAATGTATTTGTTTTTCTCAGTTTTATTCGAGTGTTCTGTGATTTAGAAAATGTTTATGGTTGTTTTACAAAACTTTTTGTGACTGGTGGACTGTTGGAAGTATTGTCCACCTATGTACGATAAATTATAAGAGATATTTGAGCAGTAAAGAGCAGATGCTAATGATGTATGAATTAATATTTGCTACTCTTGAAATTGTGTTGATGATAATTTAAATCTGAAGCATTTGCTCGAGATTGCATCTCTTTCGATTTTTACTAAAATAGGAAATGAAAATAGAATGAGCCCTTTTACAAATTTATGTTCCCTTGAATTTATAAAAAATTATATTAACGAATTTTTCGCTGCGTTATTGTTCTATAATGCAATGGCGATATGATAGGAATTGAAGCTTCGGGATGTGATGCAAACTACTCTTTTTCATTGTCTAAGTGTATTAACTTGGTATGTACGCATGATAATTAAGTACTATACATGCCTGCATTTAGGTTCATGGAAAGTGCGGAAGTGTCCATGTAAGACTCATTCCTGCACCCCGTGGTACTGGCATTGTCTCTGCGCCTGTTCCCAAGAAACTGTTGCAGATGGCAGGCCTCGAGGATTGCTATACGTCAGCCCGTGGTCAGACAGCCACCCTCGGAAATTTCGGTGAGTCCTCTTTATTTAAAATTATATGCGACTTCGGTTAGCCAACATATACCATAGAATCTCAAGGGATGATAATAAGATGCATGCTAAAAATTCACAATAGAATGATTTTTACAATTGGTCCATTTTTATATCTATGAGAAAAAAATCTATTTCAATTATCAGTTTTAAGTATTTTGATCGAAAAAATTCTAATATCTTGCACCGGATCCTTGAATTAGGGCCATCTTGATTCTTTTTTTTTTTTGAAATTCGCTCGGAGCAAGGCCGGAAGCAGTGCCAAAAGGAACAGACTCGTGACCACTTGATCGCAAAAGTTTTAGAATAGTTCAAGCAACTGCAGTCTGGGCGGAAAACTTTCTGAACTGAACTGCTATGGTAAAGTGCAGGGAGTGGTATCTGCCCTTGCCAATGGAATAATCGTCTGCTCCTGATTCAAGTAAGGTAGTATCCTGATAACGTTACACCCAAAACAGCTCGTACTATCCTGCATCCAACAGTCAGTCTCCTACATACGCCCCTCGTTTTATCCTGCTTCAGTTGAAAAAATACAGGCCAGGTTTATTAAAGCTACATTGCTTTGTTATTATATCAACAAGAACTTTTAGGTTTCTGATCGCATCGATCAGACTAGATCTATTTGTGTGGCATGTTTGACGAAATTTTCGGCTCTACAGGTGCAGGCTTCTGGAATAGTCTGGACTAAAAGGAAGCAAAGAAGTGGTAAATAGTTATACCGGCGTTCATGCAGATACCACTCTCACTACACTTTACCGTGGCGGTTCAGTTCCTTTTGGGGTGTTTCTCGTTGAGTTACGTTGTTGCTACTGCATCTTTTAGTAGGTCCATGAAATCAGTTGGCACTACTTCGGCCTTTCTCTCTGTGAATTCCAATAGAAAAGAAATGAACAACATTTCTGATTTGGTGTACGTGATCGCTTCGTACAACAGTCATGTGAAAATGTGTCTCAAGCGTGACAGACATCTTAGCCATATGGTACAACAATGCATATGATCCAGACATGACACCTTAACTATTTTTTCTTGTTTCAGCGAAAGCCACATTCAACGCCATCTCTAAAACATATAGCTATCTTACCCCTGATCTCTGGAAAGATCAACCTCTTGGAAAGACTCCGTATCAAGAATACACCGACCATTTGTCTAAACATCATTTGCAGTCAGGAGTACAACGCCAAGAAGTGAAGCAATATTAAAAACTTTGCTCATTGCTGCCAATTTTAAGCGGCTAAATAACCTATTCCAAGCAAGATTTTTTGGCTAACAACTAATAATTTTTTTTGGGATAGTGAAAAATCGCTTAGTATTGTCAAAAAAGAAAAAAAAATGGTTGGCTTAGTCGCTCTTTATTGCCGTTATCATGAAATTTTCTTTTCTTTTAGTTCACAGAGGTGACATCTAAATGTTTGATGGAACTTGCTTTTATCTCGTTTATCCCTTGCCAGGAGATCATATTCTGGCATGGTTAGCGGAGTTCCGTTCGGTGATATGTTTTAAAATCTTTTGTAAATTTCTCACTTTACCTGTGTTGTGTCGGTTAGCTTGTTCCATCATGCCACAATACTGTATGATTTGGTATTTTCTAGGTTATGTTGCGACAAAAAAGAAAAGCCATCCACATTTGTTTGTGTTTATTTTTTTTGTTTTTAATGATATCTCCTGCGTTGCGCTTAAATTGACTTCCTGTTAGCTCAATCTGTAAGAGCGTTTCGAGCTATGCATTTTCGATTGAGAGGTCCGAATCCTGCTTGCCACCTCCTAGTCTGGTCCATGCACTGTGCAAAAATGAGTGTTTATGGGGAGGCAGAAATCTTCACTGAGATTCGCAACTTGTGTCTTCACGAAAGGTCTTAGTTTGCCATTAGTCTAGTACTGTCAGCTTTTTTCTGCTGCAGGATAGAATATAAACCTGTAAGTTTGAGTTTTTTTTATTTCCAGTGCTTTGACGCTAACATTAGTCTTTTAGAGTTGCAGACAGACTGCACAGAATCCTTTATCATAATGAGATTCTGTTGGTGGGAATTTGACAACTGACTTGATCGAATGGAAGTAAGGCATCTAGATCACCTAGTGGTCTATCGATAGTTTTCAATTTCTCTGCATTGGTACAAAAAAGTCTCGTTGGGGATATGAGGAAAAGGATGGAACTTAAATGAAATTCAAGAACGTGCGACGGCTAGGTTTTTGTCCATTCACCCGCAACCTCATGCAAAAGCAAACAAATCATTCTGCGATTTATGAATTTTAAATTCTGAACATAGGAAACCAGAGATATGAAAATTAACTTCAAAGATAAAAAATTTACGAGCCGATTGTGACGACGTGTATTCCGTGAGTGTTAAAAGAGTTTCGAGCTATGTGTAGAAAACGCAGTGGGCAAATTTACAGCAAACGCAAAGCGTAAAAAGATTTTTTTAAGGAAACCGTCGCAATAAGAATTTTTGCGCGCTCGTAGTGACTAGTGATGATCAGCACCTGCAGCGACGATGAAAAAAATCCACCGTCAGATTCTGATGCGTCTACTCTCCACCATCCTATAAAAATTTTCATTCTGAGAAGAACAGTTCTTGTTGGTGATCATGAAGGCATATCTCAGCACTGTTGCTTTTGCAAATAATCACTGGATTAGAATGAATGCGGAATCAAGACCGTCGTCCAAGTTGCGTTACAATATATGTATTGAAATTTGACTACATTACTTAATGAGAATTTGAATTAGGTTGCATATCCTACGGTCACACACAGTGCATGTAAAGTTGTCTTACCGATGCATCAAAAAATCTTGACGTGCCTGGCCATATAAGCCTCTGATTTATGACGCGATAATCGAAATGTAATAAAGAAAGTTGTGATAGCAAAATCGATAAGATATGCAGAATTCATATTAATAAAAGTCGCGGTGTAATTTCTGAATATACCGTTAACATCGGTGATTTACTTTTACCTAACATTCACAATGACGTGGGAAGCATTGCCCGAAATATTCCAACTATAGAGCGAAATAAACTATTATCAGGCAGCAAAATTCACGGAAATTTGTGTCAAAATTGAATAAAACACATTGGCGGCGAAATACCCAAACTCAATCAAGAAAATTGCGTGCTCCTCGCGCGCGAAAATTTTATGGGAATGAAATAAAAACCTCCCTTCCCCCTCGCTAACGACTAACTGTAGGTAAACCAGTAACCACCACTTTTACGTTTAACACAGTGCCTTTCGGAACACAGTGTTTCCCAACCTTTTTTCACGTGAGTACCATTTTGAAGTTTTATGCTGTGCTCGTGTACCACCTACATGAGTTAGCGCACTGGAGGAGGGCAAAAAATTTCTATTAAACTTGGTAGCATCAGCCAGGGTTGATGGGATGAATGGAAATGTTTTTAACCACCTGTCACAAGAAGAACAATACAAGGAAAGCCAATTTTGGTAATAATTATTACGATGTCTGCATTTGTTTATTTTCCACTAACTGGCCGATGCGTGGCATACATTTGCTCACAGCGCATCGAAAGTCATCGACTTGATAGTTATCAGGGCTGAAAATTCTTGCTCGCACTCCCACGTAAAATTAGCAGCTGGGGAATAGCATGAGAAGCTAGCTTCGAGTACGAGGAGGTCATGCTAAACCCAGAAGTTTATCGGTGAACAATCTTTGTAGCTCGTCTTTGCTGTCTGGTCAGCCTGGATATCTACGAGTCCCTCCTGCTCCCCAGTTCCGACAGGCAGGTCGGCTGGATCAACAAAGAATGGATCGGTCACGTATGCACAACATGTCACATCCCGGAAGTAATGCCTCACCTCAGCATTGAGAGGGAAGATTTCATGGGAAACTTCATCAGTGGGAGCGCTGTCAAGGATTGCCAAGAATTTAAACATTCCATATTTCTTGCTCTCCACGTACTTCTTCCAGAGATCCAACTTCAGGACAAACGCCTCCGGTTTTGAAATAAACTCTACGACAGTGCAGTTTGGTCCCTGAAATCTAAGAACTACCTTCGGTCTAATAAAAAAACATAATGTACTCGCGTACCACCTGGAAGATCTTCGCGTACCACTAGTGGTACGCGTACCACAACTTGGGAACCACCGCTCTAACACATAAAAGTAAACACATAAATTATCAGAGCGGAAGCGTCAGGGGTGCCCGCTTACGGCTTCCTCATGCCAGGCCCATGAACAGGAAAAATACGATAACCTAATCCATCAACCTTCACCCCGATTCGGAACTGGTATCTGCACGAGAGGTCGTGGATGGGGTACGGTATTTGCCTAACCGTTTACAGAATTTTCCTGTACATGGTTAGTGAAGGAAGCCGTAATTACCGTGCGCCGGCGAGGTGGCAAGTAAGCCTCTCGCACGGGATTCAAATCTGGGATGTTAGTGATGCGGAGCTCGAAGGTATACCTAACGCTTTTGCCGACTGAGCCAACCGGCCACACGGAAGTTTTTGTTCCGCATTGCAGACACCAGTTCCTAATTGCGGTGAAGGATTTTGGCTCACATACTTCTGTTTTTATCCAAGCATTGATCTGGTTGATGGAGGAAACAGCAAGTAGTGCTATTTTTTACCTGAATTTACTCAGAGCAAGGTTTTAAAATACTTTTAAGAATCACTATGGGGCAAAGAGCTCATAAAGGTGGAAATAAAGACTAGAGTATCTTCATTCCCAAAAGATACTTAATGACTAGAGTTTTGAAAACCTGCAGTTTCATACGATCGGGAAAGCATTGTGAAGTCAATGAATTCCAAACCACAGAAGTTCAAAAAAAAAAAACTTCTTGCACAAAATTGTCCGACACTTTGGAACTTCCAACAGTGGATGGATGCGCGGATAGAATATCATTTTTATACAGCTTAACCATATGGCGAACCACGATCTCTCGTGCAGATACCGGTTCAGAATAGGGGTGGAGGTTTTTGGATTATGGTGTTTCTTATTTTTCCTGTGCATGGACCTGGTTGGTGGGGAAACCGTAAGCAGCGCTTACGCGAACCACTGTGCATCGGCGAGGCGTCCAGCACAGCTCTTGCATATAATCATCATCCCTCACAGGATTCGAAGCTGCGCCATGATATTCAGAGATGCATAGCTCGAAGTGTATTCTCAACGCTTTACCGATCGGGCTGACCGGGCACCCAAAAACCCTAAATAAGTCATAACGTAGGAGTCGCATATCTGAAGATTCCCAAGGAGTGAAATTTGTGCTTCCTGTCGATATTGGACTTGAGAGTGATTAGGCAAAGGCAAAATGTTGTTCTGGAGCTGATTTTTCATCTACACGCGGCCACCATGCACAGACGAGGCGTCCAGACTAGTTTATACAGCAAACACCAAATTCGGCCGAAATGTCATTCCTCAAGTTACCCATCTCTGTTTCTGAAGCAAAACGAACGAACACTAAAAATGGTGGAGAATCTAGAGACAGCTTCTGTCTTGCAATCATGAGTGATTTAAATCTAGAAAAAAAGCGCTTTCTGAACATCACCCAAATGATTTGACTGGTCATAACAAAGACATAGTTTAGGAATGCACATTTATCAGCATTTCGAAGTAAACAAAGGGCAGGTATGTTCTCCAGAGTTTTGGGATGTGGGGGTGGGCAACAAACATATATTTTTGTAGGAAGTCGGCTTTGGGATGGATTAGGGTGACTGAGGTTTCAGTGACATAGTTTTTGAAGTATGGGAATTACTGCCGATTTACATCACCACTGCCCAACCCACAGGGATTTTATTTGCCACTTTAAAAAAAAATTTGATAATGAAACAACATTCCAAACCAACAGAAAAAAATTGTCAGAATTGAGAGCAATTCTACAGCTATGCACATGCAACAAAAGAAGTAATTCGTCTGATCATGTTGAATGTGTCACCAATCGATCATGAAGCCAAGGGGTGGGTGATTCATCGATAGTGCAGCGGTCCAGCAAAAATAATCCTGATCCACATTTGCTGATCTCCGCAGAGGTTACGTCTTGACTGCTCCATTCAATAAAAGGGATAAAAATGTCTGAAAAACAGTGGGATCATATTCGGTGTAAAACTCTGGAGTTCGCCATGCTCTTGGTGAACATTCTTCATACATTGGAATTGCAGAATATCTATACGGTTCCAGATTATCACCATATTTATCCATATCAACTTCTTTCAATCTGTTGTCAATCCATACCTAATGTTGTATTTGAATAATAGAGTGTTAAAACAATTTATGGAGAGGAATGTAAAAAAAAACGTTCATCTGTTTTATTACAATGGATGGACACACTGTAAAATGGAAAAAATTGCTCACAGAGCACATATTGTGGAAATTCATTTAATTAGAACAATAACATTCACGAAAGGTTCTCATAGAATTTGGGACTGTGATTTAAGATTCAGACAAAAAAATCTTTGACTGATTTTTTATTAAAAGAGAATTTTTTTATTAAAAGAGAATAACTGAAAAGATCTGTGTTCCATCAGATGTAAGCAATAACCTAAACTTTCTTACCATATTTTTGATACCACTATCAGAGTCTAATAGAGTTGTGTTCAATTGCATACACATAAACTGAAAATATTTCCCGTCAGAAGCAATGCATTGCCCTGATATCGGTGTTGGAAGATCAATAGGAGTATCCTGTCAGGGAAGAAAACATACAAATTTTGAATGAAAAGAAGAAATGAGAATCAAAGAGGCGTATATCATGCTTTTTCAAGGACATCTGCATCTAAACTTTCAACAATAGTGGTGCAAATAACAAATGGATATAAAATCGCAAATAGATAAATAAATCAAATATTGCCTCAAACTTACTTAGCAAATTACACTTTAGTATAGACAGCATAAACAAATTTAACAAAAAAAAATTTAACTGATTAAAATCATCTGAAGTACCCAATCAAATTGCTTTGTCTTAATGAAGTATAAACTTCTATTATAAGATAGAGAAAATATTGAAAACTCTATTATGTGTAGTGGCCTGGTAACAAACAGATGATATTTAGTATTTAATCCTTAGATGAATGCCGCAGAGAAAAAATTTCAAAACTGTTCACGAAATGACATTTTAAATGACACAGAAATTCAAAATTATTTATTTTATCAGGCAGTCCCTCTCTTACATCTTGCTCCACTTCCACCCTATTACGTTTACCATAAACACCAAACATGATAAAAGGACTAATATTTTTTGATAAAATACTCTACTACTCACTCCATAAATTTCAACAGCCCTTGAAAATAATGATGAGAAAAGATTCGATGTCATTTGTCCATACATTTCTTCGGGTGAAAAACTCATAATATTATGAAGTATGAGAGTGTGTATGTGTGAATGACTAAAGCCTGGCAGTAATCCTGTTGATTGAAAATAAAAATCATTCAGAGCAAATTACTGAACTGTCTGGTGGGTATTTTTAAACCTGGTAAGGGTTCATATCTGATTGAATTTCAATTTCGATGCAAGTGCATAATGCATAATAGCAATGGGCAAAAACATACTAAATATTTTTGTGAAACTTCATAAATAACTCATTCATTTTAGAAAAGTGATCGAAAATCTTTAGTTTGAATAAAAATAATCATTATTCAAGGTTGAAAAGAAATTTTCTGCTTCCAAATACAGCTATTTTTTCAAAGAAGAACCAAATATTGAATTGTTATCAAAAATGAAATCCACATCGAAATTAACCTAAAGTTCATTCAATGAAACTGATTGAAAACAAGCACTGTATGCAATTGGGCCACAAAGTTTGAGAGTCTCTCGACTAGTGAGAAAGAATAATAATATTATACCTGTTGAATTGATTGGTTCATAAAGATTTGTTTTTTCCAAATCAACAACAGGAAAAACTGGAAAAGTGTCTGGTAAACTCATTGTTTCTGTTTTCCCCAACTGCTGTTGCATCAGCAAAATTCCTCAAGGGTTCCTTGAATAAGAACATACTAATAATATACAACTATATTTGAATGCTGTTTAGATGGAGTCGGTAGCGCTCAATTTAAAATAAATTTCATACCTCTTCACAAAACTTGATAATTTTATCACAAATACTTACTTGATCTAACAGCTGCAATGTATCTGTACTTTTCAGCATCACCCACCAATCTCTATCAAGATGATCAGCCGAATCCATGCCAATATCACATTCTGAAAAAACGAAAGATGTTAAGATTCGGATTGGCGCATACAAATGAGCAGGGGTGACAGAATCTCGTTTGTCTTCAGGTATCTGAAAGGTTCATGCCATTTTTTTGGATATGTAAAAAAGCTTAAACCAATCAATACTGGTATTTCATAACAGCATAGAATATTTTGAACCTTTTTCTATAGTTTGGTTGCCCATTTGCTAAATTTTCTTTCAATTGCACCCATTTGCTTGGGGTGTCTGAGCAGTGAACATTCAGTCAGTTTAGCACACAGTAATGGGAATTGAATTTTTACTTTCTTACTTCTATGAAAAACAGTTGAAGTTTCCACATTGGTAGCTTGAATTCTTCGTAATAAATCAGGATATTTATAACATTGCGATTGGCATAATCGAAGCAGCTTTTCTGATATATTCGGGCAGTATCTAAACATGAAAGAAAACATTTATTAAAAATAACGAGGTTTTAGAATATTTCCTGATAGATTCAACGTACAAAGTTACCCACTGGTAATTTTGAAATCCAAGCAAATTTAACTATACTTACCTTACATCAACCTGATAGGTAAATCTTACCTTTCCAAAGTTGGATGAACACGGTTATTGTCTTGTATTACATGTTTGTATTTTGCGTCTTTAGTCAAAATTTTGGGATCAATGTCAAATAAAAGACAATGTCGCAGTATCTGAAATTTTTGAATGAAATTTTGATTATATACTACCATTAATAATAACAGATAGTTTTTTTAAAAAATATAACTTTGTTCAAATATGCTTTAATCGGTACAGGGTGACTGATAGATTGCTTTCTAATTGGTTCAAACAATATTATTATCTGTAAGCAAATATTTATTTTAAATTGAAGAAACAGTATCTAAGACAAAGTCATTCAAATCAGCTCTATGTCAAACCACTTTAATTGTATGATCAGCCGGGCAAGGTAAAATCGAATCATCTGGAATACGAATCTTGATTCGAATAAGTTTTTCGAATCGGCTCGAATCATAAATTTCATGTAAATAACAATTTCCCATTTTTACTATTACAACTTGTCTCCATTGTGAAAATTTATTGTTGATAGCATATTTTTCATACACACCCCATGTTTAAGAGCAACAATTTTCATATTTTATAAACCAAATGTAATCGATTTTAGTCAAACTGGACAAACGTCTAGTTCATTTAGCCTGATTTTGTTCTTACAAACAATTAACGACTGATTCGAGTATATTGTGCTTCAATAGACTAAAATACCCGGATCGAATTGCCCAGGCCTAATAATCTGTAAAATAAATATTTTAAACAATATTTCAAATTCAATTTACAAAATGTTTCCCAACTCTCTGCATTTCAGCAAGAGAATATTTACTGTAACTATTTTGTGATAAATATACAAAATCAATATACCGTGTATAACGATTGCCTTCCTGCAAAATAAATCTTTTTAGAAAATGATGAAAAAATGAAATTATATGAATTATATTATATGGAGTTCTAATCAAAAACCGAAATGTAAAAGTATCCGAAGTAGGACATCGCCCACTCCATACCTGAATAACTTTTTCATCCTGATCAGGAATAGAAACCGTATTATAAATTTGTTGAATATTTTCAGGTAATTCCTCGAATAATACACATTTTGTTAGGCAAAGTGATTGTTTCAAACCTTCCAACAGTTTTGTTTTAGAGTTGAACTGATAAATTGGAGTCTCATGGAAATTGGGATGCTCTGTTTCACGTATTTTCGGATCATACCTTGAATGAAAACAATTAGACAATATATTATTGAAGTTTACTTAATCTTATGATCGCTCACAGCGACCAGCATATTAAAAAAAAAATATTTCCTGTTTTTTTGGGGACCAATTTATTTTCACAAATCAGTTCAGATTGGTTTAAAAATAGCAAATAGGTGGTAGATGGTTTTATCATCGCCCAGGGCAGCCACTCACTGCACTTTATCTGGGACTTGATCTTGTAGTAGCTCTTTGACATTAGGGTGGTCGTTAGTTAGCTCCCTTTAGGCCATGCTTTTGATCTTGCTCAGTTTTCCGTAATTTTTATCACGAATCAATTCTTAATCACTCAGTAGTTGAAAAATAACCAGCTGTAGTAATTGGGTTTACCCAGGAATATATTGAGCAAGTTCTTTTTCTCTTCCATAATCGATGTCATTCGCTTTCTTCCAACTGTCAGGTATCCAATCTGATGGAATATTCGCAGGATTTCTATCCACCTAAAACAATCATTTTAAACCAAAATAAGAGGGAAAAAGACTTAGGTAATGGCAGACACAACTTATTAGGAGAGACCGCTTACGAAAAATTTTTCACGGTTGAGCAGGAATGTATCAATTCACAATAACGTGTTCAAAACATATTAAATCTCAAAAGATGTGCACTGTTTCAGAGTCCTCTGACCAGTGATTTTTGGGTTTAAAAGGATGTTTATTGTCAAGGTATAAATTAACTCTGCACAACAACAAAAACACATTTTTGAGCCAAAATCTTCTGCCTAATCAAAGCCTTAACAATAATGCAACATTAGGGTTTCTGCTGTTTAATCAACCAAGTTTTTCTGGCCTATAAAAATATAACACGGTTTAAAAACAATTTTTGCGTGCCTTTTGCGGTCTTTTATCTTCCCAATACATGGGTATTTTTATTCAGTGAAGGATCAAGATCCAAAAGAGGAGCAGGAATCAGGTAAGCAAAAGAGCGAAAAAAGTTACCGGAATGACCAGTAAGCTTAAAAAGTGATATAGATGTGGAATTGCATTCAGAAAAATTGCCGTAGGATGTGCAGTTCCGTCCGATTGGATGGTTGCAATTCCACCGAGTGCATTTCTACTGTATGCAATTCCAAGAGCTTCCACCGATTAGATTTCACAAGGTGTGCAATAACACTTGGTCAGTGGGTAAAATTCCACTGGGACTCATTCAGAGTATCCATTTACTCGGGGACTCGCGAGTGACTGAGGGAAATCTTAGCCTTCTCACTTTTCTCCAGTCAAGTGCTATCCTACGTCTCTTCACTTTTCCCTTCTTGTCGCTGCTTGCATGACACACTGATGCTACTGTCAACAATCCTGAAGACCGCAAAAGATGTCGTTGTTTTGTTAACATTCGAACACATTGTTGTACCATTTTTCTGTTCAGTGTTCGTGTTACTATCCGTAGTGATTTACTTTGGAAATAGGCTAGGCCTAGTTTGCAGATCAAGTTTAACACAGAACATATAGATTATCATAAATCCTGCAATTCTGAATTAGGACAAAAACAGAAAATAAATATTTCAATTACCTAAGACCTAAATTTGATCTAGTGAAGTTTAACTTAGCACATACCAGTATGACTTTGCTAAAAAGGTTTCCATGAAAGTTGGTTCTTTATATCGTGCTTGCATGGATATCTTTCACGGGTTAGGCAATTAGCAATGGTTGCCCGGTTAGCTCAATGAAGAAACAAGCTTTGAACTACTAACTCCTGAGTTCGAATCCCATCGAGGAATGAATGAATATAAGACGGCTGCACAGATATTGTAGCAACACATAATTCTAATTTTGGCATAGTTAGTCAGACGTTTGAGCGTCACTAGGAGTGTCTTACCATAAAGAAATGCACATTGAATTTCACCAGAATTATGTACTAGTCTTATATAAGAAACTGCGCTGTGTGCTTCTTCTGAAGCATCTGAAAAATGGTGCAACTGTATTTCATCAATGTCATCAAACCATCTTAAACATCTTGAATTCTAAAACCTTTCATGTAACTAACTCAGCAAGCCAGCTAAACCAAATTTTTTGAACGTTAATTGGAATAGGGGTATTCCAATCAAAGTTATCTTTGCTAACAACTTCCAGATTGCCAAACTGGGTTGTCTTATATCAAGTGGATCAAACACTTTCCTGTTTTCCCTCGCAATTGGTTGAAGGGAAAAATTTGCGCAATTACTTGAGCAGATGGGGCCAAAACAAAGAAAGACATGCCAGAGACTTTTAAATTTTTCATTAATATATCTCCATCCTTCCACCAGAGAAAGTGAACAAGATTGCAGTCAGAATTCAGAATTCAGAAACTTGGACATGGTGGTACATGGTTCCAATGTCTCCCATGGCCGCAATAGGTTCACGCCTGGAACGTGATAAAGTTTCAACCAAACTATTAGTCAAATCTCGACTTTGCAGAACAATCGAATACTACTCCTGTATTCTTCTCTGGGTGATACACTCCATGGTGACAAGAATACCAGGTTCTACCTACAGTATAATCATCTTCTGCAACTCTTTCAGCACAACCTTTACACATCTTATCTTGTACAAAGGGTTTGTAGTCAGTGTAAAGTTGGAAATTAAATTTGGGATATGTGTTGCATTTTGAATAATATTTGACATTGAGATATTATAGACCAAGCATGAGCCATAAATAAACACTCGATAAATTGAGATTCAACTGTCAGATATGCGATTTTAATTTGTTAAATTGTCTTTTAAAAAACCGTACTTGCCGTACACCGTACATAAATGAATCATTGGAGAAAGTACAAAGTGTGGAGTTGTACGCGTCTAAGGGCATTACAAGACAAAAGATGATCACGACACAACGACACACTCAAATTAAATTAACACCCAATTTTTCTAATACTAATTATAGTCTCATTTTATAGAATCCAAAACATTTCTAATACTCTATATAAATAGTCTAAATCTATGGAATCGCTTTTACGAAGTCTGATGATAAAATAGCTGATTCTACTCTATTGATACATTCCTGATTGCAAATATATGTTTTTAATCTTGATGCTGGTATTTTTGTAATAAATATTGAGCAAAGTAATTGGCCGATAGTTTTTTATTTTTTTTTATTTCTACTTTTTTGGGTATCAAGGTGATGTATCCCAAGTTAGAATGGTTTGATAAATTTTCGGATTTGAAAAATTCTGAAATTATTTCATTTCATTATTTTACGTGCCATGTGCTACAAACCAGATAAAGGTGGCAAAATCGTGGTGGCCTGTATCGATGCTTCATAACATCTGTCGAAGGAAAAATATTTTGTTGACAGTGACAGACGATATGGAATATGATGATGCCGTTGACGATAGCGAAAACTCTTATATGTCTTATTACGACCTCGTGAACAAACTTGACCGATCTCACGTTGCCGCCATCCGCAGATTATTTATATGAATATTTTTATTATTTTTTTTTGAATTCACAATTGTTTTCAACATAGCGGTCCTTCTTATACCGACTTATCGGCGAGTGTCGGTATTTTACTTCTAAAATTCTCCCCCAAACTTTTGCGCCTTATTTTTAGTTTTCTAATTTACTGATTTGAATGAATTATTCGAAGGTTTTTGTTGCAATAACCACCAATATTATTTAATCACCGACCCTTTAACAAAATTTTGTATTGTAAACCTTACGCCAGCTAAATCAATAATTGATTTACTTCTGCACACGACATCATTTAATGAGGAAAATTTTCGGGAAGATGTATCAAATAATCTTGTTTGCTTCATGAATCGAGAGCTTTGCCAACTTCGTTGATAAATTTAAAAGTATCGTTCTGAGACATGCGCTAATGAGAAGGTTGTTTAAAAGCGAAGTTTGATAGAAGAACGACCCTTGGTTAATAAAAGGATTGTTGAAATCCATTGACACAAAAATTTGTGCAAGTCTCACTTTAAAAATGATAGTAATGCACAACAGGTATATTTTGAAAAAAAATATGAAAACGTTCTCACATACTGCAACGTAAAGGTAAAGTAATTTTATTACAAATCTAAATTCAGGGACTGCAACAAGACACCACACAAACCTAGGCTTGTTGCGATAAATCATAAATAATAGGCAAAGAAAAAAAAGCTTTCCTGCAGTACTGCTGAAAGATGATAAGGACATAAATATTACTGATACAAATGTTTTGTGATCATTTCAATAACCTTTTTACATCAATCGGAAGAAACTGGGCCGCCGATCATGCAGCTAAATTCTCTCAAAGATTATTTGTCCAATCAAATTCCATGTAGTTTGAGCCAGCGACAAATTAAGAAGTGTTTTGTGAAATCCTATCCCTTAACAATAACACGGCAGTTGGACATGATGAAATTTCTGTTGCGTTTTCTAAATATGGCTGCTGACCTACTGTCTCCATGTTTTGCTCACTTTTTCAACCCCTGATTATTGAAGCTCCCTAAGTTGTTTTAACGCCAGTATACAAATCTGGAAATAAAACAAGTTTTTAAACACAGACTATGCAGATCAACACGAGGAAGCAGTGGGGTGTAATTCCGAAGTTTTGAGGTTCTTGGAAAAAAACAAAACATAAAAAAAACATAAAAAAAAAAAAACATAAAACTTTTTGTGACACTGTGACACCTCCCCTTTACAGTGTATAAATAGGAATTGGAAGTCCATCGAATGAACCGAAATGAGCAGAAAGCGCACTTGAACAAAGCCCATTATAATATCTGTAAAATAAACAGAGTGAAGTAACTTGGCGACGGTGTGACAAGCTTTGCAGACCGGAAGAAAGTTTGGGGCAACCATATTGATCATATGCCTTAAAATACACTCAAGCATTTTACAGCCTTCCGATAACTAAATCAGTCATATTTTAGTAGGCTATATCCCAATCAGAAATTATATTTTACCAAGCATCACAAACAGGCAAACTGTGCCTTAGTCATTTCGCTTCATTAGAACCCCAAAACCTCTGTTAAACGATGTTTTCGTACCTTAGCACGTGCTAAACAAATATTCTAGTTGTGCATTCCAGCGTTTTGAAACTAAATACTAGGATTTGACATATCGAATTTAGCTCTAAAGTGTATTATTAATACGGCTAAACTTTCTATATATCATATCCATCCATTTATCACATAAAAATGTCATGATAGATGTTCTAGTTATATTTATAGTAATATACATACTGTTCAATATACTCTCACTCCGCTGTATTTTTTGCATACATGAAATTATATTACGACACAGTGTTACAACGAATAAATAAATAAAAAGGACAGTTATAGTGATGTCTTCAGCATGACATACCTTTTTCAACTTTTCTGAATTCAATGCCCAATAAAACTGCCCAAAAAAATAATTGTTGGTGAAGAGCGATAACATTGTCCGACAATAGAATAAGATTTCGTTATTTATTGTTCTGGAGAGAAAGTCGAAATCCGAGATTACATCTCAACCATATAGAGGACCATGACATTTCGTACAGGTACCAGTTTCAAGTCAGGAATTTGAGGTTCTGCTCAACCATCACTATCTTTTTCTTCGCATGCATATGATTTGTAGAGAATACTTTAACTTGAGGTTACGCGGTGGTCCGCTTGAGATATTTTTAACATTATTTAATTATTTAGCGGCGTGATCCATCAGTGCCTTATATTTCACTAAATATGTATGATAAAAACACTTTTGAATCTGGGGATGAAACGGCCCTGTTAATATTTCCAAATGCAGACAGGAGAAGCTAATTACTCATTACGTCGTGTACTTTGTTTCGCTCGTTTTTGGTCTTTTCCAGTAAAAAAAATGTAATGATTTTTTTGTTGTTAAGCATTTGACACTGATGGATGAATGGGGTGTAAGCTCGATTCTGTTTGGGTGTCTATGACCGATTTATGACTAATTTGAATAATTTGTGCTTTGAATTGATTGAAATCGCCGAATTGTCCGCCCATTGGATAGGTATATTGCTGTTGTGGGATAACACAATAGAGACATCATATTCACACGAAAATGTGAGCTAGCTAGTATTTGGATCAAAATTACTTTCTCGTTTGTTGTGGATTTTATTAGTTTGACTTCGGTTCATATAATGAAACTGTGGAAATACATAGCCTAATATAAAAATTCAACAGCGCAAAGTTCTCATCGAATTTTGGGATTTTAGTTTACTAAATACATCTCCACATCACATCAATATTAGTAGTTATATTTGTAGTAACATACAAGCTGTTTAATGTACTCTTACTGCACTGTATTTCCCGAACGCGCGAAATTCTATTATGACGAAGTGTTAACTAATAAATAAAAAAAGACAGTTATAGTTATATTTTCAGTATGGCAGCTTTTCTTCAACCATTCTCAATAAAATTATAAATAATATATTTGTGGATGCACGACACTGTAAAAGTTATGAGTACCAACCCAACATAACTGGTTGACAAACATAGTTGTTGAACAGCTATCACATTTTCCGACAATCCACTAGGATGAGTTTCATTTTTTATTTCTGGGGAGAGGAAAGCTGAGAATTAATCTCAACCATTTGGGGACCTACCATTTTTTGTGTAGTTACCTGTAATGGGTAAGGAGTTTGAGGTTTTTGCTTAACCGCCACTGACGTTTCCTGCGCATGAATATGTTCCGTAGCGGACGCTTTAACGTGCCCACCGCGCGTCGTCGAGGGTCCAATCATATCGCAAGTAATCAACCTACAAAGATTTCGAACGCGGAGCAATTGGAGATGCGCCATTCGAAGAGTATTCCTAATGCCTTTGCCGATTGACCCTATTTTAATGCGGGGTCGACCCTTCAGTCCTATTTTTGTCACTACAGGTCATTTATAAATGCAGTTGATTTACACGCCCACTTGAAATGTTTTCAACATATTCCACCCTAAACCAATTACCTTTATTCATTAAACGAGATTACTTTATCATTTATTGACAATTGCGTGGGAAATAAATCTTGTTCTTCAAGCACAATTCAAACAGATTGGCCGATTGCAATACCTACAAGTTCACATAATTATGATAGTATATTCTCCCGAAGTTAGGATTTTCGAAATATTATTTCGGATGAAAATGTTCAAATAATAACAGGTCACTGAACGTTATAAATAACATTTACTAAGTAATCAAAAAAGAGAATTCAGGTCACAATCAGAACTCAAATTGCAGGTGACGTGTTGTAAACGTGTCATTTTATACATTTTATCCCAAGATTATAGCTCGCAGATCCAGTTATTTGCAAAAATGGTACGAACGAAGAATCTTGAAACTAAATCAAACTCTATATTCCAGTCTGTTAAAACCGGTTTTGCTATTGACATCTTTTACATTTTATTTGTAATAATGCGCGATTTCACGCTCCTTATGCACAATTTATTCCTGATACGAGTCAAATTATTCGGTTTGCCATATTTGGCGAATTTTATATAGTAGGCACTTTTACAACAAAGAGGCCTAGTAATTTTCGTCACTGGGGAGTTTGTTTTCAAGGACATAAATTTACATAGCCTCAAATGCATCGAAAAGAATTTAATAGCAGATAAATAAAACGAAAACGTTAAAATGTATCACCTGAAATGTGCGCATTTAAAGAAGTGGTAGATGGTTTTATTATCGTCCGTCGTCCATTTATTGCACTTTAACCAGACGCTTAGAATGCGATTCTTGCGAGCTACATTTTGTAGTTGCTCTTTACCATTCGAGTAGTCGTTACTTGGTTTTTTGACCGTGCTTTCGGTTAGGGCTTGGCAAAATCGAATCATTTGGAATTCGAATCTGATTCGGATAATTTTTTCGAATCGGATCGAAACTGTTATTCAATAAAAATAACAAATATGACATTTTTACTATTACTATTATCGTCTCCATCATGATAATTAAGAATTTCACAGTTATGAATTACAAATATTAGCTTAAACAGACTTAAAGCGATGTGTTTTCAATCAAACTCCGGTTCAAGAGTGAAAGTTTTCATTTTAACGACAAAATACAATTGATTTTGGTCAAATCTCGTTAAAATCGTTAAAAAGGAAAAATTCCACTTCATTTGGCGAGTTTTTGTTCCTATATATGACCGATTCACGATTTACTCGAATAATCTGTGCTTCGATTAGAATTGCCCAGATTTGCCCGAATTGCCCATCCCTACTCCTGGTCTTGCTTAGAAAAATTGGAGTCGGAAAAAATTGCGCAAAATTGTCCGAGCTCCACAAAAAATGATAGTTCGATGCTTCAGAAAAATTCATGATTCGAACAAACAAGGGAAAGTAAAATTTAATGAAACACCTGTTGTAAGAAAGAATCACGATGCTATTACCCAATCAGACAAGCTTAAGTTGCAGATGGACCACGTCACAGCGTATACTTTACAAAATAGGTATGATAAAAAATATTTTCGACTGATGCTAGCTGTGGGCCTGGCTAATTTTAACACATGAGAACACAAAAAGCTAATTATTTATATACGTTTTGCAGTGTGTTATTTGTAATAAATGAAGTATATGTGTTGTAGAAAATTTGTTAGAAATATGATAGCGCTTATCATTGTGGACATGGCATCATAGTAACGTCATGTGAATTTTTTTCGAATTATTCGCTATGGACTGTCCGTGAACCTACCGGGGGCTCATACCCAACCACCATTAGTCACGGACATTTGTAGGAACTGTACATCTGTTTTATGTTACAACTACATGCGAGGTGTCATGCTGAAGGGCACGCTCGGTGGTGAAAGGATCAAGCATCGATGCATTAGCCTTCCGGGAAATAAGATCGCGCTTAACCAACTGAGACACCGAGCCGGGCCTGACTTACACTGAACTGACACAAAATAGTGATCAAATAAATCTTGATTAGTCCTATACGCCCACTGCAGGACACGCAGATGAATGGAAGGTAGAAACAACGGCAGACATGCAATTGTACTATCTGACCCTCTTATATTTCCACTGTGTAAATATGACTTCTCGGGGACAAATGGGCAAAGCATACTTTTGTTTCATATTTCGCACGATCCCCCAGGACAGATACGATTCACTGCACTTTATTACACCGGTTCGGTTCCGTGACGGATGTTTTCCAGTTAAATTGCAATCGGTTGTACAAAATTTATTACCCTCTTTGTCATATAAGGCCCATAACTTACATTCAGTGCTGCTTCCAGCAAAATTTTTAAGAAAAATGGCTTCTAATCTGGAAGGTAACGGCAGACACAATTGTCATATATTACATGACTATGACATATATATTGCCTATGAGATGTGTCTTTGTTTGTGCCGTAAGTACAAATTTCGTGACACGAAAATCGAACAAACCCCTATTTTTCGCAAAAGGAAATGGGATACATTTGTCACGATCACTGAGGCGAAAAACGACCCGAACAGGACTTATATATAAACCGCCTCGCATTCTACTTGAATCTATCCACCTTCAAGATAGAATTTGGTAAGTACCCTAATGTATACAATACATAAGTAGGGGATAAAGTTCTGAGCGACTGGCAAACTACCGTAGTTCTTCTTCAATTCTTGCTTAACTGAATAAAACTATGACTAAAACTGTTTTATGTAACGGCAATTTGGATTAGCAATCAATTGTTGAGAATAGAAGCCTTGATATATGTGATATTTTAAACAACTATAGAATGGTGCTTTTAATAAGTCAAAGATTGAATTCTCCGATCGAGATCTCCTTGTTGATGCAATTCGCGATAAGTATGAGCCGTTGATGGGACAGGTCATAAAAAAATTGTTCTTATAGTTTTATTTTAATAGTATCGATTAAAATTACTGTCAGGGAACATAGATTTTACTGCATTATTGTAGCAGTGTAAAATGACTTAGCTTGAAAGATTTTATGTTTTCGAAAAATGTTCTTCTAGAATTATTCTTTACTTTTTGCAGTCGAGTTGTACGTCAATATGGAATATTTTCTGTCACTGGTATGTTTTGGGTTATTTGCTGTCGTTGGAACGTTGGCAGGTAAGTACTCGTGAAAGTCTATTAAAGTTCGATTCGAAAATATAAGTACATTCTTTGGCAATATTTCGATTGTGAAGGCTTGAAACCTCACGAGATAAAAATTTTGGGCTCTGATACATTCTGCAGCATTTTATTGTTATATATGCAAACAAGAAACAATCATATACACCCGGGAGGACACCCGAATCAAAACTCAGATCAAAACTATCTCACTCAGATGCCTTAGAACCACAGATAGCCGCGCTTAAGCCAAACGAAACTTGTTACGTCAACAAATTTCTGATTGGAGGATAGGATTGTTTGCTCATTATGGCGTAAGAAATATTTCTGAGTAATTTTGTATATTGCGATGGCTAGAAAATGTCATTCTTCTTCCATAAAAATACCTAATTATGTAGGAAGTCGGTAGATTATATTAACCCGCATTATTTCTATAACCCCAAAGACACACCTTTGGGACTGATCGCCATCGATAATCAATTTTTTCTGGATAAACATAATGAATTCCGAAAAGCTGCTCAAGCCGCAGATATGAGAATTATGACTTGGAGCAACACCATTGCAGAATTTTCTCAAACCGTAGCAGAGTACGTAATTAATGTTATTCAAAAACTCATATGTTTTCACGATATTTTTAAGGTGTTTACCTGAAACTCCTAGTACAAAATATGAATAAGACGAAATATTTAAGATATGGTTTCCGTTTTCAGATACATTTCTATTGAATGGAATATTGAATTATATTTCTTATCTAAATTTTTTTTTTTAAATCTGTTTCTCTTCCAAAAATAGTAGGAAGATTTAATATATCGCACATCACATTGGTAAATGTATTTCAAAATATACGTAAATAGGGAATAATAACAGGCATGGAATGAATAAGAAAAGACAAGTATTTTCTTTCTAAACTTATTCTGTAAAGTTTCCCATTCTTCAAAGAACTGACCGCATTGAGCTCTGCTAAATGTTTATTGTCATTCCTATGAGTTTGGTCGATAAATATTTTCAGCAATTTTGTTTCAGCAAATGTTTATTCGAGCATAGCCGAGGCAGTGGTTACGGAGAAAATTTATATGCTTCATCTGGTGTAAGCGAAGATGGAGCTGTGAAAAGTTGGCATGACGAGGTGATTTTTTGTCCAAAGAATTATACTACTTTGGAGTAAATATACTAACAGCAGAGAATCTTGATATGTACCTTTTTGCCTATTGCGTGAAAGAATTTTCTTTTTATATTTAAGTGATTGGGGCTTAAATGTCCTAATTATTATACTTCGAACTCCATTGTTTTCCGTATTAAAGTGTTATTGTCGTCATCCGATATGATGCTACACAATCGCTAAAATTAGTACTTTCTAGTTAGCCATCGCAAAATTTTAAAACTTTTTAAAAATACTAATATGGGATTGCCTCAAAATTCATTCAAAAGTTACGAAGTCGACTAAGAGATTTTGTTTGGAAGGGCTTAGATTTCTGTACACGAAATAAACGAGAAACGTCTGGTTTTATCTTGAAAGTTAGAATATGGAATAGAATATGTTTAATCTTTGGTGTAATGCTTTTTATTTCCTAAAACGAAAAATAATACTGATTGATTAGGACTTCAAACCATTTGTGTGTTTTGGAAATGACAGTAAAAATGTATTTAAACCGATCTTACATTAGGGTAGATTTATATTCAAAATGAATAAAAAAAGTTGAAAGAAAATTTTCTGGTGAATACTTTTCAGCTCAGAAAACTTATTACCAAAATTCGATGTCCAATATGAACCAAAAATGTACGCTAATTTTTGTTGGAGATGACAAATAATTATCAGTGAAAGATCTCCTTTTTTGAGTCTCTTGTTAGGTTTTATAAACATTCCTTTGAAATTACATTTGGGGGTACCGAATACAGTTACAACAGAATAAATCGAATCCAACATATTAACTATTGTGATGTAACGAATCTTGAATGAGCCGATGGAATCGGTATCGGCAAGCATTGGTGAATTTTTAAGTATCGGTATTGGTAAATTTTTATCACCGATATCGCCGACACCAGATACGTCTTTACAACGGAGCGTATGAATACGCTTTATTTACTGACAATAAATGGAAAGACCTCGCATTCCACCGCTCTGAAAAATAATTAAAACGAGGCATGCCTTGGGGAAAAAATTTAATGCATACTTTGGGTTTTATTAAATAAAACCATCAATCCACTGACTATATACTTTTTTGAGGCAGAAAAAAATGTTAGGTGTAGCGTTAGTCGTGTAACCACGAAAATTTGTACGCCATGTATGCTTGAACACAGCATCAATTCAGTATAATTTCACCCATAAAAGTTTGCACTCAAATGGATGCAACAGTTCAAGGGTGCGAACGTACTTAGGCGCACACATACGTGGATGCGACTATAACAAGGGCATAAGCATGTGGATAAAAGGCCTTTAACATAATTAATGAAGTACTAGGTATCGGCATCGGAATATAATTTACGAAGGTGGTGTCGGTAGTTGTATCGGTACCGGCAAAAATTTTGGTTTCGGTCCATCTCTAATCTGGATATCTTCCATCGGTCACAGATAAATAAACATAGAGTGGTTTGTATCTACACTGTAACAAAAGTACAGTAAATTTACTGGTGTCCTTCGCGCAGCTCCGTATCCATATTTGGCCAAAAAAAAGTCAATATTGAATTTTTTCAATACCGCCAAGTAAAATTACTGTCCAAAGACCAGTAGTTTTGTTGAATTTTTTGTTACAGTGTACGTCAAGAAAAATAATAATCATTTAACCCTTTCTTTGCTCCTGTTTTCGTTCATTACGCTACTTAGAAAATGCGTCAAAGCAAATCCGCACTCTAATCGGGGACAAAATTTTATACGAAAGCAAAGAAACATTAGAAACATCCCAAAATTTATGACGAAGCAAGCCAGCATACGAATATAACTTAAATGAGTATTAACATACCAAATACATATCTAAAAAATGAAGTATATCCTATATTTGTGTTCCAGATTAACAACTATAACTTCAACCAACATAGTTGCAGTGGTGTTTGTGGTCATTACACACAAGTAGTTTGGGCAAAAAGTTATAAACTCGGTTGCGCCGCAACGAGGTGCAGTGGCAGGTGAGTTTTCCCTTCATTTTTTTTTTGTTTTATTCGTGTAACATTTTGCTTAACGTGCGGTTACTGCAGCTTTTCACAAATGCAAACTCGATATTTTAAGGATTGGTCACATGCTGATCATAATGACTTAAAAACTCGTCTGGACATTGAACATTTCCGGCGCGATCCATCAGTGGCCCATACTGAATAAATCCAGGTTGAATATCTCGGGCGGGCTCGTTGACGCATGCCCACCACATAACACAAGGTGTAATTGGGTAGGCTACGCCGAACATGAAAGATCATATCTTTTCAACTACTCTAACCCTGTCCGTCTATAAGTGACCGGGGCCTTACAGGGGGTTGTACAGGGTGATCCACTCCCAGAAGTGGCTATGAAAAACATGCCTGGACATATATTTTCTAACTGGTGATCGACTCGTTCCTATTAGGCATTTTTGACATTATCATAACTCCGCGATCACTACCTTTAACCACAAGTCTGAGTAGTCTACTGTATTCTCTGTCTGCGAGAGTTCGTTTAACGTATGAAAGCTTGATCTTTATTGATGGTGTCGCTCGAGGCTACGCTATTAAGTGGTGATGGTAGGGCAAGGCTTCTGACAAGAAATTTTTCGACAAATAACACGAACGACGGGTTAATCATTTTTTTTTCGATCAATGTAACCTAGGATTATTGTTGTCGGAAAGTGGAAAAATGCGTGTTTTATGTTTGGCCGTGCCGGACCAGGTTATTGCAATTTCAGTAAATTTCTTGGCAAAATAAATTAAATATATATCATGCAATACGTACGAATAAAAGTTTACAGTTTGTGCTTTTGGTAGATCTATTGTTATATATACATTTTTGCTTCATTATGTTTGCAAAGATCAACTAAAGATACTATTGTTCTTTCGCTAAATAGGTCCGGATTTCCAGGGGGGGGCGATTTTACATACGTCGTCTGCAACTACAGTCCGCCAGGAAATTTCCAAGGGTAAACATTTTATATTTATGTTAAAGTTGTTTGTATGTCATTATCAATACATTACTTTTTAGATCATTAACTTTGGAGTAATTCAAAAACGAACCTGAATTTGATGAAAAATCCTAGAAAAACGTCGCGTCAATCTCTTTTGCGTTTTATCATTTTTTTTATCCATAGTCAACAGCCTGCATCAAATTACAGTATTTATTGTTCAAATATTTGTGACTCATGCGTCACCGAATAAAATTTAGTTTAGCGCAATTTTTATTGAAGTTATTATGTGACTGGACATTCACATCGAATGTTGTTTTTCAGAGTAAGACCATATACTACAGGAACACCATGTTCCGCTTGTGATGCAAACGATTATTGCTATCAGGGTCTTTGTGCTAATATTGAAGAGGACGGAGTAAATTTCCAAGGTATGTCGTGTTATTTAATATAGGTGTTTTGAGGTATCTGAATTTTATCAGCAGCAAGTTTTATGCCTTTCAAGTTTCCCGTATATTTGAAAAAAAAATAGAGTCGTCGACAAGTATTATTCATACTCTTGTTCAAAGATTTTCATTTGTAACAATACTTCGTTATTTTCATTGGTTTTGCATGTGGCTTTACCTCAATCAGTGACGAGATCCATCAGTGACCCATACTTAACAAAACATGGTTGAACCAACCTTTTTTGACTGGTACGAAGGTTAGGTTATCAACTAAAACACCCGAGTGTTGATGATCGATTACTTAATATTTAATGTATTAAAATTGTTCTAGTCAGATCCATTTGTAAACCATTGAACTCGGATTCCTGAATATAATTTTAAAAAATGTTAGAAATCGATGGCATTCTTAATTCTGTACGGGGATGTTATTTTATGTATTAGGGAGTGGATAGGGCTGGACAAAACCAAATTATTTGAAATTCGAATCTGATTCGAATAATTTTTTCCGATTGAATCGAATCACTAATTCCATAAAAATGACAAATATGCGATTTTTACCATCATTATTATTGTTCCCATTATATTTAAAGATTATGAAAGAAGGTTTATTTTACAACCTAGTATTGGTAGATTTGATTAATTTTTATATTGATATTTTGTACATGAATGAATGCCTTAACTAACGTTATACGGCAGAAAGAAAAGAACACAAGTAGGATAAAATTGAAGCGAGTTGTTCAACGCTCATTGAGGCGTTCCCTGAACTAAATCTGGCTAAGACGAATTAATATGTAATTATTTGAAAAAAAATGATCCTTTTCTTCTAAGAAACTACACCTACAGCGTCTACTGCTGGTAGCACTACGGACCCTCCATCGCCTTCAACAACAAGTAGCACTACTGATTCACCGAATACTTCCTCTCCCACAAGCATTTCTACATCTACATACTCGAGTACAGGTAGTACTGATCCCTCATCGACATCAAGTACAACTGAATATCCGTCTCCGTCCACCACAGACTCGACTCCGATTACCTCAACCCCGGATACTCCAACAGCATGTCCGAACCAAGGTAAGCTTTGAAGGTTGCGTAGATCTATATGGCTTCGAAACCCGCGCCAATAGACATCTGTCAAGGATTTGGATTCCTTAGTCCCCGTTTTTTACATTTTTAATATCAAAATTTGCGCACAAGCTTGAAATCTTGTATCCAAGGAAAAATATGTTTTCAATGGCATGCGCTGCATTCTGTTTGAGAATGTCTTGCGTGTCGTTTTACTTTTTATAAGAACACGAGGGAAGGATGTATATCGGCAAAGTAGGAGAACACCAAGATGATCTATCAGGGCTACAGCTAAAAAGCTTAAGCGGTCTATAGTTGTTCCTCCAAATTGTCTCAACAAATACTCGTTCGTTACATCCGCTGATGATTAAATCACAGAACAAAATTGCTTTTTCAGCAACTTCAGAATATTTATCTTGTTTTCGACGCTCCATTGCAGCATTGTCCAAAGGTTTTTAAATAATTTATAATTTAAAAAAATAAGCAATTTTCGTCGTGCTAAATTTTTCGCGCAAATCTTCCTTACCCAACTAGACGAATTCTTTTGTCAAGTATGGTCCATAGATAGCCCGCGCCTGAGCATCGCGACCCATCAGTGATTCATGTTCAACAAAACATAATGCAACAAGCATTCGCTCAATGGGCATATGACGTAGAATTACAAACTCCACGAATTCATTATAGTTTTTAGCAGATTGCCCGCATTTGGATCGACATTAGCCTTGTTTATCAAGTATGACTGTGACATATCGTCAATTTTACCAAACCACAAGCCATGTCAATTTTTTTTCATTCGACCGTCGTTAAAAAATCGTCGCAAAAAATGCGTGTTCTTGTTTGTTCAACGACCCGTAAATATAGGTAACACATTTAAAAAACTTCGTGCTCATATTTCATTGACGCAAGTCGTCTATTGTTTGTGAAAAAATAAAAATGGCAGAACGCTCTATGCAGGTGACACCGTTACCCTGACAAAAATAATTGAACTTACAGATTGTTCTTCTACGTGAACAGCGTAAAAACCCTGCCTACATTCTTATTTAACCTCCGTGTTTATATGTTACAATGCTAAACATACCCAGTTTGAAATCGTCATAAGTACACATAAGTACACATCTTTTGTGACATATGCGTCAGTGTTGGCAATTCTAAGTAAAAGTAACCATTTTATCCAGCATGCCCTTTGCTGAATTTATTTGAAAAATATTTTAACGCATTTTTCAGAATATGTAATTTGCCTAATTTTTGCTTTTTCTACCGTATTTTATTTTACAAGCTTTGTTTGTTAATTTAATTTGATAGAATTTACCGTCAAAACGAAAAGTAGGTAAAGTAATTAGGCAAAACATAGTAACTTCGGCGATAGTCAGGTAGTTTGATGAAGTGATGCTGTACTTTACCTAGTACTAGTAAAAACTAGGTTGCTTCCCATTGTACGTGCCTGGTGGACCGCTCCAGGTCGGGCCCATGCTTGCAAAAAATGTGTTTGCAAAAAGTGATGGATATCGTGTCTATATTTTTAAGCTCTGCCGTATGAAAAAGCTATACGGAGGTTTAGCAAAATTGGCGCAAATCGTTTTAAAAATACAGCCCAAAAATATTCAAGCATTGAATCCACAAAATGTTCCGATCAAAGTTTTAATTTGAAAATAATATTTGCACTCCTATATAGGTACACTGTGACAAAATCACTTTACTTGGCACTTGCAGTAATTGCATATAAGTTTCTTGTTGATAATATTTATGTCAAGTACGGGATGTTGATGGACCGCACCTCGCATGTGCGTTCCACCAATAGCCAATAATTGGTCAAAAAGCCGACTTCACCTTTTCAATACTTTCCAATTTCGATATTCACCAAGTGAAATCCTATTGTAAACCTATTGTTAAATTCCATCGAAAAATGTTCAATGAGTTTAAATTCGAAAATATCATTCTACAGTAATGCAGAGTTCGGTTGGATCGTTCGTTCGGATGAACCTAATCTGTAGACAGGATTGAAGCAAAATAAATATGAAAATGGTGAAAATTTTGAAGAAGCGCTGAAACACTGAAGTCCGACAATTTTCAACTTTCAATTTTAAGACTCTTTCTTTATTCGTGATTCGGCATGTGCCTATTATGACGTAATAAATTGAGCACGGCATTTTTTCACACCCTTCCTACAATGTTCCAAATACGCCAATTTTTACTTCGATGTTGCGACGAATAGTATTCAAAATTATGATTTCCAAGGTTTAGCATATTGTTATGTATACAAAGCGAAGATCAAAATAGGTTCGGAAATGACATTTGAGAAAAGTAGGTCACGCTATTTGTCGCACGCAAGGTAGGAAAAAGGGTAGCATCCCTGTCAAAAAAAAATTTTTGCCGAGTTTTTAGTGGACCAGTATAAAACATATCGGACAAAAAATTTTGATGGTTTAGTGAACATCGCAATCAGAAATAGTATTTTGTCAAGCTTGGGCTACAGATGAACCGCGCCTTTACGGCGCGATCCATCCGTGACCCACGCTTTTCAAAACTTTTGTCGATATTTTTTAGACTTGGATATTTAGAACTATATATAGAAGTTACGTCGATATTTTTTTAAACTTGGATATATAGAACTTATATTTGTTTGAAACCCAGTTGAATGCCGTTTCTGATAACACCCTTCCAATGCATTGTAAACCAATACTTTGTATTTGTTGTTTGATGCAAAACGTCATTTTCTCACGATGTCCACGTTTAGTTGCAAATACTTGTCGAACCACTTAATTACTAAGGATATATAGGTTGCAAAATCGTACTTGGCATATATTGCATGAGCCATAGATGAACCACGTCTCCACGGTGCGATCCATCAGTGACCCATGTCCAATCCGTTGAGCCTCTAATTACGTATAGCGTAGTTTATATTACTACACATACACTGTTTATATAATTTTGTTTGTATTTTTAGTAAAATACGATGGCTTCAATGTAGCACGGTGTTGATATTATAATGCCATGCAAACGATTGTTTGAAAGCTGTATCAAATGTTAGTTCTGGAATTAAAATTTTTTTACCCAACTTTCTCGAACGCTACATTTATCCCAGTTGTGTAAAAAAAAGTTTGAATGGAAGGCACAATCACAATCGTCAAAATAGCGTTAACAAAATATTTAGAAACTGTGATACTTACTACTCGCTGTCTGTACTGTTACAGTAAATTTACTGTTCATTTGCAGTAGTTATATATTTGAGAAGTTTAAAACCACATTGTTGGTGACGTCTACGCAAAATGGAGTTTTTTGATGGGGGCATCCCCGATGTTGCGGTCCGTCAACAACTATATGTGTTTGCCAAAAAGGTGGTTTAATAGTTTTACATCAATAATACCAAGTAATATTATTGTCGAAGTAAGTTGATGTTTCTGCATTTTCGTTACAGTTTATTGTTGCTAATACAAATCTTCATCTCATTCCCAAAATTTTGTTTCAGGATGTAGCAAACCTTGTGAGGTATCAGCGGAAAAATATGACGAGGCAATGAAGTAAGATTTATTTTACCTGATGCTTATCCCGATCGGAATACCTTCTTTTTGTAAGTATGAGTCACTGATGGACAGCACCGCCAAGGCGCGGTCCATCTGTGGATCATGCGTATAAAATACATTTCTTCATAATTTGGCCTAAAAGTCTATACATTTTATATTTTTACCTCAACGAAGTGTGGATATTTAAGTTTGTTGAACTTGCTGCTGGTTGTTTGTCGAGTTTTCTGACAAGCATTGTTCGGTTCGTGTGTAGCGCTTTGTTAGAAAGTAGATGGTGCGACTTTTGTCAATTTACTTGATCACTTGTAGACGCAAAATAAATTTATAAAAGCTTGCCAAACCGCCGTAGTTTTACGAAACAAAAATCTTCACGATGACAGTGATTTTGATTTGAAGAAAGCCGACTGAAACACAACATGTCGCTTTTTTGCTCCGCTCTGTCCTGTTAGATTTTTTTTCGATTAATGTAAAAATAAGAAACAAAATAGATTCATGTTTTTTGAATTCAATCAAAAATTAGGTTTGAAGAGATTTTTTCAAATTGTAGAAAATTGCTGATCACCTGTCGCACCGTTACCCTAACTTTTTATAAATATATATTTTTCACTAGAAAATGGAGAGATGCAATGTCTCTTTGGCGTAAAAACATGGACGAATACCGCAGCTGTAATCAATAAAACAGACGCTTTCACGTAAAAAAAAGGATCAGCACATATGAATCGTCTCGAACATATATTCAAGCTCTAGAAATTGGTCAAGTAAGGATTCAACTAATACAATGAACATTTGCACTGCTTTAGAAGTTACACGCTTATATAGAACGAGAATTCAAAACTTCATAACAACAAATTCGTGATCCCACAACAAGTTTTGTTTATTTCTCAAACGAACATTTACACAAGGGGACATGTCGTCTATCTGACTATACCTGTGTGCTACTATTAGGAATTACAGATCAAAGATGAATGGAAATTTTGAAGGCGAACATCAGAAATTTTCATTTTGTGATTATTGAGTCTCAGATAGGCCTCGAACTGCATAGTTCGATTGATTTGCACTACATTGAGTACATACAAAAACTACCCACATACGATTGAAAAGCATTCAATAATGGTAAAGTTTAAGCTGAATTGCTTTCACAGAAATATTAAAAGCAAAATTCTAAACGTATTTTTAATACTGCTTTATTCATTACGTTGAACTCGTACAATAAAAAATTGTCAAGTCACCACGAAGCGCGACGTCGAGGAACGTGCTCCGTTTAGTCCCGAGTAGCGACAAAATTTCGGTCATATTTATGTCGTGTTTTATCCTTTTATAGCTTGCTGTGTTCATCTTTCAAATATATTCAAAATTATGCACAATTTTATATTATTGAGAATAGTAATAGTCTGGAAGCAATGGCCTAGTATTTATCATGTTGTCATCGGAGATTGAAGATCTCGGCTTGTTAATTCATGTCCAGCAGTCTACTCAAGACGTAAATGAACTGTGTAACGGTCGGCCGAATCGAAAATAACATATCTTTCCAACAATACCAAGCCTTGTTCATCTTTAAATGGCAATGGATATGGAGTGTCCATAAAAAAAAAAAAGATGGAATTTGCACAAAATCTAAATTTCAAGCTCAATATCATGGACTGAGACATATGCTTGATCATTTAGTTAGTACATTTGGAGACCTCGTGAAATAATTGAATATTATGTTGGTGTTGATCTTATTTTCAAAAATTACTATTTCATTCCAGATGCCTCAAAACCCATTTTATGTCAGAGAAGGATTAGGATTAATTACATTGAACGACTTGAAAAGAATGTTTTCTCTGTTTTCTTTTCCTGCGGGATTTTCGTTGATTGGTGCTGACAATATGACAACCTATAAGTCCCCAACGCCAACAAAAACTTAGCAAATGGATACAGAGTATAATCCGCTTATGATTCGTGTCTGACAGAAGATAGTTAGTTTATTAGACAAGAAAAGATTAGAAACTGTCAGGTTGAATAATTGTATCAAGAGATTAGAAACTTTGTACTTTGCTATCACAACAATATTCATTTGTTATGTTGTATATTTGTAAGTGATTTGCGCACTTCCGATCCTAACGTGTTTTGCTATATCACCTTGTAAAAGAGTCAGAATTTTCGAAACGAAATTACAACCCATTTTAGCAAATCAATAATCCTCACGATATAAAACTAACGATAATCATAGTTTGCAATATCATTTCAAAAACTTCTAATGTTTTCGTCGTGATGGATATAGGGTCCATAGATATACATATGTCGACAAAACGTAAATTGGGTTTGTTACGTTAGTCTCGTTTCCATTGTTATTTTTCATAGTTGTGTTGAAAGACTTTTGATCATGGGTCACAGTCAGTAATGTTAAAGCAGTTGAATCCGGGCTACATAAATCTCGTCAACAACAGAGCAATACTTGACCGGTTAATGTATTCTATTCAGCAAAAACTTCACTTTGATATCGGGATGATAAAGATTACTTCCTGATTTCCCGATCTTTATTTTCAGAAACTCCTCATTCATTGATATACAAAATTAACAGATGTTTCTGGTTGTTCACGCAAGTAGTTTACAAAATTATATAATTGACACGTAGTCATAATGAATCCTTTACCTCGGCGAAAGTCATTTCATGGTTGATTATAGGTATTATTTATACTTGTCATATTTTGAGACGATACACCGGCACAATTACTACAGTTTACTCCAAGTAAGGCCGGAAACAGTACCTCACAGGAAATACCTAACTGCCACTGAATAGCAGAAAACTACTACGAGACGTTGATGCAACAACAGTAATCTAAGCGGAAAAAATCCCAAACGGAAAGACGCCAACGCAACTCTTTCACAACTAAGCACAACAAAGTGAACTGAATAGTAAATATCTGATACAAGGCAACAAGTGAGCCAGACGTAAACAAAGTAATCAACCAATTTAGGATTACGTAATCATGGCGGTAGCTCAGCAATTACCAAATAACAGATAAGATTCAAATCACATAAACAGTATTGAAAAATAGATACATCACAATTATGTACTGAATTAATTTTTACCACATTCTCCCCCGCCGATATTTAATATAATGAGGAGGGTCCTCGGTCGCTATTTATGAAATTTGGCAACCCAAGCAAGCAGAATAATTTCACTAAGCAATCGATAACAGAAGAAGTGATCATGTTTTTGCACGGAAGAGTAAACGAAAATCTTCTATATTCATCAAATCACGTGAATGAACAAGTATGGAGTACGGCATTTGATCGGATCTTCGGAATCTATGTTAATCTTTGGAATCTATGGACCTTTGGAATCTATGCTATCTAACTATTTCCCAAGGACGGGTGGCTTTGGCCAAATTTTGATCAGGCAATTGATAAAATCGAGGCTCCAGCTCAGCGCATATTTGACTGGATTTACAAACTCTTCTTACGCCTTCGACAGAATAAGGTAGAAATTTCACTTCGTACAAACTGAGTCAGTCTCGTAATTCTTGATGACCAACACACAATGGATTTCACGAAGATCAGGAGGAGAAATCATGTAACCACATACTCGAGAATGTGTATCGGACACAACGTTTTCTTTACCCGATTTGTGCTTGATGCTGTAGGAGAAAGAGCCTAGTTCTGCTCTCTACAACTGAAATTATACGTTGTTCATCTTTCCCTTAGTTTCGGGATTGCACATAAAGAAGACAGCTTTTTGATCGGTTCCGATCGGCCCCCCTTGTAGGAAATTACTTCACTTCCGAACCTGCTTCGATTGCAGCAGGTGCTTCTTTTTCCAATGTTGAGACGATGGCAAGTGGTCAGACTTAATAGGAGGTCGTATACGGGAGGGAAAATCGTGACATTCCAATGATTCTTTTCAATTCCTTATTCGTAATGGGCAGTTTTAATTCTAACGAAAGCCTTACCAGTTTCAGGGTAGGGTTGGATGCTGCCGTAAGAAATACGATACCCATGCGAATTGATTTCTCTCTGAGCAATAACATATTTGCTCGGATTGAAAATCCAATTTTCAGCTTTTGCGGCATCAAAGCGATCTCTGAGCTTATTATCATGCTCAGCTTTATCATTACTAACTACAGTAATGTTGTCAAGTTAAGCGTAAGTGCCATGCAATTTATGTTTTTCTACCAGAGAATCAATAATTCTTTGACAAATAGAAATACCGTTGTCGCTTATGACGCCCATCTCTGGTAACCAAAACTTGAGACCGCCAAGGAGAGTGGGATGTTTCAATAATGCCCTCTTTTAAAAAATTTGCAATTTTATTTCGAATGAAGTTTTTGTCATCGTTGTTGAAGCGACGTGATTTTGTCGCAATTGTACGACATTCGTTTTGCAAATTGTAGAATAGATTGGGTGTTGGGACACGAGAAGCTGCAACACCGCATGATTTAAAAGGATTTTCTACAATGAAAGCATCACGCAAACTTCCCGATCTGAAAGGGACTGACCAAACTCCAAATTATAGATTTGTCCACAAAACTCTGAGGTGGGGACGGCGCCACTGATCTCAATCGATAATTTTGTGAATGCCCTTGATACGCTAGAGTCCACAGGTAACAATTTGAGCTGCAATTTTTCAGCAACCACTGAGTTAAGAAAAATTTCCGAAGCACCAGTATCTAATATCGCTTTAGTTCCATTTATTTTGCAATCTAGTCCAAATCGTTTGGGACATTCTGAGGGCCGTCGCCAATACGGTGACTAGACATGGCTTTATCAAGCCAGAAACAATTTTAGGAGCGAACAGGCATACTTTTTTAAAATGACCTCTCTTTACACAAGTATGGCATCAGACACCTCGCGCTGGGAAGCGAAACCGCGGATGAAATTTTCCTCCACAGAAAAAGCATTTTCTAGAATTTGTCTTCTTCAACAAGGCGATAGAATCTTGTGGAGAATTGATCAGACGCGGACAACTAGTTTCTGAAGATTGGAAACCGCGAGGTTCGACTGGACAAATACCTCCGTTGTGAACAGTTGCCAATGGGAACAATTTGAGGAGAATACATGCAAGATTGTATTTTGAGCCCTGTCAGGCATATCAGGTTTATCACGAGCAGTTTTAAGATCAAGAATCTTTTCTTCGGAAATAAGATACATCACAATTATGTACTGAATTAATATTTTACCACACCCAGTTTCGCGTGATTTAATCAGTTTCACTTAGCTCAACTTTTCTGTTTGAAGATTTAGCTAATTTATTTACTAGGTGAAATAGATGAATTTACGTAAATTGTAACTATAGGTACTTGTAAAAATTGAATAGGTAGCTGGTTCAAAAAGTAGGTACCCAGCATGAAAAACTAGGTGAATCATAGATATATTGTGAAAATGTTTTTGATATCGACAATTCGATAATTTTCCATTTTCGAATGCGGCGAAATGAAGACCACCTAGTTTACCTGTTTTTAAATCTAGGTACTGCCTAGTTTTTTTTTTGAAACTAGGTTACCTAGTAATACATTTTTTTCTGGTGAATTCTGATGAAATATTTTGTCAAACTTGAGCCAAAATGGATTATGTCAGAGCGGAGTGTGACTCAAAATTACGTGTGTGCGAAATTGTTCCGTCAGGAAAAAATTAATAAAAAAGGTTGGGCCAATGAAGTGATCCAATAAATGATTGCCGACGTTAAATGTTATAAAATGTGGAAGGTATATAAATGTGTGGTTGAGATTGTCATTGTATTGAAAAACTTAATTAGAAGTTCATTTAACTAACCTTAAAAGCAACCAAAAATAACCAAACTACGTCATTATTACAAATCTTGTGACCGACATTCGTGGGTTTGCCTCGCGAAATAAATACCACACAAGCCCCATATGTCATGGGTCAGGACCTTTGTATTATTCGTTCCTAATCTCCCAGGCCGTATCTCGCAAACCCGTGTTTAGGGTTAGATAGGACGAACGTTCTTCTAGTTGGCATTATTAGAAATAATACGAAATCGTTTGAATATAACCTGATATAAAAACCGATATCAAAAAAACTGATATCAAAAACCGCTCGCTGATACAAAATACGCGTGGTTCATTCGGTTTAAAGTAGTATTGACCGTGATATAAAACAGTTTGGGATTTTCATGAAATATAGTGAGAATTAGCTCCGCGGTAACCTCACTAAGGTCACGGTTGATGAAGCGCAAAACCTGCGATGTTTTAAAATAAAACAGTATTTCCAAAACGGATAAATTTTCCGAGCGTAAATATGACCCATTGATGCGCCGCAAAGAAGCAAGCCATGGATGATCGATGTCTCTTGCTTGATTCAGCGCCAACAACGATTTTTAGAATTGGGTTTGTCTCATAGCGATAAGTGTCACGTTTATAATAAAATAGTCCACAAATGTTTTAGAATCGGACATTTGCGGGGTAGGAAGACCAAGTATCTGTTCCAGTTACTAGCTTGTTGTAGAAAAGAATATGTTGAAGATACAATTCATAGCACTCTGTATTTTCTATCAATTGTATGGAATTGCTGCTCGTGAGTAGAATTTTTATTCGTTTGTATTAAACGTAAACTTTTTGAAAAGACAAAAACATGGGTTCAAAATTAAAAAAAACTACGCAGCGCAGACATTCTAATATCATATTCTATGGATGTAAATTTTAGAATTTCTGATCGATAGGAATCGCTGTTAATTTGAATAGATTCAGAGAATTACGGAAAAATTTGTCCCGATTCAAATAGGTTTCTGTTGCGTTGCGTATGTGGAGTTCAGTCGTAGTAGGACTTAGAAACTTTTTGTCTCTTAGGTTATTGTTTATGACAACTTTTTGACGATTTGGTTGCGCCAAACTGTAAAAACAATACACAACTATTTCGTACTTGTTCGGTATCACAGGTTCAATTTTAACAACGAATCTTTTTTTTTTTTTTGGTTTTGTAAATCAATATAGTATATAAAACGGTTGAGAATGATTTTTTTTTTAAATAGAATGATGTTCGGAAAGATTCGACTCCAAATTATTTTATTCAAACTTCAATTTAATGAAAAATATTCGAAACTCGCTTCTATAGTTGTTACGACACCAATCATGGCATAACGTTTTTTTCATCTTCAAGAGTCAGCTCTCCAATTGACCTCAACACATGAGCAAATATTAATAGAGAAACATAACGTTATTCGAGAGGATCAGGGATCAAGTGATATGAGAATATTGACTTGGGATGAAAACATGGCAACGACAGCAAGAACTTATGCAACGTGAGATTTTTGTTATTGGCAACTCGATTATTTGAAATAGTCTTTAAATATTTCGTAATAAATCAAATATTGACTTCATATTGAATGGTTCTTTTGTTATATTCTGTATTCCGTCTCTATTGTAAAGTGCGCCTAATTAAACTCAGCTTTTTTACACGATTAGAGTCATGATTTTGTTTGTTTTGCTTCAACTATATATAGTTAAAGGCGAAAATTAGGAGGAATATTTTTTGCGTGAACTGCTGATGTCGCCAAGGCGCGATCCATCTGTGGCTCATGCTTGATAAAATAAAATCAAAACATACCCAATTAAAAAAAAAATGTGCCGATTTTACATGCTCATTTGGCGTTGTTTGAATAATGTATGCAAAGAATTTAATTTTGCGTGCTTTGATACAAAAATTCGTCTTACTCACTGAAAGATTTTTCGGAATCGTCACTGCATTCATTACCATAAACGTACATATTTGTAGGCAATGTGAATACCCAGAGTACAGTACAACAGTAAACGGAGAAAATATGTTTGCTTCAACTACATCATCTGTTGACGCTAATATCAATGCTGTAACGGGTATTTGGAATGACGAGGTAAGTTAACTAGTCTGCGTTTAAACATCCTCCTTTCATCATGGTTCTATAATTGTACACTCAAAGAAAGTTGGAAGCTTTTGCCAGTATTTGTATGATATGCCAGTATGTATATACGCGATATATCCGCAATATTACAACATATACAATATATACTGTTGAATACCTAGAGTCTTGTCAATGCTTGATACTACTACTGTTATCGATCAAATTCTTTTTTAAGAGTTCCACAAGGTAGGAAAACAGTAATAACAAATAAAAATATGAAAGGGAAATAATACATCACAGTTCAGTAACATAAAACAATACCATTATTTTATATTTATCCAGTATTACATCGAAATTTTCGTCATTCAGTAATCCATATACTGTGTATATGGTGTTGACGGAGATATCAGCGTTGGCGATACTAGGTAAAAGTTTCGAGTTTACCTAGTGTACTTAGTTTTTCGAGTTTATTTTTAAAGTATTTTCACCCAACATACAAAAATATCATGTTCTCATTGCACAGAAATATAAGTTTATTGTAAGCTTTCGTTAGAACATTAGTCTAACTTCTTCAGACAAGATTTTCACCAAGTTTCAAGAATATATGACCTACCTAGTTTAACTTTTACCGACTTTTCTACTTTCAACTAGATACATGTTTGAAAAACTTCAGGGTATCCAGAATAGAAAACTTGATAAATCATATTTTCATATAAAAATTTACCATTTGTTGATATCAATCTTTAAGTTTATTAAAATGCATTAAAAGTAGCCTATGATTGAGCCTAATTTACCTGGTTTTACTACTTTAAAGAATGAAACTACAGGTTACCTAGTAATACTCTAACTAGTTTCAGCAAAAACTAGATTCGCATATCTATTCGATGTACGTCCAGCTATTAACATAATTGTGATATACATGTAATTATTTAAAAAAACATAATTAGCAGATAGATATAAACAATACACTTTAATAGCATTTTTAAATGATGCCTATAGGTCCGATATCTACCCGCCAAATTATTGCTGTAGTCTAGGCTGTTTACAATTTTCTTACTTTGGTGTACAAAACCATGTACATAGTTGGAAGTAGCATTTTTAAAATATACAGATAGAAACATTAAGGGCACTAGCGACTGGATCCTCAACAGTACAATAAAAATCCTTCAACAACTACATGTGCCAACCGAATGTTGAAAACGTGCTACGATTGTTTCAGCGTTCACGCACTCGAACTGGGGGTCGAACTGATTGCATCGAACTGACTCATTATGTGCAAGCAAAGGTTCTTCTTAATAATCGCTTTATTGATCTTAACACAACTGCAATTTCGGTTTAGGATAGTCAATCTGTTCTAGCAAGAAAACTTTAATTTAAATCTTACTGGACTTACAATTTCTACAGATTGGGCTTGTCCACATCAGAAAAGCTTGAATGCAAGTTGAATACATTTATCGCGTTCGTCGGGATCTTTTTCTACGCGCCATACTGCTTTTTCACAACTTCTCGTCCGCTCACGAACAGAATTATGTCGCCATATTTCGGCTAGTGACTTTGCCAGAGCGATCAATGCACTGGATAGACTTCAGATACGGTTGATGAACATGGTCGGTCCAAAGCAATTCTCCAGTCAGCAGAGTCCATCTCATCCTTGGCATATTGCATCAAAATCTTTTATTTTTATGAGCTCTCTGCACTTCCCCCCCTGCGAAAAATCTTCTGTCAACCCCGATTAACTTAACAAATCTCACTCCTTTACAGTTGATTTTTTATGCTGTTCTTTATTATGCTCATTACTTTACTTCAGGTCAGTAACTACGATTATAATAGCCGTACTTGTAGTGCAACGTGTCGGAATTATCTTCAGATTGTCTGGGCTTCGACTTCGAAATTTGGTTGCGGGGCTGCGATTTGTCCTGGGTGAGTGAAGACGTTTTCATAACCTTTTAGGAGATTTCGCATATAATGCGATCTACCGCAGCGACAGCCTTATGCGAGGTTGAATTATCAGATAAATATATTGTGATCATTATTTGAAACGTCATGTAAGCCCTTCCCTCCGAAGTAACGAAGAAAACGGGTTTAATACACAGTAATATCTTACTTTACGTTGTCACGAATTCCGTGAAGCGCTTGTCGTCGCTTAGCTGACATTTTGCAAGTCTAGATTGAACGTTTTGTCATCAATTACAAAATTTAAAAAGAGTCAGTATAAATAGGTTACTTATCTATGTTCAACAGGAAAGCAGGGCTTCTGGGAGGATCTGCATTCACGTTAATCGTGTGTCATTACTCAGAGAAGGGAAATGTTACTGAGTGAGTATTTTTAGTTGATAATGAGTTGATAACATTGTTTCATCGTGCGGTACTGAGTGAATATGGCTGGGAAAAACCGAATCATTTGAAATTCGATTCAAGAAATTCATAAATCAATGTGTATCAATTCACACTTCATGTCTAACAGCAAAAATTCTGTTCCATTTAGCATGTTTTTGTTCCTATGAAAGTTTCATGATTGATTCCAATAAATTGTGCTTCGAATCGATTCGAATCACCCAATCGAATTGTCCAGCCTCAATCGTGAATCAGCTTGTAACGTGTATTTATATAAAAGTTTTTAACGGGCTGTATACTGACCTTTTCGGTTTCAATGTTCAATTTATGATTCCACACTCTCGTTTGCGTTTGAGTTTAAACGTATCGTATTCCGTATTCGTTTACTTTTAGCCCGAACAGAAATGAGAACGTAAAACATGATTATGCTACTCTCAGTATTGGTTTGCAGCTGCGAATTTTTTTAAGCATTTTAGATATAATGACACTTCCATATTTGATTTTTAATCTCAATCTAAAGCTAGCTAAATATTTTACAGTGAGTTTCAATTATTAATAATGAAGGAGAAAACTAGTAAAATATTATTTTTCAAAATTTACGTTATTTGATTTTGAAAAACGGAGAGGAGTGAAATTCAAAAAACATGATTGGGCATAAAAGGATCCGTGTATGAATCATTAAAAAACGCAAATTCCAATTTCTGTCAAGGTCTGTTCAACCTTATGCCAAGGGTACACCTTGCTCGGAGTGTACAACACCGGATGATTACTGTTATGCTAATTTGTGTGCCAATGTTGACAGAGATAACACAGATTTTAGAACATGTGAGTTAAATTTTTAAGTTTTAATGTCTAAATTGAATAACATGCAGAACTTATTTTGTTTGGAACTGTAGGTGTGAGCTAAGAAGTCAGTAGACTATTGCGATTTTTCGAAGAGTTGGCCTTGGGTCATGAACCATTGTTGGATTGGACCACCCAAACGACTTGAGCTTATATTTTCTATATGATTTTTCCCTTAAAGTTTTTAATTCAAAATGAAAAAATGAGAAAACTTAACAAGGTTAAAAATTTCACATCTATGCTAAAAACTTTTTTTTTTATTATTTTCCTAAATTTGACGAAGAGATTGTGGCGTGAACAGTGATTGGAACAAATGAAACCCTTTGTCAGAAATGTTATTATGGTATTGGTCCTAAACAATTGGTTTTCTTATTTTTAAGCCTCGGGTGCGGATACAACTACGACATCAGAGATAACAACATCAGTTCCAAGTGCGACTACAGTGCCAAACACTATTAGCAACGCTGTAACATCTACCGAAGCAAAGACGACCACAACACCAACACCAACAACGCCAAGAAGCACCACAACAAAGGATATAACGACAATCACCACATCTACCACTGAAGCTACAACTGATGGAATAAAGACTACTGATGCCAACAATGAATCAACCACCACTAGCACTAGCACATCGGCAGGTAAATCAACAACTACGAGTTCTTTAATCACACCTAGAAGCACAACGGTAGCTTTTTCGACTGGGACTTCAACAAAAAAGGAAATCGATACAACAACAGCAACACCATTTACTGCAAGTTCTGAAGCGATCTCTAATAGTAACCAAAGTACGACACATACTACCGATAATCCAATTATTACACATTTGTCAACGCATAGCAGTACTTTTCCTGAAACATCTTCGTCTTCTAGTTTAACTATTTCAACCACAGCAACGCAAGCAATTAGTGCTTCATTCACATCATGTAAGTGATTTGCAACGATTTATAATATTCAATAAGGCATCTTTGTCGTGAATTATATCGTGAATAGTATAATACTTACGATTTATTTACCAAAGAAGGAAAATATTTTCTATTCCTTCAAAATATTAACTTAACAAGTTTAAAACTTATTGCTATTTCACTGAACCATCTTTTTTTAAAACTTTTCCCACGACTAATTTGACAGGATCTTTCTAGAGCGACGCGCTGAAAACTAAATCCTGTACGAACAGCTATTTTAAAACGGATAGTTTATTACTATTTAAAGAACGTGTTTCCTCGGCTAGGCCAGAAACTGACAGTACACAGGTGACCGTACCTGTGTTCATCCAGCCACGGTATTTAACAATATAGCTTGCTACCAACATTACATCCACTAGGGCATTGTGCCCAAAAATACTTCATATTTTATTGCATTTCAATTATTCCTGTATCTAGCTTCAAATCCTTGCGGTGGTGTGGGTTATTCAAATGGAAGACGATTCCTTTTTGACACCACACTGTGCGTTCAATTTTACTACGAGTGTGTACATAGTAAGTATATTTACTGAATTTAATGAATTTAGAATCTAGAGAAAAAATATATAGAGTGATCATGATTATTGAAGCACCAAGAGCTACGTCTGTTATCTATCGCACTGTTGGTTCTTCTTCGAATATTATGGGATTTTGATATGAGGATTATGAGTTATTTGATATATATTTCTTGAACACTAGATACATTATTGGTTTTTTCAAACCCAATCCACTGGTTTACTGGAACGTGGACCATTCTACTTGCGCGAAAAATGTTTGAGGGTAACATTAAATGAGATTTACGCAATATAAACTTATCCCATAAGAAACTATAAATAAATTAAATTTTAGAAAATATTTCAATGAAAATTCAAAATTAAAGGTAAAAAAGTAAGCCGGAAATGTTTATAATTCTGAAAACTAATTTTTGGTTTTAATTTCGTCTTAGACGAGGTTATTCAGCGACCATGCGCTGCCGGAACAAAATTCGATGTCAAATCAACTACCTGCACTTGGCCGAGAGATATTGCTGCTTGTCAAGGTGAGAATTTGTCTTAAATAAAATCAGCCTTCGGTTTATACCTCATACATTTCTTATACCAACGCCATTTTGACAGACTCTAAACTTCTCCTTCGCCTGTTTCGAATGACAGGCAGCATATTTTTATTTTACGCATCAATCCCATCAGCATGTAATGTCTAAAAATTAGTTATGCATTAGATCTATTTTAAATGAATTTTGAGTGAATAGAGTTAAAAAATGATGGTTGATTCGAGCCTCGATGCCATGAGCTCGTGTATCTTTCGGGTTCTTTTGCAGTATAAACAAAATTTAATAAATTAATGAGATCAATTTATGTCGTCTTAATAAGAGAAGAAGGCAAAATTTTATTTTATCTCTCAGAAGACGCAACAAAATTAGATTTTAGCAACAAAAATTAGCTTAAACTATTAACTTATGATATTTTGTTTTATATTTAAATCCCTTTTAAATGTTTTTCCGTCGTTTTTAATTTGGCGTCAAGAA
Organism: Styela plicata; assembly: GCA_963675895.2. Lineage (NCBI taxonomy): Eukaryota > Metazoa > Chordata > Ascidiacea > Stolidobranchia > Styelidae > Styela > Styela plicata. The sequence continues at coordinate 1,875,183 of OZ023146.1, forward strand.
GACGCGATTACACCATGCTTTCGCTCCCATAGCTAGTGCTGTCGATATTTTTAGTTTTTCAAACTGGCTATGATGCGATGGTGTAAAAATCGTGAATCAGTATGCACCCACTTACATAGTAATCTAGTTTAGTTTTTTGTTGCAACGAAATTTAACGTTCTGATCGTAGTATTAGAAGAGATTTCATCAAGTATCCCCTCGACTAAATTCATCAATTTAATATAGTTCCACAGAACTTGATGAAAATGCACTTTGCGGGATGCCAGCAGAAAATCAAACTCGTTTTACCATTTGATTTTACAGTTAAAATCCATTTGTATTGATTTCAGTTACCACGACCGATCCAACTACAACTACCTCTACAACAATTTCAAATACTTTGTCCAGTTCTACTACAAACACTCAAACATCTAGTCCAAGTACAACTCCAGGTTAGAAATATGGTTGTTACGATTGAAGATGCGAATACACGTTATAGAATACCCAGACAGAAATAGTTTGTTTGAATATGAAAAACGTGTGGAAACCAAAAGCTTAACGCCGGTATAATCCAACGATGAGTAAACGCACCTAGGTCACTTCGGTTATAAATACGTATATTTATACTTTATATTTTTTAAAATTGCAATCATTCTTGTATCTAGCTTCAAATCCTTGCGGTGGTGTGGATTATCCAAATGGAAGACGATTTCTTTACGACACAGCACTGTGCGTCCAATTTTACTACGAGTGTGTACATAGTGAGTACATTTTCTAACTTTAATGATTTTATAATGTATAAAAAGTATATCATTTGGATATTCCAGCAGCAAGAAGGCTGCATCTGTTATCTAGCTCATCGATATTTCTTCTTCAAATATGTATATTGCATTAATGCTTTTTTGAACACAACCCGCTTGTTTACTAGTACACGGACCTTTCTTCTTGTATAAAAAATGTTTGAAAAGTGCGTTAATAGAGGTGCATACAATATAAATCCATTTTAGGAAAAGGGTAATTAAGTTAAAATATGAAAAACAATACAAAGAAAATTCCAAATAGAATACAAAAAGGGAGCTGATAATGGAATATAATTAGAATGCAAAAGAAAAAAGTAATAAAATTTCTAAAAAACGGTTGTCAGTAACCCATAATTTTCAGCGACTTTTCTTTTTAATATTTTGTATTTTCTTTTATCATGATTCGCAACTGATTCGAATAATTTCTACTTCGATTCCACACCAAATTGAATCGCCCAATGGTAAATGTAATATATTCAATGTTTATGTATTCTGAGAGACTCACGCGCCACTGCAAATTAAAAATCCAATCACAGGCCTGCCGATATTTCTCCTTTCAGATGAAATGAATTTTTCAATATATCGTTGTCAAGTGCATTATTTTCTCAATGTTTTCCATATTTATTATTTGATAGAGTTTTTTCATTCATTTTTTTTTTAATACTGTTTTTGATTTTTAAATTCCGTGTTAATCCTACTGTGGATTAGCATAAAAGCTTAAATCTTTTATAACGTTTTATGTGTGATAATTTTTTTAATTCTGTCTCAAGACGAGGTTATTCACCGACCATGCGCTGCAGGAACAAAGTTCGACGTCAAATCAACTTTATGTACTTGGCCGCGAAATATAGCTGCTTGTCAAGGTGAGAAGTTGAATAAAATCCGTACTTATCCATTTATTCTACATACACTTTTTTGTATCACGGCTGTGTTGACACAATCGAAACAGCTCATCCGACTGCTTGAACTAGCACGCAAGCATATTTATATGTTACGGATCAATCCTTTAGGAACGTAATGATTCGAAATTAGTTTAAGCATTGAGTCTATTGAATGTAGTTGATCCAAATAGATAAAGCGATGGTTGATTCTCTAATGTCATGAGCTAGTCTATGTTTCCGGTTCTTTTGTAGCAAAATTTGAAAAAAAAAGGTAATCTGATACGTCGTCAAAAAAATTGACATGGATAAGAAGAATAAATATTCTTATTTATATAAGAATAAGACAATGTTTAAAAAATTATGCCCTTTAGTCAGCTACAAATTCATTTTTTGCAATTTTTAAATTTGAGTATTCTAATCAAAGAATCGCCTAGTGGGCGCGAAGAAGTTTTCAAAATTAGATTTCAGAGGCAGGAAATAACTTTTTTTTTATTAAAATTAACTACGAGCAAGGCCGGAAGCAGAGCCTAAAATGAACTAGCACCAGCAACTTCACTCTAAGCGGAACATCCCAACCGGAACTGAATCACCATGGTGAAGTGCAGTGAGTGATATCTACCCTGGGCGATGGTGAGACCACCTACCATTTCTTAATATTGAAATAAAAACCAATAAGTTTTGTTTATTAAACAGGCTTTTAAATCCCATTCCGCGATTTTTTATATGGTGGCGAGAGGTTTTTCAATCTGTCTACGCTGTGGTGATGTGCTGGATTAATCCGAATTCTTTATAATTCGAATCCGAATCGAAAAAATTTTTAGAATCGGATTCAATCACTAATTTCCTATAAAAGCACATGCTACCTTTTTTTGCTTTTACGAATCTCATCACCAGAATCAACAGATCTATAGCTAAGCATTCGCTAAAATTGGTTATAAACAAATTATTTGAGATAGTTTGCCATTTGTTCACTGTCCATCTTTTAGGGCAAAAAAATCGTCAAAATACGATAATCTACTTCAATTTACATGATTTCCTATCACCAATTTGCTGACTAAATAGAATAATTTGTGCTGCGAATTAATTCGAATCCAAAAATAGAAATTGCCAAAGCTTTCTCGCTTAGTCACCTAGTTTATCTTATTTATTATTCTGTTCGTAGTACTAGCAGAGATTTGAATAAGTTCGGGTTCGAACCCGGCTCGCTTATCCATACTGACTACTCAACCCAGGGTGTAATAATTTAGGTAGGCTAAGCGGAACAGAAAAAGATCATACCTTTCCAGTAATTGTAACCCAGTCCGTTCACAAGTGGCTGCTATTACAGGGTTTTGGACAGGGTGATCCACCTTACGAAATGGCTATAAAAAAAGTGTTCCTTAATTGTTTTATTAATCTAATATAGCTTCACAGAACTTAATGAAAATTAAGAAACTTTCAATATTTCTTTTCACATTCGAAATTCATTTTTTAATTTCAGTTGCTACGCCCTCTAGTACAAAAAATGTCCAATATTCTACAGGTGCAGCAACAGAGACTCCGATCACAACAACTACATCTCCAGGTTAGGAATATGGTTGATACGATTGAAAATGAATATTTCTGGTATAGGATATACCGAGTCAAAAATATTTTGTCTGAATATGGCAACCGTAGTCAAATACCCAAGGTGTTTGCCGGTGTAATCCAAACATGATTTATTCCCTTCAGACACCTTCTTCAGAAAAAATCTTTATCTATACTTTATTCATGCTACAAATTGTTTATATTCTATTGCTTTTCAATTATTTCTGTATCAAGCTTCAAATCCTTGTGGTGGAGTGGGTTATGCAAATGGAAGACGATTTCTTTACGACACAGCACTGTGCGTCCAATTTTACTACGAGTGCGTACATAGTGAGTATGTTTACTGAATTTGATTATTTTAAAATGTATAAAAAGAATAGAAAGATTGTTGGTATTAGATTTTCCAGAAAAAAAGAACGTTGCAGCTGGTATTCAATCTGACAAGGATCTATTGTATTGACCAATTTTTCTTAAAGTCTAGATCGACAAATTAATGCTTTTTCGAACTCAATTCACTGGTTTACTAGCACGTTAACCATAGTTCTAGTGAGCGAATGTTTTGAAAAAACATAAATGAGATGAGTACACCTATTGATAAAAAAATAATTAAATTGAATCATAAGAATCAGCAGACCATCTATGGTTTATGCTTAAGAAATTTGGTTAATGAGATATGACAGATTCGAATAATTTCTGCTTCGAATCGATGTTAATGCATTCTCAATGGGAAATCCATGTGCTTCAGCAAAAATTAAAATCGGAACGCTAACGTGACGATATCAGCCACATTAAAAGTTTTAATATATATCCTTGCCAAGCGTTTAAGTAACTCAAGATTTTTGATATTGAATATTTTTTAGAGTTTATTTATTCAATTCAATTTATTCAATTTTCTATTTTTGTTTTGGAATTTGAAATACATTAGATTTTGCACGTCTCGATCAATTCTTCTGTTCAATATCATGAATACCCAGATATTTTAAAGCAGTTTTGTGTGTGATAATTGATGTTTTAAATTTCGTCGTAGACGAGGTTATTCAGCGACCATGCGCTGCCGGAACAAAGTTTGACGTTAAATCAACTACCTGTACTTGGCCGCGAGATGTAGCTGCTTGTCAAGGTAAGAATTTGTGACTTGAATGAAATCCGATTTATGTTTTTACCACAAACACTTCTTTGTACCACGACTATCTGGATACACTTGTACTTCTCATTCGCCCACTTGAACTCGCACGCAAGCATATTTTTTTACGGATCAATCCTTTACGTACGCAACAAACTCAAATAATTGACGTATTAGATCAATGTCGAATGTGGTTGTACCAAATAGAATTGGTGGTTGATTCATGGGGTTGCCATGTTTCAGGTTCTTGTGCCATATGAGCAAATTTGGATTAATGCCTTTTTTATTTAACATTTCAAATGTCGTTCTGTGATTTTTATATGGTAAAAGCTTTCCATTCTGTCTGGGATGTGATGATATGAAAATCGATATTACTGTAAGGCCACAAATGTAGGGCTGAATAAATCCCAATTAGTTAGAATTGAAATCCTACGCGGATAACTTTATAGAATCAGGTTCAGTCATAATTCCATATAAAAAGCACACGTGGCCTTTTTTCCTATTACAATTCATACTCATATAATTCGACAATATTTTAAATAGTATATATATATATATTATATAGTTTATATAATAGTCTATAGTTTAAACATTCACTAAAATTGGTGTGATATAATCAAACTATTAGAGGAATTTATCAATAGTTCACACACCATCTTTCAGGGCAAAACTTTTTCTAGCAAATTACCATAATCTACTTCAATTTACATCATTTTTCGCTATCACCAAATCAACTGATTCAAATAATTTGGGCTTCGAATCACTGAATCGAGTTTCTTAGTCCTACTAGCTTTATCTAGTTTAACTTTAGTTGAGACAAAATTTATTGTTCTTATTGTAGTACTTATTTTTATCAAGTATCCGTCAGGTAAATACATCAATCTAATATAGTTCCAAAGAACTTGATGAAAATACTCTTCACGAGATGTCAGCTGAAAATCAAAAAAATTTTATTATTCTTTTTCACTGCTAAATCGATTTTTATTGATTTCAGGTACTACAACCGATTCAACTACAACTACATCCACAACAATTTTAAATACTCTGCCTAGTTCTACTACAAACACTCAAACGTCTAGTCCAACTACACCATCCAGTACAACGAATGCCGAATATACCACGGTCACAGCAACAGGGACTCCGATCACATCAACTACATCTCCAGGTTAGAAATAATAGTGAGTGCGTTTGGAGTATTTTGAAACTCAAAGCTTCCTTTTGGAAGCATTTTCTCTGAATATGTTTCGCTAGGTACGAATCACTGATGGATCGTGCCGTCTAGGACTCGAACTTACAAAACAAAATTTCTGAATGGTTAAGCGATGCCGAATATTCCTCTATCACATTTTGTATTCCTCATTTTTATTGCATGAAATGACAAGTAGATTGGAGTTTAATCCAACTTTCTCGGGTAATTTTGTAAAAATACTATTTGTGACAACGAGCAAACGTAATACGAACTATACATTCAAGAAAACTTCACAACGATTTCAATCATTGCTTATTCACCACATAATCGATACTATTTTGAATAACTATTGATATTTTCTGTCTTCTTTTCTTTTTATTGAAAACCATTGCCATGTGTTATCTGAGACTAAAATGTTCTCTAACTTCATTACGAAACAGATTCAAGCACATGTACCCCAACACAACGTAAATTCGCCACAATGATGCGGTAAGTTGAAAAACAATTTCTCATTTTCTCAATCTCAATCTCATTTTCTCATTGATGGAGTCATTGGAACAACACTTGACAAATCTTATTGAACTTAATAAAATTAAAAATTCTTTGTAGAAAGTTTTCTATTTCTATCATTAAAATTTGCTCCAAAAAGCACGGCGGCAACTCAAAAATATTTAGATAGACTTTTATGGCAATGAGCTACTATAAAATAACAGATTACATTCTGAGTAGATAATATGCCCAGCAGAACTTAAGTTCAGTGGGTGGCATCTGTCCTGGAGTTCTTCGCACAAGAAAATGAGACTGAGTCAATAAACTTCCCAACAATATATCAACAATCAACTTAAATTTTTATCCAACAGCATTCAAACTTTCACGTAAAGATATGATAACGGGAATCAGTGCATGGATCCAATGCATTGTGCCCATAAATATTTCTGCAAATTTTTTTTTTATTAAATAAGGTACCGTTTTCTATGACGGCCTGTTTTTACAACCAGAAATGTTTTGCCGAAGATTCTTTTGTCAAATATGAGTCACTGATTGACCGCGTCGACAAGACGCCGTCCATCCGTGGCTCATTCTTGACAGAATAAAATTTCCGGTTGGCTTATGTTTCACATGAAAGTAGTAACCAATTCTGCTTTTGGTCATGTCTAGTGGGGACCAAAAAAATATCAAATCTGGTTAGTTATGGAAGCAGTCGACTTCATTTATATTTACAAACGGAACATTTGCACCGATTCACGCCGTATTTCTTATACTATGCATATATAATATACTTATACCAGTTTGAAAAAGATGATTTTTCGCTGCATTCCCTGATAGTGTACAGTTTTCAGTATTTTTGTATCATTTTGAAGGGAGATACTCACTCTGATATGCTTAGAAACACCATATGTCATATTATATGATTATACAAATTAACGAATTTTATTTTATTTATATTCCACAGAGTTTGGGAAAAAGCGATGGATGATTGGTATGCGTTAATGAATGACTACAACCCATGTCCATAAAATGGCTTTTTTTCGCAAATTTCAGAAAGATATTTAATTATATATTTGTTTAGAGGAAAATCCGTCAAAACACTCAAATCAGAAATTTCATTTTGTCGAACACGACTCATAGATGGCCCGCACCTCGTCGGCGCGATCCATCAGTTATTCGTGGTTGGTAAACCATAATTGTCCCTAATAATCCTGATAGGCCAGCCACTGCTGTCTACCTCTGACCATCAAAATTTATGTGTGGGAGCGTAAGGTTGGTGGCAGGGATGGGCAAAAAAAAACGTGAGTAAGAATGCAATTTTAATTTAAATGTTTTCTTTAAATAAGATCGAAACAGCGAATTACTCATTACTCAATTGCAAAAATTGCTCTTTTCACCGTTTCCATTTTCCTCCATTATCAAAATCAAGGTTGTAGTATGAGGCTTCAAACCGGAAACTATTAGAGACGATGTAGTTTCAATTATCAGTTCGTTTCAAATGGCAGAGATCAATCGGACTCAAATTGAAACTATTATAGTTGTATTTTCATCTTGAGATATGAAAATTTCACTTCGTGTTGTAGGTCTTTGTTCTTATGGCTCATTTCTTCGAATATTTCTGATTCGGGTTTATTTGTTTTCGGTAGTTTCACAAGACATAATTTTATTATGGTGAGGTAAAATTTCTCTTTGTTAAATACACGGTAATTATAACTGTCTACTGCAAAATAAAACTACTATAATCTTGTCAATGGAGTCGTACACTTTGGTAGAATCTCATCTTCGAATCCATAGAAATAATGGTATAAGAACGAGAGGAAACAGGCAGATGATAATTCCGTGAGGTCTATGGAGAGCGATTTCAAGCGGTATCACTCACTGTCAACGATAACGATAGGGAGATATTTTGTTGAGCTTAGCCCAATCAAAAATGAGAGCAAACTGGCCAATTTTAAAAGAATTTGGTAGAGCTCCTGTAGAAAAGGAGAAAAAAATGACTCGTTAAATCCTTAAAAACGAGTTCAATATTACATTGGCCCTGTCTGATCACATTAAGCAGTTATTAAAGCTTCACCATTTGCTTTGCCACGGAAAACGATTTGTTGTTTTATTACATAATGACGGTAAAAAAAAACAGTGGATTAAGTCAAGTTAAGCGCCCGTTCTTTACTCCGTACTGTTTATCGACATTCGGTGTGTCGATTTTTTTTTATTTAAGCTCATATTGAGTGTTTAGAAAAATATGTTGTTAGGTAGCGGATGGGGGGGGGGGGGGGGGGGGGGGGGGGGGGGGGGGGTGCATCCGCCACCTAAAAGTCCCCAGAAAGATGTATTTTCCTAATAACAACAAAAAGATTTCCCCGAGTTTTGATACAAATAATATTCATTTTTTATCCCCCGTAATATTTGAATCTTCTGTCGCCATTGCCCGTGATCCACGTACGTTTCAAATACTGCAACTGTTAAAGAGCACATTGTATTACCCAGACACAATACGCGCATTTTTTGCTTGTTCATCATCCACAATCAGGCGACGTTGCTTTGCGTATTGTTGCCGTCCGTCATCAATGGCATGGAAAGCAACAGAGAATATCCTTCGAGCAGTTTGCCGTATTGCCGAACGAAAATTCAGTCGGCAGAGGCTGTTTATTCCAGTATTTAATCTGTTCTTTTCTGTAAAGTATGGGTCACTGCTAGATCGCGCCTTCTAGGAAAAATAGAATATAGAAATTCTAGTAGAGGTAAGAACAGTTGTAGAACGAGAAGATAACAAACCCATCGATACTTGCTTTCGGTTGAAAGAACTATCAGCATTTGTGAAATGAACATTGCGACTTCTTCAATTTTTGTAGTGTATACTGAGAAACTCGGGGCTTGGCCATATCACTTTATATCTCAAGAGAGCGGAACTAAGATTTTTAGAATGTCATAATCATAGAGGAAGGTGTTGTTTTAGTTATTTTAAACCTCTACAAATGCATAGATGGTCCAAGAATAATGGCAATATTAAATCAATAATATTCACTCATTTCACCGATACCGAGTATCTACAGATGCAAAATTTGCCGACATTTTGGCGGATCTTCACTTAATATATAAAGGTGTGGATTTGAAATTATTTTTAGCAAAATCAATTTTTTTTATGTAACGTGAGTAATAAATTGAGGGGCGTAGCTCAGGACAGATAGGACCCACTAGCTTTGGTATTGTGGTTCAGTTCTATCGGGGATATTTCCCACGTATATAGCCCATTGCAGTTCCTGGTACACTTCACAATTTATGGAGCAGAGGCTGTTTATTCCAGTATTTAATCTGTTCTTTTCTGTAAAGTATGGGTCACTGCTAGATCGCGCCTTCTAGACGCGGTCTATCAGTGAGTTATTCTTGGAAAAATAGAATATAGAAATTCTAGTAGAGGTAAGAACAGTTGTAGAACGAGAAGATAACAAACCCATCGATACTTGCTTTCGGTTGAAAGAACTATCAGCATTTGTGAAATGAACATTGCGACTTCTTCAATTTTTGTAGTGTATACTGAGAAACTCAGGGCTTGGCCATATCACTTTATATCTCAAGAGAGCGGAACTAAGATTTTTAGAATGTCATAATCATAGAGGGAGTTGTTGTTTTAGTTATTTTAAACCTCTACAAATGCATAGATGGTCCAAGAAAATGGCAATATTAAATCAATAATATTCACTCATTTCACCGATACCGAGTATCTACAGATGCAAAATTTGCCGACATTTTGGCGGATCTTCACTTAATATATAAAGGTGTGGATTTGAAATTATTTTTAGCAAAATCAATTTTTTTATGTAACGTGAGTAATAAATTGAGGGGCGTAGCTCAGGACAGATAGGACCCACTAGCTTTGGTATTGTGGTTCAGTTCTATCGGGGATATTTCCCACGTATATAGCCCATTGCAGTTCCTGGTACACTTCACAATTTATGGAGCCCTCTAAATAAATTGTCATTAGTCTGGTTTCAGGTGCTGCTCCCGGCTTTGTTGAAAGCGAATTGCTTGTTTAATTCGTATTAGTATTGGAGTTACCGCGAAAATTTCATATTCTTATTTCCTGCAACATTCAGAACCATTGTATAGCAGGTGATGCAACGCCCATCATGGAATGTTGAACAAAAACTAATCCTAGCACGAATCCGTATGTCGCACAAAACAGATTGATTGACTTCATGCCATTTATCGGAGTTTACTTAAAATGCTATCACATCTCAGGCGATAACATTATTGAACCTAATTTCAAAATGAAAATTGTCATTAGCGGCGCGAGCCATCGGCGTTCTATGCTCAACAGAACAACATAAATGATTTGACCTGAAATAATCTATATAGCAACATGTAATCGAATGCATAGATCGCGGTAAAATTTTGACTATGGTATCGAATTCAATAAGCATTTTCGAATTCGGTCCGGTATATAAATAAATTTATCAAGCGCAAAGCAAAGATATATCATAGAAAAAAAGAAGAATTTTCATTGTCTAGATTGTCAGTTTGACCAGTGATGGATCGCGCCACCGAGACGCGGGCCATATGTATACGTCTTCAAAGAAACAATATGAATGATTTGACACAGAATAAACTAACCTTCAACATGTAGTCAAATAAATAGGTCACAGGGAATTTAGAAATGAAAAATGCAAGATCTTACATGATCTATGTGGATAAAATACCATCAAATTTAATGAGCATATTTGTTATTCCTTGGGGTATTATAAGTCTATATCAAATTGTCACACTTATATACAATTTTATCAAGCGTGAACCAAAGATAATTCGTGGAAAAGAAAGTATTTTTATTGCACCAAGATAAGCTAATAACAATCACATGATTTCTATTCCGGATCATCGGAAATTATGTTTTTTTACCTGTCAAGTATGGGCCATCGATGATTTGAGCCTGGATGCCCGATCCATCAGTTGCACAAACGCAATTGGTCACAAAATGAGCGAAGGATGTGACATAGATTCAAATAGACTTCTGGTAAACGATAGAGCGAATTCCACTTTCTAATATTCACTGTTAATAATATCGCAAAATATATCATTTTAATTAAAACGTAGTTTGTTCGCCACAGATGTCGTACAGATTCAATTCAGTCGAGCGAGCCATGTTATATTATATTCAGTAGATTTTATACTTCAGTACAGAAGCAGAAGGAGAAATTGACGGATTTTTTTACAAAAAGTTTCGATAATTTTACTGACGCCTTTGAAATGTAACAAACAATAACTGAACGCTAAGAGGCACTATTCATATTTTGCATTGTTATTCGTGGACAACATGCTAGCTCGGGTAGGCTGATTTCATAGAGTATCGATCTATACACTAAAAAGAATTTTTTTTATTGTTGCTCAAGTTGTCCGAGGAGAGAATACAAATGACTATGTTTTGATAAATCGAAGCGCATACAGAAGAGATATTGCGTCGTTCTTGAGCGATCTATCAGAGAATCCAGTTGGTTAAGCGTACATTTTTTGAAATTAAATTATGGTGTTCGCGAGTTCGGGTTATTGTTACTTTTGACATTCGTTAAATTCTGATTAAGAAGTAACAAGCTTAAATTGAACTACTTAGAATAATGCCGAAATATCTTTATTATTAAACTGATTTTCAATAAATGATTTGTGATCCATTTATTTAATTTCTGCAGAATATATCACGGCCTCTTTATATTGAAATGAAAACTAATATATAACAATTAGTTAGTGTTTTGATTATTATTGTTCGATTTTTGGCGACTGAAAACGAGTCTGCGTTTTTTTATATGATACAGTATGAGTTGGATGGTAGGGAAATCAGATTTCTCTTAACGTATTCTGAATACCAAAGTTGATGTCAAACAAAGCAAATTTAACGTCAAGGTGAGAATATTTTTTCGACTACTAATAAAAGTGTAGTTAATTATATAATTTTCATAGATTGCATATAGGCTGGGCAAAACAGAGGGTATTTGGAATTCGAACCCGATTCGAATATAATTTTCGCATCAGATCAAATATAAATAACAAATGCTACCAATTCACTTCCATTATCAAAATGAAAAATCCACGTTTTACACATTTTTGTTCCCATGATCGACGCGTGATATATTTGAATAATTTGCGCTTCGAATTGTCTCACACTACCGAGTTTAGTTGTCCATCCATATAGGCGACCGCCATTTCTGTTCTCGGTACGTGGTTTCCAAATAGCATTTGTATTTTGTAATGCAGGATTCAAATATAGCCTGCGTTCAATAAACGCAACGCAACACTTCAATGGCTAATACAAGTACGTCCTGGTAATCGTACAACCTGGGGATAATGTAGAGATATGAAATACTGATATCCGCAACTGTCAGGATGTATATCATAACTCGTCATAAAGTTATATTGTATTGTCATATCATATTTCCATTCATGATTCTTTACATCGAAGCGGAGTAATTTCCTTTTATTGAACATTTATAATATCGGCGCCATAGCATCACGTCTGTTGCTGTAAATGATGAAACATAGGAAACGGCTTTTCTATATGTTCAAGAACTCTTCAATAAAAACAGCCCAATTACAATATTTATTGGTTATACTGAATGTCCCAGAAAGAAATTAATTCTGTCCTGTGTGAAGTGTTCGAGACTAAGTAAATCTGGCTCGACAATTTACGTTCATAAACTATGATGTAGCCCGACTCGATGACACTGGCGAATGAACGCAAGGTCCGAAAGACCGATTCACCGAGCCACTTTGCGGCTAGCTGTAACATGGAACAGATAGATACACAGTCAATACAAAGGTCCATGCTTAGCGCTTGTTGGGTATTAGTCTCTCCCCCCCGCAGGTAGGTTTACAAAAGGCAATGGGAAATATTTGTAAAATACAGGGTCTAATGAAAATCAATTTCAATCAAAAAGTATTTATGCCACTTTCTAGGACTTAGATACCTATCTTACTCGTGAGTTCAGAACACGCTTTATTGGTGTTTTGTCGATTAGATGAAATCTACAATGAAGGAATTGTTTTTTTAATGTCAGTGGCACAGTACGGGTAGGAATTTTTTCCAGCTTCTTTTTGTTATACATGGCGATTTCGTGACACATGACTGACAAGCTAAATTTCTGATTGATGTGATTGCATTATCCATCTTCTGAAAATAAGCAATAACACGGATTTTATTAGGAATACTTGCATGAGCCTCACATTTTGTTGGTTAAGCAAGACACATCTTTTGCTGCAGTTTGAAGTTGGAGCTCTGCACATATAATGAAGCAGATTGGAAAAGTTTTATGCAAATATGTGCAACTGCATTCCAAAACAGTTCTCCATTCAGACGATCTCATCCAGATCCACACAAAAGAAGGTTATTTCTTCCAGAATACTTCAAATATATTTATGAGGTAAAAATTGCAAACGTAGGAAATATTATTCACTGTGGTTAACTTATTTAGAGCAGACACAATGATATATGGCTGCTTTGCAGGTTCATAAGATGATTGTTTGAATTCATGGTACATTCACTGTTACTACTTGTAGTAGCTCTTTGTCGTTAAGTGGCCTCAAGATGGTTCCTTTTAAACACTGCTCTCGGGTTCTAGTGGATATAGCATTTGTGTGCAACAGTATTTGTAACGCTGTGCGTCGCATCATTTTTAATTTAATTGAATATTTAAGAAAGTTATTATGATCAATTTTAGTCGTAATTTTGAATTATTTATACGCTTCAAAAATGTCGTTTTAAAATATCTAACAGTTCTTTTTTGTTGAGGTTATCATCCCTCTACCCATAAGTTGGTCCTGACCTTTTAGGTTATAATTTTTCATCGAACAATCCCAACTTATTATACCTAGTTGATTTACGCCTAATTGATTTTATGAATGGGCCTATTTTTTGGTCATTGTTTTTTCGAAATAGCCTGGCCCGGACCATTTATTTATGACCATTTACTTAAAAGTTCCGATTGGAAAAGGCATTAAAATAATCTCGCCATCCGCATCGCCATGACTTATGATTATGCGGGTATCCGCACAAGGATTTTCCAGATAAATTCTGTGAAATTTTCACTCGAATTGGAATTTTTACTTCAAAAAAGATGAACTTACCAAAAAATAAAATGAAAAAAAGTTGGTAAGCAGTAATCGACTGAGGAAGATTTGATTCCTTCTACGTTCACTCATCAGTGAATGACTCGTATGCAAGCATGAGTTCGGGAAAATGAAATTTTTAATTACATAGCTTTTGACTCGCCATCTAATCCCATCTAAATTAATGAGTCACGTTTAACGAAGAACAGATCCCATGAACATTCGTGCTTTATAAATATAAACTTTACAATTTTCCTTGTCATATTCATTTCCAGACTGAGTTGTCTAATGGACGAGCAGGTCTTGCTTGTGTTAAAAAATTTAGTCCAGATCATGAACCCCAGATAATTTATGGATTCTGCCTAATTTTTGACACTTGCAACAGAGTGGAAAAAGACAAAACTTCAATGGGGAATATTGATAAACTGGGGATGGAAGTTTGTCTAAAGTAAGTAAGTTTTGTTGAAAATATTGACAGTTCAATACTGTTTCTAAATTATTATTTATTGGAGGAATTTTTGGTGCTTTTAACTACAGGGTTTTGCGCACAGGGTGCATTATTTATTTAATGAAAATTCTAACGGAATTCTACGAATTGAGCTGAACCACTAGCTAGAACGATTCTCAGTTGTGGAATTTTCTTTGAGATCTCCTGCTTCAGTGTCGCACAGCTCCATTGCTAAATAAAACTATTGGTATGTCAGCACAGCTCAATTGGTACCTCAGAATACAATGTTTGTTTTGTAAAACAAAATTACGGTGATAATGACAATACCTGAGTAATATCAACTGTGCTTCTCAGGCAGGAAAGAACACAGCCGTACTGCTAGCGGTGCAAGTGGTGTGAGTGGTACATGTGGTGCTCATAAAAATGAGGAGCGCGCGTGGTGCACACCAAAACGAGTGGTACGAAGGGTAAGAATAGGGAACACAAAAACGCGTGGTACGAGTTGTACGAATGGTTCGAGTGAAGCCTTTAAAAACGAGTATTAGAAGAGGTTTGGTGCAAGTGGTACATACGTAAACGAGTGGTGCAAATGGTTTATGTGCAATAGTCATACCAATCGTACTCTTCGCACCACTAGTTTTTTGTGTGAACCACTTCACCACTCATTTTTGAGTACATCACTTTCACCCCACGTTTTTATGTGCACCACTTGATTTTGTGTGCATCACTTGTTTTTGTGTGTACCACTTGCAGCACTCATTTTTTTGCGCACCACTCGTTTTTATGTGCACCACTTGTTTTTGTGTGTACCACTTGCCCCACTCACTTTTGTGTGCACCAGTCATTCTCATGTGCATCACTTGCACCACTCGTTTTTATGTTCACCACTTGCAACACTTGTTTTTGTGTGCACTACTTGTTTTTATGTGTACCACTCGTTTTTATGTGCCTCACTTGTTTTTGTCTGTACCACTCGTTTTTATGTGCCTCACTTGCACCATTCAATTTTATGTGCACCACTTGTTTTATGTGCACCACTCGTTTTTTTTACAAGCATCCCTTGTTTTTGTGTGTACCACTTGCACCGCAAAATTGAGAAGTTTGAAATTGCTGAAATCTGTTTATCTATCTTCATTTTTACAGAGAGGATGAATGGCTGGAGAATAAAATTCGCTCCCGTATAAGAAAATTATCAAAGTCAATGAACTTTGCAGCAATTTATGCATATTGGCAAGCAAGCGTTCAAGGTTACATGAATAATGGAATAGGAAGTAAATATATCACGCCGTCTTGTGAAATGCTTGTTGAAGATGGAAAAAAGCGAGGACTCATACCAAGACATTTGCCAACTGTGGTCTATGGTGTTCTTGATGACGTAAGGGCAAGACGATTTCATAGACAGACTGGATCTACTGAAATAGCTCATATGCATTTCGAAGCAGATGGGAAGAGACAGATTAGATGTGTAGATTTTTCGTGTGCAGCAAAGGAAGATGAGATATTTGATTGTGTAATCGTGGTTGCCAAAGTTCTGGGAAATCTATCGTTTTCATTAGAAAATTTGAGAACTGTTTTCAACACGAGTTCAAAATTATAATGTTAAAGCGAAGACATCGTTTGGTTCAAATATTGAAAATAAAAATTGATTCCAGTATACATCTCTGTGACAATACACATAATGCATAGTTTGAGTATGACATCAGAGTGTACTTGTTTGCCTAAAGGGAATATCATTGTAATATCTCGAAAACGATTTTTTCCTATAGGAATTCATTCTATCTAAGACCGGAGCCGCGCCTAACCAATTAGCCTCCATTTTATTGACTAAGAGCTCTCACAAGATGTAGTACCAACAGATGTACTATAACAAAACGGAAAACATCCCAGGGAACTGAATCGCTATAATAAAATACAGTTAGCAGTGTTTGTCATGAGTTATAGTAAAACCGTCCTTCACTTTTTGCTTCCTCTTAATCGCCTCTAACGACACGCTGGAATGCTTTTGGGCAATTTTTAAACTTACACCAAAAGTGCTAATCCACCTAATATGTGACTCAAGTTGAAATAAAAAAATACATTTGTTTGGGATGAAATTATGTCAAACAAATGAAAAATTACAGCGGTACACAACAAAACCAACATCTACAAAACGTTTATTATATTGGATATACTGACTGAACTAGAAATGAAGTACTATACGTCACAAAAAGAATATAAGTTTCCCTCAAACTAAATTGTTCAAACTTTCCTGATAGGCAGTGCTCGTCCTAATATTAACCAAAGTATTGACCGTGTCAGAAAATATCTGAACAAATATGTTATGTTAAGTATGGGCAACTGTGGTTTGCGCTCAACAAAGTTATATTTGATGGGGAATATCGATAAAATATAGCATAGTTAGCCGAATCTAACCCTTTAATCGGTATTATCCAAATTTCATCATTTTAGTACGTTATTTTTGTATGTAATGTTTTTGGATATCTGTCAATTTCTACAATGTCGAAATCTTATGTTAATCAGATGGAAATCACGAACTAAGACTATAATAATAAAATTTTCACAAAACATATAACCGGTTAATAACCGACAACTATGTTAATTATATTTCATGAAGTTTCGGGTCCACTGCATCCTATCATTTAGCATGAAAAAACGAGGGTCGATGTCTGGTGAGACCAAGTAGGTGTCCTAAAGGCGTGTATGTTTTGCACAGTTGGCATTTGTCCGGTAAGACGGAATAAATTTATTGAAACTGATATTTGTGAATGGCTCATGGGAACAAAATCAATTGAATTATGTCGTTATCTACAAACATTTTCGCTTTTAGATATGAGCTGTTAATTGAAAATACATTGCCTTCAACTCTGTTTATGCTTATATTAGTGATTCGTTAGCAAAATTTTCTTGCTATTCATGAATGAGACAATTTTCAATATTAAATATAGGATATTTGTTATATATATGAAATTAGTGATTCAATCCGATAAGACGGAATAGATTTTTTGATACTGACATTTTGTTACCTAATAAAGAATATTTTTCAATTCGCGTTCCCAATTCCTAATTGGGTTGAGGTATTTTTCAGCATCCAATGCTACAAGTAAGGTCTGCAGAGATTTTACACATAGTTGCGGTTGCATTTTTACCATTCTTGGACATTTTGTTGATTTTTGTATTTCTATTAAGCCAATACGATTAACCTGCCCACGGCGTTCTGTTTGAATACGTTTTGAGCAATCTTCCACGCGTTTCTGGATTTAGGTATGTGTACTTTTAGAATGCATGTCATATCCACAAAGTTTTATGAACGATAAAATATAAAAGTAAAAAGTTTTAAATTCCTATTGAACAGTCTCTTGGAAAAACTCCTGTGACCAAATAGCATATTATACGGTTTAAAAAAAATAGTACGCATCGAATGTATTGTTCAAAGGCAGCAAAACTAACTAATCCAAAGGTTGGGTTTCAATTCATATGTCAGCAGTTCAATCATTATATCAGCACCACTTCATTGTTTGGTTGGCGGTTCAATATTTGGATTTTGGAATAAATTCTTTCTGAATAATTTTGATCCACTCTGGGTCAGAAGGCGGCATCATCAGCACCCAGCAATGGGATAGTTCTTCACTGTCAAATTGCGAAATATCCGTGCGCAAATGTGCTATTTCCAGTAGACCATTTCTCTTTGCAAATGTGGAAGAACGGTGAGAATCAGACAGTCCATAACAAATTACCGGCTTCCTTAATGTTTTTTCTGCTTTTTCGACCATCATCCGCGTTGATTGATAATAAACCTGAGAACCAATACTTTTATTCCTGTAATCGTCATCGATCGCTGTTGCGATACCTATAGCAATTTTGGATCCAAGTTTTTCTGCAACGTGCATCATCTTTAATGTGATGTTTTCAAATTCCCACAGGTCGTGCCTGAAAACCATGACATAATAGTAATGTCGAATAATGCATGTTTTTCCCGATTTCTAGCATAATTAATTATATTTATAAAGAAGGAAAGATGCTGTCGTGCTGTATAATCTACTTTTCACAGAGTATGCAAGTCTCGAATTTCGAATCAGAATAGTTTTGGCCATTTATCTTCCGTTGAGCATGAAACACTGATGGATCACGCCGCCTAGGCGCGGTCCATCTGTGGCTCATACTTGACAAAATAAAATTACTGATTGAGATTGTATATCTAATAAAATATTTTTTTAAAAATGCAACAACCTTAACCTGTACAGGTGCAAGGACGAAGAAGCAAACGTTGGACAAGGTTTCTTGCTTCTTCGGAAATATTATTAACACAGAATGTCTAAAAGTCCAAAACCTCAAATGATTCAATTATGTTTTTTCCGGTCTAAGCGTAGTGATCCAGTGTTCAACATGAGGGCTTTGCTGGTTGATGTAATATGCCAGCGTGATGAGTGTATGATAACTAATTAACCCGGGTTTAAGAAGAGCAGAGAAAAGAAAATGATTGGATAGGAAATGAAATGGAATGGAAATGAAAAGATCGAGTCTGTCCAAAAATAGTTACCTAGTTTAATTTAGTAGTGCTGGTATAAAGGCTTGCTCAGGGGGAGCAAGTCAATGTGAAACTATTAGCAAATAAAAAATAACTATAAGTATGATTAATAACATTTGTTCATTCACTTTTTATGCCTCTCCCAACTCTCTTGGTCAATTTCCTCTAATTCACTCGTTTCGTCTTCGATTTCCCAATTAACATCGATGGTTATTGCTGTTCCTCCAATAATTTTTTCTTCTCCATTTTCTCTGATTTTGAAAAATATCAGTAACCCTCGACCGTTTTCGAAAGTCAATCGATAAAGATAATTTGAGTATTTTTCGAGGAATCTTCGACGCTTATCTGGATTTGGATGTGTGTATTTATAAAATATATCATGGAAAAAAGCTCGTTGGCAAATATTGACAAATACATTCCAATCCTCTTTTGTTCCTTCGGATAGTTCCGGCCATATTTGGGGCATTTTGCCAAGTTAGAATGTGGGAAAATAGAAAAAATATATAATTACAGCTGAAAATAGAATATAATACATGGACATGTGTATAACTAAGGCATGGCTATCAATTTTCTTTTCTTTCTATTTTCCGATCAATTTAGGAAAAATATTTTGTCGAACGCAGACCAGAACTGTGACTGAGCGTACTTACTGATTGGAAATTGAGTTTTATCCAAAATGATATGAGGATTGACCCCAACTCGTTGAAGTGACCTATAAGTCCTTAAACTTGACCGAAGATGTGTAGACCATAAAGTCCCAGTGTTTAGCAAAACATGTGCAAAATTTACATTTGGGAAGTTAGGGTTTTAATTTTCATTAAAATATATGTATATAGCATTTGAAAAAAATGAATGTATTGCTACTGTATGCTGCAAAATACCAGATGATCGCGTTTAGATATTTCCAGGTGTTATCTTTGCCCTCAGTTTTTCTGCATATTATTATAAAGTTTTGTCACGAACAATAAGTATGTTTTCATTACCCCGGAATCTAGAAAACAAGCTAAACAACAACAAAAAATTTACGTGATTCGTTGATATCTTGCAATGAACTACCTATCCCTCCTCCTTGTTTCCTCACAATCCTGGATCCGTGTGTGAAAGAATTCACAACGATACACGAATGAGATAATATCAAGCTAATATACAAAAATATCATGTTCTCATTCCACAGAAATATAAGTTTGAATATAAGTTTCAAACTGGAACAGAAAAAGGATTCAACCATTGTGGTCGAAAAGGATGTACAACGTGCCTTCACTCAATTCCATCAAATACATTTCAGAGCTCATTCACGAACAGGACATACTCGATCTGGAAGAAAATAACATGCGATTCATCAAATATCATTTATTTGATAACTTGCTCACAATGCAACAAACAGTATGTTGGAGAATCTGGTAGAAAACTAAAACGACGCACAGTAGAACACCTTTACGACATCAAAAAGCTTAGAAAAACACCAGTAGCCAACCACTTCAACTCCGCATCCCACAACATCACGCATTTCAAAATAATAGGAATAGATACACTCTCCCATTGTGAAGGCTATAGAAAAAACAAAGAACAATTTTGGATCAACAAACTGCACACTTGGAAACCGAAAGAAATAAACATTAAGGATTAAAACAAACAAACATGAACAATAGGACAATACTGCGGTACTTATAAAACAAACAGAACATCGATATACACAAACAAACAAGAGTATAAATATGGTCATTTTCAGTCTCATTGCACTTTAATCTTGTCTGAAGAAGTTAGACTATGTTCTAACGAAAGCTTACAATAAACTTATATTTCTGCGGAATGAGAACATGATATTTTTGTATAACAACAAAAAACTTTGAAATAAAACTATTAATCTTGAGGCGCGATGGCCTAGTGGTTAAACATGTTGGCATCGCAGGTTGAAGATCTCGGGTTCGAGCCCCGGCGAGTCCGGCTCGCTTATCCATGCCCACTACTCAACCCAGGGTGTAATAACTTGGGTAGGCTAAGCCGAACAGGAAAAGATGTAATTATAACCCTGTCCGTCTATAAGTGGCCGCTGTTACAGGGCCTTGGACAGGGCGATCCACTCTAAGAAGTGACTATAAAAAAATAAAAAAAAAATCTTCATTCAAATTTTGATGTAATAATAGGTTGTCGTCAAGATGAACTATGTTTTGCATTTTAGATTACATCTAATCAAAAAAAAAACTACATACGTTATGAAATAGTGATTTCTGAGATTCAAAACTGATCCTGAATTCGATTCTAGTTTTAAAGTAGATTTTCATTTATGTTAATATCTGAAATTTTTAATAAATCATCAATGTCGGTTGTCTTTTTAAATCTTCCGGTATTTTTAACAATTCTGTTTCCACGTTTGCACTCACGACTAACGTAAGCAATGTTAGTCTCTGTGAGGAAAATCGTTACTAAAATTCAACAAAAAGATGTCCCAAACGATCCAACGGCAACTTGGCGCCGCATTTTCGTTTTAAATAAAATCACAATTGGTTATTTTGTGTAATGTAGAATGTAAAATACTTGGACGCAATGCAACGCATTTCCTCAAGCCTCAATGTGCAGAAAAATATATGTGTAAATATTACTTGAAATATTACCAATACAATCTCTACTTCAATGCAAACTACTGTTCAAATAGATCCAGCAACTGCATGCTAACATGATAACATTATAAACTGAGGTAACATTATATACACTGCATCACTATGCTTCCATGAATAATCCTTCCCGGGCGATGACAAATGCGTCGACCAATTCTCTACTCCCATTTAATAGTTGACTTGAGAGCGCATATAAATTAGGGTGTCAAATTTCTGATTCAAATATAGCCTCAGGGGCGTCTAAATCGGTAACTATTTTGTAACAAATATTCTATATTTTCGTCGACAAAATATTGCAATTTCAAAAACAACATCTAAGCCAATCGGACTGATAAAACTTAATAATATTGGTAAAAGAAGGTGCTGTTCATTGCAAATATACTTTCTTTTCAAACGCTTTTGAAGCAATATCTTGACCAGCGAGGATTCATAATATACATCCTAAAATAGCCCCTGTTAGAAAGTAGTATTTCGTCAAGTATGTGACACAGATGAACCGCGCATTGTCGGCGCGATCCATCAGTGAAACATACGTAGCAAAATATGATTTCACGTACAGTTTTCTGATTGACATTTCTTTCTCTAACTCAACACACATTGCCATCGTTTTACCTATACGTCGGCCGGCTCTCATTTTTTCTATTTTTACTTCCCTCATGTCTATCTATTGTTCATGTCAAGCATCGGCTGTATCTACTTTCATTCAACAAGATGATATTTAACTCCCTTCACTCTTTTCCCTATCGCCAACAATGCCGCTGATGCAAACTTGCTAGTCCAGATAAATTCTACCCACGGTCATCTCTCCCAAGATTACCATAAACCAAAAATTCTTACTTAAATAGGCACTTTATACAGGAATACAACATTCGCATCGATAGTATCACTCGTCAGATACTAATGATTTGAATAATAATATCTGTAATGGGGTGTGTCCTGGCAAAAGTTTAAAGCAAAAATGTCAAATATGTTGCAAAATTTGTGCCATTATTATGAAAAGTTGGCCGTTTACTAAAGTTTCTATTTATAAATCTTTTAAGCTGCTTTAAGATCGAAATGTTATGATTCGATCAGAAAATAGCGGTATCTGTAAAGTGGCTATCCTAACTATATGTTACTGTACTATTTTGTATTTTCCAGTTAATCCAACTGTCTCTTCTCACGACGCATTTGTAATTTTGACTATATTTTCTTTATTTCTATTTCAATTTATCATATGCAGGAAATCTTTGGGTATCTAATTTGGATGGGATGTATAAAAGGTTTTTTGATCTTCTGAGAAGGTAGAAAGACGTCCAAAGATGTCCATTCACGCAAAATTTGGAAACAGTTCAGAATTTACGTGAATATTTTCTGTACAACTACTATAACCGAAATAAAAATAATGTGAGAGAAAAAAATATTAAGAGTTTGATCAAATGCACAATATAAAATCACATTAGGAATTTGCTTTTGCCATCAAACACCAATTTTTTTACAATAAGTTCTGTGAATATGGCATCCTTGTAACTAGAAATTCAAATACAATACAACTGCAGAATTTGAACAGATAGAAAATTTGAACAGATAAAAAGCAATACTCTTAATAGTGTTGTCAAGAAAGTAATAATAACGCTATCATCACTGCATATTACCAACATACAGAGACAAATCGGCATCTATTTAATTTGCTCCTTCGAAATTCTGAAATTAGAAATTCAAGTTCCTGTGAAACTGAGCGGTAACACGCTTGCGCAGCAGATCGTCGTCAATATTATATTTTGTCAAGCATGAGCCACCGCACAATATTTCTGACCGAGTTAATGCAAACATCGGAAAGCACACTCCTTCAAACCCTATAATTCATATACACCCTTATGTACATTATGTATAGCTAGAACAAGTACAAATTGGAAAAACAAATTAAGAACGATCGATTCTAATTATTAATAATAATAAATATTAAAATAAAATGAAATAACGAGATTAAAATGGGGTTATAAAATTTATTTACAGTGCAGTAACAATACGCCCAACCAAGTTCGGATCACATATAAAACGCGCCCTTAAACGTGTTACAAATGTGTCTGAAGATGATGAAACAGTGATGTAAACAAACGAGTAATGATATTTTATAAACTTGTTGATATTTCACTACCCCCTGAGAAAGCATCGTTCACTTTTCCATTTTGCATTCCAATCTGTAAAACAAAATCAGATGTGAGTCGTTTTAATTTGATATACAAATCGTGTCTTTACAGATTTTTCGTCAATGTCTAGCTGTGCCCAGTTATTTGTTTTTACCGAACTTCTGAAGTGTTGTATGGGTCACTGTTATATCGCGCCGCTGAGGCGCGGTATAACAGTGATCAATACTACACAAAAAGCCCCCCGGTAGGTTCACGGACAGGCCATAACAAATAATTCGAAAACCCCAAAAAAATCATTGATTGTTCGAAGCTATAGACAGATAACTTAAGAAACGGTGAACGTAAAGGATGATCATTTGTTTAAAAAATGTGTAATGACTCTACAGCCTCAGTAATAAAATAAGTAAACCAGTAAAAGTGCCTCCGAAACATAATTTTTGAGCAACCTATTTGAGTGAGTAACCCATGATATGCAACGGAATATACCAAAACCCACTCGTAGGCGAACATGGTTAGTTATGTTGTCGTGATAAGTCCACCCGGATTATTATACCCTTGGTTGAGGGATGGGTATAAATTAGTCAGCCGGACGTGCCGGAACCCGATATTTATTCGAGAATGGCGTTAATGAGGTTAGTTTGGATAGGTGCTGAATTAGCACACATACCTAAGCTGAAGTGAGTCCCGACCTCCAAATGGTCGTATGTCAGCACGTGGAATTCAGTCGTGTATTCCTCCCCACCGTGTCGTACTGTTCGCCCCGTTAGTAGGCTATGGTCTCAAGCACCGCACGGCAGGGAGGAATACTGAATTCTAGGTTCGCACATACGACCATAGGAAGTTCTGGACCCACAAAAGACATGCAGTAGGTAAAGTTTTGTATGTGCGGCGGTAAATCACCTGCCTAAACTAACCTCATTAACAAATCGGTACTTGAAAAAAACCGAGGCGCTGTCTATTTCTGACAAAGGCTTGAAAAAATAAAACAGAAAGGGGTACAATATTATTTTTTTGAATCGGTTGTGAAAAAAAAAATAAAGTCCGAGTTAAATGATGCAAGCCGTTATATTTTATCACAACTTACTGAGCCATCTCCGTTCCTGTCATTATAAAGTTGATTATAATAAGGTGCGACTTCGTTTTGTTGCATTGCTTTCGAATCAAACTAAAATGTAGATTATGATGAAAAAGTTTAAATTTGTTTATATTTTCATTACGTTATGTCGGGGAGCAAAGCTGGCGTATGTGAGCTCTTATTTGGACCTATTGGTACTTGTCTACAGTGCACAGTCTTTTGAAATTTTTTGAAAATGGTAATATAATAATATAAATTTAACAGCAACAGCAAAATGTTTTCCACTAAAAACATAAAAATCTCAACAAACAAACAAACAATAAAGACTTTCTAGAGATCTAAATATGTATATAATTTTTTTTTTGCAGGTAATTTTTAAGAAACCAAATTTTCTATGATGCAACGCAACGTCAGCAAGACAGCAACGTTCGCATTTTATTTTTCGAATAAACAGCTGTAATAAACAGCTCGTTATTTAGCAAAATATTTTTAGGCATTTTACACGGCCGACAAACAAATCTTACATCTCTAGCAGTAACTTCAGTAACAGTTGATTCCGAGTCTGTGTTCAAATATCGTTTATGCAGTTCATCTCTTGTTGATGGACGTTTCATTTCATCGACTCGTTGTAAATCTTTTTTCGAAAGTTTTTGCACGACTCCAGCGCCGATTGAATCTCCAAGCACGTTCACAGTGGTTCGAATACGGTCTCTAAAAATGCGTAACCTTTTGCTAAGTTTGATTACATAGATGTAAAAAAATTTGTGGTGATGTGAACATTAGCTATTGTAAGTTTAACATCTTAATTTGTAAATTACTGACCATAATAATTTGCAATAAAAACCCAGTTAAATAAAATTTCGAATATAATTTGCTAAGCTTGAGTCACTAACGGATCGCGCCGTCTAGGCGTGGTGTATTAGTGACTCATGCTTGACAAAATAAATTTTCTGATTGAGAGAACGTATATCAATAAATGACCGGGGAAAACATAAAATAAAATTATTTATTACTCGGTTGTCATCTAACTCAGAAATTGCTTACAGTACCTTGTGGATTGGTCAGTTTCGCAGTGATAATGTGCTCACCCTAATTAATAATAATTAGTTTTATGGTTTTCGTATTCACTCATTTTATACCGGTGAGGTCGATCTAGCGCCAAATTGGTCGTTTTGTTGGTACGCTGCGGACGAGATGCTCAATGATTAGCAACGAGACTTAGTTTGGGGCAGTTTGAGTAAAAGATAAAAACCTTGTGTGCAAATTGTTTTGTCTTGAATTACAGTTCGAAAAACGTTCGGTGAGAAGTTTAGCTTACTTACATGAGCTACAACCATGTTAGTTGGTCGTCGTATTACCTCGCACTGTGTCTAAGCTACAAATCTTTAGGAATGTTATCGAACTGTTCACATGTTTATGGGATGACGTTCTGTGCAAGCTTTGGTTATCAAGTTTAAGATTTATTTGTCATTAATATACTTAAGAATAAGCTGATGTTACTGACAGTGTTTCGGCAAGTACATGGACTGGTAGTGAAAGGTCAAGGCTGAGTGTGACGTGTTAGATATGTTTTTCTTGTGCTTGGCAAACTATAATTTCTGTCTTGCTGAGCATAGAAGTTCGAATACATTCTACTCACAGAAGCCAGTCGACAGCTAAAATTAATGTGATGTCTTCTGTTGGTAAACCAACCGCTTGAAGAACAATAACCAGAGTGATTAAACCTGCTTGAGGAACTCCTGCTGCTCCAATACTTGCAAATGTTGCTGTAACGCTGCAAAATACAGTCATGCGATTTTCAATAATAAATAAATAATTTTCGTCACTGATACCATACCCAAAACGATCAAGACAGGTTGGATGCAGAACTTTTTACTCCGAATAATTTTTAATGCAGTTTTTTATTTTTATTTTCGAATATCATTAGAAAAATATATTCCATTCGCATCGTCGACTCGTATGATTTCGTTCCAAAAGCATTTGAATCGTTTTTTCTATTATAATTTCTAAATTTCACTTCAACATTAGTAACAGTCAACTGTGACTCCAATATCCAAATAGCATTTACGCCACCGGGAGAGTTCTGTCCTTTGACTACCCAAAAATCGAAAAAGTTTAAGAACATCTTTTGTTAAGTATGAGTCACTGATGGATCGCGTCGATGGGACCTGCGGTCACAAAAACCAATGTAAAAGAGGTGGTATTTTCATATTTCAACGACAAAATAATTTTAATGTATTTTCGATTTTTATCGAGTTCATGAAGATAGAATGAGTATTGGAATTTTTAGATTCATAAATTACTTTTCAAGGTTAAATTTTTGGATTTTGAAATTCTATAGTTTATTATTCATTTCTAACCTTATGGTGACAATTTCACCAAAACTCAGTGGAATATTATTGACTTGTGCAATGAATATTGCAGCAACAGCTTCATATAAAGCAGTTCCATCCATGTTAATTGTTGCTCCAATGGGAAGGACAAATCTAGGAAGAAATGGAACTACAGGTGAGAAAAATATTTATAACCGCATGTTTGAGTTTGTAATTTTTGTTATATAGCAAAATATTGTCTTTTTTGGCTTACAGCACAGGTTCGATTAGAGCTGGCCGGCATTGGTTATATTGTCTACCGGCATACCGCTGCCAAAATGCTAGTATTACGGGTATGTCACGCTATTTTCTGTCATCAAAAATTATCCTATTGTGTTGTATTGGACGCGTGAAGCACGCCCTAAAAATCAGGTGTATATTATGGAACCCTCTTCCAAATGTGTGACGGTTGTTGTTTCGTGAATATGCAAAAGTCAAAACGGTATAAAAGCCGCTGTAAGTGAGCCAAACGCCCACTTTTGTTGTCACTTGGTGTGATACTGTATCAAGCTGTAACCGTATTTTACACATGTCACGAAATTCCCTTGTCACGGAAAACCGGCATTGCAAAATCGATCCTATACGGTGTTTTGAAAAAACGGTATTTACCTATATAACGTGATACCGGCATGCCGCCCAGCTATAGATTGGATTCTACTTCTAAAAAGTTTTAAAGAATTTAAACTCTGAGCTTGGACCGGGAGAAAACTTTTTGTAAAAAAATACCTTGTACAGCGTTTATCAACTTTATTATTATCTTCCAAGTTACTGATTGTAATTGGTAATGTTGCTGAGCTCGACGATGTAGCGAGTGCAGTCATCAGAGCCTGAAAAATATGAACTTTGCTGAATATTTTGCAGAATTAGCGATACAATGTATGATTTTACTATCACCCAAAGCTGGAACCACCCACTGCACTGGGTTAGTTTTTTACATAACCTTTTCGCATTAATAGACTAGGAACTAGACTATTAATGGAGCTGGTAGCTCTTTCTCATGCAAATGGTTGTCAGTTGGTTCTCGTAATCTACATGTTTTTCACATACATATAATATTTTTTATGTTTCCTGAATTTTGAAATATTGAAACCCTTTTACATACGCTGAGTTTGACAAACAAATTCTTCGTCTACGTTTTATTAGGTTTTTAGTACAAACACGTGATTTATATAGGTTGTGTGCTCTACTTTATTATTTGTGAGCAAACCCTCGGATGTATTCATATTGGTCTTTATGACATGCAATAATGCTATATATTGCATTCCATGAATGCAGCCCTGTTGATTTTATTTTAACGACTCTACTTTCTATATAAAGTGCGACAAATGAAAAACGAAAGATTTGGGAATCTGCCACATACATTCAAGCAGTTTAAAAATACGAAAATTCCTCTCCCTATTTTTATTTTGCTCACGAGTCAAGTTGGTATAATATTTCCAAACGTACTACTCTACTCTCGATCCCCGTTTTCTATTCCACTTCCACGAAATCAATTAACTTTTGGTCTGAATACATACCTTTTAGTCGTACTGTAGAAGGGTATATGGGTATCGTTTTAAATTCTGTATTACATTGGATGTTCATGACAGATTCACTTGTAGGTTAAAAAATGATAGTCAAAAATAACGAAAAAATCAAACTATAACAATCTGTAATTTAATATCCAATTTCCTACTTGTGAAACTCCAAGGAGATAAGAGAACGGATTCTTTCGAACAATGATGAAATATATCAAAGGCAGAACAATCAGTCCATGAATTGCAAGACCTGATACTACAGTAGCGATATATAAACCAAGCTGTTGCATAGTTTGTTCAGGATCTTCCATCTTCATAATTTCACCAGCAATCAAGAAGATGATGCCGATGGGTGAGTACCTGGATGAGAAAAATGCAGTCGATGTCGACTACTCGTAATCTCTGATTTAATCTGTCAACCAAGCATAGCGGCCTGCAATCCTGTAAGTCCATTTGAAAACATATTTATATTTCATGTTGTTTTTAAAATTAATTTCGACCCAGCGCTACTTGTACAAATCATAGACAAGTCAAAATATCAGGAAAAGTTAAAATCAGAAATGTTGCAACTGACCAAATGACTATCTTGACCATCTTCATTACAGCCTCGTTGAATACGGAAAAGAATTTGACCAGTAGTTGGCCTTCTTCTAGTTTGCCGATTATTATTCCGAACGTTATGCAGAATGTGATCAATCCAAGAACGTTGACACCTAACTTATATTCTCCAACCTAATAAAACAAAATAGAATGTATTGTTTAAGCAACTATTTTGCTCTTGAACTTATGTAATAATCAGCCGCGTTATTCTCAAAATGATCTTCCAAACTCTCTTTCATTTACTAGAAAATCAATCTGTTTCAAGGGCAGCGCTTTAAATCATGTTTAGATCATGTTTACTCTCGCAGTCGAAAAGAGCTGTCATCAAATTCCGCGAATTCCATTTGAATAAAAGCGTGGCATTACCCACGTTGAGAAAATAAAAGTACTGTGGAAATGAGTTTTTCCAAAATATACTGCCTAAGTCGATTTATTTGAAATCGGGATGAATAATAAATAGAAACCATTTTTAATGCTCTTTTATTTTATTGAATTAAAACGAAATTCTAAGGGTGGCAAAATCATGATCAGAATTTGAAAATCTTTTTGCTTATAAATTTCGCTTAGTCCGTTTATATGAGTTTTTTAAATACAATAGAAACATGTTTAATAAACAAAACCCAGAAATGCATCAAATAGGGGTTTAAATAGAAAAAAATGGGGGTAAATAGAAAAAATAGCAAAAAAACTTACAATATTGTAATCGAACGACTTGTTCGACCATCTCGGTTACGGGTGGTTGAGTTGGTGATGCAGTTGTCATCCCAGTCATATTTACCAGCTCACTGACGTTACCGTAGATTGGTTCACGTCGTGTTTGATACTGAAACAAGAACATAAATTAGGCCTTAATTTCCGCGTTTTAAAATGAACATATTATTGCGAACAAAAGACTATTTGCAAACTGTCTCAAATAGCAAAATGATCGATGAAAAGTGAGATGAGATCTTATATTCTGCCACCGTTGTGCTATTGATACACCGTGAAAATGGTTCCCTCAATTATCGTGTAAGGAAAATACCATTTGAAAGCATTTTGCTCAAACATGTTAAGTTAAGTATGAGTTACTGATGGATCACGCTGTCGAGGTGTGGTCCATCTGTAACTTGTGCTTGACTAAGGGAAAAAAATGAATGCCAAACAAAATTGTACGAACATTGAGCAAGACACGTCGGGTTTGTTTTGACTAGATATTTGACTAGATACAGATATGAAACATAAGCAGACAAACTAATAGTTCGCCAAAGATTCGACTTTATATTCAGGAAATTATGTTTAAAGCGAGAGTTTTTAAAATAATGTAACAATCGTTTTGCTCTCGCACACATGCATATCAGAAATATGTAAACAGATATATGTTGAGGTTGTTGAGCTCAACTATCTATCGGTTGAAACGCGTCGTCGTGGCGCACAGTCCATCTGTTGCTGTTTAACATTGATACAATTCAGATGATAATTACTTTCAATGGTTTGCAAAATCTGTTTCTGCTTTATTAAAGCTTAACATATTCTACCTGAGGATATTTGACTTAATATTTGACATAATACTAAGTAAAAGATCGTTGCTCATGGTTTACCTGTTGGAAGCATGCTTGTACGATGTTTTCTGGAAACAGATTTCTGAAAACAAAAGACCATGTTAATGAAAAAAATATTATAAATATTTGAAATAATTAAACACAATCGATGCATTTAATAATTTGCAAGTTTTCATTGGTCTTCAACATGTCGCTACGCTACCACAATTTATCAAATTTTTTATGTTAGAAAAAATTTGGTAATTTTCTAATAATATTTTATTTTTATTTATTGCCACTTCTTAGAGCGGATCACCCTGTCCAAGACCATATGATCCTTTCCTGTTCGGCACACCCTGGGTTGGGTGGTGGGCAAGGATAAGCCTACCGGACTCACCGGGGCTCGAAGCCGAGATCTTTAACCTGCGATGCCAACATGTTTAACCACTAGGCCATCACGCCCAAGGATATATATAGAGTTTAACTCACCTTAGCAAATCCAACATTGCATCAACTGCTGAAACTTCCGGGGAACTTCCAGATGACTCGATGTCATCTTTACCTGCATTACCTAAATATAGATTATAAGCTTGTAGTAGGCGTAGACATAGTTACGCTGTGCAGTAATACCATGATTTCATTTGATAAGTTTTAGTCGTGATCATGAAGTCTGTGCGCTATAAATCTTCCTGTCACCTGTTACAGCCAGGTTAATTTTTAGTGTAGTATAATGAATTGAGGCTAAATTATCCCGCTAAATGTTGTACGCCAAGGATTGTTTTGGAGTACTGGAAGAAGTAAGTGCGCTCGCGCTTTATCATGCTGGGTCCGTGAAATATATAAAAAAATTCAATTGCTAGTGCCTAGGGCTGTGCCACTGTTATCCCCAAAATTTGGGATAGAGATGCTCTACTGAAACTATTTTTTTGTGAAGAATTCAGCACGAAAGTTTGCAAAATTCAATTGAATTTGTAGAAGCTTCAATAATGACGTACAAAATTGGCTTTTAAAATTTTATAATAAGAGAGTAGCCCTATAGTAAGACATCCAATAAATTAGTCTTTCCTGGACACAAAAAAGCTTAAATATGTGAAGTTGTTTGAACAGAAAATTTCCGACGGCCTGCAGACTTGAAAGTTTACAACGCTTGGCCTCTATTTGACGTCACTTTTAAAGGGAGTAGACTTTCGGAAGCCTATTTACATAACCTTACGAACAGAAATGCGGGGAGATTGTGGCAATTGAGCAAATATTGAATCTATTATCAACCATGTTCACAATAAGATGTAATTGACATCAAACAGAAGGCACATTAACATGTGCGCTCACTTTTTTTTTTAAAGCTTTATTATATT
Organism: Styela plicata; assembly: GCA_963675895.2. Lineage (NCBI taxonomy): Eukaryota > Metazoa > Chordata > Ascidiacea > Stolidobranchia > Styelidae > Styela > Styela plicata. The sequence continues at coordinate 1,907,451 of OZ023146.1, forward strand.
TTACAGTCTTACCTGCCTGGCTCGGTTGGCTTAATGATTTGTTGTTCAGTATCTAATCCATGGTATTTCTTACGACGATGATATATAATAACAAAACTAACGAGAAGACTAAATATTTTCTGGGCTCTATATATCGAAAAAAGATGTATCGGTCAGACTACGAGTCGAATACATAATTTTTAGACGCTTGCATGTACTTCTTCCAAAAACAAAATGAACAATTTCCTATTTCATCTGCAACTGCCCCCGACTATTGGTAGCAGGTTATCAATTTGTTGAATGAATAGCTAGGTATAATCGCAAAAGCCTGCCGAACTATCCAAATGATTTAACGAGTTTTACCAATTTGTTTTTAAATGCGTTCCACTGCTGAACCGCCCAGTCTCATTTGGTACTCCCGATAAACAAAGTCAATTTTCATTGTATTCACAGTTACTACTAATCTACCTGGCTGTATGGTGACAACAAGTACAATTCCAATGATGACCGCAAACAATGTTGTTGTCATATAATAAACAATCGCTCTCAGTCCCATCCTTCCTGATGCATTCTGATCAAGAGTGGAAACTCCTGAAACAAAAAATGATATTAGCTCATCTGAATTTACATCACAAAGCAAATCAAGGAATCAAATCAAGTTGGAACTGTAAAATAGATTCCTGATCTCACGTTTTTGTAATAGATATATATTAGTTGTAGAACCGTTAATATTCCAGTATATTGGTTATAAAATGGGCAACAAATTTGAATAACTTTTTTATACCTTTTCATAACGAGAGCATTTTGACGGCAAATCGAAGGAGCAATAGAAAATCGACAAAGCGATGATTGTATTAAACCTACAGGTCCGAAACCATTCTTGTAGTACAGATATGTCACTACGCCCACTCACCTATAGTCATAAATTAATAAGGTAAAAGTTCAAAAATAAAAAAAATCGCATTTAATCAATAAATCGTGATTACTGAGACAAAAACTTAACATTTTTTTCACAAATACGAGTCACTGGAGCGCGTATGCACAATGTTATTTTAGACATTTAGATTGATTTGCCAAATATACACCATTACCTGTTAATGGAAAATTAACATGGCACACATAATTTCAAAAATATAGGCAAAAATTTTATTTTGTCAGATTTTTTCGGTTTGTACGCGCCTTAAAGCAGTACTAAACGATGGTTGGCATGGATGTGACAAAACAATGATATGCAATTTATTTCAGATAAAGAAATGATTGATTTTCTGATGATTACCTCTTTTAACTTTTCAACGTTGATTGATTGGACATTAAATATTTGTGTTTGATTAAAGGTAGTCGTACTTATGGAAATATCTTGGGTTTAATTTGTTCAGGTGTTTTCAAAAAGGAAGGTCAATATTGCAAGCATAGGGCCGGGCAAAACCGAATTTTCTGGAAATCGAAAATGATTCGGATAAATCAGTAAAAAATGTCCCTTTTTTTACCAATTATATTTTCTCAATTTTCAAAAATTCAAAAATTTCAAAAATTCATAGATTTAAAAGTTTTTCGGATAAGTTTGATAATTTTTTCGTACGGAATGTGCTTTAAAATTTCTTTCCGGGAATTAACGGTTTACGTTTGATTCGAAAAAATTGTGCTTCGATTCACCGAATTGAATTGCCCTGCCCTGATCGCAAGTTTAACACGGCAAAACATGCTTTATGGATAGTATACTAAGAAATGAGAATTTAGCTAGAAGAGGGGTTGGATGACAAATGATCCAAATTTGAAAATATAATCGATTCGATTTCATGTTGATCCTTCGAAATGATAAAAATTCGACGATTTTTGCAAAAATATACCATGATTAATCCAATATAAATTAAATTACTCAAATATCGCGCTCAAATAAAACGCTTTTCTGAAGTAGTACTATAGTACACATTGACCAGAAAATGATAATCAATATGCGCGGCCTACATGTGCCTACTGCTTCACAAAACACCAAATCGAGGAAAATCAATTTTTAATTGTATCACTTCGTATGCGATCTTCATTTCATTATGACAAAATTGCAAACACAATATTATATCATCTGAAGATCTCGATACCAACTTTTGAATATATCCTAATCAAAAATATTTTGCTCACACATGCTTTTGTTAAGCTTGATTCACTAATGGAAGTGCGATCCGTCTGGTATTTATGTTTGGTAAAATAAATTCATGGTTGGGATATGTGATTGACTCATTTCACCTCAACGTTATATAACAAATAGTTTTCTTTGCGATGAGAAATTTATGATTTTGTAAATATTTTGTCACTCCATATTATATCAGCAAGCATATTATCACAATGAATGAATCATCGGTTGAAGTGTTTGTGTGTTTTCATGAACGGGATTAGAGTAAATAATTCGTTGGACGTTTTGCTTACCGTCTAAAGTGAAGCTGGCCAATTCGATTCGGTGATTCGAAGCACACATTATTCGATTCAATCGCAAATCGTTCATAGGAACAAAAACTTGCCAAATGAGATGACATTTACCCTTTTTAACGATAAAATGCAATCGATTTTCGTCAAATTTGACCAAAATCGATTGTATTTTTTCGCTAAAATATGAAAATTGTTGCTCCTAGACACGGCGTGTGAATTGAATATATTCACTATAAACTATGAATGTCTTGATTTTCACAATGGAGATTAGTTGTAATACTAAAAATGGGATATTTGGTATTTACACGGAATTAGTGATTCGATCCGATTCGAAAGAATTATCTGAATCAGATTCGAATTCCAAATGATTCGGTTTTCCCCACCCCTAGTGTTACGTCAGAACTAGATCTAGGGAATAGTATTTGATGATTCAAATCAATTCAAAGCACCGATAAATTGAACCAGTCGCAAATAAGCCATAGTAACAAAGACTTGGGAAATAAAGTGGGATTCCCATATTTCCATGATAAAAATATAGGACGAATTCATTTCCTGAAAGATGATGTGCAAAATTATGGCATATTGACTCCAATGGTTTTTATATACAAATATCAGTGTATTGGTAGCTGTATATTTCTTGATTTTTACAATGGCGTTTAATCGCAATGGGAAGAGCGTAATATTCACTAACTATGTAGAATTAGTGATTCGACCCGATCCGAAAATATTATTCAAGAGTCTTATCGGTGAATCACCGTTAACAAAATATGTTTGAATAATAATATATACGTTGAGAAAGTTGTTCGATTACTTGGCGAACCTAAAAAAAAAAGTCCATAATAACAGTTGTATTTTTTATTGAAAAAATTTACATATGATGTCCATTCGTTGAATCTAAAATTAGAAATAACATGCTTGTCTTTTTCATTTTTTTTTTTAATATTAGCGGAGTATTATTTGTCACATTTCGTTCGTAGTATTCGCTTATCATAAAATTATACCATTTTTTACCTGTTATGAGACTGCATACAATCAGTGGTAATATCATCATTTTGAGCATCCGAAGTAAAAGTTCTCCAGGAAACATAAAATAATAAATATCAAGTTGCGATAAGTGGGCTTCCCTCATTCCGATACCAAGTCCAATGCCGACAATTACTCCTGCCAGTGTTGCCAGAAGTAATGCGTTCATAATTGCCCAGTTCTTCCATGATTCTTTTGTACAACAGCCCATGTTTTGAAATTCGTATTCTAACAAGTGTGCTACACAAAGCTATACAAATTGAAAGATAATTAAGATGAGATTATTATTTCGATTAGACGGGGAGAGTTTTGAATATAATATTTTTGTAATAGAATCTGTTATAAAATAATTTCGAATCGGATCTTTTCGAACATGATTCTATTTAAAACCTTATTACCAGCCGATTTAGGATACTATATTATAGTTGACAAAACCAGAAAAACACCTTCGTTGTTCAAATTCGAGCAATACCTAAAAAGAACTAAATAGCGACTGGGCACAATAAAATTAGCAAAAAGTTATCATGCAGTGTTTTTTCGCAAAGATTCGACAACGGCAGAACTTCACATACGCGATGCAACAAGAATATATTAGAATTACAACGAATTTTAACGCCTATATTCGATTCGAATTGGCGTGTTTTGAATCGATTCGATCCGAAATTCTAAAACTTACATCTCTAATAGCAATGTTAAATAAAAATATAATTTTTTAGCAGATATTCCAAGTTGATGAGCATGGATAAACTATTCAAAAGTGTGTTTTACAACGTTCTGAATGTGCTGGGTTATTACTTACATTGCACCAGGGTGGAAGGAGGAATGTTATTTTTGTGCGGGTGTCCGAAGTGTTTGTCATTTTCTTCGGAGGTAAAAAACGATTCAAAATCATCAACACTGCTATTTCATAGCAGTATTGATGATATCGAATCCTTTTTATACAGTTTGGTGGATACTATGTACTCACAAAAGAACCACTTTATTCGTATATAAAGATATATATATATATATCACGAAATGCTGCTCATTCACTACATATTCTTTTGGTAGATTCGATTTTTTCGGGTGTCTGAGTAGCAGAGTATCTCAAATCCTGCCAGTCTGCATTATTTAGTTTTATTTGAACATTTTCTTTCATTCCTCTTAACACAAAATCAACCGTATTTAGCCAAGGTCATCCCTCCCCAACGCTTGATTAATTTTTCTAATTTGAACGGTGATTTTATTATTATATATACTAAGTACCAGCTTTAATACTACGTTCTCGACCCGTTTATTATCTTTCTCACTCGATTGGTGTAGATTCCTATGGCATTCTGTGGTACCTACCTATTTCGGTTCTGTTACCTCAACTTACAAATTTGTAGACGTCTGGCGGCTAACAAATCTGTACAAACTCATTCTTTGCTTTATCAAGATTAAACCAAATTATTAGTCGACATTACTACGTTACCACTGAACTCTCTACATCGTTCAAATCGTTAATAACTTTTGAAAATTCGAATAAAATTGAATTGATTACTTAATCATTCTCTTCGACTCAAACATTTTTTCTTAAGGAAGCTTGTTTTTTTGAAAAAGATAATGATACATCTGGCCTTGAAACTATGCTCATCTACTATATAAGAAGCGCCATAACAAATTGTTTCGGCTCAAAAATTAAACAATTATCCTAGAAAGACTTATATAAAACCCGTAAAAGCACCCCAAATTTCCTTATGTTATTATCCTAATTTATTTATATTTGATCCTATTCCATATCTGTTTATCTTTCTTAACTATCTTGCATACGTCATATTCAATGCGTATTAAAAAGTTTTTGCGCAAAGCGAAACCTGTCTTTTATCGGAGAAAGCCACACAATTCCCGTAATTTACAGCATTTAGTCTTCCTCATTCAAATGTGTTTTGTATATCAATCAACTGCTTTATCTCAAGTAGACAAACCCAGTCAGAACTATTTTGATCAGGAATGTTTTGTTAACCATGAGTCACCGACTCGTGCTTAAAAAAATGAAGCTTCTTGTTGGGGACAGTAATTTTGTCTAAATATTTAGCAATTTCACTTCGACCGTAAACGCGCGAAGCCAATTCGACTTATGATGTGACTACTTCTTTTGTCACAATATCAGTCAGTCGAACTAGTCTGTTGGAAATATCAAAGTCTTATTCAATTTCACTTCTCTCCTCGCTCCTTACTGGAACAAATTGGAATAAAGTTACTGCTGCTGTCGCCAGACTTTATGAAAACATTCCACTCTTACGTTTGCCTACATCATTAACCCCATGCGCAGAAATGGCGTCGAATGCAAACAAGGAATGAATAAAGGACTTCTTTCATTGTATTAAAGCCCTTTCAAGCATGTGCCTCGGTTTAATCAACATATCATATACTTAACAGCGCGTGGTCACCACCATCACATCGTATATTATTTATTCAGAGGAAGAACATACGTGGCGAGTTGAGGCCAGTACAGATTGCATGTGTTTGTTCATGGAGTGACATTTCATATCCTCGCTATCCTATAAACTGAAATATTATATGATCTGAAATAATTTCCAGTCAAATTTTGACGAACATGGACCAATGTGGAATTGGACTGGCAGGCAATCCATCAGTCGCATATGTTTGACGAAACGTTCCCATACTTGACTGTTATATAAAAATGAGAATGGAAATCACGAGTTGAACTATCAATCGAATATACAATATTTCATTGATCATTAACAAAAATGATGACTTCAGTGGCGAAAGTCATTGTCCACACCCGAACCTTGTTTGTTGCGAATACTGTCTTTTATTGGAAGTTTACTCTGAGCAAGATCGGAAGCAGAATCCATTCAGTCGGAGAGTATCCACCAGTAGATGTTTTGTTAAGCATTCGTCACTGATGGATCGCGCCGTCCAGGTGCGATCCATCTGTGATGCATGCTTAACAAAATTAAATTTTTGACTGGTCAGGGAAACTAATTACATATGTCTTTTGATAAGCGACGTAAAAAAGGCCATCATAAAACAAATAGAAACATTCCATACAGGACACGCTGAAGAAGCCATTAAAGGGTACCTACCCTGGGTGAAGGTATTTTGTACTTCCTTTTAGTCACTCCTTACGACACGAAAAATATGTAGAGCAATACTGAAATCGGCATTGTAATATTCATACTTTATTATTAATAGCCGCATAATATTGATGAATACAGTATTCCATGCTTCGTATGATACACCTATAAGTGCAACCACCAGTTGTTTAAAAACACGTAAACATCAACGAGTCGATTTCATTGAATATTAACCCAGGAATGTTGAATTCTCGGCACCAACATTCTGGACAATGGACATTAGATATTAGATTTCCCCTTCTTTTGGTAATAATTAACCAACTGGATTTCTGGTGTTTTCTGCGTTGTATTTTGCGTAATGTTTTTTTTTTTATACTATAACTTGTTATTTCAGCTATTGCCCGTGTCAATGTGTATCAACTTTTTACATGTGCAAATACAAATGGTGGACTGTTCTTGGTACTCTTGAAATGCCTAATCTATGTCCGTTTACTGACCTCGATTATTATATCAATATCAATGCTCCCAACAATAATTATCATACCAAAGTAAAGTAAACAACGATACTACATCACTTGAAATAACACCCATAACACACCTACATCAATACCAAGTATTCGTAAATCATTTGTTGAAGAAAACTGTAACTGTGTGACAAAGCAGAGGAAATTAAATTCTTCGACTTGTGATAACTTCATTTTGTACCATTTCAACCAAACGTTGCATGAACAGGCTAATTATGCAACATGCAATTTTTGCTCGATCTTCAAAAATGAGGCACTCTATTTACTACTGTACATTAACCTATACCAGCCACGTACTCAGGGAATGCGTTTAGAAAGACTTTCGTTATCGGTTAATACTTTTTTGTCCATAAGTATTGGCACAAATTGATGGCATCTGGGCAACGCGATCTACCATTGACCTATATTTAACAGAATATCCTCGGAGAAAATTCCTATTGAGACAACAGCAATATCGTTTAATTCTTGATAACCACATATGATTATATAGAGTGTTGATTTGTGTATGCCGTGAGATTTTTTGAATCGATGTGAAGAATTTAAAATAATGTTAATTTTACTGAATTTCAAAATTTAAAAGCATTATTCCTCAATCGCAGTTTTCTTATTTTCAATATGCACATTCCAATCTAATGGAGATTCATGAATACGCATTGATAATATAGAACTTGCTGCAGTCGAAACTTGTTGCTTTTCATCACTGAAGATTGTTCTTTGGTCATGGTAATGAAAATATAAAAAAAAAAAAACGAGGAAATTGTCACCTTATCTGCTTTACACACGGTCCTGATATTTCATACCAAGGCAAACAAAAGCATGATAGCTTGTAAAATATAGTCAATAGACACTTGTTTGACGTAAAATTTCCAGGAACTATAAAATCTCCGCAAACAAGATCAGGCTTATGCTAATAGGTGGCAACTATTGTGAGTCGAGCAAACTAAATGTAATTTATAAAATCTTGATGCCCGAAGTTGATTTGAATATTTTTTTCGAGACTGGTCGTATTGCTTGTTCTATATATAAAAAGCAAAAATACACTTTTTCATCACCATTCACCCCATTATCAAAATCATTCCTGTTTAGAATTCAGTCAAAAATCTAGAACTCACCAATGTAGTCAAAAGATGCAAGGTACCTTCTATTCGCGCTCCATATCGAAGATCACGAATGAGTTTGATCAAGATGAAAACAGTTTCGTTGTTCCACTTGAATTTGCCAGTTTTTTTCTCGCTATGATTCATTTACGTCTGATTCGAATCATCTACGCTTCGAATCAATTCGAATAAACGAATTGAAGTGCGCGCCCTAACTTACTGTTCGTTCAATTTTGTTTACGATGCTCTCCGATTTTATAGTGCAATTGCTGGTACTATATTTTCCGGTAACTCAGTTTTTTTTTTGGATTCTGTCTTGCTTGAAGGAATTTTAATGAAAAAAAGAAATAAGATGTCATATTATAGGGTTTCTAAATATATAAGCATCCGTAACACGGAACATAATGAAATGAATTTTATTTTACGGTATAGAATTAACAATGTTGACAATTTTATCTGGTTGCGAGATTTATCTTGCGTCTTGTCATTCCATCGTCCCGAAGACCGTGTTTTACAGTGCCTCTCCCCGCATGTATTGCCCTTTGAAGCTTTTTCTCTTTCTTGGCTATACTTTGCTGGGGTTCGAACCCACGTCATTCATTAGGTGTTACGTTTGACACCTGTTGTCGATTTCATCACGTTTCATACATATATATTTAGTTTTTCGCGTCATATGATTGACCACAGTTATGTTATTGTATTACCTTCCCAATATCACAAATACAACTTTTTCTAAAATGACCAAGCGGGCATTTTAAAAACGTTATATTTCTGATATTTTATATGGGGTTAAATAAATATAAGGTCATTTTTACTGGCCAATTGAACCTTTAAATTCTTTATAGAACAATTTTTTTAGTATCTCTACAATATCTTATATACAAAAATTTTGTTCAATTTCGTATGTCGGTTCAATCCCCATTGCAACATGTTTTTATTTACTTTCAAAATATTGTCACTAATGACGTCACATTACTAGTCCTATTTCAGCAATTTATCCCAAATCTTTTTATATTTGGCAGAATTCTTTTTACTTCCCCCCCTCAGACATGACAGAGTTTTTATAAGAGTTTATTATTATCTTGTGATATACCGTGAATTTAAATAATATGTTAGTGTTACCCATTAATTCAGTATTTACATAATATCTAAAAACATTTTAGTCAAATCCTGTCAAGTGTAATGGCCTGGGCAAGCAAAAGATTAAATTCAAAATCGTGCTCAAGTATAAAAGCATTTATTTGTATTTCCGTATATATATATTGGTTAGAAAACTCTGTCACGGATATTTGTTCGCTCTCTGCTTGGGCGTGATATTCAACCTGAATTCTTGTTGGCTGTTGAATCCAGCGGAAATGTGACGCAGAAATGGTTCGCAGCAATGCCGTTCGGTCTATTCGTAGATCAAGCTTGGAAAACTTGTTTAAATCAAACAAAGTAAAAGAGGAGTGTTTTATCCACCATAAAGAGAATTGAACAAATATTTGAATATAGCATGAAACACAGCTTACAGAGGTTCCTTATTCCCGTTTCCAGTCTACGGGGTTGGCCCTAAATTAAAATGAGGACATGAGAAAATTGGTTTGGATGTTTTCAACTAAGACTAAGATCTTTGACCTGGAAGACAAATTTAACAAACAGAACAACAAACACAAAGCGTTAGTCTCAATTTAATGCTTCTATACTGAAACATATTCAATTAAGTTGAATTCTGTGACGATATGTATTTATTTTAGACTTGACTGGTTTTAAATTGTGCAGTTCGCATTGTAGCAAGGAAAACTTTGCAGAGACTGCCAACGAAAGATTTTTCCCAATTGAGCAAGAATACATTACATTACAATCTTACCGCTTTCAAAACACATTAAATCGGACATTGTACACCATTCCAAAACCCTCCCGAGGGGTGATTTTCTCAGAAATAATTAGGCATCTCTCATCAAATATTATTAATTAACCAAGTTACTCTGGCTTATGCAAAAAAGGAGAATATCATCACGTGATTTGAATATACACAATATTCGCGTGGTTTTCAGCGTTTTTCACCTTCCTGATAAACGTTATTTCTATTCAGTAAAAGGGCATACCAGTTTAATATGATATATGGGTGTAAATTTTGCACGCATATTGCAAGTTGGTTGCAAGTGCGGCCAAAGAAATCCAGTATCCAGTGGAATCACACCCGTGAAATTGCATCCCGCAGAATTATACCAAAGGAAACTAGACCCAACTGAATTGAACTACCCACATAAATTGCATCCAGCTCAATGGCGGAATTTCACTCCATTAAATTACACCTGCTGAAATAATAGTCCTCGGGGTTGCATTTCGTGGATTTGCACTCGGGGAATAGTGGAATCGGACCCAGTAGAATTGCAATAAACCTCTTTAGCCAACTCTGTCCACCATCAGCGCAAGAGAGGTGTTTATAATTGGAGAATCTGTAAACAGGAGAACTCAAAAAACCGGTGCTTGCTGTGATTCGACCCTCTGTTTTTTTCTGTTTGGCGGTTGGTTATATGAATTGGTACAAGCAAATTATAGCGCCGTTCAACCCGTTCAGCGCCGATCGCGGAAGTGTGAGGTCTAATTTAACAGTCATTTATGCTGATTATGTCGCCGAATTCACTGACTTGCCTAAGCAGCTAGGCCTGTTAGTCCTGGCATTACATGTTACCTCACCCAATGCCGGCTAAAAGAGAATAAGAGAAAATATAAGTTTAGCGTATGGGCCAGAGATGATATGTAGCAGTGATACACAGCAGTCCATCCTGAGCCCGCGCTTGATACCGTAGCATGCAATTCGTGCCTGAGATAGTTCAGACCAGGTCTGAATTTCTTCTCTAGCAGACAATTAATTGTAAGGATATGCGCGGACGATGTTCTTGTTCTTGTTAATTCACTTAACTTCTTCATAAATTATGATAGAGGGCGCAGCAGGCAAAATTTATGTTCTGGAAAATAGCTTGTTTATTGTACTTCACTATGAAACAAAACAAAAATCGGGTCGGAAGGGCTAAAATTTTGTTCTAATAATGCAATTCCTCAGCATAAAATAGATTAAATACGTGTAATATCCTATGTGGACCAAAGGCGAGCAAAAAGTTTGATTTTTTCTACGTTTCAAAGCACTCATAAGGACATTTTGGGGATTTTTCCATTCGGCGAGGGGGGTGGCAGGGGCATTAACCCTCCCCCTACCCCTACACTGCTAGGCCTAATGTATATACAATATTGTATTTGAAGCCTGATCTAATTCAGGCCAATGGTGGGAAGACAAAGATGAGAACAAGCAATGAAATTTATGAACAGAAACATCGAGCATATACCTCAAAGCTATATGAGCGGCATTTGAATGATCGTAACAAGGATGGATGTATAGACAGACGGTCTCGCAGAATGCTCTTGTTCGAAGAAATACTGCTTAGAATAGTCGTTAATAATGGCAAGTTTAGCCATGGTTTAGACTTACGACTACTGTTTATGTCTATGTTCGCCACCTTCAGATACCTTTGTGTTCTACTCAGGATTTTTTTCCTCTGGCATTATTCCTATAATGTTCACTGATTTTGAACGAGTTTGATTATCAAAATGCAAAAGGTCCACCTTGCATATTTATTTTGAAAGAGGTAAGATATAAGAGGGAGGTAAATATAATTGTACGATACTATTATCGAAAAAGCAAAATAAATAGCAAACCATATATTTTCATTTAAACTATAACAATATTTAAATAACTGCACCTCTTCAAATCTAGGAAAGCGTTGGTTAGTCACGGATTAATCTGCAAAAATTTAGTGACTCCTCTCAATTTTGCTGTATTTGCGAATACACAATGAAACCATTTTTAGTTCAAATTTCTTGATCTAAGCTAGTTTTTGAACATCTCAAGTGGGGGAATGGGAAACCCAATTTTGTGAAATGACAATAATTCTGAACTAAATTAAATCGAATCGATATAATGGCAATTCAAACGGTTGGAAATGACTATGAGTATTGAATGCTGATAGCAAACTGCAAAATTAATTAAGAATCTGGTTAGTTTAGAATTACAATATCTAAGCCATTTTGATTGTAGTTTTGGATGTTAAAAGTTGAAACTTATGGACGAGTAATGGATATATCATATTTAGGTATCTCATATACAGGTATGTATCCCATGTTTGATATTTTTGCCTGGTAATTTCTGTCTTACAAATTTGCCGGATACGAGAACATTTTCCTGGCTTGATCAATCCAGGTTGGATCTTCTGGTGGTAGCAGGAATATCCAGAGATATGTTATGTCTCCTCTCAATATTCCTGCTGTATTAGTACGAAGTTGGGCAACTTCAATGAATCCACATTTTTTAGTAAAATTTCTTGATCTTTGATGGTCACAAACACAATATGCAAGTGGAGGAATGGGATTACGTATCCCCGCTATCCGTTTCCTACGGACAACTTCGTCGCTCATCATTTGTACACCTTTCATGACAAATCTTGATCCAATGCCTTTCCCTCTGTATCCATCATCAACAATTTGGAACACACCAGGCATTACATTTGTTCCTAACTTGTCTGCCAATTCCAACAGCTTATTGTAATATACGTTGGTTTCCCAGTCATCCCGCCTGAAAAATCATACAATATTCAATTGCACAATGCGAATTGGCACTAATGTAGGAATAAATAAATCAGAGAGGGGCATAATCATTTTTCTATTTTTTTTATACCAATCAAGTCAGAAAAAACACTTGGAAAGTAAAACTTCTTCACGTTCTTTTTGCGTTGTATATATTTAATTTTATGCGATGAAGATACCCGGAAATATTATAGTTGGGTATCGCAATATTGTAATTGTAAAAAGAATAGTTTGAATTCATTCTCGAACATCAAAATTTGTTTCTTTAAATAATTACTTGAGGTGTTTTTTCCATCCATCTTTGTCAACTTCTAAAAGTGTGCTGTAATCATTTTCCAGATCTTCATCTTGATCCATCGTTACTGACATACCGCCGATTATTTTATCTCCGTCCAATTCTTTTGCTTTTATAACAACTAATATACCACGACCATCCTTGAATATAGCCGGGTATAAATAGTCGAAATAAGCAATTAAAAATTTGCGTCTTATTTCTGGATCTGGATGTGTATATGTGTAGAATGGATCATTCTGGAATGCTCGCTGACATATTTTGAAGCATTCTTTCCAATCGCTCTCCTTTCCATCTGATAGTTCCATCCACATCCTAAAAGTTAAAAAAAAAACTGTATGCATTGGGCCTAAATAGGTACCGCTAAAAAAGTATTGCTAGTTTGCACAGTTTTGGTTACGAATGTCGCAATTCTGCAAAGAAGCTTTGTACGTGGAAGTTTAACCCTCAATTGCCAAGGCAGGCATTAAGTGAAACTTATTAGGCTTTATGATTTTTCCTCTCCCCCGACACATTTTTTCAAATTCAACTTATTTTACTATGGATCTCGTATGAAGCCTCTATTTTTTTTTTCGCCCTATGGCTTCTCACTAGTAATGGCAACCTGTTTTTTCTAAAACTAGATAAATTATAATATATTAAATTATCATAAACGTAAAATACGAATTACGTAGGTTTTGTACACGAGCCGTGCTCACTGTCCTTTAAAAATCTGCGCCTTCGATACCGCACTATACCTGACTGAACACCTGACGTCATATACATATGACGTCATTTTTTATTTTTTGAAGAAAATAATAAATTGCTTGGATTTCAAATATTTCCGTAACATAATCATATAAATTCCCTACACTTTAAACTATTCTAACAGTTGGCTGTTTATTTTGGTCATAGCGACAATAACAATTATATATGGAATCTCATTCAACACATCCTGCTCACAGACTTACTTTATGTCTTCATTTTTACCAGGCATATCCATTGAATGCAATATGATTCTATATTATAAAGCAGACCTCGTCAGTAGTATACATAACAAAACTTTTGCCAATGATATTTTCGATTGCATTAACAGATTGCATGCTTCATGAATGAGAGAAATAAAAATATTTGTGTTCACGATAGGTCACTGTTGGGTCAGGTCGCCGAGGCTTGGTCCATGTGCTACTAAATGTTTGACAAAGAAACATTGCTGATTGTGTTTTAGTGCGTAAATGCATTCTATTCGGAGCATGGTCAATCCATCCATAACCCATATTTGATTTGAATATAATTTTAAAATATTTATGCAATATATCACTTCATCATTATACAGTGGAATGCAAACAATATTACAACGGTAGGGTTAGTGCAGCATGTATTTAGCGGAACATCTCATCTCTGCAATATCATCAATTATTAACCAGCAATTACTGTTATCGACAGCCGTTTGTGCTTAAGTTACCTACACTCAATGTTCTTTTTGCAGCGATTAAAAGACTTAACATGACACACTGTTTTATTATTTTTTTCATAGGCAGTTGTCACTCCGTCAAGTGGATCAACCTGACCAAGGCTTATCCACTTATAGACGGACAAGGTTAGAGTTGCCGAAAGACATGGTTGTTCCTGTTCGGCCTATTACACCATGTGTGGTGGGCATGGATTAACGAGCCGGGACTTGAACCAATACGTGTACAGACAGCGGCGACTATAGTTTTTTGCATTTTGACTTTTTTCGTATTTTAACTAAACGAAACATGTGAAGCGTTTCCAATCTCATTAATATTGAACGTTTATGCTCAGAATTCTTGGGGTTTACAAAATTCGATGGGCTTTTTGCATAAAAATATTCCTAATATTGATCAAATTTTAAGAACAAATTTGGGCTACACAGATATACATTGGTGTTTCCAAACGCTTTAAAATGACTATAGAGTGCTGTTGACAAGGTACGACAATTGAGATCACTGAGTTCACCCTCAGGATAGAACTGGATAACTATATTGAGCCCTTTTTGCATCTTAGAGACGGGTGTGTTAAAAGCTAAAACTTATGGGCGAGTAATGAGTATGTCTTGCGTCCGTTGTTTGATACTTGCTGCCTGGTATTTCTGTCTTAGAAATTGGCTGGATTTGGGAACATTTTTCTGGGCTTGATCAATTCAGGTTGGATCTTCTGGTGGTAGCAATAATATTTAAAGATATGTTAAGTCTCCGCTCAATATTCCTGCTGTATTAGTACGAAGTTGGACAACTTCAATGAATCCACAGTTTTAGTAAAATTTCTTGATCTTTGATGATCGCAAACACAATATACAATTGGAGGAATGGGATTACGTATTCTCGCTATTTGTTTTTTTCGGACAACTTTGTCGCTTATCATTTGTACAACTTTCATGACAAAGCTCAATGACCCAATGCTTCTTCCTCTGTATCCATCGTCAACAATTTGGAACACGTTAGGCATCACATTCCTTCATAATTTTTCTGCCAAATTCAATAATTTATTGCAATATGCTGAGGATTTCCAGTCATCGCGCCTAAAATAAATAACCTATAATATTTGATTGCACATCACGAACGTATGGGAGAGAAAATTTTTTAAGGCGGAGGTTAAAGTTTTCCTGCAACATTTGGGACCCTTGAAGATTGTGAAATAGTTCATTTTTTGTAATATTTTAGAAGTGTATGACGTCTTAACGGTCTTTATTGCGACATAATGAGCTACGTTTCGTTATTGAACTATACGTGATCAAGATACCAAGAATTTTAATTCAATTACGCAACATGGTATATACCATATAATTTGTTCAACTAAATATTTTTAATTAGTAAACGAATCAAAGAAATCAATTTGCCCCGACATCCCTGCTAACTATATCGCAATCATTGTCATACTTGAGGTGTTTTATCCATTCATCTTTGTGAACTTCTATCAGTGTGCTGTAATCCTTTCCAGATCTTCATCTTGATCCATCGTTACAGACATGTCGCCGATTATTTTGTCTCCGTCGAGTTTTTTGTTTTTATAACTGGTATACCACGACCATTTTTGAATATAGCCGGGTATAGTTGGTCGAAATATGAAATTAAAAATTTGCGCTTTTTTATGGGTCTGGATGTGTACATTTGTAGAACGGATCATCCTGGAATGATCGCTGACATATGTTGAAGCATTCTTCCTCATTCTAAAAGGTTAAAAACAAGCTACATTCATTGCACCTGAACACGTATTGTCGACTAAAACGATTTACTCGGCCACCGCGAATAAGACAATTTAAAACTTGCCTGATTCGTAGATGCCATCGATTGAGCAAACCGATCTACGGTGTGCAAGATTGGCTGATTCGCTAAGGGCTCTAATGTAGTCAAATTTAGTGACGCGATTAAACATCAGAAACCTATAAGAGTATAGGGTCTCAAGGACGTTTTCGCTACACACCCGCCAATTATGCTCTTGCGTACGTATTTTGCGTCATTTTACGTGTAATATAGCCATCAAACACTGCCTTATACTCGTATTGTCGCAATTCCATGGAGCCAATTTTGTTCATAGCAAATATCCTGTTTAGTCGTTAAATTTTAACACATGATTGTGATGAGGCTTATAATATTTTCTACAGCAAATCGTTGAGGCTTCTTCACAAATAACGCATCGCGTTGAGCATTCCCATCCACGCTAATCGTGTCATCGAAAAAACGCCGATGTTGCGTGCTCATGCCGCATGACGCACATTCACTCGTTGAAAATGTTGTAACCTTGTCGGATGACACTTCTTAACGACAAGCTGGAAATATTCCTTGAGGGGTTTGTGAGTTAGTAATAAGACCATGCCGCCCGGTACGAGCTGGGAAAAAGACGGGTTGGCCGGTACCCAGAATAACCATCCAAACAGGACGACAGGACTTAGTCTTAGTTTTTTCATAAACTAGGTAAAGTAAAACAAATTTATCACAAACCTAGGCAAAGTATAACTAGATAACATAGTTTCACTTCTAAAACTACGCAGTGCCTTAATTAAACCCAAGTAAACTAGGTAATCGTTGTCCGATTTATCTAGTTTTTTATTCTAGGTTCCTTAGTTTTTTTTTTTGAACAAAGTGCCTAGTTGAAAATTAGATAAATTTACCTATTTCACCTAGTTAATTTACCAGGTAAAACTTTATAATGAAAACTCTGTTGAAGTTATAGTAGGTACATCAGACATTAGGGATATTGGGTAATAAAATAAACTATATGTATACACAGACAGAGATTGGTGATGAGATTGGTTAAATTTTGTTCATTGGAACAATGTTAGTATTGAATGCCACGGAAAAACAGGACCAAAAACAATGTTACTTTGTTGTGCTCAGTGCGTATGATGATAGGTTTGCGCAAAATTGTAACGCATATATTTCTGGGCAATGTATATATACTATATTTTCCAAGAATCGGTCTAATAACGGTTCGTATTTTGAAGATTTTATGCGCCAGCACCAATCGAATTTTTTTGTATCTCTCACTCATGTATTCAAGTAATGGAATCAGCTCAATTAAAAGTTGTTCAAACTAATTTGCGCACATTTTACTGAATTCGTATTTTCGGTGCATTGACGATCAGAGATTTATGTCGTCGAATTATGTCATGAAATTAGTACTAGAATTAAAAAAATTATTCAAACCTTTTTGCGCATATTCTACTGAATTTGTATTTTCGGTGCATTAGCACTTGGCCAGAATGGCGCGTCGGGCTGTCACACGTCCGTGCAGACACTTTATACTTCAAACGGAGCTGCTTTCCGATCAGAAAAGTTTCGTCTAAATATCTTTCGTCAAACATGGGCTGACGAAAGATCACGCTGTCGAGTTGTAACTCTCTGTCCAAGCCTGTCACACCACGTTCACGCACGTTACCCGGATTCGGGAAAGTATGATGATTGAAGCGCTCTTCACGTCCTGTCTTCCGGGAATACAATTCAGCAAGTTTGTTGTGGTAGTTACTTGCTCGGCAGAACTCAACATTTTTAAAAAGGCCTATAGTTTGCTTCGCTTCAGATCCTAACTCTAATACAAACATTTGCCAGAGCTTCAACGGGCGAGATAAAGTACGGTATAGTCCCGAAATGCAGTGCGCAACACACACCACAACATGGAAAGGATCTACTAAGACTTGGTACTAAGTAACTAAGTACTAACACTTGCCTGAACATATGATTACGATTGCATAAAATAAGTCATGCGATTATCCTCACTTTGCCGGTCACTGTCAATACGGTGCTGTAGGACGCTTCTACCTGTATTACCTGTGGGTGAGTTTGAACTTCACCACAAACTTTAGTTAACGTGCTGTTTTAAACCTGCCAGGGTTCAGTGTGGTTAGAAAAGTGGTCCCGTGTTGCACTTCCGTTTTGCTGCCGGGCAGCACGTAATGTCGTCACAATTTCACGAAGTCGTTAAGTTATCTCTCACTCTACATGACGCTTTGAACTTACTTTGATTTTCCCACATTTCCAACCCACACATTTTTCAAATTCAACTTATTTCAATGAGAATCTCACGCGGAACTTCTGTTTTTTTTTTTATTTCAACGGGAGAAATTATGCAACGCGTGCAATGCTTGATTTGTTTTCTTAACCATTGAGTCAACCACTTTTTACGTCTTGAACATAGGTTGACTTGACGGCTTGGTGGCGATTGGAAGATGTCTTCCATTTCACTCGCGGTTGATGTTTTTGCGGTTTTCGGGGATATTTTTTTGTGGTTTTGCGGGATATGTTATGCCTCTGCTTTGTGCAGCAGGTCAATGCCTTGACTTGAAGATATATATATTAAACAAAATATTGCCTGCTTCAATTGAAGGCAAGTTCTTAGCAATTGATAGTTGACGTTGCAGGAAAAGGCTGGTGTATCATGAAAAACACCGTGCCTTTCAAGAAGTGATCCTGAATTAATGCAGTGAACATCAGAAACTACATCATTATTCTGACAATTAGCTGTTTAAATGGGTTTTAAAAGAAAACGAATATCTATAAAATTCGGCGTATCCCCCGCATATAGACTTATTTTATGCCTTCATCTTTGCATTGTATTCTATATATTATTCTATACTAGGTTAACAAACCTTCTTAGTAATATGCACAATAAGAATATACTTCTGACAATGCTATTTTTATTACAATAACGGATTACATGGTTTATGTATGAAATAAATAAAAATATTTTTGTTCATCACTGATAAATCTCGTCGCCGAGGCGTGGCCCATATTTGACAAGGGAGACATTACTGATCGAGTTATGCAATCGTTGTGCGCAAATGCTTTTGTTGTAAAAAGATCGTGAATTGAGAAAAATGGCCGTCATAAAAAAGGCTTCACCCTTCTAACGAAGTCTTGCTTCTTATAAAAATGCTATGCCCGATTTAAAAAAACACGAATCTAATAAAAAAGATAATACCCTTTTTGAAACCGTTATGAAAACAGAGTGTTTTAGAAGGAATATGCCCGGTTTCAAAAAGAGTATTAGCTTTTTTATTAGATTCGTGTTTTTTTTTATAACGGGCTTAGACACGGGTATATCCTTTTTAGTAGACACATAGCTTTTATAACAATGGAATAACCATGGTGCATAATCTTCGTAGAACAAAAAGCATAGCCATTTTAGGAAGAGATAGTGGGTATAGTCTTTTATCACGACCTTGAACTGAAAGTCACGCCAAAATTGATTTATATGCATATGCTACTGTAAACTTTATCCGTACACTACGCTAAGTCATGCTTGCCGCGATTAACAATATTATATATCATGACAGAATATATTTTGATACACTAATATATTTTATACGATTACACAACTATCTAACTGATATCATGATACGATATGAATTTGCTGGTATGAAGGAAACCGACTGATGATCAATGGTATCTGGTTGGATGAGATAAAGGCGGGTATCACTCAATCCGACGCAGCAAAAGACATTATTATTTGATCGTTATATTGATCCGGATGCAACTTCAATTACACTGCGAGTCGTTATGACACCCCATCTCTTTTGCAGGTATTATAACCGTAGGCGTTCCTCTGAACTTTTTGCGTCTGTTTCCCCCATCCTAAGTCTTTGATCAATCCACTCCTTTATCGTGTTAAACCCCACCTGTTTCGTCTTGTCACAGGCAAAAAAATATTGTCTAAAAATCCTTACTAACCTTGCATTTAACAAATTAAAAAAAGTTGCAAGTCTGTGAAATTCATTTACGCATCCTCGATAGAATCTGCTCAAATTGAGATTGTCCAGTGGTCCGCACATTGACATAGCAGGATAGCCGGGCGGTGTTTTACGATTTGCGTTTTGTGCAACACTGGATGATCCCGGGACGTCGCCAACGCAAGGCGGTTTCACAAGCACTTGCTACGACTTCCTTAAAATTAAGAGGACACACACGAGCGCTCGCACGCTCATCAAGACCATCGCGATTGATCTTCTGCATAAACTTGATATTCAGCATTATAATCACGCCTTCTGATTCTCAACAAAATTTTAATGCTGATAGTGATGATATATAATATATTCACAATAACTGTATTAAATTGAAGAAATGAGAGGTAAACTAACAAAAGTTACAAGATAGCATAAATTCGTGGTGCATAGAACAATTTCAAATATGACTGTAATTGGTTGCCCTGCTGATAAGTTGATGATCGAGTTTTCTGAGGTATTCAAACTATTGAATTAGTAAAAAAAGTTACTCAAAATTTCGGAATCAACAAGTATTCGGAAATGCAAAAAACTGTTGACACAATAAGTGACGATTGTAACTTTACGCAAAATTGTCACTCGTTGTGTCTGCACTACTAACCCCACGCTGTAGAGGCGTGGTCTATCTGTGGCACGTACTTGACAAATAAAATTTCTGTTTGGATTATATCTTGACTTTTCCTATTCCATTGGAATTAATATAATATTCAACGCTAAGTCTAACGTAGGCTCTGCTAAGGTTACATCACAGAACCAGCTGGCGAAGGACGATCTCCATCGATTACAAGATTCCTATCAATCATTTCTATTTTAGTAAAATGTGTTGATTTCGTTGAATGATTTGTCGTTCGTTGTGAAGAACATTGACTATGATTTGAATTTTTAATCTTTTTATAGAATGCATCCACCATATCCGAGTATAGGAGAGGATTCAGAGCACTGTTTATAGGCAGAAGAACAATGGCCGCAACGGCGTATGCTGAATCTGATACATTCGCACCAGCAAGTTTACTGAATGCCATGATACATATTGGAATCCAACAACAAAAATCTGTGACAATCAATCGAAGAATCTTTCTCTGCATTGCTAAAAATAATTCAATGATTTGTCAGAAATGTTTTTTTTGAGGCCATGAATAATTACGACGGACCGGCACTTATTCTCTTTTTATCAGTGGATACATTGGCTCACAATTTAAACTATTACAATTTCTTCACAATAATCTATCTACGTTTGAGACAGAAATTCAGAAGATTTACAAGTCAACTTTTGGGGCCAGAAGATGATATTTTTAACCCCATCGATTGCAGTAAAGATATTTATATTTGCATTAGATAGTTTCGTATGTCGAGGTTGGTTTGTTCTACTGTTCGTATCATCTTTGAATAGGTTTTCTCGTTAAAACTTTTATCTTGTTAATCATTTAAAACAAAATAAATCACACGCATAACAAAACCATAACGCAAAAACAAGAAAATGGAATCAACCTAAAAATAATTAAAAATTGCTCTGAAGAAAATCCGTATTTTTATTGCAAAATAACGTAAATAAATGCAGAAGTGCCAAATAAAAAAAAAAAAACATTTTTTCAAGTCATTAGGGTTTGTTTCATACGCTGCATAAACAAATGTCGAAACGTATATGAAAGAAATTTGCACACTTCCAACCTATAACAAGAAAATGATGAGCATCATGATGATGAAGATGTTGACTATTCTCACTTTTACGAGAACTTATTCTTCTCCCTGGATATAATGAGGGTTAAATTTGGTATTTTTATAGCAGTAGGTCCGACGATCTTTTCTTGGAACTAGGGTTTGACAATTTAATCCGTTCGTTCGATTCTAAATGAATCTGGAAGTAATTTACTTACTAAGTGGAAGTGGAGTTTAAATTTTAGTCGAATTCTTGCTCTCGAGTTTTAATTGAAAATACCTTATTTTTTAGTCTGTTTAAGATGATACCAATAACTAGTAACTATGATTTTTTTATAATAGAGACAAGACGTAATAGTAAAAATTGTTTTTGATTTGAACAAAATAATCGGAATCATGTTCGATTTGCAAAGGATTCGGTTTTGCCCATCCATACCTTGGACTTCATGCTTGATCTCTTCAATGCTGAAACTAAACTACACACAACTGTATACGTCTGAAATATTCTGAAGCAAACTTTTCTCCGCGTTAAGGTATTTGCATTTAACTAGTAGCGCGTAAACTTTTTTTTAGATTTAATGGTAATGAAATCTTAAAAAAATATTTTTTTGCTGGCTTCATTTCGAAATAACTGGAAACAATTGAACGTTTTTCCCGGGATATTATCGTCAAACATAACGAAACATATAAAAGCAAAACGCGTGTGTCTATGGTGTAAAGTACTGTTGATGCCTTCATTTTTATTCATAAATATATGAACATGCAATTTACCTTAAATAAGAATAAAGCGACGAACTAACAATACTTTTTCAACCATTAATTAAGATTACGGCCTAAATCACTGCTACGAAAATAACTAATGATATATACATACATTTCATGTTTTTTTCATCATTTTTCTGTGGACCACGTACGTTCACATCTTTTCTTGATTTGAAGTAAATACCAACATAAGCAACAACAACAAATGTGAATGAAATGAAATTGAATAAAGTAACGATGAATGAGAAAACCCAGGCTGGATCTGATCTTGTTATGAAAAACTTTGGAATGCAAACGCTTGCAGTGCTGTAATATCTGAAAATGATAATATATGTTTTTAAATTTTAAAAATATTCTACATTGAAGTAACGCATCGGATTACGCTGCATCTTTTTCAGTTCTTTTTTGTACAAAATCCTATATGCAATATCTCACGCCTTAAGCCGTGCGGATACGGGCTTTAGAAAATTCTTAACGTATTTCCCCCGTATCGCGAGAATCGACTACAAGAAAACAAATAAGTTGTGTATGGTTTTATCATCACTTCATGATAAAAACCACTTACTGCACTTTATACCATGGTCTTCTAGCTGTGTATGGGATGTTTCCTGCTCAGAATAATGCTAGATTAATTACATTTTGTCCTATATACATTAGAGTGTTTGTTGTTTGACGGCTTTCAGGATAATGCCGGGTAATGTCTAATATATATATATATATATAACCGTATATCACTTTCACACCCTATTAGATGTCTTCACACAAACAGGAACGCTTTATTATAAAACTTTACTTAGGTGAATGGAATGAAATTGTACCCATATATCAATAAAAAAAGAAAACTATGCGACTTACCCCCAATATGTTTCCGGTTCAAAATAATTTGTATCAAAATATTTCGTTGCCTCATTGTTCAAATCATCCCAAGATGCATATTGCAAAAAGCTATTCAATTCTACAAAAAAAATTGACGTAACTTATTACTTTTGTTAAGGTTTCGACTACTAAAAAGGAAGCTCACGTTTTTCATAAGACACACCGTTCGTTTATAACTCAACCAGAAATCTAAATTTGCGAAGCGTAAATTACAGATAGAACGCGCCTCATCGGCGCGATCCAACAGTGACTCATGCCTTACAAAAAATTGTTCCGACTGGGAATCGGTGGTTCGTACTGTATTTCGCTCTAGTTGATCTGTTCAAATAAATGGTTGTAACAAACGAGTGCGAGAACGTTGTCAGATAAGAGCAATTGCTTGTTCCGTTTGGGAAAAATGACGTCAAATTTTCTAGAATCACTAAATCAGCTGAACCAAAACTTGAAATACAGACTTCAATAGGATCATCACGTCACAAATTATAGCGAAATGAAGTTTTGCATAAATGACGACAACAATGTATAACTAAGCGTTCGGTTTTAGGCAAAGGGAATCAGGGCAGAAAAAAAACCGCTGTCGGTGCAAACAATGTAAAGCAAAGTAGTGTTTTTTTAACTAAAAAAATGAACTGAATTGTGTAAATAGGCGCTAATGAGAAAAATGTCTTTTGCTAAAAAATTGTGCATCAAAATAGCTATTTAACGCAAAGCTTCAATGTACTCTATGATTCTGGATTTTTCACGAATTACACTGACCTTCAGTATCAACTTGAGAAATATTTTGTGAATTTGTCAAAACCATTAGACTGAACATTTGCTTTGCATTTTCCAGTGGAGTGGAGATGGCTGTGGCAAACGGATTGTGCTTGAATTTGACGCCGTTCACAAATATACGAGACAACACAGGGGTGAGAGGTAGTAAGGCAAGAATTAATGATGCGATCCATGATCCCAAAATGAAAGAGAATAAATGACGAGGTGAAGGTTTTGTTGATGATTTGAATGGCTGCAAATATAATATAAACTGTGTTAAAACTAGACTCGTCGTCGGTTGTGTAACATTATATTATTTTTCCACCCCCTTCAGGGTTTTGGTTTGAGCTTGTAAAATCAAAAATAAATTCTCGGGAAGTGGGAATTGAAATAAGATTGTAATCGACAGAACTGCATTTTTCTGGGAGCTATTTTTCTCTTGTAAAATGACTTAATTTTGTCATAGTTTACTATAGGTTGGAGAGCTCTTTCTCAAGTTTTATGGAGTTTCACACTAGTCTTCATTAAGAAACTTTTTGTTTATAAAGCATATTGGCTCAAATTTGAGATATATTTCTAAATAACATTCCAGAATCTTAATATTTTTAATAGGATATTTTTAAAAACCATGTGCGATGCTTCAAACAAATTTAGTTGAAACGTTGTTATGTTTTAGTTCTCCCAACACCAGATTCAATTTTAAAATTAAGATTTTATCACGAACTATTGATGTAATAAATACTAACTTTTGATACTGCGTATAACCTGCATCCGGTCAATATGATCATTGTGATCACAGAAGTTTCACTCGCAACAACAGATAATACACCAAGTCCAACACATGTATAACTAGCACGCCATTCTCTATCTTGACTACAATATTTTCCCTTAAAATTTTCAAAAAGCTGATTAAATAGGGCCATATTCAAGTCAGAAAAATAGACGAGGAGAACCCTCCAAATTTCCAAGTATATATCAGTACACCTTTTTTCTTTTACAGCCACAAGATACCATAAATTCTATACAGAAATTAAAATTTGTTGATTTAAAAAATATTAACGCATTTTTAGGTGAGAATTTGCGATGGAATGAAGTGTGCAGCAAACGAACTTTAGTACATTTTAAAGCAATTTTATATAAAAATAAACTGACCCAATTATGCTGACACTGTAATATTAACATATGTGCAAAAGGTGCGCAAAACATTTTCCACTTTCCATTAAATTTTTCAGTTTTAACGCCCCGCCTAAATGAAAATAAATTTAAGTGATGTAGTGAAATTTAAATGCAATTAAAGCTATTTTAAAATGAGGACCAGTATATCCCTTGTGCCCTGCTTTAGTATATTCGTTTCGTTCGATAAAAAATTTACCTGCATTTTGACTGTCATAATACACAACGCTAGTAGATAAATTCCCATCAGAAAATCAGCCACCGCCAGATTCAATATCAACAATCTATTCGCTCTCATTGCAGGAGTCACTTTCGATTTCGTGCTTCGAATCTTTATAATTTCTCGTATTATGACGGCCTATTCAAATGCAAAAATGGAATAAGGGGGATGATGCCAATTGAATGTTGAAATCGAACGGCCTAGCGTGTTGCCAATCTCCGCTACAATGGGTTTTGAATAAATAAATCATAAGAAAAATTGTTGTAACTTTATGTCACACTGATGTATGTAGTACTTTTAAAACTTTATATAAAAAAAAGGACTTTAATCTTTTAGTAGGAGAAAATCATTGAACATTGCCCATTTTCCAACTTTGCTTCTGATGGAACCCATTTTTTCGGGTGGTCCAGTATGAGAGTAGCTGACATTTTGTCGGTCTAGACGAAGCCATCCATGAACAAAATATTTTCTCCTAATATATGGTAAATGCTACAATATAACACAAAGCCCACATTTGCAATTACAATTTCCATCCCCAATATAAAACATATAGAAACCGCAACTACTCACAGTATTGCCAATGATTGCGAAAAACGCCATTATCCACATGATAGTGCGCAGTACAGTACTTTCAATCAATTCATATCTCGATGAAAAAGCATCGATTGAAGTTGATTGGTTGATGGTTGGACATTCATCACTCCAGTCTGAACAATCACCAACCCCATCACGTTTCTGACGATATATATAAAAAGATCAAACACTTAGCCTTTAAATTTCAAGTATTAATATAGTAACACTTCGACAAGTATGGGCAAAAACTCAATCAGCTCAGAAATACCACGTTATGGAACAAACATTTCTATTGTTCGTTGATTTTTTTTATTAATACTCATAATAAGTCAACAAACCGGCAAAATAAGTAACATTGCCTTCGATAAAATTTATTTCGTGGGGTGTGACGTACAGTTAGACAAAACATATTGCAGTGGATGAGAAAGTGACAGTACCATGCTCTTGTCGCAAATTGAATATCTTGGGTTTAGGCCAATGATGAGCAAAATCGAATAGGTTTTGATTGTGGAACCGAATCGAATAATTTTATAAATTGAATCGGATACTGAGATAGAAAGTATCATAGTAAACAAACAACTTTCCGTGAAATCGTAAAATACGTCAAATTTAATTTGCATTAAAAACGACATTTTTACCTATCATTTGAATGAAATATTTCAGGCTTTCCAAGTTGCTAGATTGCACCGGAAACAATGAAAAAACTTATCCACCCTTTTTAAAAGTGAATGAAAAGCAAAAGTGAGTGATTATAAAAACTTCAGTCCTGATTTTGATTTATACATTTCATACCTGTGAGTGTAAAACATATAATGGATCTTTATTTTCGCAATAAAATCGATCGTCAGTGCAATTCATTTCATCGACTCCACCGTCACAGTTTATAGAAAAGTCACATACGTTTTTTGAATCTATACTTATCTGAAATTGAAAAATAATTTTTGTTTCTTGCATTTCCCTTGCCTTAAAACTATGCTTATTCATGCGCATAGGAAATAACGAAGAAATATTATTTTTCAGTACATTATTTTATATTCAATTATGAGAACAATTTGAATTTCGGACAATGATAATACGTCGATTGCAAGTGGGGCTGGGCAAAACAGAATCATTTGGAATTCGAATCTGATTCGAATAATGTTTTCGAATCGGATCGAATCGTTTTGATTCTATAAAATAACAAGTATTTCCATATTATTATTACTATTATTCTCTCCATTATAATAATTAGGAAATTTACAGTTACGAATTACAGATATTAACTTAAACAGACTTGAAAGTGATGTATTTTTTTTTCATTTTACGACAAAATACGATCGATTTTGGTCAAATTTTATTCAAGTTTTTTCAACCAATTTTCAATATATAGTTTCCCTGAAGCATGTTCTATAGTCGGTCAGTATTGTCAGTAATCGTGACGAAGAGGGCCGTCAATCAGTGACACATTTTTGACAAAACATCGAATATATTTTTCTTTCTAGTTCGAAATAAACAATTTAATGAATTGAATCAAATATAATAATAAAAAATAAATAAAAAAATTATGATTTGCAAAAATAGATCTAAACGGAATAATTTGGTCGGACATATCTTGACTGCGGTGGGCTGCGCATCACATACCATCACCCCGCCTCGTACAGGACAAGGAAATCTATTTGGCCTTCCAGAAACTTCACAGACATCTGCAAATTCGTCTTTTCCATCAACACAATCTAATATTCCATCGCAAACTTTATCTTCCGATATACTGATGTAACCTGGTCTGGTCGAGTTGCAATAAAATCTAAAACATTTTTGGATAATTTCCATTATTAAATTATGATAGGTATTTATTTTAAATAGATGGAATGCAACGTTTCTAGGAGACGTCATATTTCTTCTTATTATTTTCTTCAATAATTGTAAAGATGAGATAAATTAAATTTAACGAAATGGATTCGGATTCCACGTGGGGTAGGACCCTGCACTCAAAGAAAATAGAATATTCAACTTCATTAGCAATTTTAAAATTCCGTTGAGTATGTCAACGATGGATGTACGCCATACAACCCATATGCAATACATGCTTTGTTTGGCGAATTCTTAAATTTCTTTTATCGATATGCACAAAAAGTCAACCCTGTTCTGAGTTTGTATTTACTTCAAGTTAAAGAACTTGACTGAAATATTTGAATCGACGACCCAATTTTTTTTCAGCTTTCGCGGTTTCAAAGATTCCAATAAGATATTTAAAAATCATATACATACCAATTTAGGTATACCACATATACCACAAGACAAGACATTCGATCACTCGTACCAAGACACTAGATAACCATATTGGCTGTCATTATCTCATCTATTATGCCCTGGGTTTAATGGTTTGTGAGTCGGATTTGCTATGACCCGAATTACGACTCTCCAAAATATTCGATACGTGATTCGCGAAACAAAAACTATTTCCCAGCGATTCAAAATCATCCGTTTTAAAAAAGTGTACATTTTCAGAAAATTAGATTTCAATTTTGGGTGATTCTATCAATTTTCTGAGAAAGTATATTTTGTTTATTCTAATACTTCTGATTGGAATATTCGATTCAATTTTAGAAATAATTCGATTCGATTCTGAATTCAACAGTTAATCGATTTTAGCCATCCTTAACCCGAACACAAGATGGGTATTCAGCAATGCCGACATTTCAACCACCAAGCCATATAGGTTCCCAACTTTTATCTTCAATTTACCTCTTGGCAGACTAAACTAGGCACAAGTAAAGGGATTCAAGCCTAAAAAATATTAGAGCAAAATAAAGAAAAATCTAATGAAAGTCAATGTTAACTTAATGAATATTTTTCATCCGAAACGCCACAAAATGCTTGACATCGTTTCTGTGTACACCATTACAAAGGTAACCTAAATGGCGTATAATTTGAAAAAAAAACCCGGAGCGACAATGACAATGGTAATCAACATTCGTCCATACTAGACAAAAATATATAAATAAATAATTTGACACCGTTACCTGTAGTATTCACCCGTACAATGACTCTCATCATCTCCCATTAATTCACAATCTATAACTCCGTCACAATATTTGTCTCCGTCTATTGTCTTCGTATAAACATCGGGTAAGTTTGAAGTCTGGAATAAAAACAGGATTTAGAAACTTCAAAAATTTTGCCGAATCATGCTTTATCATCAGTTTACACTTGCCAAAAAGGTTCGAATAATCGTCTCTGAGCATATACTCAGACAAGTCACTGATACTCTATGACAAAAGAACAGTAAATGCACTAGTCCTTTGCAGTAATTCTATATTTGAAAAGTTTTGAACATCTTTGTTGATGAGATTTATGAGGTACAATAAGGTACGTTTGTTATTTCCAAATTGCTTTAACCTAGTTTTTTAGGATTTCTAATTTATCTAGGTGGATCTTTAAATCGGAAAATCATCAATTATCCCAGTCGAAAAAATTTGTCAAAACATTTTTTAAGTATGAGGCACCGATGGATCGCGATGAAATACTGATGTAGGTAGAATCAAATTTGATTACCCTCTTTTTTATCAAAATTCGCTCAGAGCAAGGCTGCAAAAGACATATCATACTTTAAAAGTTTCTTGATACCACTAAAGTGCAGAGAGCTACATGGAATGCAAAGTCCAGCAAAAACTAAATTGCCATCGCTACGAGTTATCAAATATTCTTACATCATCAGGAACTTCGCACCAAGTTCCAAATAATTTCTGCTTCAAAGTTTTTGAACCAGATTCAACGCATGTGAAATTTGAAGGATTCTCCGAACATGTGGTGTCGCATTCATCTTCAGGATGTTCCCACAACGTATTGATGACGTATCCAGGATCTTGTTGAGGAGGACATTCTGCCAACCCGTTGCATGAGATTCCGTAGAACCTTCGACAGGATATATCATGCCCAACTACACACCTGGAAATAAACTTTTTTGAATAATTATTTGCGAATGAAAAGTGTGGAAAGAACAAAATAATCGTATCGACTATACTTTTTCTTGTAAACATTCGGTCATATATATTTTACCGGGAAAAATTTGAGAATTTTATTTTACACAGCAGCATAAATCACTTCACTTAATTTTCCATCGGGCTAAGAAAAATGCCGTCAGAGTCATATAAGAAGTGACTGACTCATTTCTTTTCGCTCAGAGCAATCACAATTCATGACACCCTATTATATAGATTCAGCTGACGTTTTATTCCCCTGAATAGTTTTTTTTTTAATGTACATATACGTTAATTTTATATTTAATTGAAATAGTCCCATTATTCGTAAGGGTAATTACGGGTTCAAAGCATACCTGCACTTTTCTTGTTTTGTTGCATCTCTGCAAGCCAAAGTTCCTCCACAGATACTCTCACTAAAATATAATAAAACTCATAAATATTTTGAATTACCAAATTCTTAAAGGCCATAAATGTTACTGGGTTTATTTTGACGAACAAAAATGACCTTGGAATATTTTACCGAGTAGCTATCAAACAACAATACAGCATTGCTATATAATATACGGTCCCATCCAAAATAATTTTGCGAACTAAATACGTCGTGTTATTGCAATCGTTCTATTGGAGTCGACTTAGTGCTTCTAAGTAGCAAGAAAAATTAATATGCCTGACCAATATCTTTGGGAGCAGGAAAAAAAATAACGCACGGAATTATTTCGTACAATTTTGTGGAGTATATTCGACGAAAAATTAGAGGTAAATCTGACTGTGATAAAGTATGCCGTGAATTAAAAAGAGAATATTTTGAAGTTCAAAATACGCCCGTTTTTATGTTAGCGTGTTTTATAATAGTATGAACACCACACAATTATTATTAAAATTAGCTGGAACCCGAATTTCTTTTCGCGTATGAACCGTGCAGCATCGGTGTCTGAATCCAATGTCGAATAACGTAAATTCTGATGGAATCTTTCCCAATTTCGTGCCTACACAAACCTCTCATCCTCGTCACAATGCTTGATTCCATCACAAACTTTTTCTCGCCCAATACACGATCCATTCTTACATCTTATATCCCCTATTTTACAATGGGTATTATCTGTATAGTTATTAGCTCGCAAAACGAAGGCAGTCGGAAGTCCCAAATCCTATAGAAATATTATAAATGAAACATAACACATCTTGATTGCATCAACAATATCTGTGAGGGGTTTTCACAATTCCACTAAACTAATTTATAATACCTACTTTGATCCATACGTGAGGAAAATTATGATATTCGAAGCAACGATGAGAAATGCTGAAAGAATAAAAAATCAAAATAAAATCTTGTAAAATCATTTGAATTCTAAATTTTGTTGAAATCAAATTCTTTTGAAGCTCCTAGTAATGTCCATGTACGATCTCAAGTCCGTCCAATTTACCTTGTAGTTATTAGGTGTAATAATCTGATCACATATCGCTGGTTTTTTATCTTCGCAAAAACATTCGTCAGATAAATCAGGGCAGTCAATAATTTCATCACAAATCGATGTTGATCGAATAATCATAGATTGATCAAAGCATTGAAAACATTTATCCTGTATCAAATTCTCAAATGATTGTCTCTCGTTCCTGAAATATAAATGATTTATTATTCGTGGGTTGAATTTATAACGGAAATTGCTGAACAAAGAAGTGAAATGAATAAATTTCAGAACATTATATGAATTATTATTCAAATAAATACATATTTCAAAACAATTTCATTGATAAGAGAAATAGAGGAATTTTTCAAGTTTCGAAATGTCGAAAGTTTGTTTGCATGGAATTATTCATCTGCGTAAATTTTATCTAAATTTTTGATTGTATCTACCGAAACTCTTGGACATCTTCCCGAATGGAATTAAATTTTGCGAAGCATGTATCCCAGGTGGATCAAACTTTAACGGAGCTATTCATCTGTGACTCATACTTAACAAAGATCGAGTACACAACATTCCCCTGACTTTTCAATAAGTATTCTGTATTTTCACTATGCATAAAAAAATTGGATAGAAATATTGATAGATAGATGAGATTGAGATGATAGATAACTCGGGAAGAGTTCCATAATAACGGCCAATTTATTTCCCAATAAGCTTGACTTTTTACTGCACTCTGACAAGGTGACACTTGTCAATAGCTCGTCACGATAAACTTAATAAATATAAAGAATCTGATGGTAAAATAAAAAACTGTTATGTGGTATTCTTTTTGCTATAAATATTATTACTTAAATGCATACATGCGTTTTTAGATGTGGTAGATTATATTTTATCGCTCAGGGTAGACACTACGCACTGCACTTTACTAGCGCGGTGCAGTTCTGGATGGGATGTTTTATACACAACCTTGGCCGTTGGTTGTTCCCTTTTAGGCGCTGCTTCAGTCTTTGCATACCAAAGCTGCAAGAGGTATATCATATTCACCAAGTCCACTGCACACACAACACACAGCTTTAAAAACCAAGAACTCAAAGTTTATCGAGTTCGAAGCTATTAAGAACAACAGTAAGTAGCCTAAAAGTACCCTACCTTGACATTGCTGTCAAATTTTGGAAGCAGATGTCCAATCCTCCATCACAATCTGCAATATCATCATGAAGTAATTGTTGTGGTAAGACACAAGTTTTTCCACTCGTTGCACATTTAAATCCAACTCCGTTACTCCATTCGTGATCTTCAGTACATGCTGTACAGGGATTGTTATCACAGACTGATGTTCGTAGGTAGCAGGAACCGTCCTGTTTTATGTCAAAAAAAAATGATAAGGTCAATTGATTTGCCTGCAATTTATGAAAAGAAGTATATGTTACCTTTTTATTAAAAGTGAAGCCGAGAGCAGCGCCAAACAAAATAAGCTCAAATTACAGAGAGCTACTGGAAAATGCAGTATCAGCACCTGTACTCGGGAAAGCGAAAAACCTCCCAGAGATGATAAAATCACTTACCACTTCATTGTTTCCCTAAAGTCACCATTTACGGCACGCAAGAAATACGTCAGGACTATTCTTAAGTCCGCACTTACGGGCCTGCATATTTCAGTGAGTCGTTGATAACTTGTAATGAACTATTTGTGTCTCCTCCTAGTTTTCTTTCAACCCATGATCACCAAGATCACTGTGACTCGCTATATCAGTTCGGATAGCTGAGTATGTTTGCTGCTTCGGATGTGGTTGTTGGTGCTTCATCGGGGGTTTCTTGCGCAAAGTTTGTAAAAAATATACACATCGAGATTTATACTTATTTTCCGAAAAAAGTGCTAAAAATTTTCTTACCATACATTTGTAGTGAGATTCACATTTCAAATCACAGGGAGAAAGGTTTGAACAAGATACTATTCCGTTACAAATTTGATCACGTGACACAAGACATAAGCCATCATGAGAATTCTCGGAATTTGTGCAACTGAAAAATAATTCTTTATAGTTGGCAGAAAAACGTTTGCGATAAATCCTGATTACGTTGCATAATAAAAGAAGTAAAGTTAATATTAAGGCAATTATTCTTAATCTAGAGACTAATATTGTTTTGGTCCTCTTCAGGAATAGTGGTATTTTAAGCTCTAATGAATTGAATTATTCTTAGTAAAAACTAAAAATCCTTTCGATTCTGCTAAATTGTTTTTTTGGCCGTTTAAATGACCATTATTTGATTCTTCATATGTTCCGTTTCTGTGAATTTCGATTCAAACAGTTTTAGCTTTTAAAAACGCTTTTTATGGAGAACTTCAATTCTTAAGTATAAAAAGATGGCAGCACAACCTGGGAGGAATTGACGTGCAATTTTTTCAAAAACTTTTAATAGAGATGCTAACATAACAACCACTATACGCATCGCCTAAACTTAAAGTGGTGGATAGTTCGTGTGCAACGATCCCATCCCAGTCTGAAAGCTTTCATTATATCCAATTGAGTTTTGTTAAGCATAAGTCACTGATGGATCGCGCTCCAAGACTTATGCCTGAAAAAGTTAAATGTCTAGAAGGGAATATAACTGATATTCAATTTTAAATAGCAAAATTATAATTAACATAATTTGCGCCAATCATAAACCGCTACACACAACAGAATCACATCAGACTTAATCCGATAATTCCTTGCAATCAATAGGCTATATAGGTCACGATTGATGCCTCTACAAAGGAAGATTAAAGATTATAGATAACGGATATTGTATTGAGAAGCAACTCCAACCTCAGCACTAAATATTCAGACCACAGGATTTTTAATATGTTCTATCACGTCTGGGTCACGGATGGACCGCGCAGATGAAGCTCGCGGCCATTCGTGTTTCAAGCTTTACAAACTTTCTTTTCTGATTGCGATATACTTATCTTTGTTTAAATTGAATAAATAATAGATTAGATTGGCAATTTAAATGTATCTAAAATAACAAAATACTGAATATTAAATTGCAAAAACACAATATCGGCATTCCATGTTATGTTTCACAAAATTTTGTATGGAAAATAATGGCTTTTAAATTAGAAGATAAGAAACGAGTGGACATGTAAAAAATATTCAGAGTAAATATTTGTTTTCGATGATTGGGAAAAAATGCTCAGCAACCTGCAATAGGGTTTGGGCGTAATACCCATGTGATTGTTATTTTATTATTTGACACATAGGAGGTTAAAGTAGGCTTCGGGCTCAAGTAAGTATAGGTGATTTTTAATAGTTATCATGAGTGATGTCGTCAACAAGTATACACAAGCAACTTGTATCCCACCAAGTAGACAAAGCGTCTCTTGCATACTATAAATTATTACTGTTAATCTTTGAGCGTATTTAATAAATCTTGATGCGGGATGGTACGTAATATCATTTGAAAGGTATAACGATTCTAAAAGTGTAGTCGTGGTTTCCGGGAATGTTCCGAATATCATGAAAAAAACTTGCTGCGAATATGGACAGTTAAAGTTAAGAAAACTGACTGACAATTATCCAGTTAGAAGAAAATCGTCTAAGCATGTCTTGTCAAATTTGAATTGTTCGTGCCGTCTGGACACGGTTCATCTGTGACGCACGAAATAAGTCAAAATTCCAATTGGGTAGTAGTAAAAGATGTAATGCGGATAAGAAACAAAAATTTTGAAATAATACCGGTTGGGTTTTACATGACGAAAATCATCGTGGAATAAATTGCTTTTGTGGATAGACTTACTACACAAAATCTGTAATGAAATCAGCGTCGTAGTACAAATTACTTTCGTAGATTTTAAAATTTCATGCATAAGCTTTTAAACGAAATATAAGCACTTTCGGAAAAATTTTAACAGCATTCCAAAAGCATGCTTTCTTATGTGTGATTTTCTGTCGCATGATAATGATGAGATGCCTATCGTCTGTGACGCATATTGAACAAAATGAAGTTACCCGAGAAAGTCAATCCTGAGTCAAATATCTCCCCAATTAAAAAATTTATTTTGTCAAGCATGCGCCACAGATGGATCGCGTCGATGAGACAAATGAAGAAAATTCTTCCGATTGGATATAGCTTTTAAAATTGTAAAAATTTTGCCAGGACAGTTCAGTTCCAGTATAAGTCACAAACGAAAAAAAATAGCGAATACCCAGCAATTATTCATCGGTGGCTCATATCCAACAAACATTTAAAACAAAATCTTGCCAGATCGATTTCTGTGCTAACCAAAACACAAACTTATACTCTCAAAGTTTTAATTTAAGTTTACTGCAACCTTATACATAAAATATGTCTCACTTGTGCCATTCAGCGAATGGGTGCCATTCTCCTCCTGCTAATCCAGGTTCATCATCTCCTGCCCCACAATCAGCTTCTCCATCACAAAACCAATCATACTGAATTCTTGTCGTATCGTTGCAATAATAGAACTTTGTTTCTGTTTGAGAAACATTCAGAATTATACATCAAACGAGAACCAAATTAATCAATTAAAAATACCGACAAGAACTGAACAACACCATGCCAGATTCACAGGTATTCGTAGGAGATAATATGAGACATAACTTATAATTGAATTCTAGGTTTTGGCGAAATTTTAATTTATGTTAATTTATTAGGTTTGCATATGAAACTTCGATCCATTTTTGAACAAAAAATATGAATGAGTCAATATCACGTTGTTAAGCATAAGTTGTATCAGTTAATATAGTGTATCACGCTGTCTGGTATTTTAGTAGCATTCTTACTAGAACGGGGAAAAAATACTTTGTATATAGTCGACAATTTCCGGTGTAGCGTTAGGTCAATTGGTCACAAGAAGTCAAGATAGGTATGCATAGTGTCAAATAATAAATAAAAAAATTAATAAATAAAATAATTAATATGCATGACGGATAAACTTTCCTCTGCACAATTGTTATTTATTTTGAAACATGTTATTGGTGTTGGGCACGAATACCAATTTTATTTTTTGAGTACAATTCTTCAAAGCAATAATCAATGCCGTTACCTAAATTTTAATTTGCAGAACATTTTTCAACTATGTACATTTCCAATATTAAAAGGTTTTAGATTCTATATCGGTAAGCAACCAAATGAAATTATAAAGTTTGATAGGTTGTCACGTTAACATCAACACATCTAGATGACAAAGAAGGACAACATTTAGATAATTACTACAGTAATAATAATTACAGTAAAAATCTTACCGTAGACTTCCCCCCTTCCTTCGACGTTCAAGTAACTTTTAAGAAGTACAAAAGAAATTATTAATAGTTTTTCAATACGTAACATATTATTTAACTCAAAATCTTGGATACCTAAAAAATATAATTATAACGAAGATAAAGAATCAAAAATGATAGGTACGTGATACAAAAATTGTACGATTTTTTTTGAAAAACTGAAACATTCGCGCGAGGAAACAAAAAATGGAGACACCCCCAGCTGAATAATACGCAAACCATTTTGACCGCGGCAAAGTGGTCTCTTGAATTAATCATGCGTGCATTAAACCTGAACTAGTTTGAAACTATTTCGAATAGACATTTTGTTCTACTGAAAAGGACCTTCCGTGATCTTCCTATTTCATGAACATAATTATCGTTTCGTTTCCAATCTAAAAACTCAAGTTTTTCATGATTTTATAGATGTCTTCACATTCCATACACCAATAATAAAACTGTGTCAGAAATTATGATCACCCCAGTTCACCAAGATGACTTCAGATATTTAATTAACAAGCCTCGTTTTCATGACGCCATTTGTGACAGTAAATTTAAGGTAAGGCGAAGACGACAATTTATATCAGAGTAAACCTCAGAAATATTTGAAACCACAATGTGACACTTCAATTGGTGCATCTGTCATATTTTGTCAAAATAATGCAACAATATCCTATAATATCGGGTGCCTAAGGTCGTTCACTTCACCCGCAGCTTCCGGTCACTATTTATTGATGTGTAGTAACTGCGAACGGTTTGCATAAAATACTTATGAACAGTAATACATGGAATTCCTTTGACGGCGTATACATTTCATCTGAAACCTGTTTTATCAAGAGACCAGCTGAACTTTTCCTTTCAGCAACAGGAAATCTGATGGCGCGATGTCGAATATTACGAAGAGTAATAAAATTCTCGACACGTGGAGTCATTATTATATTGTAAATCTCAACGATCGGAAGAAATTTTTCAAAGATCTATTCTTACAAAAGTCGTCACAAAAGAAAGTAAGTACAGTACACGACATCAACTTTGTGCGTACTCGTGTACAAAGAAAATTGTCTTCTAGTTCAAGAAATTGGATTAAAAAATTGGAATAAAGCGCAATTCTCTTTGTCTGAAATTGTGCTTAATCGATACAAAGGAAAGTAACTACGGTACCCGGCCTAAACTTTGTGCGTACTCGTGTACAAAGAAAATTGTGCCCTGGTTCAAGAAATTGAATTAAAAAATTGGAATTAAGCCCAATTCTTTGTGTTTGAAATTGACTGTAAAAGCTTCTCAATCAAATTATAGAAATAAATCGAAAATATCCGCGTCAGCCGCTAAAAGAAACGATGATATGAAAACATTAGTATACTCCACAGGCAATATCTAATATGGCCGCATATTGTATTTGCTACTACACATGCTTCATAAATTACTGTTTACAGTCACACGATTCCAAAGACGAAAGTTATCCAAAGTATTATGGTAAATTTAAGTAAAAGTTAGTTTGCAAGTCTTTGTTTCACATTCCATCTATAAAAAAAAATAATTTATGGAAAAACACGAATTCAACGATTGCGACGAAACAAGACACAGTTTTTGGCCTCAATAACACGCAGTCATTCTTAACCTTGTGAACTCGACTCGATCTTGTTTGTTGGTTTATTTTGTCATTACTTCTTTTGTCAGATAATCTTTCGTCAGATAATCAGATAGTTTATTATCGAATTATCAGATATCAGATTATCAGGTAGCCGACGCGATCCATCAGTGACACATATTTAACAAAAATCTTTTGACAAGTTTTTCCCGATCAGGATATGGGATAAGTTCTTCGATGTGCGCGGAATCAGATTTTCGGAGAGTACGAATTTTGTTTTCTTGCAAATATTTCTCTGTCATCCTCACCAAGTAATCGGTATTTGTAGGCCTATATATAAATCAATAAATAAATTAAAAATAAATTGATCTTAACACTACACGATTTGAAATTGGAATAGCGACATATAATTTTCGGCTAAGCATTTGAAGTGAATTACAGAGAGCTTCTACAAAATGCAATACCAGCAACGGCACTGCAAGAGTAAAACTTCCCCAAAGTAACGGAGCCGCCAGAGTGAAGTGCAATGAGTGATTAGTCCCTTTTTACGACTAGAGTTAAGATTATTCTGAATCCCGTTCCTACAGGACATATGATCTTATTGAAAACGATCATCCGTTACGGAACGAAAATATATTATCAGAAAAATCTTCGCAAAATCTATTCTAATCTTCGCCATGCGTAGCCTTTGTTGTTATCAATTTTGGCACTCAAATTATGATCCTCATATACAAGGTTTTCTATGCCGTATAACTAGCAATATCACTGACATATTACACGAAAACCGTTAGCGTCATTCCCTTGCCTAGACCACCAATCAGTTGACTTCCGTTACCCTACCTGCTTCCTCTCTATTAAAATCGTTGCAGTCAGATCAGCAGCACATACGTGGCCAACTAAAATACCAACTAAACTCTATCGTTTAGTTATTGCATGTGCTTAGACTTTCTCTATATGTTGCTTGACGCACGACGTCAATCTAATAGGATGACGTCATTACATTTGATGCACACGACAAGTTTGTTTTGGTTGTGCTCGCGTCGAAACTGGCGGGCGAGGTATGCGTCGCTGCTTGGCCGCGATCGCTATTTTATGAGTCGGCATATATTCCCAATGAGATTTTCTGATTTCAATCACAACGAATGTGGCGAGGGAGTGGGGTATTAAGATCTAGTGTCGGCAACTTGATATTAAGTCAGTTTTGTACGAAGGTGAATGTATTTCAAGGAAAAATTTCATTTTCGGTACCTTGTATCAGATACGAGTCATACTATTCGACTATGATACGCACATTGCGAATGATTTTGCATCGACGTTGCTTATTGGTTAGCGAAGAAATTTCTTTAATCTGGAAGAAATCTTAAGATGGACTACTGACCTTGATCTGGACTCCTGTTATGTTCATCTCAAGGGACTGACGATTATGGAACTTTTTGGCGCGATGTCGAATATTACGAAGAGTAATATAATTCTCGACACGCGGAGTCATTATTATATTGTAAATCCCAACGATCGGAAGAAATTTCTCAAAGAATCTTTTGTTAAGCATGTGTCACTTATGGATCGAGTCGATGAGACGCGGTCCATAAGCGGCGCATGCTTGACAAAATAAGGTTTTTGCTTGTGCTTAATCGTCACAAAAGAAAGTAAGTACAGTACACGACATCAACTTTGTGCGTACTCGTGTACAAAGAAAATTGTCTTCTAGTTCAAGAAATTGGATTAAAAAATTGGAATCAAATTTCTCAAAATTATTTCATAGTGAAACTCGACGAAATTTAACCTGTATTTTTTAAACAAAAACTATTTGTTTCTAAATTCTGCAATAACAAGGTCTAGCCTCATACATGCCTCGGCAACTGCAGCATCCGAAATTATAATCAGTTTTCTGACTACGATTTTGAAGCTTTCAGCTACGCTGCACACGGTTCAAAATTGAACGGCATGAATTGCAATTAACGCGCTTCGACTTGAACACTCCAAACTCCCATGCGATTCATCACCTCTTTTTATAGTGTAATGCATACCGATACGATGCTGAAAATCGTGGTAAAATTCTCTAAAATTAGGTAGTAATACGACCGAAGCACAATACAAATATCCATAGTCATATTTTTTGGCTATAAGCTATGGAGAACTCGCTATATGACCACGGTTCGTCTGTGGATAATGCGCGATAAAGTGCAGTAAATATCTACTGTAACATTGCATCTAAATTGCAGTTAAATTAACCATAACTCACGTACGCATTGACCTGGATAAACAGTGGATACTTGATGATATTATGCCTTTCGGCGGTTTGTCTAAATGGCGTTTGAATTTCAACTTACAGAAACAAGGTGTTGTTGTTTGTGGAGAATTGCTTTCAATAAGTGAAATACCTGTTATTAAATTATCAACATTGAAGTAAAAACGTTATAAAAATGAAATATTTTAAGAAATGTTCTTATGTTAGGTTTTGTTATTGTGTCAGATAAAGTTTTTGTTAATGATATGAACTTGAAAATATTGCTTCGAAATACCTAGTGTTGCTGTTGTTTTTTCGAAAGACGCACGTGATCTATTTCACGAATCGTAGCAATGCTATGAAATTTTATCCCTCGAGACATTTTGATTTTGTTCACATTTTACGCACAGTAGATGTGTAGTTATCGCTTTCACTTACATTCATGTTTTTATCGTTATTCAAAATTAAGAAATTTGGATACTCACAGATTTCAACTGCATGAAAATTTGATTTGAACACAAAACTTGAAGTGATCAATCGTAATTTTCCAGTCATAAATTTTTTTCAAGCATGAGCCACTGATCGACCGTGCCTAAGCGATGCGATCTATCAGCAGCACATGCCTGAATAAAACTATCTTTGGTTTTTCGTTAAACATGTTCTGATAGTGTTACGTCAATTCTAATCTAATGGTCAGTACAGAACAATTGCATCGCTTAGTACATTCCACACTTGTACATATCGTTTTGCCAGACGATTACAAAATGCATGTGCACGAAATAAAAATCACAATATCCACTTGCAAAAGAACTATTGAAACCAACTTTATGATGATGCTGTCGTTCCAAAGATCATTTTTAGGATTTAGAGTCGGGTTTGAGAAATGCCCTTCATTCTTGCGTTATGACGCAGAATGACGATATCACATGCGACAGACACGTATCGGTTTGGAGTGTGTCGCTTATCTGAGGTTAAAACTTCTAAAACAGGAGGAGTCTCAATGGGGAATTTCACTCTCTATGTATATAGAATGATTCCAGAAATACCAATCATGTTTGAAGTCTACTGTGCTCGCTTTATTATTCTACATGCGCCTGCTACCTATGCCAAAAGAAATATATGGGCGTGTGTTGTAATTAAATGTAACCTGGTTAGTTCTCTCTCAGCCTTTGTCAATTTAATACAAAGAAAATATAGGGGTGGTCCATTAGCATTTCAATCCTTATTTTGAAACAACCTCTAAACTACAGTCCAATATATGTCTGAACTTGCATCGAGCAAGTTATCTGTAACTCCTGCTTGTTTGTATCTAGACTATAGCCTGTCTGGTCACTATACAAGTAAAATCAAGTTTTAAAAAAGTCTGATTTAACAACGACCCGATTCATCAAGGATTTATATATCCGAAAAAAAATTCTGGAGTTATATTTCTGTCAGGGAAAAAATCCTATGACGTGTCCGAAAGATATGACACTAGTGCGTTTCTTCCATTGTCGATTTGAGTATTTTCCATTTAACGATTATAATTTGCTTTTATGTCTTAAATCGCAATACTTTTCATCAAGTTCGAGCAGCCTCAATATTTTGCCTCTTTCACTCGTCGAATGAAATAAAGTTTTCTAATCAAAAATTTTATTTTGTCAAGTATGCGTCACAGATGGACGAAATTCTTCCGATTCTTTTTCCTTCTTCTTTTCCCAAAATTCTTCCGATTGGGTTTTTAGTTGTCATGTCAAGCAAGTTCAAATGGATCCTGTTGACAACCCAGTCAAAAATCTTGCCGAAACATCCCCTGTTAAGTGATCCATCTATGTCACACACTTGATAAAATAAAATTTCTGATGGTGAACGCAAAGTAAAAATCTGCTATTTTTAAAATGTATTCCGTCGCCGACACTTCATCTTAGCTCTGATATCCTAACTCAAATGACGGATTTTGATAATCTCGTCATATTTTCGTTTTGAATCTAGTGGTGATTACGTCATAAATGAGATAGAGGGAGTTTTCTCAGATTAGTTTTCTTTGTGGGCCCTGATTCACGTATTTAAGGATTAGATAGAAAATCATGAATATATACAAGCATGAAAATACCTAAGGTTAAAGCACATTATTTTCACATTATCTATAAAATTTCGAGATCCGCCAATATTCAGTCGTGAGCGTTTGTCCAGTCAAAACACATTTGTCTAAACATTATTTGCTAACCGTGAGTCACTGATGGATCGCGCCGCCGAGGCGGGTCTATCTGTGACTTAGGCTTGACAAAATAAAATTTTTAATTGGGTTTAACACGGTTCTGTCACTAATACTACCTACTTCATGCATTGCCCACATCGACGACATGACTTTTAGATCTACTTGAAATCCTAAAATAAAACAATCATTTACGCTAGATATGATAATGATATCAAATTGTTTTCCCAATTTGATGACGAATCAAAATATCTCTATTATTTACAGTCAAAAAAGTTTGATTGATTTTTAAAGTCCAACTTTACGTTTGATTTTACGTTGGCTGCAGATGGCGTGTACTTAATTCGAGACACCAAAGTATAGATCATGTACAGTC
Source organism: Styela plicata (assembly GCA_963675895.2). Lineage (NCBI taxonomy): Eukaryota > Metazoa > Chordata > Ascidiacea > Stolidobranchia > Styelidae > Styela > Styela plicata. Next base: position 1,950,718 of record OZ023146.1, read on the forward strand.
CATGCACTTTAGATTAGGCGTAACTGTGTATCACGATCATCATGGTTATTTTCCCCTTTTTTCATTTTAAAATATCTCGGAAAGCAATTTTCGGATAATATGTCATTATGATATATTAATTTTGGATGATTTAGTTCCGCCATGGTATTAGTGTGCAATATCGTTATAGGTTATAATTCTCATTTTGTTGATTTGTGCTAACAACCGGAAATGCAGACATTTAAATTGAAATGCTACGTTTTTTTTCTAGTCGAATCCGTAAGCAATAAATTTAGTCGACAAGACAGACTTTGGAAATTTAGTAGCCGAATTTTAATTCTGAATTCCCACAATTATAGTTGGAAACAGATAATCGAAATTACTGCTTTTTCGGTATAACGTTTATTGTGTAGATAACTTCTTACCTATGCCAAATTAGCGGCGTATGGTTTGGCATATTTTATTTGGCGAAGTTTTTACTTACTTATTTTACTTATAACAATAATAAGAATTTACCACACGGAAAAATTCTACTCTGTCACAAAAATTCAGTGAAATCGTTTTCCACACTGAAACAAAACTATAAAATGGATCTTTTTGGTTAGACTGAAATCTTGTCAACAAGGCCGTTTTAGATTCTGTAAATTACTGTATGAACGCGGTAAATATACTAAACTTTTATCACAAAGTATATATGAAGGCAGTGTGCTCATTATTAAAAATCAATGCGAATTTTGTAAAAACGAATTTATGATATAAAATGTTCGATCTAAGTAACCCAAGCCTTCTATACCTTATAGTCGAAATATCTCAACCAGATCGGGAAAACAATAATGAATGTACAACTTTTTATATTTTATTCCAAAGTATCTTTTTTATTGAATGTCTGACATTTTGATACAAAAATCATCTAAATCCGTTGCGCAGTTCTGTTGTTGTCGATTCAAAATTAAGGTTGTTGTTGACTTCTAGAAAAAATTTCGAGCTTTGCGGAGAACTTAAGGCGGTCCCGAGTAGTGTTCATCTTATTTCAGACACTTATCAGTGTTCCCTATAGGACTATGAATTTACAGTTTTGAAAGTCTGTATATTTATACAGTTTATAGGCAAGTGGTGGCGCCGGTAGTCTATCTTAAAGGTAAATTTAGGAATAACACAGGCTTATCTGTATCGAACAGACGCTTGGTTGCTAACTACAGAAGAATAAAACAGGTATCAGCAAGAAACTACATATAACATGACTGGATGCTAAGGCAGGCAACAGTCAACATTCAGTTCATCAAAGCTAACAAAACCTCGGACCTCATTTACAAATATAAACCATAAACTTCTTGCTATGAAGTGTACTCTTTCAAGTGAAGTCCACTTCGACCTTGCAACCTGTGAAAAATATTAGATTAAGCTTTTTTCTCTCCTAATTTGCTTAACATGTTATTGAAGTAATGTGAAATCGTAGATTTATTATACAACACAGTGATCAAATAATTAACAGCACATAATTTCAAAATACATATTGCAATAACACAACTGTAAAACATTCAAATGAGGCATTGATCATTTATATTCGTACATGGTGGATTGCAAATAAAATTAGACTAAAAAAAAAATTCATGAAAGTACAAAAAAGAAATGAAATAATGCGGTATTGCATGGTTTTCTCCCATATTTCTTTCGTTGAAAATAGGATATTGTCGCCATCGCCATATTGAAGCGATATCGCCATAACAATGGTGAGTTACGTCTTTTGGTATGCTAGAAATATAAATGAAAATCCCCTAATTTCGTATCGGGCCCAAAACAATGATGCATTTCTGTACATTTCCATTAAAATTAATAAATTGACCGTCCAATTCGTAATATTTCACCGTGCTCAACAGTACGTACAATTTTGTTCAATTTACATTTGGTTTTGAACGGTTTGGAATTATCACAGACTGATTACCGCTTCTTGGCGAATACTTTGTAAGGATTCGGACGCAGGGTGAACATATTGAAACCCTTCAAATCAACATCGTGTGGACGATCCAGCGTAAAAGTATATCTCTGGAACAAAGTTGCTGTAATCAAGAATAATTCCATGACAGCAAGTTGTTGACCGAGACATATTCGAGCCCCGGAAGAGAAAGGAATCACATTAGGAGACTTGAAGAATTTTCCATCAGAATCAATATGACGCGTTGGGTCGAATTTCTCTGAATTTTTCCAAATGGATTCGTCATGATGAATTCGAAAAATATTCGAAACTACGATGGAACCCTTTGGAATGTCATATCCAGCTATGGTGTCATCTCTCGCAGCAACATGTGGAATTCCAACTGGAGCTACTGGTCTAATTCTCAAAGTTTCCTGTAATGTTTAAAACATCTTATTTATTTGTTAATTTCATTCCCGACATAACAATATTTTCTTGTTTTTGGATATTATGAAATAAATTATAGTATAACACAAACTTTATATGCATAGAAGATCGTGCTTCTACCCCAAATTCTAAAGATTTCACTGTTATCTAAGAGAAAACGAATCTATTTGAAAACTCTTGTTTTTGATAAAGATAGGTATACTATAGTATAGAGTAAAAGAACGCAAAATAAATGGAGCCAAATCCTTTGAAATACAAAACAAAAATTTCTGTCCTATCCCATGTACGTGTTGTGTAATACACCGCCTGTTTCCAAATCCATGTTGTCTTTTGACTGTTTAATAAATGGACATAATCACCACTATTAACGCGACATATGTTTCTTACACTTCCAAAAGGTAAGTAGACTACGATTAATTGTGAGCCAATTTTTCGATTTTTCTTCAATACCTGAATTACAGCTCGAGTGTATGGCATGTTTTCAGACTTTGACATGCTCGGTTGAGATCCTTGACCCAATACATCGTCGATTTCTCGCTGCATTTCAGCTTGAATTTCAGGATTTTTAGTCACGTACAACATCAACCAGCAAAAAGTAGTTGAAGAAGTCTCAGATCCAGCAAGAAACAAATCTCGAACAAGTTTTATCAATTGTTCTTCCACGAAACTCGTTTCTGTTTGAACATACCCATTGGATTTGTCTGAAAAACATGTGATTATATCCGATTTTATTTTTGATATATACCCAATCAGAAGTTCATTAGTAGTTATTATTAGTCATTTGTTAAAGATGAATCAGTGATAAATCGCGCCGCCGAGGCGTGGTCTTCCTTGACTCATACTTAACAAAAAGGAATTTTGATTGCGTGTTTTCGGCTGGTTGTGGGGGCGGGTTCATGATGGCCCATACTACTTTAATTGCTAAAGACTTGGTCACTCTGCGTTAAGCAGTTTCACATATTACAATGCATTTAAAGTTGCTAGCATATCTCCTACCGAAAAAATACGAAACGTCCCCTAAATCGAGAAAATTCCAAAATTTTTGCGCATCTGTGTCGCCCTGCGCGCAGTGGTTATCTTCAATATGTAACCATTTACATGTCGTGAAAAATCAAGATTTTGAATACGCAATATACTGTTCAAACTATAAATATATTGGCGGGTAGATCGCACTTGTTAGTTCTATTTTGTTCGTCACTCACAGATCTGACCAATTTGAGATGGTCAAAAAACTTCCTCGAGAAAACATATAAGTAAATTAAACTGCCTAAAAAATGCCATTTTTTTTCAATCTCGAATTAACACCTAATGACAATTTTTGTCTATTCAATTTGTTCTCGTTAACTTTTTTACACTATAGTTAAGAAGTAGTAGATGGTTTACCACCGCTCGTTGTCCCCTCCCGAGTCCCCAGTGCCACATTCCTAATGTTAAAAATACCTTTCTTTTTCACTCTAACCTTTAAAACTGTTATGCCTTCCTCTGTTGACTTCATCCATTTCGTTCAAGAAACAATCGATGACGTCACGGGGTTCAGATTTATCTCTTGATTTCTTATGTTCTTCGATTTGTACTTTGATTTCCCGACACATACTTTTATTGTAATCAGACGACGATTTGTAACCAATGCAGAACGGGGGGAGATACTATAAAACGAAGTTAAAAATGCAACGAAGAAAAGATATATTCAAACGTTTTTGTAATCTAGTCAGGAAAATTTTGTCAAGCCGTATTTGTTTCTCAACCTTAGTATTAGAATTTCAGTAAAATAGAAAAGCATGAAATTATTTCATCGCTTGAATAAAGATGAACGATGTCAAAGAATATCGGGATTAAACTTGCGGTCTGGCGGTACTCTGTGACCGATTCCAGTTCATTTTAGGGTTAAGATTTCAGTGACGGAGTATTGAGTATTCAACCTAAATATTCTCATCTTTTTATTATTTTCCACCCAGCTCACATATTCTTCGACTAAATATGTTTTGTCAACCGTAATGCATCACGGAGTTGCCAGAGTTGACAAGTTGGTTCTCGGAAAACTAGGAAAGTGGTGAACTTACTTTTAGCATAGGAAAAAGAAAAATTATTCCGGTAAATTTATCGTAGGGTGTCCCTTCGATTAAAACGTTCAATAATCTCCTAAATTCATCGTTTTCTTCGGACATATTTTTATTGAAGACGAGTTTCGATATGATGCTCGATACAGATGCGTACACCATGGGTTCGATTCCGAACCCTTCATCTTTCAGACAGTATTGCTCAATACTTTCGCAAATGTGCTCACATCGTTCCAGGATCGCGGGTTCGATACTACGTCTTCCCATGCCAAATTCGCGCAATGCTCCAAGGCCGAAACGGCGCTGCTCTTTCAGCTTGTTATTATGATTGATGAACAAAATTCCTTTCTCTCCGAGCAGGGGAGGAACAGAATTTATCAATCTATCTGAAAATATTTCACTCTTTTTTACGAATGCTTCCTGTACTACTTCTGATGTACCTAGTAAAACAAAATCTCTACTTCCCAGTTTGACTTGGCACACAGGACCGAACTTTTTATTCCAATCGCACATTACTCTTTCTGAGTGGAAGTTGAGTGAAAGCAAACTGCCAATAATTGGCCATCCCTTTGGACCTTAGAAATCAAAAATAAAAATCAGAACATTGAGACAGCGTGAATTTATGGTATATGATCAAACAAAACAATAACAAATCGTAAAACGGCCTTGTATTAATAAGACTTTGGAATACCTTACTTATGTTACATCTATGTTCTCCACACTCATTTACATTGCATTAGTCATATCGTGCAAACATATTTCAAAGATTTTATTTACATTTATTCAAATTCGCGAAATATCTTCGATAACCTTCATTTTCATGATTGTGAGAGATAATCAAACACATGCAATTATGAATGCTTTCGTCGAGGCATTTTCAGTTCCAGTATGAAAGATCACCAATCGTCAATATCCAAGTTTTTCGAGGGCTCGAGTAAAAATTCTGATTTTTGGATCCCAATTTAAGTTTTTGATGACTCAACATCTGGATGCGCATGTCTAAGCAAAAAAGATTTCATATCGAACTGAACCACTATAAAATAGTGCAATGGGTGGTCTTTGCTCTGGGCGATGTTGAAACTATTCAACGCGACTTTGACACCTCTTGCGGCACCCAAAGCATACACGCAGTAATTTTAATGCCGGTAGTAAACTTTGTCGTATCTGAAATTGTGTAAAAGTTATTGACATTTAATATTTTAGCAGAAAAACATCAACTCTAGTTTTAGGCCCAAAACGGAGAGTTTTGGGAGCGCCTCTTTTGCGCAACTTTTTCTTACGAAAAATTTGCATTCTGATTTTTACCACTCCCGCCTAAAATTTGAACTTTTGCACCTCCACTGGTAATTAAGCTCTAGCACAGATTATTGACAGTTACACTACAAAGTTAGTTTTGAGAAGAGTACGATAGAATGATTGCACAATGAGTCTGGAACCAACGCCATATAACTATCGTATGCTTACCTGGAGGAGGATGAGAAACTTTGTTCACTTGACGCCTTGAGGAATAATATAGCGAAAAAATAATCACCAAAATAACAACTGACTGTGGAGTAATGTATTGCATAGGTGACAAAAGATTCCAGGCTCCTGTGGCGAGTCCTGTGTTGCCCATTTTATGAAATTGGAATTGTTATGTTATTGAACAAATATCATACCATTCTAGTAATATTTCGAACAAAAACATCAAAATCAACATTATGAATAGCTAATGAATACGACGACCTGCTCAGCAAACTACAGTGGGTTGTATCTACCCTGGGTGATGGTAAAAATATCACATCACATGATATGACGCGGGAGAAATTCGGTCAAAGCAATTCTGAAGCCACACTCACACAAAACATCTATAAAAAGGCATGGAAGGAAACCAATTTATAACACCATGAAGGCAACAAAATCCTGCACGCGAAAAATAATAATATGGTGTATTTCATGCCTTCCCAAATAATATTGCACAGAAAAGACAAATATATCTCGTTTGTCAAAGGAGAGCGTCGAAGAAATCTCAATTACAGTCCAGAATCTACTGAATTCGTTTAGAATACTGAAATTGGCATTTTATCATAATAAACTTTGCAAATTTTCTGGAATAGTTTGCCGCAACCCAAAAATTGATCCGTCAAAACGTTGAATTTGGAGCATAATTGTAATCGATTTATAATAAAATGTGCGGAATGCCCTTTTAGTATATATTGAATTGAAGCATAAAATGAATAATAAATAGGATGAGGAATCCAGGCAAAATTAGAATGTCCAAAGTAAAATATTTATTAAATTTTTGTCGGCCTTAATTTTCATTTGGTTACGGTTTTATTTAGTTACAGGAAATAGTATTTTCTGACGAGCTTTGATTAAATAATTACAATTGTGCAAGCATTAGTATTTTGACTGGCGTATTGGTTAACCTGGCTATAGCTCCAAAACGTTCTTACTATGTTTATAAAAAACTTGTGTGTTCGTTAAAAAATTTCTATTTTCCCAGCAGCTCAAGACTTCCTTTGGTGTTAAACACGCTAGCTAGATAAAAGAATGAACTTCAAGATATAATTTGAAAAAATATCTAATCAAAGTATCCCGGCGATATCGGTATTCATCCTGACAACCCCATACGACACCCACTCAAGATTAAAAATTAACCCGATAAACGGGTTATTCGAGATCAAATTTGGAAATTACGTCGATGATGTAATCCCTGAGTATTATAAAACTTCGTCAACGAAAGGCATTTCGCTAATCACTACGTCCGTTAAAGCAATAAACGCCATTTGGTTAAATATAAACTAGGTTTTGTTGTAATCAAAATTGTGAAGTAAAAATATTTTAATAATATCTAATCCTCTGTTTATAATTTTAAAAGTTCTGGATGATGATCTATATCTGAGTCAGAGTTTCCTTCGATGTGACTTCCCAGCTGGAATATTACAAGATTTGTATTATGTTACTTATTTATTATGCTATGGTACTTTTTCAATAAAATAACGAAGGGTAAGCCCTGTCGTCCAGGCACTACTTCTACATTTCATTTCACTGGCAATAACTTGTATTGGCTTTGATATTTCGAATTCCGCTCGGAATTGAACGTACATCAGCGTCAATAAAACATAACACAAAAAATGTTTAAAAGAAAATTCATTCTAAAAAGTAAATTGTTTTTAACGCGCATTGTCCAACTTATTTTAGGTATTTCGTGAGAAAATATTTCAGAGCACTCTCAGGCTCTGACTTTTATGTGAACCTGAAAACAACTCCGTTGAACCCCAGTGGCTTTACCAAATAACTGGTCGGACAGCTGTTAATAATGTTTCACGTGAATCTCCTTTTCCCCGCGCTTGTATCTTTTTATTCTGCAGAAGTTATGGTGGACTTCGTTTGGGAAAGTTTTCTGATCTCGTTGCCAGATTTTTATGGTCGGTCATAAATGAATATTGAATTTTATATGATCACGTTGTTGGTTATCTGCAGACAACACTTTGTTATTTACCTTACCACGTACAAAGTATCTGCAATGTATTGTTTATCTGCTGCGAAATTGTATCAATAGATGAAAGTTGATAAACGGAATAATGCATACTCAGTGCTTGGCCATTTATCCTGTTAATCATGTGCCAATGACAACGCTTGATAGATATCTTGATGGGATTTATAACTACAAGATACACAACAACGAAAGCAAGTTTAATTGTCACTGAAAATATTCATTTGCAGGATGGGTTGACCCCAATAATAGCGACACTGGTGTAGCCAAGGGGAGGGGCCTTCGTACCCAATTTCCCCGAATTTTTGGTAAAAAGAATTAGAAGCGATGTCTCGCACATGCGCGATCCACCAATGACTCATACCTAACAAAGCTTTTTGTTTTGACTTACGACTGCTCAGTGTGTATTTTGTATTCACAAGATACCAAAGTCCAAAGTCTGAGTTCAAGAGATTGGTGACCCATAGTAACCTTTTAATAGTATTGATAACTCTGGTTCACCTGAAGCTGTTTGCTTTAGATGGAACAAATATCGATACCCTCTCGAAATGCACCATGCCGAGCACATATATATTCTGATAAAAAAGCATTCAATATTGTGAGCTCGTGATCATGCGCAAATTTCTAAAATTTACATCCCAAACCCTGTGCATTCTGCAGAAAGAATAGGTTAAAGATAAATTTATAAAAAAATCTAGGAAACTTGAGTGGAGAAAAAACATAAAAAATCATTTAATATCATGTAGCAAAAACATCAATACCAACACCAATACTCTAGTATAGCCGATGTTACGTGATACCTATGCACGGGTTGCCTACATCCCTCTAGATTATAAATATTTTATTGTTTGATAGGGATATAACTTGTATCGTACAGAACGGATTCAAAATAGGCCTATTTCATTTTCGCAACCAATTAATCCTCAATTCTAGAATCAGATATAAACTGAAATAATCAATACACAAATAAGGGCGCAGTAAAGCAGAGCTAGGCCTACAAATGCAATCCAGTTTTCACCACTTTGTATTGACAGCATTCGTGTTTCCACATTTTTTTAATATAATGGTGTAATGCAAACAAGGGATACAATATTTTACATGTCATGGAATCATATATTTGTTGATAGAACATGTTTTATTAAACATGATGTATTTTCATCAAGAGATTTTCCGGAAAAACAATTTCTAGCTCGACAAAATGGTACTGATTGTCACTGACTAAAACAAGACCATCTCTGGCGTTCTCAGTTTTTTTTTATTGACAAATATCCTACAAACAATAATAATTAGCAACAGCTCAAATTTTCGGTTTCTCAGAAACACGTTTCAAGTAAAATTGAATTATTAGCAAGCTTCAAAATATAGTGGTGCCTAATATGTCACTAAATAGGTTTAAATGGGAATTTTTTGGGGAAAGTGTAAACTTTATATTTTCTGTTTCAGTTTTTTCTACCGATTCCAAAAAGTCACGTTGAGCATGTTGGACAAACGCCTAGCCATAGCGTTGTAGGAACCGATGCACCAAATAATCACGTTTGTGCGTGTCTGTTTAATGCATAAAAAAATACAATTAAGGCAATTTTAACTACACTGGTCATTTTCACCGTGGGCTGGACGGTATTGATCGTTAAAATAAAACATACGCAAAAACACTGATGCAGACTTTGATCGTTGTTTATGTCACATCGTATTTTTGAAAGCATCGACTTCAACAGTCTTTGATCTTTATCATTGCTGCCTATGTGATACCGTTTTTCATAAAACGTAAATAATTTTTTTCATGAATTTGAAGAAGGATCAACTGCCAGCGTCCAACTAAAAGCACCTCAACTGATGCAAACGCTACTGAATCGACGAACGATAAGTCTGTGTGCACGATTGTGATTGTGATCATTACTGTTTGATTACTTTGCCTGTTGTTCACATTTTTGTTTGTTTTGTTTAGTTCAGTTGTGTTATGGTTAAGCCAGTGCGAGGATCGATGGTTTTGTTTATATCGCCGTGCTGTAATACTTACTGTATCATTTCATAATAATAGTAATTCTGTATCGAAGTATGGGCACAACATAACGTAGTCGGCACAGGAAAAACAAAGCCAAGCGGTCTAACAGAGATGTTGTATTTGGACAGTACAGAACTGTTGTATCAATGCAATTTGCAAGCCATGACGCTGGTGAAGCACATTTGAATGGCTTCAGACGGCGTCCAATCATGAGCGTGACCAAGAAAAAATGAACTTTTGGTAGCCTGGGAAGCAGTTGAAAAGATCCGATATTTAGGAACTCAGTCGACAGCTGATAAAATGTCTCTATCACCAGAACATGAAACGGAAATAAATTAGTTTGAGATTGGGTTATGCTAGTTAGTCCCAGTGAGAAGTATCCCACACGTATAAGTAAATGGTTCACCTAGGCCAGATGTACGAATAGTCATCAGAAAAAATATGAAGATAAAACAACGTCATCAAGCGCCATCAAAATAACTTCAGTGACTGCAACGAAAACGCAGTTGTTTTTAAATCAATAATGTCAACACAAAAAAACTAGTACATATACAGGTTACACCATGATCATCATAAATGTAAAACAATCGAAAGATTTAGTAGATGTCAACCACGTAAACATGTTGCTTCCTACAAAATCCTTGAGGGATCTGATAGGACAATTATTACTTTCTTAAGAAAGTGAGCTTAACCTAACATGGCAGAGAAAAAGGTTGCAGTGGCCCAATATCATCTGTATGTGATTTGAATAAACAAAGGATATCAGTCCGTCCGTAGAGATGGTAATATTACACAATTTTGCCTCAATTACTGATGTTTTCATGTATAAAATCAGCGCACAGAAAAGTACAATAGGGTGTGTTTGTAAATATAGATGACCCCCCTGAAATACCAAAAGAAACTACGTATCTCGTACTGAAAAATCTTACAGTCCACTCAATAAGGTTCCTTGATTCCCAAGAAAAGCATGAACTAATTGAACGAATGTACGACAAACCGATCGAATTTTACGCAGCACTCGCTTTACTACCAAAGAAGTGCCAAAGAAGAAGTACACGTTTCACAGTAGAAATTGTTTTAGGCTTTACATTCTCTACGGATAATTTAGGGGCATTGCATTGGAATGTTGTAAATGAAGTATAATCCCTCCCAAATTACGGATGATTTTGAAGCATTACAATATTGCAGATCCCACTGTATTCCATTGGAATTTACCTCCGATAATTAGAAAGAGATCCAGTCAATTCAAGTTATATACCGATAGTTTTAGGGATTTTAATCTACAAAGCTTTATATCGAGATTATTCACTGGTATGCAGGCTTATTAGTTCAATTTAAATTTTATACTGATAGTTCTGCAGCATTGAAACATAGTAGACTGCAGTTATTTACTGAGCTATATACGGATACTGTTGGGATGTTGTTGCATCCTAGAAACGAAATGTAATTTATTTTTTTAAAAAAATTATTTTTATTTTATGGAACACCGAATGAATTATAATGTCAGTTTATATATTAATCTCTAGTCCCATATAGCGATTGGTAATCGGCGTGTTACACCACCTATAAGCCGCAACATAGTCGATTATGAGCGAGTTGCCTCAACGGCAGAGTTTTTATAAATTTGGCGCAATGTTACTGATGAATATCGTACACATCCACCGTGTTGTCAGGGATAGTTAAAGACCTCCGACGTTAAGTGTGGTATATAGTGACGAGAATACACGCAGAATGCCAATCAGAAACGTTATTTTTTAATCATGAGACACGTCGGTACGATTTATCAGTGACCCGAGATCAACAGAAATGTGTGCATAAATATTTCTGACTGAGATCGGCCACTTGGTTGTCGACCATTGTTTTATTCTGATATTAACGCCTATACGACAGCGGATGTAATATTTTTTTTAACAAAATAAATATCGCGATTCCCAACTTTGATTTTGTTTTATAGTAAATATATACTAATACTTGAAAAGACGCAAAAATGTTCAATTATATTGGATAATTGCCGATGGTACCAATTTAGGACAAAATATTTATCTTCAGCTACACATTTTAGTTACGCAATCATTTCGACGGTACGATCCGTCAGAGACTCGCAACAGTCACAGAATTACAGTGACAGATCTGTAATCGTTGTATTCAAGTGCGTAATACAGTTTTTCAAACATATTTTTTCTTTAAAAAAAATGTTATTACAAAAGAGCAAAATAAGAGCGTACTTTTGATGTTCACGCATTGAATGGATTCGGAGAAACAATTGGCGCAAAATAAAACATTTGCTGTGCGTGACTTTGGCAAAGTTCTGGTGAATTCTAAAATTTTCCACTATTGATGTCATTATGTAAAACTAGGTGGGTCTAAGTACTACTTGTAATTCACAAAGGCCAAAGAATCTTTTGAACAATTGTGCTAAACATGTTTCATCTTTTCCAGTAGCCATATTTAGGGGATTGTAACACAAGCCATCATTTTTTCCAAATAATTTGACCTACGAAAGGCGCCATCCATCTGCGCCATTTTCTAAAGATAGTCTACATCGGCGGCACGATCCATCTGTGACTCATACACATACGAAAGGTGCTCTTACCAATTTTTTATCACTGTGGTCGGACTATATAATTTGTATAATCAAATCATTATGTTTCATAATATTTAATATCATTACATCAATATTAAATTTCGCCTTTGTCACATATTCCTTTTGAAAAACTATGACTTCATTCGCACGAGTTCATTAAAATGGGCGAAGAGGCAAAAATTGAAATTATGTATAAACAGAATCTCTACCAAATTCGCACTTCAGCAGGACACTTTCCGAGTGTTTGAAGCCCGTATTATAGATACACAGTTGTCACTACAAAGTACCATGCCATGGCGATTGTGAATAATTCAAAACAAAAAATAAAGATTTGCGCTTGGTGTTTTTAGCTAAAAATTATATCCCAATTTATTTTAGCATCTAATATTGTAAACAAAAATCATTTCCCCCATATATTTGGTTAAGTAGAATGTATTTTCTGTCGGTATTAAGAGTAACCACAGATCTAAATGTAAAAGGTCGATATTGACTCGTAGTTTCCGTATTTCACTGGTACGTAATCGCGGTTATTAGGCATAAAAATCAAGGAGGACAAAAATTGAGGGTTCAGAATACACGGATTTTCACTTTAGATGTCGATATTTAATTTAATTTGGGCAGGAAATGAGTTTTATTGTTTTTTGCCAACGAGAAAACCTCGTACCTAAATAAAATTAAAAATAAAAGTTACTAAACAGCGCAAAAATATCTTCGACACAAAATGAAGGTAATGACTGGAAGCGGTTTGTTACGTAATAAAAAATATTTTATGTCATTTGCAAAAAATAAAGTCGAGTTCGACGTCGTGTGATCGATAATAATAGGCTAATGATACGATCCTTTAATAAAATACTTTTTTGAAAAACACCATTGGTAACAGCTAATATAAAAACACCGCGTAACGGAGAAGGGGCATAGGTGAAGGATCATTGAGGGCAATCCTTTTTGTGTCAATTATCGGCATTTCTTGAAAAAGTTTTAATTTTATTTATTATATCAAAAAAACTCTGCTGCGAGGCTTAAATTACGATTAAATTACGATATCGATCAGTTCAAAAATATCGTTTTCTAACAAGCGACACATGCTATTTCATATGGATTGGCTTATTTTTCTTTCAGCAATATAGGGAATATTAATCTGGTTAACACTATCTTTTCAACTGAATCCCCATTCTCCATTGCGTAATTTAAATTAAATTCAGAATTATCTGATAAATCGTCAATACTGTTACCAGAAAACTTACGTCTCACGCAAAGGTTACGCATATACTTTTTTATTTTTTATTTTGCACGGTCGTCGGGTAGAGACGCCCTTATTTTGGTATGACACGTTGGTTAGAGAAGAGTTGATTGATCGACACGAAAACGCCTGAAAAATACACAAGACAAACGCAGTGAAAAATTGCATAAGTTTGACTGGTTTACCACAGTTATTGTAATTCGTTTGCGGCACAATTCTTTCCTGCGTTAAATAAATATTTAAATCGGTTGATTGTAGGTTGCGCTTCTATACTGCTCGCCAAAAGAGAAAATATTATCAATTATCTTGCTTTAATTAACTAAGATGATCCGATTCAAATTTCAAGTTACCATTTTCAATTGGCACATAACATGAATCCAAACCACCTGGGTGTTTAGAATAAAAAGCTGTATTCCAGCTTCCAGGATTCCGACCTCACCTACATGATTTCCATTGTCTTTTGACTATAAATCCCCATGACGGGGTTGTATGGGAACCTTTCACCTTCTGAGGTTGAGAGAAAAAAGTACGTTTGCGAAACGTGTCCAGTTAAGACATTAATCATAGAGATAAGAAGTTCAGGATCAATATAGTAGCAATACAGTAGCTCATCTGAAAATTGAAAACTTACGAAAAACTTCTGTTTTGAATGGAACGCAGAGTTCAAATACCAGACTTTCATATGCGCTAAAGATTGAAACGAGAAAGTGGTAAAAGTAACTTCAATATAAAGCAGAGCTTGATTAGTATTATATGTATCTATGTTAGCAATTGTTTTAATTTCGATAACGTTGTAAAAGTATGCCAGCTCAATGCGGCGATATGGATTTTGTTTTCGACTTGTTTTATTCCGCCCAAAACAGAGAAATCTAAAACGTTAGTTAAAAATTATGGATCAAGTTGATACCCAGTATTGTAATTATTACACGTGAATTGTAACGAATTCAGCAATTGCTAGAAATACTAAAAAACGTCTGACCAGGGACAGCCTTGCTCAAAGTAAAAGGGAATTGAACTTGACTGACAGATGAAATTTTTTGCCATTTTCGTAGTTCTCGGTATCAAATCAACCGCCTTGATACATCGTCCGAACTACTTCAGACGTTGATATCTATGATTAAAACGCACATTAGATGAATCAAAATTTTGTAACTTTTTTTTCATTTTTTTCACTTGTGTAACCACTATACGCCAACTATTGAATGTTTGGGTCGTATACTTTCCAATTATAAAATTCGACGCGCTTATTAACACGCATTTGTTAAATAGCGGATTTGTTAAATTATTACGGAAATGAAGGCTACCTAATTAGAAACTGAAGTTAAGAAAGTATGTACCGTAGATGAACATTGCCGTTCCGATTTATCAGTGACCCGTCTGATCAAGTTTGTTTCGACAAAATAAACAGGTCGCACTGAATCACTTTATTAATATTGTTATTATTAATATAAATTAATTAATTTTAACAAAATTCCCTCAGAAGCTTTGGTAATGTCGGACCTGATGGAGGTAAAATGGAAAATATAATATATATATGTTGGTGACGCATGTATACATTTATATATGAGTTTTTCACACTATCGGCTTTCGGATAAAATTTGCGAAGTACTTTTTTCAGCTAGGTAGTTAGAGTGCAGTAGGAGTAGGAAAGTTTTCCGCTGGGGAAGTTGATTGACTGGAACAAAGTGAAACCAACAAGAATTCTTGGTATATTTGGTAACACGTTATTTCAAGGTGCCATTCTTGAGACATTCATCTATACATTGAGGTTTAACAATAAAAAATCTCGAAGTAAAAAATTACATAATCTAATTTCTTAAATGTCATTTTAAGATTTTAGGCATTAAAAAAGGCACTCCTACTGGGAGAAGTCAGATTTCACTCTCAGTTTTTGTTCTATTTTTCTAGATAAGATTCAAGATTATACCATTATGTCGACTCGTATCCTATTTATAGTCATTGTAGTAACATGTTTGGTTTTTAATGGTTTTAAGCACGTGGATTCTGCATGCTCGTAAGTATTTATCTCTGATCCTTCTTGATAACTAGGCAATTTATTTATTGTCAAAACTAGATAATATAAGTAAGCTAGATAATCATCGTTGTTCTGCATTTAAGACATCTTTAACACATATGAGGATTGACATCACAGAATGATCTATTTCAGAAGTTTTTCTTATTATGTTTTTCATGCTTGGTAGCTACTTTTTAGAACCATTCGAACATTTAATTTGAATTTAGTTAAAGTATACATAGTTGAAAATTGTTGGTAACTTTACATATTTCACCTATAAAATTCACTATGTCAAATTGCAAATGGAGAGGTGAAACTTGATAAATCAAGTGGGATTTTGATTTTCAACGGCAAAATGCTTTGGACATGGGATGTGATTGAAAATACGTTGTCTCTAAGTGTGGTTATTATAATGCTAGTAATTCGTAACGATAAATTTCTTGATTTTCCCACTGAATACAATTAATAGGAGTAAAAATAGCATGTGATTCGTTTTGAAAAAAAAAACAACATCCGAATCAGATTGGAATTCCCAAATTATTTGGCATTACCCAACCCTACTCACAATAGAATCGCTCCTCCAACATCTTATCTGTGGTTCATGCTAGACAGAATGAACTTCCTGACAAAAATCATTAATTTACTTACACTTTGATAGTGTCGACAGCCACTATGAACTACTACTTTTGCAACACGTTCTGGAATATCCATTTGTAAAAAAGTTTCTGTGAAAAAATTTCCTGTTAAAAATCAAGTAAAATTCACGATATTATCTTTATTATTTCAGACACCATAGCTGTTATGAAGAAGGGCGAAGTGGTGAGGCAAATTTAATATTTTTCTTTTTCAAATACTTCAAAACGCACAGAATGTTAAAGCTTACTGCGTTTTCGTTCTTTTCCGTGACGCCATATGTACAGAACGGTGAAATTTTACATGGTTTCCAGTCAAAAAATCTTGTAAAAATCTATTGTCCAGTGTGGGTCAATGCTGGATCGTTCCGCCGGGGCTGTGGCTCATGCTAGATAAAAATCACAATTTCTGATTGTGTTATGATGGTGTATATCATTCTTACAGTACAGCAGAATTCAAAAGATTTCGGAATGTATTATACACATATCCCCTTTTGCTCGCATTATATTACATTAAGACTTGTGATAGTTGAAACAATCATTGATAAAAATGTTTTGTTGTGTACCCAGTATTGTTGACATTTACTAGCTGTTTCGTGAGCTACAAATCATAGTCGTGACAACTCATACTTTTGTAATATATTGCAGATTATGTTTTTCGTGACAATCATCACGAATATATCGTTTATTATTATTTTTTAATTTTAAGCCTACTTATTTCCGATATTTCTCATTTCCTAGTTTGTTTTTTATTTGCTGGTTCTGCAGAAAGCATAACAATTCTTATTAAATGTGAGCAATCGCTTGTTTTGTGTGTGATTTCAATTGAACTCACGTCTTATCTTATGCGTAAAATTTTTTAAATAATGACATAAATGATCATTTTACTTGTCACAATTGTCCATACATAGGGAGGACACGTTCCACACAGTTTTGCAAAGGGTACAACCGTCCTCTTCCCAAGATATTGTAGTTTTTTTATACGGCAATATTTTTAAACGGATAAAATTTTCACGGTTAGCGCAAAATTAATGCGAGCATTCACGAGCAAGATTGAGTTAACAAAGATTCAATTTCATTCTTTATGTCAACTGCGAAGGTTTGAAAAAATACGCTTCCGCTGGGCGTGTCAATAATGGATAGCTGGTATAGGACTTTGTTCAGAGGAAATCCACTCAAAATGAGTGGCTTGGAAAATTCTGAAAAAGAACTTACTCTAGTTACCCTGTACAATTTTTCGCTCAGTCGTTATCTCAGGAGTTGCCCAAAGTATGTTTTTATGCGTTGGATAAATGATGCGCCACCATATTATTTTTTTTTTTAATATATATATTTTATTCAAGATATACAAGCAAGTCCGCTTACCCAAAAGAACAATGAATTTGAAGAAAGGGATGATAAATTTCTAAATCAAGTTAGAAAGAAGCTGGATTCTAGTTCGAAAAAAAGAGAGAAGTCATACAAAGAGGTGGATGAACTCGACGAAATCATTAAAAAATTATTGTCTCGATAACTTTATATTAGAGAATTTTTTAAGACTGTATAATAAATTTTTCTCTACGAAAACTCAAAGTGGAGTTTTGATTTTTGAAAAAAAGAATATGTGAAAAATACAGATGGCTCATTAATGGTGTAATAGACAAATCATATTTTTGTTTCGATGGAGATGCAATATTATATTGAATAACATTTTCCCGGTTAGAAAATGCTGTTCAAACGTATGGATCACGCTGACGAGGCGCGGTCCAGGAAGAAATACAATTTTGTTGAGCATAAGTCACATACTGACCGCGCCTCGGCGGCGCGATCCATTAATGACTTATCCTTAGAAAAAAGGTAATTTTTTTGAAATTTTTCCAACCGGTATCTGTGATACATATTTGACGAAATGAATTTTCTGGCCTGTTCATTCAGAGGTTTGGTTCATACACAATTCGTGCATATGCATGCTATGATTTTGAAAGTTGGATTACCATTTCATTACTCTGTATCAGGTTCCCTAAATACAAATTTATCCTAAGTATTTTGTGCCGTGCTTTTGAGATTATATATCCAACCAGGATATATATATATATATAAGTCACATGAAGTCGTATAATTCGCAATGGGACAATATCTTCTCAGTACGTTCCATCAATGACTCATACTCGACTGGATATGTTTCGTCAGATCAATCTGTGACACAAAATGTCTCACAGCTGGTGTTGGCGTAGGCAAAAGTTTAACTTTTACCAAGTTTTCTGTTTGAAATTTCATTTAGAAAATTTGCTAGTAAATGTATATTTTGCTATTTAATTTACCTACTTTAAAGCTAGGTAATTTCAAATAATATGATAAATATTTCAATCATAATATATTTCAAAATTTTGAAATATAATAACAATCGGAAAGTGTATTTGGAAATGGTAACCTTATTCCCGAAAATTCCTCCGCAAACATGGCTACTACACGCTTTACGCGTGTTTTTACGTAATTTGTAGGCCTGCAGCTACAGAAAAAGTTTCATCAAAATTTTGAAATTTAACAGGACTCGTGGAAGAAATATGTTCTTCGAATAAAATTTAAAATCTTGTGTTCCTATCATGTATGTGCTGTTACCCATGGCACTTGATTGCAATTCAGTTTTGTACTTCATCATACTTTTCATATCATTTTTTTGCTCAATGAATTGGTTTAAGCGATATGTTGGTTTCAGGTATTTTATCGCCATCAATAAAATTTCATATTTCTGCTCAACAAAACAAAAGCACGATCTACATCAGACGCGTTAAATAAAATGCATCTGTATATGTCGGGGAATGAATCAGGTCGCGCTAAGCCGCGCACTTCCTGTTTATAAAGAAAGCAGCTGTGAGTATTAGTAATTCTGTTGAAAACATACTTTCCATTTTCTTCGTCAACAACGTGACACTGATGGACCGCGCTAAAGAGTGGGTTCTTAATGTGGTCGGTGTGTGATTCACGATTGACATATATGTCGAATACTCGTGTTTCGTGTTAAAGAACCCCGTCAGGATAAATGATGCAAATCTATTGCTCGTTTCATTCAGATCTATTCTGGAACAGCATTGCCTCTTTTTTGTTCGATTGTAGTAAAGTAGAAGGGTAGTTGGGTTTAATCGAATATGAATCACGGTTGGATTGCGCCAAGGAGTTCGTTTTGTCATATCTTTTAACCTCATGGGATCGACATTTCTTTTAGTTTAGAGCCTTGTCATCGTAAGGTGCTCATGCGGTAAATCATCATTTACGGGAAAAAAACGCTCATCGTGGTTAGGGTTAAGCCTAAGGTTGAAGCATTTACAAAATAATTCGATTATATATTTTAATCTTATTTTATTTCCAATAAAGAAATCGACGGACGCTAGTGATATTGCCACGTTTTTTGGAAAAGACGTATTAGGTGCTCATAAAATCAAACCTTGGTGGGAAGTGCTTCATACTGAATGTCTGACACTGCATGCTACGTTTGTGATACTTATATTCGCTTCCTACCTAACATGGCAGAGTACAGCTTGCTTTCCTCAAACTTCTGTTACAAATGAAGAATTCGCAGAAGTTAAAGCTTCTTTTGTATCGACTTACTGCTCTTTGGAGTTAACGTTTGGCACGGACTATGTGTCGTTTGTTGTTGTGATATTCGCTCTATATGTACTGGCATATTCTAACGTTTGGTTTAATTCTTCGTGCTTGATTAACGCGATTGAAGTTTTTTCTAGTGTGGAGACAACCTTCTGGAAATTGGGTTTACCCTTGGACAAAATTAAAAACATGGCGATAACACCAAATATACAGCAGTCAGAAGAAATTTGCAAGGGTGCATGGTATTGTGGAAAAGATCTGGTTGACAAGAGACATAAAGATGGCAGAAGCAACCTGGACATATATTAACAGACTGTGGTCTGTTTTAATTTACTTATTACTTGGTGTACTCATCTTCGGATTTATGAGTATTAAAAAAGAATTGGGATTCGCTAAATCAAGTACTTTCAACTGTTCGGTACCATTTTACACAAACTTTACTGTTCCCTCAAACATTTCGTCTCAGTACACTTGCGTATTTCAAGGCTCACAACTAAGCAATATAATCATGACTGCATATGCAATTCTCTGCTTTTTGCATGGAATGATTATGCTGAAGGCACTGAAGGAAATGGGACAAATGTCTTTAGAAGGATTCAAATTAATTAACCCGAAAGATGGCTCAAAAAAGTGCATGTTGCTTTTGACAAAATTATACAGTAGAGCTAATCCTATGAGTTATATGCCATTCGCAAACTTCGTCGAGTTTATCTTTAATGACGATACTTGCGAAATAATGTCCCGCCATTTGCATCGTGCGATAAGTACGCGCTCAGAGGTATTAACACCAGAACAAAGCATAGAACGAGATGGAAAAATTATTGAATCCTTGTCAGATCCCGGATATGTGCAAGTTGTATCAAAAATGAAAGGAGCAGGTTTTTTATTCAAAACTTTATTAGAAATGTTTCAGAATAACCGCAAAATACCTTTTGAGCTAGTACTTTCGAGACTAACTTGGGAAACGTGGGATGATGACTGGAGTCAGGAAGCAGATTCATTTTTTCAGGAAGTCTTTAATTCGAAACAATTAAAATTGTTCGTGTTACTACTGAACTCTATAAAAACGGTAAAAATGCTGGAAAAATTTGTACTGTTCAATGTTACGATTTGAAGGAGATAGAAAGTGATAGTGAAGGTAATTCTACTGGAAATTCTATTCTATATTACGCACTTCATCGTCAACCGGGATATGAAGAATTTAAAATGACGGCAGTTCGACATATTTTAAAATATTCCGCCAAAACTCAGGAATTAGTGCTTTACTGCGGCGGAAATTGTATTGAGGTAGAAGATTTTGTTGAAAAACAATACAGAGATGACTTAACGTATCCCTTGTCACTTAAACGAAATTTAATAGATTTGCTAAAACTAAACAATAGAAATCCTTCTAATCTATCGTATGAATCCACTCATGCTGGAGGCAATTCTATGATTTAATTTTTTTCTGTCAAAGTCAACTCAGTAACAGCACAAAGAACTGATGCTGAAAGAAGTAGAATTTTGCTTATGGACGGTCTTCCAATTATCAGCTAAATTTCACGGCTGGTGTTGGCATAGGCAAAAGCTTAACTTTTACCGGAGTTTTCTGTTTGAAATTTTATTTAGTAAATTTGGTAGTAAAAGTATATTTTGCTATTAAATTTACCTGCTTCAAAACTAGGTACCGGGCAGGAAAACTAAATGTCATATTTTTATTACAAATACGCTTTTAAAATTGATTATTTGGTGATTTCAATCTTCAATTTTAATACACTGAATGCAATGAGTTATTATTTGGAAATACTACCTAGTTCGGAAAAAGTGAAAGTAAATTGCCCATCACTAGTCACGACACAAGCATACGGCCATCTTGGTTAGTTGTTTGTCTCTTATGGCGTTAGTCAAAGCATAGATTTGATAATATATTTGGTGTTTTTTGCGATTTCAGGATCTAAAATACGTTAATGAAGTGCAATAACCTACGTTGAGAAGCACTTCAAATATTATTTTGGGATGTCTTAAGTCGAATGTTTGGGTGTTCCCGAATGTCGCAAAACAAACGCAGTGCAATCGAAAACGAGCTTTGCCCATAATTTACTGATGAAAAAATACGTTTTGTTCCCCAAGGGTTATTTTTTACTTAAGATTAAGATGTAAGTGCCTTACCACCCTTTCATGTTCAGCAAATTGCAATACGAATGCACCCAGAATACAGTTGTTTCTGAAACAAATAAGTAGTGGTAGATGGTTTTACCATCGCCCAGGGCAGATACCAAAATACCAAAATTTATGATGAAAATGTGCCAACACTGAAATAAATAAATTACAATAAGCTATAAACTCAACTATGCAACAAAAGACATTAGTGATACTCAATCACCCACCTATTAGTACAGAACCAAATGACACCCCGATTTCCATGTCTATTCATATTAAACAAAGAAGTACTACTCTGAATCTTGAACAAGATTAGCCATTGTTTTCTGCAAAGTTCAGTTGCTCAATATCAACATAACAAAATTAAAAAACCACCAAAAACGGGAAAATGAGAGCAATCACATAACAAAACATTTGTAATTGGTATGAATGTATCTATGAACTTTTTAGTGCTTACGACTTCTTGGTCTTTTGCCCCCGGCCATGGCTCTAATCGGACATTTACATTATTACAGAGTTCGACCGATCAGCAAAAACATAATATTCGATAACATAAGTAGTAACACGAACATCAGATGATATAAAATTCACGATGTCTCGTTTTCTCAAACAATAAAGAGACAACGCGTGATGGAGCATATGGAAACAAATTCTATGGTGTGATAAGCAAGCGTGAATGGTGCAATATCTGAGAGGTTGTATAATCACTTTATTCACATCCCATGTATAAAGTCTACATGTCAATGACGTGTGGTGACATAAATCGGAATATATATTTTGCCAAGCAAGGGTCACAGATGGGCTGCGTTTCTCCGACCCTTGCTTAACAAAAGGTGACGGTGAATTTTTCCTCAATCGGGTAGGGTTGAGTTCTTACCAGGATTGGCTTGGATATATTCGGTTCTTTCGATGGATCCAAAAGTACATATCATCCAATCGATAACACGAATCCAAAAGTACATATCATCCAATCGATAACACGAACAACCTCAAATAAAAGTGAATCAATCTTCACAAAAAAAAAGAGTTATGAAGTTTTTGGTCAAGCGAATTCCCGCCTATATTTTGATGAGTTGTGTATTGCAAGCAGGTTGCTTGAATATCATTATTAATATATTCCCAATTTTATTTTGGTAATCTGCAAATTGCAATATAAAATATTTTTGCTGTTGATATTGAATTAGTTATTTTATCCGATCCGGATTTATCCGAATCCGAATCTTATTGGAATTCTAAATGATTCGTTTATCAAGCTTCTGTTCCCACATAGTTACTATGTCATAGAGAAAAGTTGTTGAGAAGTACACTGTAACAAAAGTAGAGTAAATTTGATGATCATTTACAGTAATTGCATGTTTCCAGTGTTTCAAAAATGCCATCTTGATGAGATTTATGCCCAATTATGGGCTGTTGATGGAGTGCACCTTGGCGGTGCGTTCCATCAACACCCCATATTTGACCCAAAAAGTCAATTTTGAATTTTTGTCAATACCGCCAAGTAAAATCACTGTCAAAGACCAGTGATTTTGTTGCATTCTTTGTTACAGTGTTGCTCTCGGGTAGGGAGAGTGTTATTTTTTTCCACTATTTGAGTCGATTCGATTGCATTTCGACTGAGAGCTTGGAATACTTCTTCATATTATATGAGTTCAAGTTCAACAGAACATTGTCTGTATAATGTTAATGCTGCTATTTTGCTTATCATTTTTTAACATAAATTTTTGAAATATGATAACATTCTGGAATTGCATTTAGAAATGGTAACCTTTTTCCCGAAATTTTTCAACAAATATGTCTGCTACACACTTTACGCGTGTTTTTACATAATATTAGACCTGCAGCTACAGAAAAAGTTTCATCAAAATTTTGGAATTTAAAAGGACTCGTGGAAGAAATATGTTCTTTCGAATAAAATTTAAAATCTTATGTTCCTATCATGTATGTGCTGTTACCCATGGCACTTGATTGCAATTTAGTTTTCTACTTCATCCTACCTTTCATAACATTTTTTGCTCAATGAATTGGTTTAAGCGCTGTGTTGGTTTCAGGTGTTTTATCGCCATCAATAAAATTTCATATTTCTGCTCAAAAAACCAAAAGCATGATCTACATCAGACGCGTTTAATAAAATACATATGGAATCTGCATATATGCGGAAATGAATCATCTCACGCTCACGAACTTCCTGTTTAAAAAAAAAACTATGTGGTATTGGTAGTTTTGTTGAAAAAATACGTGTCAATCCCTTCGTCAACCACGGCCCACTGATGGATAGTGATGGTCGGTGTCGCGGAAAGAGGAATGCTCTTGTTTCCTGTTAAAGAACCCCGTCAGAATAAATGAAACAAATCTATTGCTGGTTTTGTTCAGATCTATTCTGGGAACAGGATTGCGTACTTTTTATTCGATTGTATTAAAGTAGAAGGGTAGTTGGGTTTAATCGAATACGAACCACGGTTGGATTGCGCCAAAGCGTTCGTTTTGTCATATCTTTTAACCTCATGGGATCAACATTTCTTTTAGTTTAGGGCCTTGTCATCGTAAGGTGCTCATGTGGTAAATCATCATTTACGGAAAAAAACGCTCATCGTGGTTAGGGTTAAGCCTAAGGTTGAAGCATTTACAAAATAATTCGATTATATATTTTAATCTTATTTTATTTCCAATAAAGAAATGACGGGCGCTAGTGATATTGCCACGTTTTTTGGAAAAGACATATTAGGTGCTCATAAAATCAAACCTTGGTGGGAAGTGCTTCATACTGAATGTCTGACACTGCATGCTACGTTTGTGATACTTATATTCGCTTCCTACCTAACATGGCAGGGTACAGCTTGCTTTCCTCAAACTTCT
The DNA here is from genome assembly GCA_963675895.2 of Styela plicata. Classification (NCBI taxonomy): domain Eukaryota; kingdom Metazoa; phylum Chordata; class Ascidiacea; order Stolidobranchia; family Styelidae; genus Styela; species Styela plicata. The sequence continues at coordinate 1,975,637 of OZ023146.1, forward strand.
GTTACAAATGAAGAATTCGCAGAAGTTAAAGCTTCTTTTGTATCGACTTACTGCTCTTTGGAGTTAACGTTTGGCACGGACTATGTGCCGTTTGTTGTTGTGATATTCGCTCTATATGTACTGGCATATTCTAACGTTTGGTTTAATTCTTCGTGCTTGATTAACGCGATTGAAGTTTTTTCTAGTGTGGAGACAACCTTCTGGAAATTGGGTTTACCCTTGGACAAAATTAAAAACATGGTGATAACACCAAATATACAGCAGTCAGAAGAAATTGCAATGGTGCATGGTATTGTGGAAAAGATCTGGTTGACAAGAGACATAAAGATGGCAGAAGCAACCTGGACATATATTAACAGACTGTGGTCTGTTTTAATTTACTTATTACTTGGTGTACTCATCTTCGGATTTATGAGTATTAAAAAAGAATTGGGATTCGCTAAATCAAGTACTTTCAACTGTTCGGTACCATTTTACACAAACTTTACTGTTCCCTCAAACATTTCGTCTCAGTACACTTGCGTATTTCAAGGCTCACAACTAAGCAATATAATCATGACTGCATATGCAATTCTCTGCCTTTTGCATGGAATGATTATGCTGAAGGCACTGAAGGAAATGGGACAAATGTCTTTAGAAGGATTCAAATTAATTAACCCGAAAGATGGCTCCAAAAAGTGCATGTTGCTTTTGACAAAATTATACAGTAGAGCTAATCCTATGAGTTATATGCCATTCGCAAACTTCGTCGAGTTTATCTTTAATGACGATACTTGCGAAATAATGTCCCGCCATTTGCATCGTGCGATAAGTACGCGCTCGGAGGTATTAACACCAAAACAAAGCATAGAACGAGATGGAAAAATTATTGAATCCTTGTCAGATCCCGGATATGTGCAAGTTGTATCAAAAATGAAAGGAGCGGGTTTTTTATTCAAAACTTTATTAGAAATGTTTCAGAATAACCGCAAAATACCTTTTGAGCTAGTACTTTCGAGACTAACTTGGGAAACGTGGGATGATGACTGGAGTCAGGAAGCAGATTCATTTTTTCAGGAAGTCTTTAATTCTAAACAATTCAAGTTGTTCGTGTTACTACTGAACTCTATAAAAACGGTAAAAATGCTGGAAAAATTTTGTACTGTTCAATGTTACGATTTGAAGGAGATAGAAAATGATAGTGAAGGTAATTCTACTGGAAATTCTATTCTATATTACGCACTTCATCGTCAACCGGGATATGAAGAATTCAAAATGACGGCAGTTCGACATATTCTAAAATATTCCGCCAAAACTCAGGAATTAGTGCTTTACTGCGGCGGAAATTGTATTGAGGTAGAAGATTTTGTTGAAAAACAATACAGAGATGACTTAACGTATCCCTTGTCACTTAATCGAAGTTTAATAGATTTGCTAAAACTAAACAATAGAAATCCTTCTAATCTATCGTATGAATCCACTCGTGCTGGTGGCAATTCTATGATTTAATTTTTTTCTGTCAAAGTCAACTCAGTAACAGCACAAAGAACTGATGTTGAAAGAAGTAGAATTTTTTTTGCTCATGGACGGTCTTCCAATTATCAGCTAAATTTCACGGCTGGTGTTGGCATAGGCAAAAGTTTAACTTTTACCGGAGTTTTCTGTTTGAAATTTTATTTAGTAAATTTGCTAGTAAAAGTATATTTTGCTATTAAATTTACCTGCTTCAAAACTAGCTACCGGGCAGGAAAACTAAATGTCATATTTTTATTACAAATACGCTTTTAAAATTGATTATTTGGTGATTTCAATCTTCAATATTAATACACTGAATGCAATGAGTTATTATTTGGAAATACTACCTAGTTCGGAAAAAGTGAAAGTAAATTGCCCATCACTAGTCACGACACAAGCATACGGCCATCTTGGTTAGTTGTTTGTCTCTTTTGGCGTAAGTGAAAGCATAGATTTGATAATATATTTGGTGTTTTTTGCGATTTCAGGATCTAAAATACGTTAATGAAGTGCAATAACCTACGTTGAGAAGCACTTAAAATATTATTTTGGGATGTCTTAAGTCGGCGGTTTGGGTGGGGAAGGGGAGCACCATGGCCCCCTAAATACACTATTGCTTACAAGAACCATAATGTTCCCGAATGTCGCAAAACAAACGCAGCGCAATCGAAAACGAGCTTTGCCCATAATTTACTGATGAAAAAATACGTTTTGTTCCCCAAGGGTTATTTTTTACTTAAGATTAAGATGTAAGTGCCTTACCACCCTTTCATGTTCAGCAAATTGTAATACGAATGCACCCAGAATACAGTTGTTTCTGAAACAAATAAGTAGTGGTAGATGGTTTTACCATCGCCCAGGGCAGATACCAATCACTGCCTTTTACCATGGCGGTCGGTTCCATATGATATCATTTCCGTTTAGAGTGCAGGTGCCGTTAATACATCTATCATTAGCTCTTTGCTGTTGAGTGACCGCTAGTTACTTCCGTTTAAGCACTGCTTCCGGCCTTGCGCAGAGCAAATTTCAAGAAGAAAATAAAAATAAAATATAAATGCAGGAATTTAGAATATTAATTTATAATCAAAAGTAGCATAAGTGTTATCGACGGTTTCAGAATAAGATCGACAAGTTAGATACGTTTATCTTCAAAATTTATGATGAAAATGTACCAACACTGAAATAAATAAATTACAATAAGCTATAAACTCAACTATGCAACAAAAGACATTAGTGATACACAATCACCCACCTATTAGTACAGAACCAAATGACACCCCGATTTCCATGTCTATTCATATTAAACAAAGTACTACTCTGAATCTTGAACAAGATTAGCCATTGGTTTCTGCAAAGTTCAGTTGCTCAATATCAACATAACAAAATTAAAAAACCACCAAAAACGGGAAAATGAGAGCAATCACGAAACAAAACATTTGTAATTGGTATGAATGTATCTATGAACTTTTTAGTGCTTACGACTTCTTGGTCTTTTGCCCCCGGCCATGGCTTTATCGGACATTTACATTATTACAGAGTTCGACCGATCAGCAAAACATAATATTCGAGAACATAAGTAGTAACACGAACATCAGATGATATAAAATCCACGATGTCTCGTTTTCTCAAACAATAAAGAGACAACGCGTGATGGAGCATATGGAAACAAATTCTATGGTGTGATAAGCAAGCGTGAATGGTGCAATATCTGAGAGGTTGTATAATCACTTTATCCACATCCTATGTATAAAGTCTACATGTCAATGACGTGTGGTGACATAAATCGGAATATATATTTTGCCAAGCAAGGGTCACAGATGGGCTGCGTTTCTCCGACCCTTGCTTAACAAAAGGTGACGGTGAATTTTTCCTCAATCGGGTAGGGTTGAGTTCTTACCAGGATTGGCTTGGATATATTCGGTTCTTTCGATGGACAACCTCAAATAAAAGTGAATCAATCTTCACAAAAAAAAGAGTTATGAAGTTTTTGGTCAAGCGAATTCCCGCCTATATTTTGATGAGTTGTGTATTGCAAGCAGGTTGCTTGAATATCATTATTAATATATTCCCAATTTTATTTTGGTAATCTGCAAATTGCAATATAAAATATTTTTGCTGTTGATATTGAATTAGTTATTTTATCCGATCCGGATTTATCCGAATCCGAATCTTATTGGAATTCTAAATGTTTCGTTTATCAAGCTTCTGTTCCCACATAGTTACTATGTCATAGAGAAAAGTTGTTGAGAAGTACACTGTAACAAAAGTAGAGTAAATTTGATGATCATTTACAGTAATTGCATGTTCCCAGTGTTTCAAAAATGCCATCTTGATGAGATTTATACCCAATTATGGGCTGTTGATGGAGTGCACCTTGGCGGTGCGTTCCATCAACACCCCATATTTGACCCAAAAAGTCAATTTTGAATTTTTGTCAATACCGCCAAGTAAAATCACTGTCAAAGACCAGTGATTTTGTTGCATTCTTTGTTACAGTGTTGCTCTCGGGTAGGGAGAGTGTTATTTTTTTCCACTATTTGAGTCGATTCGATTGCATTTCGACTGAGAGCTTGTAATACTTCTTCATATTATATGAGTTCAAGTTCAACAGAACATTGTCTGTATAATGTTAATGCTGCTATTTTGCTTATCATTTTTTAACATAAATTTTTGAAATATGATAACATTCTGGAATTGCATTTAGAAATGGTAACCTTTTTCCCGAAATTTTTCAACAAATATGTCTGCTACACACTTTACGCGTGTTTTTACATAATATTAGACCTGCAGCTACAGAAAAAGTTTCATCAAAATTTTGGAATTTAAAAGGACTCGTGGAAGAAATATGTTCTTTCGAATAAAATTTAAAATCTTATGTTCCTATCATGTATGTGCTGTTACCCATGGCACTTGATTGCAATTTAGTTTTCTACTTCATCCTACCTTTCATAACATTTTTTGCTCAATGAATTGGTTTAAGCGCTGTGTTGGTTTCAGGTGTTTTATCGCCATCAATAAAATTTCATATTTCTGCTCAAAAAACCAAAAGCATGATCTACATCAGACGCGTTTAATAAAATACATATGGAATCTGCATATATGCGGAAATGAATCATCTCACGCTCACGAACTTCCTGTTTAAAAAAAAACTATGTGGTATTGGTAGTTTTGTTGAAAAAATACGTGTCAATCCCTTCGTCAACCACGGCCCACTGATGGATAGTGATGGTCGGTGTCGCGGAAAGAGGAATGCTCTTGTTTCCTGTTAAAGAACCCCGTCAGAATAAATGAAACAAATCTATTGCTGGTTTTATTCAGATCTATTCTGGGAACAGGATTGCGTACTTTTTATTCGATTGTAGTAAAGTAGAAGGGTAGTTGGGTTTAATCGAATACGAACCACGGTTGGATTGCGCCAAGGCGTTCGTTTTGTCATATCTTTTAACCTCATGGGATCAACATTTCTTTTAGTTTAGAGCCTTGTCATCGTAAGGTGCTCATGTGGTAAATCATCATTTACGGAAAAAAAAACGCTCATCGTGGTTAGGGTTAAGCCTAAGGTTGAAACATTTACAAAATAATTCGATTATATATTTTAATCTTATTTTATTTCCAATAAAGAAATGACGGACGCTAGTGATATTGCCACGTTTTTTGGAAAAGACATATTAGGTACTCATAAAATCAAACCTTGGTGGGAAGTGCTTCATACTGAATGTCTGACACTGCATGCTACGTTTGTGATACTTATATTCGCTTCCTACCTAACATGGCAGGGTCCAGCTTGCTTTCCTCAAACTTCTGTTACAAATGAAGAATTCGCAGAAGTTAAAGCTTCTTTTGTATCGACTTACTGCTCTTTGGAGTTAACGGTTGGCACGGACTATGTGCCGTTTGTTGTTGTGATATTCGCTCTATATGTACTGGCATATTCTAACGTTTGGTTTAATTCTTCGTGCTTGATTAACGCGATTGAAGTTTTTTCTAGTGTGGAGACAACCTTCTGGAAATTGGGTTTACCCTTGGACAAAATTAAAAACATGGTGATAACACCAAATATACAGCAGTCAGAAGAAATTGCAAGGGTGCATGGTATTGTGGAAAATATCTGGTTGACAAGAGACATAAAGATGGCAGAAGCAACCTGGACATATATTAACAGACTGTGGTCTGTTTTAATTTACTTATTACTTGGTGTACTCATCTTCGGATTTATGAGTATTAAAAAAGAATTGGGATTCGCTAAATCAAGTACTTTCAACTGTTCGGTACCATTTTACACAAACTTTACTGTTCCTTCAAACATTTCGTCTCAGTACACTTGCGTATTTCAAGGCTCACAACTAAGCAATATAATCATGACTGCATATGCAATTCTCTGCCTTTTGCATGGAATGATTATGCTGAAGGCACTGAAGGAAATGGGACAAATGTCTTTAGAAGGATTCAAATTAATTAACCCGAAAGATGGCTCAAAAAAGTGCATGTTGCTTTTGACAAAATTATACAGTAGAGCTAATCCAATGAGTTATATGCCATTCGCAAACTTCGTCGAGTTTATCTTTAATGACGATGCTTGCGAAATAATGTCCCGCCATTTGCAACGTGCGATAAGTACGCGCTCAGAGGTATTAACACCAGAACAAAGCATAGAACGAGATGGAAAAATTATTGAATCCTTGTCAGATCCCGGATATGTGCAAGTTGTATCAAAAATGAAAGGAGCGGGTTTTTTATTCAAAACTTTATTAGAAATGTTTCAGAATAACCGCAAAATACCTTTTGAGCTAGTACTTTCGAGACTAACTTGGGAAACGTGGGATGATGACTGGAGTCAGGAAGCAGATTCATTTTTTCAGGAAGTTTTTAATTCTAAACAATTCAAATTGTTCGTGTTACTATTGAACTCTATAAAAACGGTAAAAATGCTGGAAAAATTTTGTACTGTTCAATGTTACGATTTGAAGGAGATAGAAAGTGATAGTGAAGGTAATTCTACTGGAAATTCTATTCTATATTATGCACTTTATCGTCAACCGGGATATGAAGAATTTAAAATGACGGCAGTTCGACATATTTTAAAATATTCCGCCAAAACTCAGGAATTAGTGCTTTACTGCGGCGGAAATTGTATTGAGGTAGAAGATTTTGTTGAAAGACAATACAGAGATGACTTAACATATCCCTTGTCACTTAAACGAAATTTAATAGATTCGCTGAAAACTATACAACATAAATCCTTCTAATCTATCGTATGAATCCACTCATGCTGGAGGCAATTCTATGATTTAATTTTTTCTGTCAAAGTCAACTCAGTAACAGCACAAAGAACTGATGCTGAAAGAAGTAGAATTTTGCACATGGAAGGACTTCCCATTATCAGCAAGGTATCGAAATCATTTGACAGAGCTTAGAAAGAGGAGACTCACATCATCCTAATTGACCATTTATACAGGTGACGCCACTTTATATACGCTATTGCTATATATATTGTTGTTCGCTAATTGTTGAATATTAGATTTTAATTTTAAAAGGATTGTCATTCAAATACACACTTAGTGGTACGTACATGTACCAGTTCCAAATCTCCAGTGTACTTGACAAAACCATATTTCCGAAAATCAGATCTACTATTGAAGATTCCAAATTGCAATAAAATCAGTCTGTTGCATTTTTGAATTGCGAAACTTGTACATTTTTTTTATTCATTTGGCTGACGATTGTTGTCTAAAAGTTTACCCGCGGCTGATGTCACTCACTGCACTTTGCTACAGTGGCTTAGTTCCGTTTGAAATGGTCTCCGCTTGGATTGCAGATGCTGATAATATATCATGCATTAGGTCTTTGCGATTAAGTGACCGTTACTCAGTTTCTTTTAGGCCTTGAAAAAAACTCTAAATCTATTTTTATGGGAGACATTGTATATGTATATAGTTAGTTGTTTATATGTATATAATTTTATGATACCTCTTATTCATGGAGACTAAAATGTCATGTTGGCTTGAACTCTTCTCCAAATCTGAAGTTTCCTATGCGATAAATGTATTATATAAATATATAATTGTTTAGCGCAAACACAGTATTATTGTTCTGCTTCGAAAATAGCATACCCCCAAAAACGGACAAAAACTTCCGAGTGCATTCACAGAGCAGATTTGAAAAAAATGTTATAGTCCTTTTATGCTGTGGTAACTATAAATATTGCTGTATTCAAGGACTCCTAATTCTGTTCATTCCCAACACGCACAGTAGCAATCAGTGGTTATGTTTATCAGCTGAAGTCTCTTGTATGACATTCCCTCCTCTTTTTTCAAATTAATTAAAGAAACATTAAATTTACATAAATATGTACCGGTAACATTCAAATCTCTAAACCTGATGCATATCCTTCCTCCGGTTCTCGTTATCTGCGTTATTTAGTACATATTCATTATTACAATCCATTGTAGGATTAGTGGCACTATTCACCCTTGAGCTAACCGGGCACCATGTTCTTCGCGTGTTTCACCACACGGGTTCCCGCGGAGTCAGGAAACCTGAAAGGTAAGGGATTTTTAAAACGATCAGGGAAAGTCATGAAATCCCAGAAATTTTGTTTTTGAATTTGTGGTAAAAATTTACGGAACGGGTTGCTAGTATAAACTGTACCAGAGAAAAGCCCAAATTGTGGACTTTCATACGAATCAACGGAGCAGGACCGCTGCTGCCAGAGTAGCTTTTTTGGAGTCTTAAAAGAAATGCGCATTTTATTGATTATTTTTGCCAGTTTGTTTCGTAAACTTGGAATGTTCAAGCTTGGTTACGTTATTACAGTGATTCATGCCAATCTCGATCCCACGATCACTAAGCAAAAGCAAACAAAAAATGATAAAAAACACACACACGAAAAGACGGATAGTAAAGGGGCCAGAAAAAGGCAAAACTTAAACTACAGTTTAAAAACGCACCTTGACGCACCCTTTCACCAATTTGCAGTATTATATCCAATCTATCTTAGTTTTAAACGACTCCTTGCACCCCAGATTTATCATTTTCTTTTGCCATAAAAATGATAACTGTCCATCTTCCTGTGCGTATGATGAACCATATGCCTAAACCTGGAGCTGCTATACTGTGTATGACTGGAAATCAATAATTTGTATTTTTTATTGTTATTATTTATTCAAGTTATTACGTGCGACCAGGAATCATGGACTCTATATTTATCGTGCGGGGGAGGGAGGCGGTGTACGATGGTTCACGTAAGCACTACTTCGTGCTCGGGACTTTCTTCGCAAAGCAGGTCCATGCAGAAAAAAAAGAACTGAGAACTGAGAACGTGTCTTATTTTCGGTGGACGCGTTGACGAGCCAGTTTGATAAGAATTATGTTCCAAATAGTTTAACATTATTTTGAAATTTTTCATATTTTTGATTTCCTATTAAACCTGAAATTTAAACCAAAAAAACTAAAAAAAAATTGAAACTGGGTCAAGGTGCATATGGCTGTGGAACTAGGGCCAGAAGTAGTCTAAGGTCTGGGAGGTAGGAATTTTTGAATCCAGATCCTATCCTGAATCCCAAATTGCGTACTGAATCCAAAACTGATCCGATCCGGCACTGAAAATATCACAATCCTAGTAGAATCCTGAACAAAATGCTTCCCCCATGTCTATAAGCATCAAAGTGTTATTAATCTCTCGAATCAAAAGAATGGATCAGGACCTGATCCTATACAGGCCAAACATTTTGAAGGTCAATCCAAACCGGCAATCCGGCCCATGAAGATCTCTCGGCCAGAGGGAGATTACTGTTAGCCAACCAGAGAACACAGACGGTACACGTTTTAGATATCTGTGGAGTCGGGTATTTTCAAATCCCGATCCGATTCTAAAATCAAAATTGCGTACTACTGACAATCCTAAATGAAAAACGTCGGTGTAGCTTCCAGGCTGAGTTCTACAGTTACCATAGGCTATGCTATTGTTTGCGGCGTTTTGCTTGATGTAGCAACAGTTTCTATACAATCCTTTCGGGTCACATAGTCTCGTTATATGTAGTGCAGACATGGGACCACACTCATCATCAATATTGGTCTGTATAAACATATGGTTAAAATGGATTAGTGGATTGTATTTTTCTTTCAATTTTTGTCTATAAAACAAAACTTGGCAAAAACAAAAATGTTGGCGTCATCGATCTCATATGATCCGGTGTGGAAAATTTTAATTGGCTCGATCAAAATAAATGAAAAAATAAAAATTGGGTCTTATTCGGCAAAAAAGTTTACAATGTGTAGAACTTTTCGATGTCAACCTTTAATATACCAGATGAAAACGTCTCCGACATCTAACCATACAAGATCTAACCCGGCTTGTTTGAGTCGTGGTGAGCGCGGAGTCAAAATGTATGTCCTTCGTTGACGTCCTTACAAGAGGTTACTCTAATTACCGAAACGACCGTAAAGCACAGAAACGAGTTCGAAAAAAGTGAGAAATGGTCTGATCGGTCCTGTAGTCGTGTTGACCGGTCTATTATTATGCTGAAATCAAAGTCTTGAGGGGACGTCTGCCTTTCGACCCTCTGCCCTCACGACGACTCAACCAAGCCGGTTGGTAGTTGGGCACTCTAAGTTTTCATCTGGAAATTGGAGATTAAGGCTTCATGATCAGTGATCTGATGATCGTCCTTGTAGTCCAGAGCTGAGAGTCTGTTAGTTTTCGTTCGAACTTGAGTACCGTAGGTACAGAGTACCGTACCGGTACCGGTACGGTATACAAAACAGAAAACGTTACCGGTAGCTGACTGCCTAGGCCTAGTAAAGTTTTACAGTTTATACCGATATATATCATCTGTCATTAGGGCAAGACGAACTCAGTAGGCCACTGGTATAGGTACCGGTACCTCACTTAACCAGTAACGTTATATTTACAGACTATAGCCTATACAGTATATTCCAATACTAATAAATTGAAAAAGAAAGAGTTATTACCGGTATCGGTATCGTACTGAAAATTGGAAATTTGACTACGATACCGTACTAAAAACTACCCCATATACAGTATAGCCATACGGTACTGGTACCAACTTTGACGGTACTGCATATCTCAGATCTTATTTCTGAAAGGCAATGCCTACATTCACCATCTCAGATCTGCTGACAGAACAGCAAATCAAGATTAGTTGGTTTATTTTAAAACTTCCTTTTGCGGTTTTGATGCAAATTTTGCTTACGCAGTACGGTATCGTACGTCACAAACGAGACTGATACGATTTAGGTATATTGTTATCTAGGCCTATTCATATGTATACACTTCTGTCAGAACGATATTCAGTATTTGCGCAACTGACAACTTTGCAATAACATTTGCTATTAGATTCAAGCAAAACGTAATTACCACAACCCCTGTTTCACCGATTTCCTCTAATTACCGAAATGACCGAAAACTGCTGAAGCGAGTGAGAAATGTCCCTCCCAGTTGTAGGCTACTTGGCCATTGATAATTAATCTAACATCGAAGTTTCAAAGTTCTCACACCAACCTTTGAAATTCTATGATCACTTTGAACTTTTTATTTCGCAATATACAATTAACAATGTTTACAATTATAAGTATCGGGTTACAATATTTTTCTTGTGTCTTCAGTCTTGCCAATCCATCCAGTGTGGAACATATGAAGAACTGGTGAGGTTATCAGACATGGTCCCAAGGCTGTGGGTTAGTGCCTCGCCAAGGGGCACCCTACATGTATCGCTCATTGAAGCCTTTACCTTTCGTCGGTCTTGAACATACTTTTTTGGGTTCAAACCCGCGTGATTCATTAAGTGTTACTTTCAGCAGCGATTGTCAGTCTCACCATGCCACCTTGCCACACAGTGATTATAACACTTAGAACAATAACCTCACAATGATGACAGATAATAATAAGGTGTAACACAACGTCTTGCTTCTCCAAACTTAATTCTCATAACATAAATGTTGTTAATTCATTACAGATTATCCAGTAAATATATAAGTGCCTTTATTTTTTTTCTTTCGTGTGTGTGTGTGTGTTGGAGAACATCCAATCCCAATCGGGATTTTTTTATTATTATTTTGATGATGTAAATATTTGTGTCCAAATTCAGATTGATTTACTCAATGACATCAAACAAGCCCAAAAAAAAACAATATAAAATTAAAAAAATGTTATTTAGTAAAGTGAAAAATTTTGACCTTGTCGCATAGACGACAATGTCGATACCTATGCAGCGTACATAGTAGTGCTGCTAGGTTGCGCTATGGGCTATTTGATGTTTTCATTCCACGAATGGTTGGAGTCGCCTTAAAACTTTGCTTTCTGCTTGATTTTCAACCGGCCAAAATAACTACAGGACCGTTTCGGTACATTTTTCGCTTCTTCCTAGTACATTTTTCGGTAATTAGAGTAACCCCCTGTTTCAGTGTTTCCTTAATCAGAAATATAATATTTCAAAATCTCACCATCCTTACATTTATACCCTTCTTTTTTTAATTTATTATTAAGCGTTAAGTGGATAAGGATATGTTCAATAATAGTACCAACAGTGCTAACTTAGTATCAACATTGGAACTAGATATTGTAACAATAGTCGTACACTTTCAAAATACAATCCTTTTCTCAACCAGCATTTGTCAAGAAATCTAGCCTATGTCCCAATATGTGACCGTGAGTAAGCAGAAAGAGGTCGTGTTTCGCCATATTTTTTTATTTGCTCTTGAAATGGAGTGAAAATTCTTTTATTGTTAAAGCTTTTTATATCCTCATAGTGCATGAACACTGGGCTACATTTTCTTTTTCTTTTCTAGAATATTTAAGCTATATTTTCTCTTCTGTACAGTGTAATTCGTTTTTTGTTAATACTGCAACATGGGATTCAGTTCACTTAGATCACCTATTGCTAACTTTCTGTGCAGGCGGTTAATATCATCACCGTCTTTCTCTACTGCTGCCGCAGAGGAGAGTCGTCTATGTACACTGATTCCTGGAGATGGAATTGGTCCAGAGATTTCTTCTGCTGTTCAAAAAATTGTTGATGCGTCTGGGGCGCCAATAACATGGGAGGAGAGGGATGTTATGGCTGTTAAAGGACCAGGAGGAAAATGGGTGATTCCGTCAGATGCAGAAGAGTCCATAAAGAAGAATAAGGTTGGATTAAAGGGTCCACTAGGAACTCCGATTGCAGCCGGTCACCCATCTATGAACCTTTTGCTTAGAAAAACTTTTGGACTCTATGCTAATGTTAGACCTTGTGTATCAGTTGAAGGTTTTAAAACTCCATACGATGATGTGAATATTGTTACAATCAGAGAAAATACAGAAGGTGAATATTCAGGTATAGAACATGTGATTGTTGACGGTGTAGTGCAAAGTATAAAGCTTATTACAGAACAAGCATCACGAAATGTGGCTGAATTTGCTTTTGACTATGCAAGGCAAAATGGTCGAAATACAGTAACTGCTGTCCATAAGGCAAATATCATGCGTATGTCTGACGGTCTCTTTCTACGCTGTTGTCGCGAAACTGCTGAAAAAAATCGGGATATTAAATTTAATGAAATGTACCTTGATACCGTTTGTCTCAATATGGTACAGGATCCCAATCAATTTGATGTTTTGGTGATGCCGAATTTGTATGGTGATATTTTAAGTGATTTATGTGCTGGTCTAATAGGTGGACTTGGAGTGACACCTAGTGGTAATATTGGAGCTGATGGTGTGGCGTTGTTTGAGTCCGTTCATGGTACTGCGCCAGATATTGCCGGTAAAGATCTTGCCAATCCTACTGCATTGCTGTTATCTTGTGTGATGATGTTAAAGCATCTCGGCAAAATGAGCTATGCGAAAAGAATTGAAAAAGCATGCTTCGATACAATCAAAGAGAAAAAATCACGCACAAAAGATCTTGGAGGAGAAGCGACATGTTCTGTTTTCACTGATGAAGTTTGTCGACGAGTGAAAGATCTTTAAAACATTCATTGCATTTCTATCCTGATATAATATATTTTGTCCCAATATCCCAATTAGATAAATTTTAAATCAGAAAAAGCTTTGTTAAGAATATATGAAATCAAAAGATTCATCTTTGTCGCGTTTTCGACAAAATTAATTTTCAGAGTTAGTCCTTTTTAATTATTTGTCACAACTCAAAATCAGTCTTTATATTAATTGGCAAAAAAATTTTGTTGGGGTATTGTTTAAAATACTTGTTCACAAGTTCAACTATTTGTCTGCAACTTTATCTGCATATTTTTTTTCTTTTGTCATTTACACTGTTGCCAGTTTCAACATTTCCACTGCAGTATCATCATCTAACCAACAATTTTGTTCGAGTTTTGCTGCTAAGTTATTATTGCCTATAATAATATATGTTTCGTCTTCATTTCTATTATAGATCCACAGAATAAACCCATTCATACTATAATACCGTAATTCTGTTAAACTACCAACATGATTTTTCCGAGGGGTAGAATTTTGAATGTAAGTAATGAATTTTGGTTGACTGTTCTGTTTTGAGTCGAACTTTGAGCTTGACATATTTTAGTCGTTGGATTTTATAATTGTGGATGTTGAAAAGAAAATATAGTTTAAATAATATTTGAAATTCTATCATATATGTATAAAAACATGGTCTCATACAGGGTGTTTACTCAACGAAATGCATTTTGTGAATCATATTCTGGCTGGCATATTCTGGTATCAGTTGTTAATTTATAAGTACATTGATTGAAGTTATCATAGCTAATGAGCTCCAATATGTTTTTGTTTATCTTTTAGGTAATGTCTACAGCTCTGAAAACTCATGCAAAGTTTGTTCATTCCACCACACTCTCATGTCGTCCGCTAGGTATTCCATTTGTTATAGAGCAATCAGGAAGAGGTGAACGATCATATGATATATATTCTCGTCTACTGAAAGAACGGATTATTTTTGTCATGTCACCGGTACTTTTGTTTACATGTTATGGTCTTTCACTTTCATATTTTTGTTGTGATATTTTCTTGTACTGAAATTAGACATATTTATGTCAATAGTCAGTGATTGTGGAATTCTAATCATGTTTACTTTTGATTTATGAATCGAGTATTTTGATATCACTGAAGACGTTTTCTTAATTTGCGGCTCTTTGTTGATTTATATACCATTAATTGATTGGAATTGATATTAATGGAGTTTTACTTGGTATTCTTTTTCATTTCTAGATCGACGATTTTGTTTCTGGATTAATTGTTGCCCAGTTATTATTTCTACAATCAGAAAGTAACAAGAAGACAATCCACATGTATATCAATTCTCCTGGTCAGTAGAAGGTATATTATATTTGTTTATTTTTTCAATGAGTGATATGGAAAATGCTGTATGTGAAGCCACAAGTTTTTTAAAGATTATCTGAGATTAGATATTATTTGAAATAAAATATATAATAAAAAGCTTACTTCAGAATTAGATCGAGTGTAGACCTGTTTTGCTGTGCCTGTATTTTGATATTTCAGCATCTGGCCAGGGATTATCAAGGAAAATTTTCCATTTGCCAAGTTTTCGTCTGATGACAACAATTTACTTTAAGATGTACGAGCAACAGAGTCCCTGTGCTATTGGCTCTTGGGTCCGAACTAGGGCTGGGCATTTGATTTGGTGATTCGAATCGATTCGAAGCCCACATTATTCAAATCTGCCATGAATCGGTCATAGGAACAAAAACTTTTAAAGGAAGTGGATTTTTTTGTCTTTACCGACAAATGTGATTGCATTTTGTCATTAAAAATTGAAAATTTTCGCTCTATGACATGGAGTGTAATAGAAATATATTACTTTCAAGTTTGTTTATGCTAATAATTGCAATTTGTAACTATAAATTTCTTAATTACCATAATGGAGAAAATATTAGTAACAGTAAAAATTGGATATTTATTTTTATGGAAATAGTGGTTCAATCAGATTTGAAAAAATTATTCAAATAAGATTCGAATTCCAAATAATTCCGTTTTGCCCAGCCCTAGTCCAAACCCGAAGAGTTCGTCGAGTTTAACGATTTTTGTTGGAAACTTTCTCAATTCAGTATCTTATGTTTTTGATAATAATAAATGAATTAAAAACTGACAAATTAAAAATTGACCAATCAATAATTTTGATATGCTATTATAAATAGAATTTATTGTGAATGAGGAAGAAAATTGAACAGTTGGGAAGGAACATTTGTTGGATGCTTCCCAGGGGGTCTCATTTTTTTAAATTTGATGCATTTCCTGCACGGTTAATGGACCGTTGAATGGGTGCTTGAGCAATTATGTTGTAGTACAACTACAGGACACTTTTGATTCATGATTGATTGCATTTATTTGCATGCAGTTTGTGAACGTTTTTATACTTTCTTTTCGCCAATCAATATACAATCACATTAATCAATTTTCGCTGTTTCCACTTCGATAGCAATCACTGAAATTTGTAATTGCATTCAACACTAGTTTGTTATGACATCTCTGCTGTAAAAATTGGAAAAAAAAATTCAAACATTCTAAATATGTTTTCAAGAAGATGTTGTGCATACAGTTAAAGTATTTTCCGAATCTCACATGAAAGTACAGGTATCTTAATCAAGATATTTCTATTTGCAATTCCTTTTCAATATAAAACATTCAAAACATAGGCTTCTATTCTAAACATTATAATAGGTGGCTCTGTAACGGCCGGTCTAGCAATCTATGATACGATGCAACATGTTCACTGTCCTGTAGCAACCTGGTGTATGGGACAAGCTAGTAGTATGGGATCATTACTCCTGGCATCTGGTACAAAAGGAATGAGACAATCACTGCCACATTCAAGGATAATGTTACATCAGCCACACGGGGGTGCCCAGGTTTGAAAACCTTTAGTTAATTTTTATTCACTTAAGTTTGCTTGCTCAGATTGAGAATTCAGCATGTTCGTCAGACCGCTGAAACACGTGAACCACTCAAATAAATCTGACCTGAGTATGCTGGTAGATAGTTTAATACAAATTGGGTAAACATGAAGAGTATTTGAAATGACAACTGATGTTCATTTGTGATCATTTTTTCTATCTTCAATATTATAGGGCCAAACGTCTGATGTATTACTTCAAGCTGAGGAGATGAAGAGACTCAGAAATGAGTTAAATATGATTTATGTCAAACATACAGGTCAACCTCTTGATGTTATAGGTACGTTTGATTGAGGTTATAGAATCTATTGTGAATTGGTTGCATTAGAAATAAGCTTCAAGCCACTCATCTCTAACGCCATAGGACGGATCCTATGTATGATGAATGTTTACGAGAGGATTGCTGCACATTTCCCCAGCGCACGGTGGTACATGTAATTGCATGTTAAGACTTCCTCCACCGACATTTCCGTGTAGAGAAAAATCGGTGAACGGTTTCGCAAAAACCTCACCACAAAAAATTAACAAAATTTTGATCCTGCAATACCTTAATTCTAGTGTGATACTTTTCTCTCATATTCAAGCAATATGGTGAAGTGTGACGAGGTCTAACTCCTTTGTAGTGAATATTAATACTTGTTAAAATATTACAGAAAAAGCTTTGGACCGTGATAATTTTATGAGCGCAGAGGAAGCGAAGACTTTTGGAATAATTGATTCTGTATTGAATCCCACTGGAAAAGAAGACCTTTCTGAATCCCAAACGTAATATAAGTCTTGTCAAGTTTAGACAATGCTCTATTGTTCAAGTACAAACATGCATTGGACCGTAAAACCGGGTCTGGGAATTAGTTAGTTCAATCAGAAGCTGAATGATTTGAGTATTTGAGACTCGACAGATAACAAATCAGCAATTATTTTTGTCAAGCATGCGCCACGGATAGATCGTGTCTCATCGACGCGATCCATCAGTGACACATACTTAACAAAAGATCATTTGACATTAGGGTGGTGCTGCCCAAATTCAATTTCATCACCGATTTCCTGCTCTGAGTTATCAACAGTTTTAAATAGCATATTATCTCCAGGAAAATTAGATTTTTCAGTCATCATTTCTACTCCTATGTTACACGCTTTACAATAGTGGCATTGAGTGACTCCTATTGACTTATTGAAGACCCTCAAAACCTTGCTTTGAACGAATTAAATAAAAAAGTCCGAACTGAATTATAATTGATTATTTCCAGAAAGATGTGTTAGTTCTCATTTTAAAAACATTTTTTTGGTTCAATTCTGAAATAAAAATAGATCGAAGCTTTCTCATATAGTAGCACCTCTTTCATGATTCACTCGTGTTTTGATGTACGATTGTCATGCTGTTCTCCATTGATTTGAGTGACAAGAAAATGAAAATGTAATATTTCATTTTTGAATGATTTTCTCTTCCCCTACCTGTTATATTTTGTTGGTCTTTACTAATTTCAGATAGAACATTTTCCAATATTTTTCAGTCTTCAGTTATTGAGCTGTAATTGGCTTGGGTTTTTCAGATTAATTGTCTAAAAGGGTTTTGTTTCGGATTATACCAGTCGATGTGATCCATTTGTAAATCATACTAGAGCGGGCATGTCAAAACATAGTTACGCCGATATAACGCATGAACCGAGCCGACTAACGTCTTCCGTGTTGACCAAGTGACCGAAAAAACTATACCTATTTCGCTTCTATGGCGAAGGCCTACAAAATGTATTACCAGCAACTACGTCCTATCTGAAAAAGTTCCAAACGGACCCGAAACGCCGTAGAAGCGTTTGTTTTATTGCTATGTTTCGAGGCTTCTCGACCGTATCACGGTAACCAGTAACTGATTTAATTTTCTTCTTTCTCTTTAGTGGTTATAATATATAGGTTTGCATAAAGAATCGCGCTAGTTTCGGTGCTTAAATACTACACCAACTGTATACCTTGTGTTTCTTACGTATAACAAGTTTCGATTTTCTTCTCAACCATTTTCTGTTTGTGATGAATGTTCTGTGTTTTTGTGATTGCTTCTTGATGTCACCAGAATATTCTCAACGGCAACAACATGTATAAGTCGTCGCCCTTCAAAAGCTTGACATCAATTTTGTTTTTTATATATTTGCTTGCAAGAGTTCAACACGCATCTGACGTGCTATGTAGATCTTACTTGGCCCGATTCCTGTCGTAGCATATTGGGTTTCGTATCCCCATCCAGTGCAACGCTTCGGTAGTAAAACTCTGCTCCTGCGCGTTACGGTATTCTTTATCTGCTCTCTGCGGATCTCTAGCAACGTATGGATGGAAATCAGGTTCCGATGTAAAATTGGACTCTTCTCGATCGGAAAGTAGTTCGCCTTCCACGTTTTTTTATATATCGCCTGCGTCTTATACGTCCTTCTTCTGCCTCGCTAAAATAGTAGAGTTCTTATTTGATATTATGGTTAACATATATGCCCTGTAACTAACGGGTTTAAAATTACCATAACGTATACTCCTTGTCTGTCTGAGATTTAAATGAAAATTGAAGATGGTTTTATCATCGCCTGGGACAGATGCAAGTTAGTGCGGTTTGTTGTATTGGTGATGTGTGAAAATTACAACCTTTTTTGCAACGTTGAAAAAATTTAGGCTTTGAAGAAAAATCCCGCAATCGCATTCCGATCCGAACATGTTTATTAGAGGTTATAAATATTCAGCACTGTACCTTTTAAATATTTACAAACTCGAGAAAAATGCCCTCTGATTCAAATAAGCTGTCGACATCTCTTGTAGATGTGTATAGCCTAGGTTATTGTTTATACCTTGGCTGTCTCCAATTTATATCGACTCTTTCAAGGAATTTCATCCCATGGAATGCCCGATAATCAACATCTTCCGGTAGAAAATTGTTTTCTTGCAGAAATGCAGCTGCGACAAAAGAGTAACCATTTAATTATTCACAAGACTAATTAACAAATCTCTTACACCTGCCCGTATCTCGTTTCCGTGTGGGACACTTTACCTAAGTAACATAAAAAGCACGTCGACAACATATCTTCTCGCCTATTTTTGACGCCTATTTTACTCATTAGGCTATGTATGTACTGGTGGTTAATATTAATTATGGAAAAAAAAAAGTTTGCATAAACTTCCCCTCTTTCCCAAAAAACAATCCAGGCACAACAAGAAATATTACAAGTTCTCGAACACGTTTATAAATAATCCGCTATATTCAATATAAGCCTAAGATTAACGACTCGCCTCTTATCAATGGAGAATGAACGAAAGCTGTAATTCCGATTCTGTATAGTTGATTGTGGTGCAGCTGTAGGTATTCAACATTCGGAGGGAAATATCGAGGTAAATGATGTAGTTGATTCCAACTGATATCTAAAATCTTAAAGAAAACGTTGTAGTTTAAAAAGTAGTTGTGGTGTAAAAATCAAATTTTTGTGGTTATTTTCGGTAAAAAAATCCATTTTTAGCAAAAATTATACTTGTGGCGCCCATTATGACGTCATTATTTAAATTCGGAAAAATTAAAAAAAAATGGCCTCTCCTCTTCACGGTTCTGGATACGTCACTGGCTGTACTGTCCATGGTATGCTCGAAAACAAACGCCATATATAATGAATGGTTTTCGCCTTCACGAAAGAAATATCCCAATCTAGTACGGTGACGCCGCTCATTAGTCGCCAATTTTCGATCGTTTTGTTCGAGTACCCCCTTTTTCGATTTGTTCAAAGAACTCGAACCAAACTTTGGCGGAACCCCCATTTGTGTTCCATCGGTATTATGTAGCACACTATTGATGTTAGCTTTAACTTTGTGACCTGATATTTCACACGTGCTGATGATGATAAAATATATTTGTGAATGACGTTCCCGATTACAAATTATATTTTGTCTAGTATGCGCCACAGATGGACACGTACTCTTGTGACATACAGTGACACATACAAGCTATCCGCTAAGACTCGCCCATCTCCGACACCCATAAAATCAACTTATATCAAGTAGGCATTCTAATCAATCAGCACTACTTTTACATTCAGAAGCTCTTGCAATAATTCGAATAATTGGTTATTGGGCAAGGATCATGAACCCAACTGCTCCCTGTTGCGGATCGCCAATGCTCCGAACATATTTGAAACGAAACTTTCATTTTTCTATTCCCAAGTCACTAATTTCACCACTGCTTTGACTGCATTGATTTATAATCCCTCCTTATCGGATATATTACTTTAAATTAATAGAAACTTTTTGCCATTCCTTCTTCTCTTACTTTCAATTTTACTGAATCTTTGAAAACTTCGTCGGGAACAGTCTGTAATTTGTTTCCACTTAATACGAGATGTTGTAATCGAGACAACCTTTTGATTGATTTGACCGGAATTCTCATTATCTGGTTATTGGATAGATAAACGACTTGTGAAGACCTGAATAAAAAAATTCGATACCACGTTTAAAACTTCTACAAAGCTCTATGTGCTCGATAAGCCTTCTGACATCACCTTAAAGGGGAAAAAATGCATTGGTTGTAATTATAATACTATTGGGATCATATAATTTCGAATGATCCTTCTGATTCGCTTTAAAATATAACTAGAAAAATTGAATTTGTGGACAATATTTCCATTAAATGGTTGAATATGTTCGGAATATGTGCATAGTCGAAGTGTAATCATAAAATCTTTGCACAATCGCACAATTCGCGAGATCACGGAAACGAGTAATCGAGTTGTGAAAGTTACGTCGCGTCCATCTACCCTATTCATCATACTTCCAAGGATTTACAATCGCCAATTTTGACCATGGCAATACATAATAAATAATATACGGTGGAATACGTGCACTGGTCAAGCTAGATTAGTATACCAATTAAGAAAAACAAACATTTTTCTTATCAAATCATGTATTGTCAGACAAAAGTCACCGATGGTTTTTAACGACCAGGCGATAACTCATCAATAAAAAAATTAATTTTGATTAGGATCGGACTGATATAAACGTTGTGTATGTTACATACCTTGGCAAACTTGGAACAGCTGTCAGTAGATTTCCTGATAAATCTATTCGAGTCAGATTCGGAAGGGATCGGAATGCTCCTCGTTCTAATCCAACATTTGTTATTTTGTTATATCTCATATTTAAATCATGAATTTTTCTTGCACCAGCAAATGTGTTACGTTTTAGTTTTGTTATATTGTTTGACAACAGTATAAGACTTTGCAGCCTGGATGAGAAATGGAGCAAATCTGAATAACTCACAAGTGTTGAGTTGATAATCATTTTTTTTCTTTGATTTTCACTCTCAGCAGACGGAGCAATCAGCAGCAGTGCCACGCGGACTTTCTGCCTCTTTGCCACGATTTGACACAGTAAATGAGTTACTATAAAATAACCATCAACTGCGTAGAAAACATGCCAAATAGGTAGAGTGTATTGTGCGCTATATCTCCTGGTTATGCTGAAACTGTCTTGCACCTCTTTATTTTCATTTAGTCGCCTCCTAATTAGGGCTGGGCAAAACCGAATCATTTGGAATTCGAATAATTTGTTCGAAACAGATCAAATCATTAATTATATGCAAATAAAAATATCCCATTTTTACCATTATAACTTGTTCTATTGTGAAATTGAAGAAATCTATAGTTTATAGTATATTTTCGATACACTCTAAGAGCTACTACAATTTTCATATTTTAACGAAGAAATATGGTCGGTTTTGGTCAAAATTGTAAAATGAAAATCCTAGTTCAACAAGTTTTTGTTCCTATAAACGGTTTACGATTGATTCAAATAAATCTTGCTTCGAATCAACGAATCGAATTGCCCAGACCTACTCTTAATACACGCAGGAAATACGTTTGGGCAATCATAAATCGTCACGCAATACATCGCGTACAGGCTCAACAAAGGTACGAAAGAGGAGGGGACTTTGGAGGGATGTCTTTTATCAGCAACTCACTCTCAAGAGAAAGTTCTCATATGAGGTTACGAGGATTCAAACCCGTAGATTTTTGTTGGGGAAATATAAAAAATACATGCCCTGAGGCGATTTATTTCACGCTTCAAAAGCTAATTCAAAAATAAAACACGAGGATCTTGTTTTCCCACAACCAAAATGTTTGATGGAATGAAAGACTTAATAAATTAATTCGACATTATATCGAAGCCGCCTGGAAGTTTTTCTACGGCGATAAAGCCTTGTGCAATGTGCATGTGCAATAACTATTCACTGATGTCAAGTGTCACGGCAGCACCGTTACATACATACTCACACATTTATAATATAGTATGATCAAAATGTAAGTAGGTTTTAACGAAATTCATACTATTTTCACACTTACTTTGGAGGAAGAAAACTCTGGAACTTTTCCAAGACTATTTGCAAAAATATGTAGGGTTCTTAAACTTCGTAGTTTTGAAAACGAACCGGAATCGATACCTGATGAGTTCAAATTATTGTATTGAAGAAGGAGATATTCAAGTTTCTATAAAAACATCAAAAATAAACTTGTGTAAATAGCAATTGCCTAATTATTATGCGCAACTTTTAGATACCCCACGTTCCAAGTCCGCATACATAAGTTCCAAACTCGACCGAATCATGCACCAACGTGATTTCACACAGCGCATCAACGTACGATCTCCGATGCCCCTGGGCATTGCTTAGAGTGACCACCTATAATAATTGATTATGGAATGATTCAAAATTTTTGTCATCGTATTCCCATTGTATTCCCGCTTGGGTATAATTAGTTTGGTCTCACATTTAAATATGGAGTTAATGGTTAATTGGAGGTCTTAGAAACGATACATCGGTGAATGATCTGCAGCAGTCTGCGCGATCCATCCCGTGACACATATTCGACAAATCATATTTTTGACAAAAATCTCCTGATTGTGTGCAGTTGCAAGGAAAAGAACTTTATTACCCACCGAAATTTTTAAATAATTCCACCCTTAGATATCGCATTGAAAAATTTTTCCTTGTACATGTTTTGTCGAGCCTGGGACACAGATGAATCGTGTCGCTCAGGCGCGGTCCACCTGTGTCGCATGCTTGGCAAAATAAGATTTCTGCTTAAAGATTGCCATGAACATTACTTCGTCATTACCATTCTCATATATCTTGTTTCTTGACAGTTTTTCTAGATTTAATCGATTTACAGGATTAAGAAAAATAATCTATCTTTGATTTTAACGCTCAAGACATTATAGAATCATTATCTGTATCATTTGTCATGTTCGATGGCGAAGTTTGTTGTTTTTTCTCATTGGGTAAAAACTGTAATTTTATCATCGAATTGGTAAGCCAGCAACAATCGGATTGAAGTATACCACCAGTATTATGCAAACTTCGTTTCTTGTAAAATCCGAACAAATAAATTGTGGTGACGAATTTGTAAAGCGACCGATATATATTTCCTTAAATTCCTTAAAACCAGGTCTGTGCACAGGAAAAATGAGAAATTGGTAATCCAAAAAAAAAAATCTCCACCCCGATTCGGAACTGGTATCTGCACGAGAGGTCGTGGTTCGCCATATGGTTTAGCTGTATTCTCGGCTTTCCTCTCCTGCCGGATAAAAATGATATCCTTTCTAAATTAGGGAATATCAATATTACCTGAAATATCACAAAATTTGTCCTTCACCCCAATATTTCTTGAATATATCATAATATTAATAGGATTTTTTTACCAAATTTAGCTAAGTAAAAAAGCTATTATTTTGCTGTGGATATTTTGAGTAGTTTTGGAATGACCAGATATGGCTATTTTATACTCACTATACTCAGGTTTTATATTCTAGAGGACGTCCTATAATTATTTCGTTTCATTCGAAACTTGCATTCCGTGCAACCTCAAAACAATAGAATATTTTCAATACATAGAGAGAAGGTACAAATAAAGTGTTTTTACAAATCATTTGTCTTATGTTCAGATTGCATTGCTATTACCTTCAACGCAGACAAAGATTTTGTCGATATTTTCTCAAGTTGATTTTTCTTCAAACGCAGTATTCGTATATTTCTTGGCAAGTTCAGTGGCATTTCCTTCAATTTGTTGTCTGACAAGTCCAAATTTTCAAGTCTAAAAAGATTAGATTATCAATGATAATTTTTAAATTAAGAAAAAGATTCTTTCCGCAGTGATTAATGACATAGCTGGCACAAATTATTGAAAATTGATTAGCGAAGAAGATGTTTGCTGTATCAGGGCTTTATGTCAAAGACTGAACTTTTTTAAAGTTATAAAATATTTAAGAATGTTGTGGGAAATATTAAAAGAAAAAGAAACTTCATGAGTTTTCAAATACTGCTCTCCTTTCGACGTCACAATCTGACAGTGACAGTTTGAAAACTCTAAAACCTTTATTTGATCGTTTATTTTATTAATCTATTTTAATAATCACAAGCTATAGAGGTTGTTCTTCTTCGGTTAGATATTTCACACGTCGCTTTGAAGATTTTACACTTTCAGACTAAATATTGTAATTTACCTATCCAGTCCTATAAATGATTTTGAACTTAGACCGTCATTTGTTATATTGTTGTTATGTAAATGCAATTCTACCATGTTCTTCTTTCTACGAAATATCCCCGAATATACAACTGAAATCTGGTTACTTGACATATACAGCTGTAATGAATGAAATATAATTATCATAATTGACGAGAGAAATTCTGCTTTATACTAATTTCATCTTATATGTCTCCTGTATGGGATAAATCTGTCGCGCAAGAAATTAACATAATTATTTTGCCAAGAATGTTCACTGCTGGAGCGCGATTTTTTATGGTGTGGTGTTGACCTTTTCAAGTCTGGGAATAGTTTTGATATTCTTTGTATTTAGTAACACAGAGTGTTCCATTTCTTTCATATTTGGAGAGTATGCTCATTCTTAAACCCGTGTCAATCATATATCGCGAAAACATATTAATCATGCAACTTCCCATTTTATGCTTAAGATATATCGTAGCATAAACACGACTGCTCAAAGGATTTTCACAACATAAGATGTCGAGATATTTTCAACTTTCCCACTTTTAATACAAATAAGCATCTTCATTGCAGTAATAAATGATAATTGTTTGACGAACTTTCTAATAGTTGCGTGCTATATAGAAATATTATCAACTTAAAATTGGCTTGAACAGTTAAAAGTTATAATCGGAATAATAGTAATCTTTACATAAATCACATGTCTTGAAAGACACTATCAGGTAGAAAGTGCATCATCTTGTACTGTGTTAGAGCATGTACATGACACCAACTTAAGTTACTTACTCTCTCTACTGAATCAGGAAACATCGGTATGCTTTTCATTAAATTATTTGAAAGTGTAATTTCTTCCAACTTTTTCAAACGTTTGAAAGCTTTCCTGCTTAATAGGTCACTAGATATTTCATTATTATGAAGATAAAGACGTTTCAGATGTTGTTTGTTATATAACGTTTTATCGTCAACTCCGACTATAGAGTTTCCTGTAAAAATATATAAAAAAGTTTCTGTTCTTTTGTTTTATATTTGCCTCACAGCCAAATAGAAAATATGCACTAATAAGTTACTCAGAAATAATTTTTAAAAAAATACGAGTTCATCTCATAAAAAAGAATCGGTTCGGAACACAAATCAGGCAAAGTAATTTCAAAATGAATACAGTTGCAATATCGCGGGCGCGATGTCCTAGTGGTTAAACATGCTGATATCTCGGGTTCGAGTTCCGGGAGTCCAGCTCATTAATTCATGCCCACCATTCAACCCAGGGTGTAATAACTCGGTAGGCTAAGCCTAAAGCCGAACCGAATCACATCTTTCTAACAACTCTAACTCTGCCCTACAGGGCCTTGGTCAGGGTGATCCACTCCGAGAAGTGGCTATAAAAAAATATAGAATTTCAAATTCGTTGGTGACACAACACAATTGCATCAAAATAAATTTAATCAAATTTATTTTTTTCATCGATGAAATACGCACTTGAGCAAATAACGAATATTTAGTTTGTAGCTTTGTATTGTTTATGTGTGTATTATAATGTTTTATGCGCTTGTTAAAGATAAAACTAGTCTTTCAGAATTTTTTGCGATTCGACTCGAAAAATAGTCCAAGCAACTTCGCATTGGCAAATCGTTCAATTTTATCCGGTCCACACCATATTATCAAATCACCAATACTATACAATATAATAACAACTCATTAATACGATATATTTCCTATTTAGAAAGCAGATAAATTTACATATACGCAGATGCAGGAAAAGTCGAAAACTATTTAATTTCTTTTATCATTTTACAGGGTAATTTAGGGCGTCGCAACTGTGTAGTTCAAATCCAAGTGTACGTGCTCGTCAGAATTAGAATTGAAAATTAGGATTTCGTGAAGCATGCTTTACAAATAAACCGGGCCTTGACAGTTCGGTCAATCATGAACATATACTCGGCTAAACATGGTTGGAAAGACTTCTCATTTGGTCTTCAATATGCTACGCGTAAAGTATTTACCTTCAAGATTCAAGCTTACGATGCTGTTTGGGAGATCGCCGGGTATACGTCGAAGTTTGTTTTGAGATAAATAAAGATGTTCAAGATTAGTTAAAGCATGAAATGCATTCCTAGAAATTCCTTCATCGGATATTTCATTCCCTTTCAAGTTTAATGTTTGGATTCGAGGGCAATTACTGAAACATTCCTCACCGAGCTGTGAAAGTCTGAAATAATTATGCAAAAAATTAATTTCATATGCGGATTTTTTCGGCAACACACTAATTAGTAAGTATAGGGAACACATTACATTGAAGTTGTCCTTCCAATGTATTGCGTGAGGCAAAACAAAACCGGCAATACACACAAAAAAAAGAGAACGTTTGCCTTGTAACATTGGCAAACAAAAAAAGATATATTTTTCCGATAACGAATTAAGTAAGGTGTGGTTGGGCATGGTTGTGTGCAGTTCATTTCTTGTTCATACGCAGGGCTGGGCGAAATTGAATCATCTGGAATTCGAATCGGATTCGAATAATTTTTCAAAATTGAATCGAAACACTAATTCCATTCAAAAATACAAATATCCCATTACTATTACAACTTGTCTTCATTTAGGAAATTTATAGTTTATAGTATACATTCAAATCACACTACAAGTCTGAGAGCACCAATTTTAATATTTCAACAACAAAATACAATCGATTGTTGTCAAGCTTGACTAAAATCGATTGCATTTTGTTGTTAAAAAGGAAAATTTTAGTTCGTTTAGTAAGTTTTTGTTCTTAGAAATGCTTCACGATTGATTCGAATAAATTGTGCTTCGAATCACCGAATCGAATTAGCCAGATCTGCTCATATGCTGAAACAATACAATATTGGAAGTAAAATGCTTTAAGATGGAGACCCTATATTATATACTCAAACTGATCAAAAATTACGTTGCTATCGTTGCAATTAAACCTTGGATTTTTGCCATAAAATTTCCCGTGGTATTGTGGTTGCGAGAATACCTTTCATGAATATATTATATCATATTTTAGGAATATGAATTAATACCACCAGTCAGTACCCGAGGAAAACAAAAGAATAAATCGATTTTTAATGATATCAACTCATCTGTTTCAGCCGGGGGATATAGACGATATGTATATTCAACATAAAACTCGACTAGACTATGTAGTATACAGCCAGGCTATAGAATTATGGCGTTTGGATTTTTGCAAAACAATATGTAGCTCATACATGATCGGAACAGTTTTTTTTTGAAAATGGGATACTATGAACATCAAATATTGACAAATTATCTTGTCAGAAATTGTGAAGTGGCATGGAACGCAAATATTATCTGTTATCATTTATGTTATTCGATGATAATTTATATTCGGCCGGAAGAAGATTATCCGTCAATGAAAAGCAAACAACGGATTCCAGGCTGAAAACGCATTTAAATATTTACTATGAGACGTAGTAAGAAGATTGAAACCTCCAAGTTTGGCCACGAACCAATAATTTATATAACTTAATGACGTTTTGATCAAGCGAATCCGAAATACCAGTTGTTTAACTTTTTTAATATGCATTCTTGAATCGTGTTTTTTTTGTGATAATGTATGTTTTTCACAGCAGAAAAGTAAAATTCCTTTGCGCTGCACCGTATTGAAAATGCTATACAATCGCCGCTATTCGACAGTAATTTTACTTCGCTTTATTGAAATTTAACTATAAAACCGACCTTCTCAGTCAATCATAGACTTTTGATGACGCACCGACTAAGTGCGGTCCATCAACAGCCTGTAATTGAAATAAATCTCATCAAAAAGGCTTTTCGAATTTTGAAAATATGAAATTACTGAAAAAACAACTGTAAATTGGACTTTACTACGCTTTTCGACAATTTAGGTCATTTTTTAAGTGAATAAAACAAAAACAATAAAAATTTCGAAAATGTTTTTTAACAGGACGTGAGCGTCAGAATTTGTTTTTTAACCACAACCAAAATTTTTAAGAGTATAGTTTTATTAATATTCAAAATCTGTTTTGAACCAAGCAAATAAATACTGTTTTAGTAATCGTGCCAAGAATCTTATCATTTCTAAGCGCTCTCTACTATAATTTTTATCAAATAAAATGTATAATTTAATAAAAGAAAAATACAGTTGAATATGGTCCAGATCACTTTACCTGTTTTCATTCAGCAGCAAATAAACTGCGTTTTGTGAAAGATTGTGTGGAACTATTGTCAGTTGTGCTTGACTACAGTCTATAATTTCTGATGTTGGACAGCGACATATCGCTGGACAAGCTGGACCTGAAATTATATTGTGCAATTCAATATACGTTATTTCAATACGCCCTCGTAGTAGTATGTTACAATGTAAAAAGTGGTAGTCATTACTTTTCTGTTTAATAGAGATTTTTGAATCATTTGCTAGGATAGGTTCGTTCGTGAACCCATCTGGGGGGCTCATGCCCAACAGCTGTTGGGCACGGAACTTCGTAGTTACTGTGTATCTGTTCTATGTTACAGGTACTTTTACAACTATTTTTACACCCTTGTTGTGTATCTTTCGTAGCAATCCCCAAAATTTTTGGAAAAAAATATGAAAATAAACAACGCACAGTATTAAATTAACAGTTTTACAAACTTCCAAGTAATATGCGTTGCAAATATTTATTAAAGAATATGCTACAATAAATGTCTACAGCATGAAAGTTAAATTTTAGCAACAATGAAGCTCACCATCAAATGAGTTTTCCTTTATCCTTTTCCATCATTTTACTTTTCATTCCAAATGAAAAAGTCAACAATTCCACAACCAATATACATATTCCTAGATTGCTCCAGTGTGTCCGACTTTTGCACAACATGCTCTTTAAGTTTTTTCTGCAGCTGAAAGATTTATTTTTCTTTTTAAGTGAACAGTCATTGCAATTCAAAAGTCGAGTTAAAACGTTTCACCTTGACTTTGTCCTGTGTTTTCTGTTTTAATCCGTTAAAATATGTTAGTTGTAACTAGTAATTAATTTCTGAAATTAGAATTCTTGAACATAATTATCTTACAACTGACTTTTAACGAAAACAAAGTCGTGCAGAAGTGAAGCGGTTGTTGTTTTTATTGTTTATTGTTTACTTTAACATCGATTCAAAGAACTTGAGGTTGTTTCATGGATGCGCCGTGCTTGTAGGGAGAGATCCATCCGTGACTCACACTCACCAAAACATGATTCGGTATGTTATCTGCTTTTTCCCAGTCAGTAAAATATTGTCAAAACATCCTTTGTTGAGAGTGAGTCACTGATGGATAGCGCCACCGAGGCGCGGCCCATCATTGCCTCATGCTTAATAAAAATTAAATTTCCGACTATGGTGTTTCCTATGCCAATAGTACTGATTCCCGTTCTGAAATATCGAACATGTGTTGTTAAGCATACCATTGACGGATTGCGCCGAACAGGCGCGGCTATATATGGTTCATGCTTGACAATCATACACTTTTTGATTGGGTTCGTACGGAATGACACGGTCGGTACTTCACCGAACAGAAAAGTTTACTTGCGATATATTATTTGTCTGATCGGAATACTTTTAATATTGAACATTCCCGAATCCTGTCATTATACGAATATGATGATATTTCTAAAAAGGAATCAAATTAAAATTCCTATATTAACCTTCTGCTATATCATTGCCCCCCCCCCCCCCCAGATACACCCAACCAAATACATAAATTGATATAAATAAAATCCCCTCTTATTTTTAGACGCACATTAACACGATAGTTTGTAACGTTCTCTGAAACTCGCGATTTTTCCATGTCTGTCACTGCAGAAACCACAGACTCTATATTTTGTACAAAAAGTATATAATTTCGTCAAACTGAGCGAAAGTTTATTACACTTTTTTCGACAAGAAGAAAATATTCTTTATCCTCTAATTCTTTGTGACATTTGGCCAGTTGTCTGCCAAGCAAAATGGAGATTTTGCCAGCATTAGTGCTCACCAGCAAAATGTGGGAGGTCTGACCAACATACTAAGTCAAATTATATTGTCTGCGTTACAAATCCATCAAAATTTCGAGCTTCTGAAATTAATCCGCTATCGATCAAAATTTTAGGTCAAAAAGAT
Source organism: Styela plicata (assembly GCA_963675895.2). Classification (NCBI taxonomy): domain Eukaryota; kingdom Metazoa; phylum Chordata; class Ascidiacea; order Stolidobranchia; family Styelidae; genus Styela; species Styela plicata. Next base: position 2,006,653 of record OZ023146.1, read on the forward strand.
AAAAGTAGGGCACCTTAGAAAACGAATGCCAGAATACTTTTGATCGAGCAAGTGTTACGCGTATAAATTAAATATCGATAATATTACAAATTTTATTAAATGTAAAACATAGGACAACTTCATGTTATATCTAAAAAAAACTAGGAAATAGGAGAAATAACGAGCACAAACTCGGGACACGCTATTTGTAATATCAAATCATATTTTGTGTACTTATATTGTACACTTGTTTCAAAAAAATATTTCAGTACCATGAAATTATTTCAGTACTTTTTCAGTCCCATTTTTTGACGATTTAAATCATTTTACATTCGTAATTTAATATAATTTAATGCAATTTTCAAACAAAAAATGTCAATGTATGTTTTATCAAGTATGAGACGCTGATGGATCGCGCCGCGAAAGTGCGAATCAACTGTGCCTCATGCTTAGCTCGGGCAAAGAAAGTCACAATATCTTTCTCATAAAAAAATCATCGTTCAGCGTGGTAAACAGTTGATTCGCTCATTCGATGTACCATCGATCTATTGTAGAGCAATTGGGGATGAGGTTTAGCAGTTTCTGGTATGAAGAATTGCTCTTAAGAAATATGATCGAATTATGATTTCAATTTATTATGCGTGTGGTTTATTATTATGTTTATTGTTGGCAGAAAATAGACGTTCGTGCCATCGATCTAACAATTTTATCACATTCAAGTTATTTTGCCTATCACATACGCATTCACTGCATGTAAAAGTGGACGGACGACTAAAAATTCAAATGAGTGCAGATGGCTATACCATCGCCTGGGGCAGATACCATTCACTGCAGTCTGGTACTGATGTACAATTCTATTACTCACTTAGAGTGCAGTTGTAGGTGTTGCATTATGTAGTTGATCTTTGTCATGAAAGTAGCGGGTTTATCGGTTACTTTCCAGGGTTTCTTCCAGTCCTGCTGATTAAATTTATTAAAAAAAAAACAATAACAAAATTATGAACTTAAGTCAAAATATTCACGATACGTGTTATTTTCATACCTCCGACACATCACGTCTGACTTTACTAGACTAAAATCTGTCTTCTTTTCTGCCTCATGTCGTTGCATAAATATTTGCAAAATTTATCAATAAAAATTTTTAATCAATATTTACACTTCCTATATTCTACAAAAGTTTATTGGTTTTAATGCATCATATCTGAACATTTACAAAATCAAATCTAATCGACTAAAAAATTAACGTTGATTGCATTTGTTTTCACTATTCACCCAACTTCCTTCATTGATATTGTCAAAACAACAACGCGAATATATGCCAAGACCTATTTATTTAGCATTGATATACCCTTGTTTTGCATTGTTCAGTTGTATGTCATGCGGATAGTAAAAATGTATGTATCATAGTGAGGTACAATATCAACATTGGTCGTGTATGATTCACGGCGCGGTCCAGCAGTGAATCATAATCGGGAAACATGTCGACCGTTTTTTCTAATTCGATGCACAAATAAACCTCAGATAGATATTAAAATATTGACATTTGGTTAAACTCGTTGAAGTAGCAAAATCAAGGGTAATATTTTAATCTTTTCATAGACCAAGGCCGGTGTTCAATTCAAATTTCGATTTAATTGACTTGTACTTCTCCACAGAAGAATGCAATCATTGGATAGTTTGTTTAGCAATCGATATTTTCATTTTCCACGTATCTTTTGTATCCATTTTTCACATTAACTGTCTTAAAATATTCCATCAAATAGCTATGAAACACCACCGTAACACAAAGCCATGACATCGTGCCGTTTACATACGATAATGCTGCAATCTGCTCTGCCTCTTTATTTATGTACAAGCCCCATTCTTTAACTTACAGTTTGTGCTTGAAAAAATCAGCAGTACATATAAGGAAAAAACTCCACCTTCCGCGTTTTAAGCCTCCTTTTTCTTGAGACATGTTTCAACTTAAAGGCTACCAAAATTGGGCTTGATTTTGACAACGGATAGATGTTATGCCATTTTAAAGAGCAAAATAAGTACATGTGCAACAAAATACATGAAGGACACAAGACTTTACATACCACCACAAAATCGAGTTATTTATATTAACCATATGAAATGCACCAAATTAGAGGATATTAAAGTTATAATCAATTACTAGTTTGGTAACGCGACACTTGTCACCAGACTCCGGCATTCTAAATAACTAAATGTTCATTGAATTAGAAGTAAAGCAACCACAAATTCCCTACTTTTTAATAGTGTAGCCCGAGTTCTCCTTTACGAGTCAAGTCATACAATGAAGTACAAACATTGTTAACATTCATACCGATATTAAATATTAAAGATACACATAGCTGCCGGATAAATATTGAACGAAACATTGCCACATGCGGTCATATATCAATAAAAATAGATTTTTATCGGATACTTTATCGGATTGCTCTGAAGAATATATCAATTCATGTAACGATTAGAAAAATGAAATATTCGATATTCACATCAGTAACTTTAAATACGTAACATTTCGAGAATATTAAGGGTGACACAATACAATCAGAAGTTTTATTTTGTCAAGCACGAGCGACAGATGCGACTTCTTTCACCCGATGATCTTTGGCGAAATTATGTGTGTTCAGCTATTCACAAAGTGCCCCGCTGAAAGGCACGCGGTGGAACCCAGATAAGCATCGAACTATCGATGAACAGGATTGCAATTTAGCACCACGGCAAAATCCGTGAATGCCTATACCTAACAAAACAAGATCCGTTAAAAAAAGTTTTTCCAGATTACTGAAATCAAGTGAACGAAACTTATCGACGTTATTATCGTGTATGCTTTCCGAGGAATCGTTTTCACTCAATAATCAAAATCGTGATAACAGGTTTGGGAAATTTTCAAGTTTGAAAATTATTTAGTAAGAAATATTTTGTTTTGTTAAGTATGAGTTACTGATGGATCGTGCCGTTTAGGCACGGTCCATCTGTGACTTATGCTTGGCAAAATAAAATTTCTTAATGGGTTTGCGCTGGGGTTGCAACCTAGTTTTTTTTTTTATAAACGAGGCAAAGTACAACGAATGTAGCTCAAAACTAGATAAAGTTTTTACTACTACTGTTACTAGGTAACCTGTAAATTATTGCTTGATTGTACATAAAGCATTTTTAATAGATTTGAAGGTTAAAATCTTCAAACTGTCGACTTTAAAAGCTTTTTTTATCATGAAAATATGATCTACCTAGTTTTTCTATACTAGCTAACTAGTTTTTTGAACCAGGTACTTAGTTAGGATTTAGGTAAATTCACATATTTTAACAAGTAAATATACCAGATAAAACTACAAATAAAAATAAACGGTATAATATGAAGTTGGTAAGAAAAACTTGGTTAACGCATTTTCAAATAAACTTGGTAAAGAAGATATACTTGGTACCCTTGCCTTAAATTGCTTACTCCAGATTGCACTTTTATAAAGATTCATATCACTTGTACATCAAAGATTTTTCTCGCGAAGTCAATTTTATCCGTTTGCACTTAAACTTTAACCTCAAACTGCCATTGTCATAATGTAACACTATCATTTGTTATATCTTGAAATAACAAACGGGAAACTAACTTTTAAGGGCTTCAAATTGTGTCATGTATCATCATTACATGAATTTTGCCAATATAGCAAATTTCATTTTTTTAAATCTCTGCAAGAAGGAAGAATCACCTAAGGGCAATCACTAACGGTCACTCGAGTGTCAAAAATTCAAACAGTACTAGCACTACAAGTGGAAAACATCCCCGATGGAATGAACCATCACGACAAATGGAAGAGAATGGTATCTGCTTTGGGCGATACCATTGGTTATCTACCAGTTATTTCTTTTCTTTAAGGTCGTTACGACATGCAAGAAACTTGTTTGGAGAATTTTAATGCTTTACTTTTTGTTTTAGCAAAAACTAAATTTGAACTATTTGGCAATAAGCAAACAAAAATGCAATATTATTCGATTGACTGCAAAAATGTAATTGTCTTTTGAGGAAAATTGCAGTCAATTTTAGGATGCCCTTCAGTTATATTTGGCGTCTGATTGTTCGTTCAAAAGGCGAATATGTGAAGAAATGAATATATTAATAATACTAACGCTACTTATAATGGCAAACTGTTCTGAATTTTGAGATAATTCCTCCATAATAAAAAAGTTTCCACTTCAAACTCAGATATAGCCTAAAAAAATTTGCCTGCCAAATCAGAAACCACATTTTGTCAAGCATGGGCCGTAGATAGATCGCGTCTCGTCAACGCGATCTATCAGCTACCCATACTTTCAAAAGATCGTTTGATATTTTTACGATTTAGCGAAATTCGAGATCAAATATACAACACCCTTTTATTTCGCATCATTTAAATGTAGGTCAAACTAAGGTGAGCAGCATCATTGATGACTCATTTCAAACAAAGCGTGGAATAAAACTACAAAATATTAACCAAATATCGAGTTTATTGTCAGTATTGCATTCCTTTGCCTTTATATCTTTGTACATAGAGTTTAGAACACACTCTCTTTGCAATCGGATTAAACGAATCTAACCTGTAGCATGTATAGCGTAAGTAAATGCCTTCATGAGATTTCAAACCCATGAACTTCATTTTGAAGTTAAAAATACAAATATATTCACAAACAGCTGCCTAACACTTGAAATCCGATTTTTGCAAAACCCGTCAGTAACTCTTAATATAATTTCGACTTTATAAAACTATATTTGAATATGAAGACGCCTACATAATCTGGAACTTGACATGTATTATTCCTCGTTTACTCCATTTATCCGAAAAATAATACCTCGTTTTTAACGGGTCGCGAACAAAACAGAGGGGTCATCCTTCATTTTAACATTATCACGACGTTTTGACAACTATCCAGGCATACAAAAACTCCGCAAACATTTCCGAGCATTTCGGAGTTATTCAATTCAAGTTTTATAAAAACTCATAGCATATTTTATAGCATTTTATGAAATAGGTGTTTTGGATGGATCGCACCCTTCCATGTTTTGTGTCTCATAATTTTTTTCTGGTATTTCAATGCAAAGTTGAATTAAAGCCTAACTTACACTAAAATAATTTGGAATTTTTTACTTTTTGAAAACATTTTAAACCTTAGCAAACAAAGTAAGTACTTACCTACTGTGTAATCAAAGATCTATTCCTACTGTAACTAAATGTCAAAATGGATTCTAGAGACCAGATGTATTTTATTTCATGCATTGGGAAAAGTAGAAAGTCAGTAACATTGAAATACATTTTACAGTAATTTAGGGTTGCTTTTTAGTTTTTTCGTTTTTAACGACAGTAGCGTTGGCGCCTTTGCATCACACTGTGAAAAAACGTGCAGTAAATTTTCCGTACTCCTACAGTGATTGTATTTTTTAACATATTGGTAACCGCTTAGTAGGTTTAATTTAAGTCAATTATAGACTGCTGACAGAACGCACCTGACGGTGCGTTCCATCAACAATTTATAATTGCCAAGAGAAATCGATTTTATGTTTCTATTTAAATATAAGCAAGTGAAATTACTGTCAAAACGTTGCGATTTTATTGCATTTTTATTACAGTGCACGTATGAGACCCAGTTAAGCAACAATGCCACCTTCTGCATCATGACGTTCTCTGGCGGTTGCTACAACCTGTGTTTCAGTATAGCCTAAAATAGAGACAAATCCTTTGTCGAGTCAAGGCTTTTAATACATAAATATCTATTTATATTATATGACTATACATACATAAAATATATATCAGCGCCATCTACCAGTGAAACGTACACAACAAAATAGCTAAGTTGTTTTGAATTTCATTTTAAATTTTTTTATTGTATATATATTTAGCAATATCCTAACTCCATATGGAATTTATCATTCTGAATTATCTTTAATAGGAATGTGTAATCTACGAGAAATTCATAAAAATCGCACAGCTATGATTGCACTTTTCCATTTCATAATTGCAAAATATGAAAATACCATCATACGAAGATACGTTTTAAAGATTTAATGTATTATCAAACAAAGTTACGTTTCTGAACCCTTTTTCTGTTATCTATTTTCGAATCGAAAGTCGAATTATTACATTACAAATCGAATTTTACAGAACCTTATTGATTCGGTTTAAAATATCAACTTTAAGGTTGAATATATGACTAATTTGTGAAATTTTTTGAAATAAAATTAAAATCGTAACGAATACTTTAATTAAACTTGAGCTACTAACTAGTCGGAAATTTTTTGCCCAAATATACTTTTTACAAATATACAAATATACCCTTCTTAGAGTGGATCACCCTGTCCAAGGCCCTGTAACATCAGCCACTCATATACGGACAGGGTTACAATTGCTGGAAAGATATCATCTTTTTCTGTTCGGCTTAGCCTACCCAAGTTAATACACCCTGGATTGAGAGATGGGCATTGATAAGCGAGCTCGATTCGCTGGGGCTCGAACCCGAGATCTTCAACCTGCGATGCCAACATGTTTAATCACTAGGCCATCGCGTCTCTTTAAGCATGGATCACTGATTAAACGCGCCGTCGAAGCGCGATCTATCTGTGACACGTACATGCTGGACAAAATAAAATGTATGCTTAGGTAGGATGGCATCTGCCAAAAACACGGTCCATCTACGCCGCATATTTGACAAAGTAAACTTTTTGATCGTTTTGGCCTAGTGGTTAAACATGTTGGCATCGCGGGTTAAAGATCTTGGGTTCGACTCCCGGCCAATCCGACTCGCTTATCCATGCCTACCACTCAACCCAGAGTTTGATAACTCGGGTAGTCTAAGCTGAACAGGAAAAGATCATCTTTCCAGCAATTATAACCCTGCCCGACTGTAAGCGGTAGGTGGCCGCTGTTACGGGGCCTTGGACAGGGCGATCCACTCTAAGAAGTGGCTATAAAAAAGAGTATGAGTCACAGATGGATCGCGCCGCCGAAGCAGGGTTCATTCGTGGTTTATGCTTGACAAATAAATTTTTTAGATAATTTAGTGGCAAAGTATATTTCCATATTACACAAAGCACACAAAAGATACCTTTTCAATATTCTCTTCTAATCCTCTCTCAGAAGTGATAATTCCTTTGTTTATCTTGTGAATCTTTGTCTATTTATACCTATTCGTAGTATAATTCAAACTTTAAAGAATAAATTTGTTCAGTAAATCCAACAAAACGAACTGGCATATTTCTGTTTACATGGCGGCAATCTGTATGAATGTGGATAATATCGGTTGGTTTTATTTTCTAATATTTTTATAAACCGATTACGGAAGGATATCGAACATTTTTGCAATTAATGTCGCGTCTAGCCTGCCATAAAAAAGGGTTAAATATGTATTCCTTGGAAATTTATTTTGGTGAACCTTTCTCCCTATGAACCAATCCAAACTCTTCAAGAACCACTGCTTTTGGCCACTAGGGCATTCAGGAACGGAGGTTTGTGCTGTTTTGTTGTTTTTCGGTTTCGGGCATGGAAGCAAATTTACCTAAACATAGACTACAAAGCTGAATTCCTTCTACTGCTCCTTCTACGTAGGATTAGGAATTTTGTGAAAAGAAAAGTTTATCACCTTCAAGTCAAAATAATATGCAACATAGACGTCAAATACCAAGTACTTGTTTAATCTTTGAACCTGCTGGTCCCAACCAAAGTTCGACCGGCTCTAGGTAACCTTTTCTTTCTAAGCTTAAACTTGCGTGGAAGTTGGGAAGCTATACATTTTGTGTCATCTTCATACGCAGAATAGTTAACGTTGATTATCTGAGAACGAATATTTGTAATATTATATGAGGCAATAATTATTTTATAATCACAATGATATGCAATTATAAAATATTTTTTTAAAAATAATTGTGTCTTGACCTACTCATTACCATCGCGATGTTATTCTCGCATCTCAACCTGTTTTAGTGTGAAATAGCATTATAGTTCTAACCTATTTCATATTTTTGCTAATTGTACATCGTATTAAGATGTCTATGCTCGTCGATCATCATTCTGATCTGTCTATAGGCCGTGAATGGAAATAACGTGTTCATATCAGGAATTATAGTTTGACAAGTATGAGTCTCTGATGACCAGCGCCTCGGAGGCGCGATCCATCACTGACCCATACTTGTTAAAACATATTTTTTGACTGCACTTATCATTTGCAAGCTTAAAATTCGTATCGTCAACGCGTTGGTCAGTTGAACATAAGATTATAGGTTGAATTTCCATCTTATCAGTAACATGTCTAATTTTATTCCGATACTGCATTCCAAGTAAACAAGTTAATATAGATTAAAATAGTTTCGTTGGGTAAAACCGTCCACGATTTGACGTCATAAAACCAATGTTTTTCATTTTGCATGATATGTTTCTATGATATATTGCTTTATGCAACGACACAAAAGGGCAAACAATACTTGCAAATCATAAACAAAACCCGTGACCGTTTTTATTGCCCTTTGTCGCATGAGTCAAATATGTACACCGATTCCAGGGGTTGAAACCAAACCAAAAGTTTTTTTTGCGCCACACATGAAGAGCATCGCAACAACGCCTGCCATCATTACCTCATACTTAACGAAATTAGCCTTGAAAAAAATTCTGATCAGCCGTAATAAGACTGATTTATTTGGCCATTGCGCCGATTATAGGGGATTTGCTCTTCTATCAACCATTGTTTCTGCCTTAATGTGCCCAACACTCTTTACACTCAGAAAAAAATATCGTTCTATGTTTCTTTTGTTAAGTGTACGTCATTGATGTCCATCTGTGCTTGACAAAATAAAATTTTTAATTGTGGAGGGAATTTCAAAAACTTGGATTTCATGAGTGAAAAAGTTATATTTTGCTACAATCATAAATGAAACCGGGATTAAGTATATATTTGCGTCCGACGTTGTGCTACATTAGGCCCACCGTATTTTCATCGAGTAAAACGTGGACAGTTTCACAAGAATTAAAAATTCAAATCATTTCAGCTCTAGGCTGTGAATTGCATCTCAACGCAAAACTCACCTATATGCTTTTCTGATGATTTTTAATGCTTTTCAATGTTTTTACCGAGTTTTGATGAAAATTCACTTCGCACCACGTGATAATTTTTAGACATATATCCTGCACGCCTTTAAGCACAAAATTTAAGCTTGATACGATTACTACCAAATGTTGTGCATGTTGAAATAATCTATGGAAAAAAATAACAAATTATGTGCTGACAGGCCATACTCGATACAAATCTCATCAACACTGCAACACTCCAGTTTCAAATTTTAGAAATTGAAAATTATTGTGAATAAAGGTTATTTTTAGGATTTTTTTTTTGTAATTATTCGCTATGGCCTGTCCGTGAACCGCGGGGCTTATACCCAACTCTAAATTAAAGCTATCGACGAAGTGCCTTGCTGAATGGCGTGCTCGGTGGTGAAAAGGTCAGTCATCGAACCATCGACCTTCCGAACAATACGAACGCGCTTAACCGACCGAGTCACCGAGTCGGGACTTATTGCAAATAAACGTTAAATATACTCTGCTGTTGTCACAGTGTACCCCGTCTGGTGGAGATCTTTTTTTAATAATGTGTCGTATTTGATTTACAAAACATGATCATATTATTTTACATTTCATTCAGTGAAAATACGTGACATGAACATGAATGTTTATATTTTTATTGATTGTTGAAATGTAAATATTACACATCAGCGATATTTCCGAATTACTTTTCGATATAAAATAAATTGAAAATATAGCATAAGTTACCGCACGAAACGTGAGGACGTACACAAACAATGGGGCAAGCAACTATACCCTTAGCTCAACTTCCCACACAGAATGTAACCTCGATGGAAAATTGCAGTAATTAATGTCTGCCCTGGGATAATTTTTTTTCATTTATCATAGCACAAAAGGAACTACTATTGATCATTAGAAAAAAATGATCATTCATTTCTTTCTGTATGAGGGATAGAAAACGAAAACGAATAGTTTACTTATAAATATCGCAGACAGTCATATAGGGCTCGGCATGACCGAATTATTTAGAATTCGAATCCGATTAGGATCGAATTCGAATCGATTTCCAATGAAAATCCCGTCACATTTTTACTATTACTATTATTGACTCCATTATGATATCTTAGAAATTTACAGTTACGAATTACAAATATCACCTTAAACAGACTTAAAAGAGATATATTTTAAATTACACCAATGTCCATGAGCATGAAAAATTTCACTTAATTTAGCAAGTTTTTGTTTCTATGACTGATTCAATATTGATTCGAAAAACCAGTACTTCGAATCGATTCGAATCACCGATTCGAATTGCCCAGCCCTACAGTCATCTTCTAAGATTGTTGTTGCCAATCGGCTCTGTCGATCACCACGGGTACCAAAAATTAAAAATAGTAGTAAATTTTGGAAATCGATTCTACGGAAAAGATTAGGATATATACAAAAGTTTTGAAAAAGTACCAAAAAGAGTATAAATATCTATAAAATTCAATTTTTCCTTCTTTGCCTTGCAGACGCTTGTTGCAGAGGATAAAACAGGTAATCGACAAATATCTACATATAACATGACCGGGTAAGGATATAACAAGATGGACAATGCGGAACAGACCAACGTTGATATAAAAACAAATGTCACCTTGCTCTAGCTGTGGGCTATTTCGCATTGCGCATTAGCAGTCAATTTTACGCTTGCAGTAAGGTTAGAATAAAAGGCACATTCTTGTAGAGTTATATTTGTTAGTTTATGCGAGATAAGATTCCGTGTTTCAAAATAAGGAATTTTAAGAAATGCTGATTTGATTATTTGGTTAAAATTCAAATAATTTGTCAATGAGTGTATGTATGAAAGGATGAATCGTGTTTTCGCACATTTCATGGATCCAATGCAAAACTAGAACGTTTTTGAAATCGACGAACATCTATATCTTCAAGTCGTTGTTGTCACAGATTTGAAACTGTAAAATTTCTGGTTTTATTATTTAATCTATATTATGAGTGGTAGATGGTTTTACCATCGCCCAGGGCAGATACCACTCACGCACTTTTTCATAGCAGTTTAGTTTCGTTTGGAATGTTTTTCGTTCAGAGTGCAGTAGCTGGTACTACATCTTGTAGTAGCTCTTTGCTATTATTGAATGGCCGTTAGTAGGTTCTTTTTCAGCACCGCTTCCGGACTTGCTCAAAGTGAAATTCAATAAAAAAAAATAAGCTAGTACTCCGTTTGCATGCCCTACTTGAATACCTCCGTTTAATTAATGCTTGTAATACCTTCCTGATCGATTTCACCTGACCATACTTTGGCTAATCAAACGTGCTGAAATGACGCCTGAAATGTAATCAAAAATCCTTCAAAATACCGGATTGAGTTCAAATATAATAAAATACTGTGCTTTGAAATATGTTATGCATTTGGTTTTTCGTCTGAAACCTGAGTAGTTAGCTTAGTAGTTGGGTAGTTACTAAGTAGTTAGGAAAGTTACTCGTAAAATTGGATCATGAATTTTTCCTTGACGCTTGCAGTTATTAGCGTTGTCGTGGGAAATGGCTTAGTTCTTGGAGGAAAACTTCAGCAATGTAACCTCACATTACCAAGATCTGATATCAACTGGCAGAAGGTGGGTTATTATGATATTCTAATGTGCATATTTATCGACTTTCAAAATGGAAGTTTATGACTTGGCTGTTTAGGTCAACAACTCAATGTCAAAAAGCCGCCTTGCACGTAATTAACAAGATTTATTTATGACATTTGTTTCTCAGAAATTTTGTTTCAAAAAAGTTTTTGAGTCACTGATGGATCGCGCCAGCGAGGTGTGGTCCATCTGTGGATCATACTTGACAAAATAATATTTCTGATTGGCATACACAAACCGGTGATATTTCTACATGTAAAGAAAATCCTTTTTTGACAGTTACCTACGGAATGGTTCCAAGCTCTTCACACCAACGATGCAGTGATGTCAGAAAATGTTCTTTGCTCAAAACTTGAAAATGTATCAAAAATTGCAGATGAGATTCATATAACTGTGACAGAGTATCATAAAAAGTGAGATTTCCTTACAATACTAACGTTTGGCACCTGCATAATCCAAATCCTCATTATATTTCAGAAAATTATCACGTAAATAACTATTTTTTTTTTCATTTTGATTAGTGAACATTTTTGAAACATAATTTGAATCGACATAAAGAATGCAATTTTTGTTCTAAGTAAGTCAGAAATATTGTTTGGCTCAGCTTTAACCATTGGAGCATCGCGCTGCCGGGGCGTGTTCTATCTATACCTTGTGATTGACAAAATAAAATTTATGGTTGAAGTAAAATATGGAATTGCAGAAATTAGTATCCAAATTGATTCAAATCTCAAATATAGAAGTATCATCTACAACCAAACACATTTTATATGACATACTATTCAGTTTAGTTATAGTTTTTTAATCTTAAAAAGCTAAACATCTCTCTTTATTTGTAACTTTCCATATCAATTTTTTCATGTCGCCTCAATATTTTGAGATATGCTGCCGTTATTAACTTGGGGCTTGTTCTATTTAATGAAACAGGATTTGTACGTAATAGACTTGAGAAATCAAAATATTATCGGTGTTAAGGCAGACACATCCAACCAAAAACAACAATAGTTATATTTTTCTAATTGTTTTTGTATACAGCTCGCCAAGTAAGACATTCGATGCCATTTTTTTGATCGAGAAGAACGGATTGTACAGAAACAAAAAAGAAAGCGGTAATGTAGATTTTAGACAACAATCATGATAAGTTCTAGCCCTCATATAGAATATACAAACCACATATACCCTTATTTGTTTCACGGAATTTATGGAAAGTTAGCAATATTAGTTTCTAGTCAAAAAATTGTTTTCACAACATCATTTGGTACGTATGTCTGTCCGTGGCTTATGATTGACAAAATTAAATTTTTGATTGTGTTTTTCAACCCAAAGGGCCTTTGATGAGAAGAAAATACTTATTTTTTGAAGTAATTCTTATACCAACACGGCAGTAAACCATCGCGTGCTTGCATGACAGCCCAGTGAATTAATTAAGCTGTACCCGAGTGCATCTTCACAAGACTAATAAATCGATGCTTGAACGTTTTAGCGAGGCAAGTTCATTGAATATTTACCTTCATATTTTTATGCTCAACTATGCTTTTTTAATACCTAATGCTTGAAAAATTCACATCTTTTCATTCTCTATTCAAAATTTTACAAACGTCGGATTCCTCACCACCGAGTATAGAAATGTCCAACAAATTCTTAATATCTAAAATATGGTTGTTTTCAAGATGGACCTATCATCGATTCTCAAGCTTTCGATTCGAATGGAGAGTTGAATATTGACGCCCTTAATGTGGGTAAGAACATAGATAAACCTAGCTTAGTAATTATTATGATAATATCACACTAATTATGATAATCATTAAAACCCAATAAGAATTATTTTTAATTAGATTGGTTTCCGTGATAGATAAATTTATTTCAACAAAATTGGAAGATGTTGTGTGTTGAAATATTTGATCTCTTATCTGCCTGTCTTCAGTTCTATGGGTTATCAAAATATGCTTACCTGGCTGTGGTACTAAAGTAATTGTCCCAAGTACGTCGAAAGCAGTGGAATACAGGCATCATCAATTCGTGAAGGTTTGGTATTGGGGGAAGAAATCAAAACAAAAAGATATAACAATTTTAATTTTTTTTAATTTTGCCCTGTTGAGGATATTTTACACTATAACAAAAGTATAGTAAATTCTCTGGTCATTTGCAGTAATTGCATATCTGTAAAGTTGAAAAAACGCAATGTTGATGAGATTTTTGAAAATTATGGGCCGTTGATGGGACCGCACCTCCGCGGTGAATTCCATCAACGCCCCATTTTTGGCCAAAAAAGTCAATTTTGAACTTATTTCAATACTGCTAAGTAAAAATACTATCAAAGACCATTAATTTTGTTGTTTTTTTGTTCCCGTGTATAGTATGATCCATAAGATCAACGCTTTCAACCTAAGAGATAAAACCTTTAGTATGAATCATCCAAGGTTCCATTTAAATCTCATATATGTGAAGAAAAAATTGCCAATGGAGCATAATAAAACTACTTTCATAGGTTCCATTTATATTTACTCTTCCTTTTTCTCCTTTTTACAGACTTGGCGATGCTATCAGGCGAAGTAATATTTCTGAGTGACAAAAAGAATTATTTAATCTACGCTTTTTGTTCTTTTGAAGGTATTATTTGACACAATTATTTTAAATCTTACCGAAATTAAAATAAAAAATGTTGGACTGTTAAGTGAATACTATGAATTGTTGTAGACATCGAACTGAATTCCAGTAAACGAATTTTTAAAGCTTATTTTGTTAAGTATGATACATGGATAAATCGCTCCGCCGAGGCGCGGTCCGTCGGTGACCCATGCTTAACGAAATTAAACTTCGAGCTGGGATTGACGAATTGATTTTTCTCTCTCTCTCTCTCTCTCTCTCTTTCTCTCTCGCTTTCTTTCACGAAAGGGCCGTTGTGCAAACGAGGTATCATAGATCTCTTTCGAACACAAAAAGCTCTATTATCTTCGGATCATCATATTTTGTTATTACCAGTATTCGATGGATGTCGGCAATCACAAATGGGGAGGGAATCTATTTTTGGAAAAATTAATCCCCAGTATCCGAAACCTTCAGTCACCCCCGAAGAATTCACATCACACAAACTGAACATTATGTTAAGTAATTTATTTTGAAAACATTAACAAAATTTTTTCTCTCTTTTTCATTTTTTAGGTGAATGGACAGTTTGGACACATTTTCCGACTCCAAATCCAAACATGAAGCAAGTCAGTCTGATGTGGAATGATTTGATTGATAATGGAATCAATGTTAAGTTGTATCCGTGCAAAGATGTTGACTGGGATTGAATTCATCAGAAGTGATTTTCAGAAAAAATAAAGCATATTTTTAATATTTTATCACAAAAGTTGTTGTTACATATAAAATGATAATATCTCCAAAACTATTGTTACTTCCTTTCCTCTTTTCCATTAACTGGTTTGAATGATTTGTGTTTAAATCCAACAAAGTCTAGATCAAATATTTTGCTATACAAGAGAATTTATATTTTGGACTATATTAGATGATGCATTCAAATATTTGAGAATACAAAAAAAAACTATCCTGGGAGATACAAAAAAAATTTCATTCTAGAGATCGGAAAAGGTTTTTTATGCGACCTAAATTAGTATTGTGTGCTTGTGGTATTTGTAAAAAAAAATATTGAAAAAAAATAAATAAAATCATATTAATATTAACTTGTGATCAGTTCACCCCAGCGAGTCTGGCACAATTGTGGTGTTTTGTATTTTCTCAATTCCACATTTTTTTCATTCATACTAATCGAATGTAAAAATTCACATTAGCACAAGAAAGAACGGCCTAAAGATGTAAGTTTCTTAACGCTTTAGCTCGCAGTTATGTAAATACACCCTTTATCAAAATATACAATATAGTTTACTCTTTTGGCTGAAAAACAGAATAAATAAGAGCAGAAAATAAAAAAATAAAAACTATATTTATATTGAAATCTCTTACACTATGTAAGCCCTCAAATATGTCAAGCCCTGATGTGTGACAAAGACGATGAGAATCGAGAATAAATTGTAATAAAAATTACAAACTGGAAATGTGTCATGGTACGACAACGTCAAATTCAGTTTTTAAGCACAATCATTTTATTTGCAATTTACATAGAAAAGTTCTATTAAGACGGATAGGAAAGCGGGGCTTTCGTATTTTTCTTCTCTTCAGCTTCCGCAATTTGCAAAGACGAGTTGTATTAAGACAGATAGGAAAGTCGAACTTCCACGTGGTTTGAATATGTTCCAGACTCCCAGTATTAAATCTCGAGTATTAGCTAAAATGCGTTTTAATTCATTCATTGACCTTTAACCCCGTTGTGATTTCCTTACAACATTGTCCAATTAATTTTTATTAGTTTTATTTTGGGGATTTTCAGGTCGAATTCTACCTCAAAAAAATGTTCACGTAAATTTTAAGAAAATTTCCAAAATCCTGGTTTGGTCTATATAAAAATGCCAAACTGAAAACCCCGACATCAAAGACTAGAAAGAACCTTCTTATTAGATTAAAAATTTGACTCTTTCGTAAATGGATTTAAAAATTGACAGTGTATTCCACCCATTTGCTTTAGCAGTAACATTAAAAATATGCTCGGCTTTGTTATATACATCCATCGCGTCTTCACATAAAGGCCAAAGATAATAGTTCATATCTTTCATATCTTCCAGTGACACTGCTTCCCAATGGACCTCAAAATCAAAACTTCTCATAACTATAACTGATAAAACATGTTTCTGACAACACGATATATATCCTCAATCTCAAAATTAGCGTGAAAACCACTCGAAGTTCCAAACAGTTAAAAAGAAGAATGAATGCAAGTCTAGAAATGAACAAAATGAGCAGTAGTAATTGCTCGCTAAAGGCGTGCGAAAATTGTCATAATATCTCATGTCTTAAAGTACTTTAAAGGCAATTTTAGATTGGCGAGGGAATTGGGCCCCAAATAGGCTAATGTGCGAGCACATTGGACGTTTTTTTATTGCAAATAATATGAACAGGGACTTTGTACTATTTTATAAATAATAAAATTAATAGGAATTGTACAAAGAAAAATTTGATAAAAATTTAAATAGCAGATTATTCCACAAACAGCAGTTGATTTCGAAAAGCTGAAATTACGAGATAGAACCCGCGGGAAAGAAATGTTTTATCTATAATTTTTTGTTGATATTTAAAAAGAAATGTTATTTTATATATCCTGCAGTGGAAGGTATGTTGCGGAACATTTATTATACATACATTGATGGGTGAAATGTAAACAACAGATGCATTTTTATAAATTGAATAATATTATTGATATTGTGATAATGTTTTGTTGTCAAATTTCAGAGGCGCATGCTTATATCATTTGACATATCGTGCAGCGAAAGATATATTACACCAATTTTTATCCACGAATTGATTGTTGAAATATAAACAATCAACACTTTTCAAAAATTGTTTACTAATAATAAAATTTCGAAAATATACATTACGGCATATTTTTCCGACAAAATGCTATTTTGTATTAATGAAAAATGACATATCATATCAAAGTAAATACACACAATTTATATATATATATTAGTTAAGGTCATATTTTGATTAGTATTATCGACGTAGCTTGAGGCTCATAGTATCGCTATAAGTAAAAGACACCTCAGACGTTAGAATATGAACTTATATCTTTCTCTGATATTTGTGATTGTAGTCGCCACCAGAACTACCTTAATTAGTGCAGGCAAAAGACCGACAATGCCAAATTAAACCACCAAGATATATAATCAACTGGGAGAAGGTATATTTTTTTAACGTCACTCAACTTGACTTCATAAAAGTTCACGAATTTAATAGCCTCAGCTTGACGCAAACTCATGTTTTCGACATGTTATATTATTTGACTATTATTATTTTTTATGATCATAATCCATCTCTTTGGAAGATTATGGTTTATGATATTAGCATTTTTGAACGCTTCATAAACTACTTCAGAATCTTTGAAATAAAAAACAAGCATACAATCATCCTTATATTCAGAGACGACGGATTGTTACAAAATATAGCAATATCGAACTGGACAGCATTGTAATATGTTGGTATTCACTATGAAAATAGTCCCCTGTCCAAAATTCAACCATTCCTCGATTTCGGACATTGATTTCCTTTGAACGGCAACAAACGGAAACATTGACGCAGTCAGACAACGATATAATAAATGGAATTTAATCTTAACTAAAAAGTCATACTGTGTTATAAAATGATGGCAAAAGCAAAATTGACAAATCTATTTGTGTAGCGATGTACTCTATAAGGCCCACGACTGGAACGCGCGAGTGTGTAAATTTGTAGGCTCGAATGGACCTGTTGGCCGTGATGTTTAACCCTGGGGAGATCGATTGCGCCGATTTTTTCTTTCGTTTTGAACTCGTTTATTTTGTAATTCCTTATGTTAATTGCTGCAAATTTTAAAATTATGTATAGGCTGATCTGATTGCGCAAAACAAGTCTCTTTTTAATATTTTTTTAAGTGTAATCTTTACGATAACATGTGGTGCTTATGATTAGTGTTGTCAATTCTAGCACCAAGCTTATCCAGTATGCCTAGTTCTTTCATCTTCAAAGTACTTTTACCCAGTCGGAAGCAGAGCCTGTAAGGAACCAACTGACAACCCCTCAAAAGCAGAGAGCTACTAAAAGATGTAGTACCAGCAACTGCACTCTAAACGAAAAACATCCCAAACAACTGAGCTGTCATGGTAAAGCGCAGTGAGTGGTATCTGCCCTGGACAATGTTAAAATCATCTACCACTTCTTTGCTTCCTTTTAGTCGCCTCTTACGACACGCAGGAAATACGTTAGGTCTATTCTAAAGCCCGTACTTACAGGGCCGCAATGTGGAATTAGGTTACCATCATTACTCATGAGGCGTTCCCAGATATATTTTCAACGAGTAACACAATATTTAATAAACAGTTTCCAACCGAATGGTATCTTGCACTTCGGACCAACGATGCAGTGATGTCAGAAAATGTTCTTTGTTCAAAACTTGAAAATGTGACAAAAAATTCCAATATCATTCATAAGACTGTGACAGAGTATCATAAAAAGTTGAATGAGAATTTCGTATTTCCTTCTGGTCCATATGGGATCCACTCGATTATATAGCAATCGTTCTTCACGCAAGAGCTTGAAGTGGAAATCTTAATACAGACTCTCAGAAAAAATCCGTCCAAATATGTTTTGCTGTGCATGGCTCGCCTCGACGGCGCGTTCTATTTGTGCCACATGCGTTGACCATTCGCGTTGTTGCGCTGTTTCAGAAGTTGAACCATATAGAACTTTTATAAGTCAAGAATAAAATGGCAATTTTGAGTCACTTGGCCGCAATGTACCGTTAATGTTACGCGAAAAAAGATTTCATTTTGTTAGATTTTCACTTGAAATATTTGAACTTGCCAGTAGTAAACCCGCTTCAATTTCCAAAAATTAGGCTGTGAACATGTCCTCTACCTCTCATCGGTTGCGACCATTTATTTTCAATGTTTGTCCTCTGTAGATTGAATTGAAAAAAAAAGTAAAGGTATATAGTAATCCTGAAACTTGTTTAATAAATACTGTTTAAAAACATTATTACTTATTATATTTCAATATTCAGCTCTCCAAGTAAGACCTTTGAATATTTCGAAGAGATGCTGCCGAACGGACTGTATAGAGTGAAGCAAAAACATGGTATCACATTTTTTAAAATTTTGTCAGGAATCAAATAAAGCAATAAAAAACCCGAGAAACGCGCTAAAAACGACATAGCGCTACATAAACATTCTTCTTTTTTGCTCAAAGAGAGATTTTATAGCGACGTGATCATGGGGTCAGCGTGTATTAGTCTATCGTGTAGCATTTTCAGTTCCCTGCTACAACATTGGAACTTTTCCACTTTTCATTTCTCCTCTGTACGCTTTACTTATGTCGTATCTTACTTGTCTGTCATACTATTTTTGTCAATCATAAGTCCATACATTATAAAAATAGTTGGTTGAATAATTCTCATAGATCTCCTGTTTTTGCTCAGCAGTCATGTGTCTGGTTATCTTTTTTGGTTAGCGAATAGAAGCGAATAGAAGCGTTAGCGAATACCTTGGTTCGAATCCGGTGAGGGGTGATTGTGGAGTTTAGTTTAAAGTTTGCTGGACACCTCGCCAGCTCACTGTGGTTCACGTAAGCTCTTTTTACGGCTTTCTTGGCTAACCAGGTTCACGAGTATCAAAAATGAGTGAATATTTATATCAAAACCTTAATCATAGTTCGATCTAGTATCTATACTCGAGAAATCGTGGTTGGCCATATGGTCGTGTCGTATTATAGGCTTACCTCTCCCACACAATAAAATGAAATAATACCTGACTACTCGAATGTTTACTATCTAACAACTCATCTGTATATTCTTATTCATGAGTATATGTTATGATTTTCATGAGAGCCTGCCTAACTACATATTCATAAGTTTTTTGTATGCTTTTATTACCATGCAATTATTTTTTTCAAGATATCATGCTTTTCATCGATTCCCAAATATTGAGTCCGGGTGGAGAAATGAACAATGCAGCTCTTTCTCAAGGTAAATATTTGTAGTAAAATAATATCAACAGACTTGTAATGTAGGCTACGATTACCGCGTTACACTTAACTCGGGCTGTCAAGTCGCCCCACGTTTTCAAGTCATTCAAAAATAACAAGAAATATTTTATTTTGTTAGATGGGAGACTCTCGTCTACTAATATGAGAGGCTCATATTAGAACAACTGAAAATGCAAGAGATCGGGTGTTGACTTCCTGAAAAAGATATTACTTATTTTATTAGGATTGAAAAAATATTAGTTTTATACAATTAGGGGTTTCTAAACCCCGGTGAGTAGTAACATGATTTCAATAACAGTGTTATTGTCTTTAGACATCGCACTGTTGAACGGAGAGGTCATCATGCTGAGCGACAGCAAGAATTATTTTATTGTCGCATTTTGCTCTCATGAAGGTATTATTTGAGATACGCAAACCAGTATTTTTTTTATTGAAATTCACTCTAAGCAAGACCGGGGGCAGGTCTCGGAGGGAGCCAACCAATGGCCACTCAATAGCAAAGATCAACTAAAAGATGTAATGCCAGCAACTGTACTCTAATGGGAAACATGGCAACCGCAACTGAACCATCATGGTAAAGTGAGTGGTGAGTGAGTGGTATCTATCCTGGCAATGGTAGTAGCATCAACCACTTCTTTGCTTCCCATTTGTCGTCTCTCATGACAAGCAGAATAAACGTTAGGACTATTCTAAACCCGTGCCTACAGGTTGTGTTTTAGTTAATGCCCCCTTATCGACGAAATCTTATTTTGAATCAGTGATTATTAAAATTTTTGATTAGATGATATTACGAACTAGTGTTGGCAACAAGTCACATCTCTTCGAGTCCTAAGTAAAATCGAAGGACACACGAGTTGCGAGTAGAAAATTCAAATTTATTCTCAAGCCAAGTGCGACTCCTGTAGAGCCATTGACTCGAGTCGTCTTAACACTGCTGCGAAAAACTGCGACTGTGGAGAATGAAAATTTGTGGAAGGGTGACAAAATGTTTTGGATTTTTACAAAGAGCAGAGAGACAAAGATATACAAAACACAGTGTAGACGTCTAAACCTGTCCTCATTTTCCATATCTGTAATATTATTTTCATTCTTAATCATTTCAGATGAATGGGTCGTTTGGTCTCATTTTACGTCTCCAGATCCAGACATGAAACAAGTTGATTTGATGTGGAATGATTTGATTGATCATGGAATCAATGCCAAGTTGTATCCATGTAAAGATGTTGACTGGGATTAAATTAAATCAAAATTAAATTTCACAGACAATATCATTAGATAAAATGAGGGAAAATACGTCAACAACTTTCGTCAATAAATTATAATTGTTTCTTTATCTTAATTCCTATATATGCCTCAAAATGGGCAGGATAATAATACTAAAATTTAAATTGCTCTGTTTTGGGTTATCAGTTTATTGCTTTTAGTTAAACAAAGACAAAAAACAAAAAATAAAGTTTTAAAAAAGAATTGTATGTAATGATGTAAACAGTAAAAACTTTCAAATTTGAATCGATTTTGGCGCAATTCAAGCAATAGACATAATGCATAGAAACAAGCCTGTAGGTCTGTAAGAAACGTTTTTGAAATTATACAATGATAAGGAAAGAACTATTAGATTCCCCAGCAGCGGTTCTGCATAGTGTAATTTCTACAAGCATCAGATAGAAATCTTTGTAAGGAATAAAGTTGATAAAAGTTAATCAAAGTTCAGCCTGGTGTGATCAATATCCCATGCCAAAATTTCTTGGTTTGTATCTATAAAGATAGAATATTTCAATTTTCCTCCTTTCATGTTTGTGTCAAAAATAAATAAGGCCGAACAACGCGATTCCGTATCCAGTGCGATAGTGCATGATCTGATTTCCTTTGCTAATTTATAAAAGATAATAAAAAAGGTATTGAAAAGGTTACAATTAAAAATTTTGCAAATAGTTTTTCTATGCGCGCTGGATTTTGTTCTTCGTAATCAGGAAGCAATCAGAAGTAGACCGATACTCCAAAATGAGTCGATATCGATACCACCGGTACTCAAAATCACCGTTACCGACCGATATCAATTTCACTTTACCGATACCCATGTCAAATAACTCCTGATTTAATAGTTTAGAGGTCGCAATAATTTCCGACAAATCGAACATGCCAGTATGACGTCATCGTCATCACATTATCTTAAAATAATCGGATTGTATTACAGTGAAATACCATTTCGCGATTTTTTCTATTTTTTAATGATTACTATGTCGCAACATTGTTTTCCGTCACAATGAAAGGGTTGACTAAATGCAATTCACGAAAAAAAATCGGAAGAATACATAAATTATCACGTTATATCATACACTAAAGGACGGAAAATATAATGCCTGTTGGAGCAAATTCCTTTGGATTTACTGGAGAGGGGGAGGAAATTTATTTCGATAAATGAAGTTGGCCTCAAGCATGATACTTGAGCGTCATGCAGGGTACCTAAAAAATGTCCAAATGTTCTGAAATAAACAAGTTAATTCATGGTAAGGTGATGGAAGCATTTGCTTTTTCAACACTCACAAGATTTATAATATTTGAAAACCATATATGCAATAGAGAGTATTAGTGAATAAAAATATGAATTAGGTCAACTGTTCTATGTACTATAATGCGATTGCGTAAATTGCCTCCGTTATCCTTTCAAAATATTTTGATTGTGATTATTTGTAGGCAGAATTGTAACGTTTATTGGACACGGTGATCGATCTTTGTCTGTGTGATCTTAAACAAATATCAGAATATCAAACAAATATCTCACAACTACCTTTCCTTCTAAATGCTACGTTTTCATATCTTGCGTGGCAAAAGCGTTTCGCTTAATACGTTTCTTTGTCAGACATACATCTTTTGAAACCGAAATTTAGAAAGATATACAAATTGGGATAAATTTATAGCACATTTCAGGTATTTTACGCCTTTTCTTCTTTGCCAGCAAAGTTATAAAAAAATTATCGTATTTCAGGGGCGATTTTTTGACTGGTTCTTGGCACTATGCTACGAAAACCCTATTTCACCTGCGACACCGGTTATGGCGTCATAATTCCATATTTCACCCTCAGCCGAGTTATGAAAATTCAATTTTATCGCTGATTTGATGCAAAAGGTTAGGAATTAGTTTAAGTAGTGTAGGGAATCTACATCTTTAATTTATCTGCTATAGTACTCGCACGCGTTCCAATTTGCGTGAACTGGCGTTAACTCTTCTAATCAACACAAACAAAAAGAGATCTTTTTAAGTGTTGTAATTTCACTTTCAATGCATTTTTCTCGAGAATGTTCAGCTAATAATAAATGTTCCGGAAATGCAATTACGCTGCCTTGTGCCCACACGCTCACCCAAACCCCCGGATAGAAGTTGTTGTGGCAAGTAGCTTAATAATGTTTCAATATTCGTTATGATTTTAAATTTAACATTCTATAAAAATCAGCTGATCATTCAACTGTACGTCTGTTATGTATTTTCGTAATCAATTTCAACCTCACCAATTTCACAATTATACGTGTTGCACAGATATGAAATGGTATTGAAATGTAAACAATAAACATCTTACTATGATATTTATATAACATATATACGAAATATGCGTTTAATGCAATATGCATTTGATTTTCGTTGACTTAGATCGAATAGTTCTATACAGTTAAGAATATACATTCGATAAATCAGACGATGCAATTATTTTTGCGTTTGGTAGTTTTTGTTGATGCCGTTGGAGTTACCTTAGTTTGGGGAGGGAAACTTCAGCAATGTAACCTTAGACCACCAAAATCTAAAATTAACTGGGAGAGAGTAAGTTGTTATTATAATTTTTAAAAAGCGGTTTTGTGTTAAATACGAATATGAAACTTTTATTTTTTCTATAATTCTCTAACAGTAATGAAGTCGAGATATTGACTCGGTGAAGCAAAACTGGACGCGCCAACTGACCAAACGGTCGGGAAAATTTGTACAAACATGTTTTGTTAAGCTTGTGTTCTGAAAGATGAGGTGGGAGTCTGAACGCCGCCTCTGATAGTTTGATTACTAGTGCTTTTGTAGTAATAGATTTCCTGATTTCGGTTAAGGGGATAAGTAGTAATGAAAAAGTCACTATCTATATGTGAATAATATTGTTCCTATTGTTGATTCGAATTTTCATCGATTCGGTTTTGCCCAGCCCTAAGTGCATTGAGTGGTATTTGCCCTGGGCGCTGATAAAACATCAACCACGACACGCAGGAAATACTTTAAGATGTGTGCGCAATGGCCAAGTGATTACCATGTTGGAATCGCAGGTTGAATGTCTCGGGTTGGGGGTCACGGCGAGTCCGGCTCGTTTTTCCCCGCCCATCATACCACCAAGGGGGTAATAATTTGAATAGGCTAAGCCAAACTGGCAAAAGTCATTTATTTCCAACAAGTGTTCTTTCTCGTCTATAAGTGACCACCGGTACAGGGCTTTGGTCAAGTTGATTCACTCCAAAATGTGTCTAAAAAAACTATACTAAAGTTTGTGAACTTTTGTCCCCCTCCCAAATTTTACAACAACAAAAACTCTTCTTCCCGACAGTTTCCTACAGAGTGGTATCAAGCACTTCATACCAACGATGCAGTGATGTCACAGACTGTTCTTTGTTCAAAACTTGAAAATGTGACAAATATTTCGGACGAGATTCATATGACTGTGACAGAGTATCATGAAAAGTGAGTATAACCCTCCATACTTATTTCTAATATCTAGAACACAAAACAACAGCATTGTACCTCTGTAGTTCGATCAACTTCAAACAATTTGTCAAGGCGATATTGATATAGCCCAAAAAAAAATAGTTGCAAGGCCTTTAGTCTAGTATTAGCCAGCGAAGGATCGCGCCGCTGAGGCTTGTTGAAACTGCCTGTGACCAAGGCTGGTAGTACGGTACGGTACGGTACGAAGTTCGGTACGGTACGATTGAATTTTCCGGTACGATAGTACGGTACGATTCATTTTTCAATTTTCGTACTTGGTACGGTACGAAGTTCGGTAAATGGGGCGCTGATAATATAAATTGCGCCTATCAAAGAACTTTTAACGAAAGGGCAAATTTAAAATGATTAAAAGCGGCGCAAGTATGGTAAGAAAAATGGAACTGATTTACTTGAGCGGATTAGATGAGCTATGTCGTACGTATATCGGTTTTACTGCAGTGGCGTAAAACTTTGTGATTGCGTGGAAATGCATATAGGCCGCTGATTTATACGTCTTATTCTGAATGCATTTTTCTGTAATAACGAAAGTTGTGATAGCCCAATTAAAATCGACAAGATAAGCAGCATTCATAATACTAAAAATCACCGTGTAGTTTCTGAATTTATCGTTAGCATCGCCGATGTGCTTTGACCAGTTTTTATTTAAAATTCACAATGGCGTAGGAAGCACTGCCCGAATATGCCAACTACAGTGGCGGATCCAGAAAAAAATTTAGGGGGCAAACATTTTTTCCAACACGCAAACATAGGCTTTCAAATTCACAAAAAGATTAGGCTGCCGGAGCCGCGCAAAATTTTATTGAGAACGAAACAAAAATACATGTTTTAAGAGTGAAATAAACATTACCAGACAGAAAAATGTACCTAAGCGCCGGAAGCCCACTGAATTTTTTGTAAAAATTGAATAAAAATTCTCACTTTAAATGCTATGAAATATACAAAATTAATCAGGGAAAAATATTGCGCAATGCAGTTGCGCGAAAATTTTATGACAATTAAATTAAAAACTCTCTCCCCCTGACCAACTATGCAACTAAGTCAACCAGTTACCACCGCTAACGATTTGTTTGTACTCTGACACGCAGAAGTATATTATCAGAGCAGAAACATCAGAATATAAAGATATATTTAGGCTGTTTTGAGTCGAGTGTTAGATGATGCTCATCTTAATTAGAAGATATATTTTGTAAAACAAAATAGCCAAGTCACGATATAGACAACGAGGCATGTCGGGGATACGTCTGCCTGGTATTAAAAAATAAATAGCATTATTCAATAATATGAAGAGAACGTAAATTGCACCAGAAATACCAGATGCACAAATGTACAATGACAATGTTCTCATAACCATGCCTTCGAATGAGACCGCACCAAAACTCATGTGTGGTGCACAACGAACATTCTTTTGTCGAGAGAGAATTTCTTGTGACGACACAATGCTGCTAATATGCTAAATATTGCTTCATGTCAGATTTTTTCGCGAAAACTGTGCTCATCCCACCACTATTTATCACCACCGGTCTACCATTCTCTTATTATGCGCAATGTGAACAATGATATTGGGGTGACATATGCTTAGTTATGTCCATGTTTTACTGTGCTGGATTTTAAACCAGATAGCATAAAACTGCATCACCTTGATGTAAGATGTTGGTGACGTTTCTTGCGGTGGCCAGATCTTACAAATAAGGCGGATTTGGACATTGGTAGTTGGTACGGTTCGAAATTGCTGCCCAGCGAATCGTACCTGTTTTCGTACTAGTACGAAATTTAGTACGATAAATGGAAAATATTAATCGAACTTAATATCGTACTGGTACGAAGTTCGGTACGATGTACGAAAAAAATAATATCGTACGGTACGGTACGGAAAATTTTCGAAAAGTACGGTACGAAGTTCGGTACGAAATTATTTTGCTGGTTCGAATTACGATAAAAATTTCGTGCCGTACCGTACTGCCACCCTTGCCTGTGACTCATGCTCGGAGATATCGAAATTCTTATCGGGAAAGTAGTCGTGTGTGGTAGTGCCCTATTCCCACCCATGATACTCCCACCCTCATTTATTACCAGTAATCAAAGACTTCTGCCTGGTTTATGCCAGAGTCGTCCGGTGATGGCAACCTAGTTTTTTTTTCAAACTAGGTAACCAAAGTATAATTAAGTTTTAAACTAGGTAACCTAACCTAGTATTACTAGGTGACCTAATTTCACTTTTCAAACTAGGTAGTACTTTAATGAAAGATCAGGTGAACTCGATAATAATTGGTGGGCTGCATCCAATGCAGTTTTAATAGATTTGAAGAATAAAATCACCGAATAGTTCATTTCAAAAGCTCTTTTGTAATGGGATTATGATTTACCTACTCTTTTAATACTGGGTGCGTACGTAAATTTACCTTCTACCCCTAGTGGATTTGCTAGGTAATATATCAAACGGATATAAAGTCAGTAAAAGTTAAAAGTCAGGTAAGTTATATATTATTAGAACTAGGTAAAAGTACTTTGAAAATTAACTCGGTAAACTATGTACATATACTAGGTGAACTGGGTAGTTTTACCAAAAAATGCCAACATGAGTCGTGAGGTCATGCAATATGAAAAGGGATAAGGGTTTTCCTTTAATTGTGCGTATACATGTTTTCGTCAGGTATGGATAACTGATGGATCGCGCCGCCGAGGCGCGGGCCATCTGTGACTCATGCTTGGCAAATTTGATATCATGATTGAGAATGATCATTATATCCGTTAAAAATAACACAATAAGTTCCACTCGTGCCAAATTGTACGATGGGGTCGACTTATGAAGTCAAAACGTACAACTGAAATACTATTAATGACTCGACTAGGCCGAAATCTTCATAAATTTGCAATTGACTATTTCCCGAATGTCTTTTATATATCCAGATCACAGAAAAGTACTTTTGAGGTTATTCTTCAGGTGAAGAAGAACGGGTTGTTCAGAAGCAAGAAAGGAAACGGTATTTAATTTACAAGTTTTGTAGAATTAAAGTTGGAACATAAATATATAAACATAACATACATGAAAATATTAGCCGCCTACATAACTCAGCGTTGAAAGCTCTCGTTTCAAATATTGACCCTACTATATTATAACTTAAGCTTTGATGAATCTCAACTATAAATTTTGCTTAAAAAATTACTTACATTAAAATTTACGTTAATATGGAGCAAACCCATCGGCCAGTAATATACAAAAAGAGCAACTGCACTCAACAGAAAACATCTTTGACGAAACTGAACCTTTATAATAAAAGGCACTGGTGAGCTGTATTTCTACTAATTTCGGTTTTATTTAAAAATGATCAGAAAATCTTCCATCCACTCTCTTGAAAATACAAGCATAAATAAACAAAAAAGTATATAGGATCTCATCTCACCTATAACTGCTAAGTGTATTTGTATAGTGCTTTGGCGCGGTATGCTACTCGCGCCACGAGGCGCGGTCCATCCGTGGCTCATGCTCGACACACTAAAATTTATGATTGGGTAATGAAAAAAATATATGACATCTATATAACGGGCATAGTCGGATAGATTATGTGCTATGATCTTGTTCAAAAGGCAATAATTTCAGTTTATTCATTTGGCGACATTCGTTTTAAGATGACAAGTCTGTCATTGATTCTCAAGCTTTTGATTCGAATGGAATGTTGAACCCAGAAGCTCTCAAGATAGGTAAGAATATTATGTTTTTTGTACATGTACCAAAGTAAATTTACTTTAGGATATGGATCCAAAACTATAAAAAATGACTTTTTTGCCAATTATAAGCTATCAACTGACCGTTCTGGTGAGGAAATTAACGTAATGGGTTTTGGATTTGAAATACACTTTGTCTAACATTAAGAACTAATAGGAAAAATTCCCAAATCATGTTTTGCTTGTTTTGATATTTGAAAAAGTTGTAATAGACTAATTTTGTAAGTGTCCTTTTTCATAATTACTTATGATAATTTTCGCTTTTTCAGATATGGCGATTCTATCCAGCGAGGTAGTTTTTCTGAGTGACAACCAGAATTATTTCATCTACGCCCTTTGCTCTTTTGAAGGTATTCTTTGATACGATTATAATCAAACGATGTTTGATAATGACAAAGCGAAGCGATCATTACGACACTTTGTGAAATGAGTGGCTTCACTGTGACGTAATGCCATTTTTTTACAAGTGGCCGCCTCCTAACAGCATGAATGTTAACTACTATAAGGCTGTGCGTCAACAGCATTACCTTCGTGTAAACGTCTCGTGTAATTGAGTTACGAAATCTCGTGGATAAACAGCGATATATCAAAAATACTCCGATTGAAAACTAGGTTATAAAAGTTTTCTATTCATTGCTGCAGCGGGCCAGTGGTGACGAATTCCATTTTTTGAATAGCTCGGTTTCGAAAGCTATCTTGCATTCAAAATATCATATTAATATGCCATTGTGTTCATCACACATGTTTTCTGAGCCAGTGCTTACGTATTCAGATTAGGTAATGAGAAAATAAACCCGATGTACCAGGTAGGTACTCTGGTGGCGCAACTCCAGTGGAAAAATTGTCTCAAGTTCTCAGCGCAATATTGCTTTTTGTATACGTTTCTTGCCTTGATTTCAAAACATTGACTTACATCTGGTAACAACTAACGCTGATCTTAATTGATCCCTTTTTCAAGGTGAATGGACAGTTTGGACACATTTTCGCACCCCATATCCTGATATGAAGCAAGTAAGTCTGATGTGGAATGATTTGATTGACAATGGAATCAACGTTAAGCTGTATCCATGTCGCAATGTGGGCTGGGATTGAATTTATTAGAATGGACACAAAAAGGAAAGATTATGTTATGTATGGAATGATATTATATTCTTAAAATGGAAAATGGCACTATGTTATAGAGTTTAACCCGTATTCCCCAATCCTCATACCACGCAGAGTCTGCTCGCTCGCGGTTTTGCCTGACCCCGACAGTCGGACTCGTGGGTTTATTGACGGCGGCGTGAGGCTACCTACGATTATAAAGCAGGGATAGATAGATTCAGTCAATCAGAAAGAATAATGCTACTATCCCTCCGTATCCCATAACACGTTGGTACAGATTTAAACTTGGATGGTAATGTTAGAGAAATAAAGCAAGTAGCCACCACGTAACTACACGGGATAAAGGACTAAATGACAATACTTAACAAGCGAACAAAATGCCAACTCTTAATATTAAAAACAGCAGCGGCTACATAGAAAAACGCATTAGCCACCCTTTATCACTGGGAACACTTAACTTTGAACATTAGCTTAAAACCGCGACTAGAGAAACCAGTTCACAAGTGTCGTTCATCAATCTGGGAAATGTTTAAACAACCAATTTTAATTCCGTTTGGTCCCTGATAATGGGATTTAGGATATAACGACGATATGTGATTACCAGTATTTTAATACCTGAATGCGATAAGATTTACTGAAATTTTTTTCGATGGCTGTCGCCGCGAACTGATGTAAACATTAGGTCTCGGGAATTTGTAAAGAGTATGACTATCGGTAATTTTGATTATCGCTGGCATTGGTACATCCCTAATTCAAACTTGGCACAAGTTAAATTAACAGTATAGTGAAAAAATGAAATTATAAAATTTAAGGAACCTTGTCGTATTTATTATATTCATGGAGGTTCCAAGCCAGTCTCTCCGTCATTCATTGAAAGTTTCATAAAATATAAATGTGCGGGAAGCGGGAATATTCAAAAACACTATGATTATGACATTACAAATGTACGCCGCAGGTGAAAAGCTCCTCAATTTTTTGAAAAGTTAGTAACATCAACTTAAACTAGCTGATGATTCGGGATATGGCAGCATCTAGTTAAAAACAGCATCTGCACAACAAGAAGAAAACACTCCGAAAGAACAAAACAGCCCTATTAGATGATAAAAGCATCTTGAGAGCCCATTTACCACCTCGCTCAGTATTGTTGCTAGTATAAAACTGTGCACGCCACTCTCTCGTGATTTTTTGCTACTCGCTTCTGAACACAGACCAGTTCGAGAATAAAGCAAAAGCGTCAGTTGACAAACATGGACTGTACTAGACTCGAAGGGGAAAAAATAATTGTAGTTTGCACACACACTTTTATTTTAGCTGAATTATCAGAATACTGCAATCCATAGCTAGTATTGAAGTTCCGCTTCATTCTGCTAGTTTTTGTATGTATTAGTTTTTGTATGTATTATTGCGTACTAACGTCGAACACCCGACCACAGACCTCAGGGTAAGTACAAAGCAACTACAACGAAAACTATTTATTTATACAATGGAAACTACTAATGAACCCAGACCAATCAGGAATATTATTTTGCCAAGAAACAGTCACAGATGGAACGCATTTGGGCAGTGCGATTCATCGGCGACTCATACTTAACAAAAGATGTTTGGAAAAGAAATATCTACCTGGGATTACCTGACGAACTACTACAGCATAGAGAAATTCAAGAAATTAGAGACTTTCAGCCAGTGAACTTGGATGCTAAAAAGAAACCCGCAGTAGGCTACACCACATACTGCTAGCAGAGTAAATAATAAGCTTAGGAAAATAGCGATAGATTTACCACTAATACAACGATCACATGTCATAGCCATTGATGTATCTTCTAACGTCAGAAATACATTTTGCGATGGACTGTCAATGTTCTGTGATTTATGTACAAAAATGACTGTATTCATATGAAAATTTCCATGCACGTCGCTTAAGATACGGAATTTCCTCCAAATTGGCATGTAGACATTGACAAACATCCTCAGCATTATTCAAGGTTCGAATGGAACTGTTAAATAATTGCAGTTTAAATATAAATAATGACGCTAACGGGAAAATTACACAATTTTCAGTGTCACAAGGGCGAAAATTTTGTTGCTTTTGGGACCGCGCTTCATGTCCCCCAAAACGCGGAAGTGCACACACACTATTGAGCGAAATTAAGACAACCGACAACTTTAATATAAGATTCCGATTCCATACCTAATTCGGAGAGTATCCAACGAAGGGAGCTTTCTACATATCACGTGAATCACATCATTGTTTTCGCTTTGAATCAAATAGAACCCGTCAAATTCTATCTGAGTCAAAATATAATAAATTAGTTTACCTTGTATTTCCTTCAGTACTGGAGCTGAAATTGAATGTTATAATAAAATATTTTCAACTTTGTATAATGAAATATTGATTTTACAATATTTTTCATATTTCATATCAACAACCCACGAATCTACCAACGCATAGAATCATATTCCGCGATATGTCGAAAACTTGTTCACAGTCGGTCATAGAACTAACTAAGGCTGAGCAATTCGATTCTGTGATCCGAAGCACAAATTATTCGAAAATCGTGAATCGTTCGTGGGAACAAAAATTTGCTACATAAAATGGAATTTTCATTTTTAATGAAAAAATGCTGACCAAAATCGATTGCATTTTGTCGTTAAAAAACGGGAGTCTAACTACAAATTTCTTGATTGTCATAATAGAGACAAGCTGTAATAATGAAACTGAAATATTTGTTCATGTTTTGTTTTATAGCCACTTCTTGGAGTGGGTCACCCTGTCTCCAAGGCCCTGTAACAGCGGCCACTTATAGACGGACAGGGTTATAATTACTGGAAAGACATGATCTTTTTCTGTTCGGCTTAGCCTACCCAAGTTATTACACCCTGGGTTGAGTGGTGGGCATGGATAAGCCAGCCGGACTCGTCGGGGCTCGAACCCAAGATCTCCAACTTGCGATGGTAACATGTTCAACTACTGGGCCATCGCGCCCACTGTTTAAAAGAATTAGTGATTCCAACAGATTAGAAAAAAAATTACTGAATAAGATGGGAATTCCAAATGATTAGGTTTTACCCAGCCTTAATGTCAACAGACAATATGCAATGTAAATCGGTCATAAAATTTCCTTTTGTCGTTCGCGATCGAACAATTTAACAACACGCGGTACCTTGGAATATAATAGATCCAGTCCATGATCCATAATCCCGAGAGGTTATTCCATGTTGAGTTGACCCTGAATAACTTTTCATTCCATCAATCTTCCAAATTTTACCAACTACTATTTGTCCAGCTGTTTATAATGGTCATAATGAAAGGTATTTATGGCAAAGTTATTGGAATGTTCTCCCATTGCGTTAAATATTAAAGATTGCACACGCGAGAGTTGATTTGCAGATGCACAAGGCATTTGCGGTAGTTCCCCTGAAAACTTTGGAATTTCCGCGCACCCCAAACACGCAAGTTTTATATGGAAATAACAATTTGATTCGAGTGAGAGGTAATCATGAATGGAATCTGCGTTAACAGAACAATAACTTAGCTAGTGACAATTTCTTACAGACATGTTCGCTTGAGTAGCGTCTGCTTCAACTTACGGGAATTTTCGTAACGCAGCTTCATTTTTATTGTAATCTTCCCAGACAGATATTTTCAAAACGATGCTTGGTTAAGGATGAGTTACTGATATATCGCCTTGCTAAAGTGGGTTTCGTTTGTGGTTAATGCCTGACAAAATTAGATTTCTTCCAGAGTACGATGTATCGCAACTTGATTCAAGCAGAACGCCGCGGCAGCTCTGTCAGTCAAGAAAAATACAAGACTTGCCTTCCAAAATTCCTTCGTGTATTGCAGCAGCGCATATGCTGGAATCATCAGTATATATTCCTGTTCCCCACACACTGTACGTAGCGGTATCACAATCAGGGGGGCAGATAACAAAGGTAACAACACTTGAAAACGATCTTGCGTTAGTGTTGCAGGAGATATTTGGAGTTTTCTGATTTTCTAAAGCACATAAAGTTGGCATTTAAATTTATGTACTGAAAAATGTTTAGGTGAAACTTTCATACAATATTACACGAGCAATTGGATGGAAAATTAGGAAATTTCATCGTCAAGTTCCTTAGTTGAGAAATCAATTAATCGTTTATAAAACAATAATATTTTTTTCACGATAATATAGTGTTTTAACTGATGAAGCGCAACGTCGGGACACTGTTAATCCATCTTTGTCTCACTCTCGGCAATATTAGATTCAAATTTTTTTATAGTTTGTTTTTAGCAAGTGGTGCTTGAAGGAGCTAACTAACGAACTAATAACAAAGACCTTCTACAAGATATAGTACCATCAAGTGCAATTGGAATGGAATATATTCTATACAGAACTAAATTACCATGGTTATCAGGGCAACCAGTCTAACAAATGCAAATTACACAAATAAATATAAAGGATGTGCAACGTATAACAAGGTAACCCTACATACATATTCTACGTGATGTCAGAATCAAAGTCTTACCAACAACATTTTCTGAAAAAAAAAAAAAAACATTGGATTGTATTATTCAAAGTTAGGCGAGATAGAAGTATAGAAGAATGAAGATATCAGATTCCAGTCCCGGCTTGTCAGCTTGTTCACCCGATTCCTAAGCTATGCCGACCACTCAACTCAGGGTGTATAACTTGGGTAGGTGTTCCAAAACCGGAAAACCATATCTCTACAACAGACCTAAACCCGTTCGTCTACACATGTTCGCAAGGTGATCCACTCAAATATGGGACTATAAAAAATCGTTAAAGAAAAAGAAAAATTTAATTGAAGAAAATGTTAAAACGGAATATTACCAAAGAATCCAAATCCCAAAACTAAAATCCAAATTAATAATAAATTCAGTTTGTATATTAGATCCACACAAATGGATTTTTATATATAAGCAAGGTATCCTGGATTGAAATCGTGTTACTCACCGGTAAATTGAAATGATCCACTCCAACTTCCATAACTTTCCGATGTTATTCCATTTCTAATTGATGCTTCATAACTATTTCTTCCACCAGATTTCCAAAATTCAACTTCACCTCCTTGGTTAGCTAAATAAAGAGAGAATTATAAGGGAAGTTGGTATTGTGAAATCAAGATCCCTAGAGCTATTCAAAGTAAGATCCCAGAAACATCCGAGAGAAACTGTGATCAACTGAATGGAACAAATAATCAAAGGTACTAAACCAACATTAATATTCTATCGTGAACTGTAATGGAAACATGCACTAAAGCTCTTTGAAATCGTCAAGATATATATACTAAGACCGGTGTCATACTTTTATAACAATGTTAAAGTTTGCTTATATGTTTCGCACTTTTTTAAAAACCGTGCTTTTCATAACACAAGCAGATCATCATGATGGGCTTTGACAGAGAGCGTAACTTGTACGCAAAAGACGTAAGAAGGTATTTAAATTCCATCAGATCAAAACGTGATAACTTTCTAGAAATATCTGAAATATGGAGAACTTTTTTGGCAGCTAGAGTCAAGCTGCTTCCAGTAATCTTGATGGAACATCCATTTCAATGTGCCACAATATATCCACGTTTACCATTGATTTCTTGCAAGATTAAGGAACAATTTACCTGTAATAATTCCACTATGAATAGCAGCAGCACAAATATAAGAATCATCAGAATATACCATGGTTCCCCATAATCGGGGAGATTCAGAGTCGCATCCGCTAGGACATGTAACAACCCTGTGATTTTCACTGTACGAGTTCGCTCGAGTTGTGCATAATATCGTATCTGTAAAAATATCTCAAACTATTTTTTTCTTGGAAAAATTAAAGCGGTAGAAAATTTGTGGTGAATATTTATTTTAGATTTATTACATAGATAAAAATATTACCAGCAGCTTTGT
The DNA here is from genome assembly GCA_963675895.2 of Styela plicata. Classification (NCBI taxonomy): domain Eukaryota; kingdom Metazoa; phylum Chordata; class Ascidiacea; order Stolidobranchia; family Styelidae; genus Styela; species Styela plicata. Next base: position 2,042,419 of record OZ023146.1, read on the forward strand.
TTATTTCTGAAAAAAAATTGAAACGTTAAAAATAAATAAAGCACAGAAAAGAGAAAAAAGAGCGTTTCTCAAAATTTCTGAATATAACTACCATAATAACTTGTGACTTTTGTTTCTGCATAAAGGCACTTACATATTATTATATATTTTCACCATGTTAAAAAATGTTTCATCCAATCCATCGAATTTTCTACGTGGTCTATATGTTGATTTAATTCTAACATTTTACTTAGAAAAATGAATTGCAATTAACGCAATCGACTTGTGGATCAGGTTTGAGAAATGTTGTTAATTGCAGCACACAGAGGAATACGTAATATTTAGGAAATTTTTAATTTGTTGACATCGCGTAATGTGGAATTTTATACAAAAGCAGTAAATTTAGGCTGAATTTATATATATCAACCATTTTAATTAGGTTTGCTTAGAGTAAGGTATTAAGGAATAATCAGGAGACGCCGGGAAGCTAAGAAAATTCAGATCGTGTAGCAGGAATCCAAGTCGTCTATGCCAACATTTCCATATTGCAATACAAATGGAACGTGTGCACAAATTTTGAATGGTGTAGCCATATTGTATTTCAGCATCTTTTGTTGATGTTGATCGCAACCAGTTCGAATCAGGAACTGGGTAATATGGTCGTCGACAAGCGGAGGGCACATGTATATTTGTAAATGGAGAAAAGTTTTACAAATTTGTACTCACCGTTAAATTGAAATGATCCGCTCCAACTGCCATAACTTTTTGATGTTATTCCGTTTTTAGTTGATGCTGCATAAGTATTTCTTCCTTCAGATTTCCAAAATTCAACTTGACCTCCTTGGTTAGCTGAATAAAGTATTTTAATCGTTTTCATAACGCAAATTTTTTTGATAGCTTTCTAGCAGCATTCGAAAACGAGCAAAGCTTTTCACCCACTAGAATTGAGCTGCCTCCCAGTAAATTCAACGGGACATAAGCAATAATTTACCTGTTATTACTCCATCATGAATAGCAGCAGCACAAATATAAGAATCATCAGTATATATTATGGTTCCCCATAATCTGGATGATTCAGAGCTGCATCCACTAGGACATATAACCATCATGTGATTTCCACCGAATGAGTTTGCTTGAGTTGTACATAATATCGTATCTGTAACATACATTTTAAATGAATTATTATTATTGAGTATAAGTTTTTTTTTTACCGTGAATATCCTTTTAGATTTAAAATTTAGATAAAAATGAATATTGTTATGAAAAGCAATATTTGCTTCTGAAAAAAAAAATTAATTAAGATAGAAATCAATAAAGCACAGAAAAAAATAGCATCTCAGAAAAAATAAACCTATTTTGACCATCTCATTGTGTTTCTGAAAAGAATTTGGTTGATAACATATATATGCCAACGTTCTTGAAAAAAAGATGAATTACAGTTGGAACAATCGACTTGTCAGAAATGTTTGGGATGAGATCGGTCAGATCAAGGAGCAAGATGAGATCCGTTTTAAGTTTCCCAGGCTTGCACAATTATTTACCGTCTATATACAATATTTGCGTTTGCTAATTTGAGAAAAAGCAATTATAGCCTAAACTTAAAAGTATACAGGTAGTCATTTATAATACCAGCAAATGTAATTTAAACAATTCTTACCGACAGCATCGGTGGATTCTGGAAAGGAATTTTTAAGACAATTTTAATTTTTACATACAAATAACACTTCATCAGATTTTCTACGTTGTCAATATGTTGGTTTAATTTTACCATTTTACTTAGAAAAATGAATATCAATTAACGCAATCGTCTTGTGAATCAGGTTTGAGAAATGTTGTTAATTGTAGCACACAGAGGAATACGTAATATTTAGGAAATTTTTAAGGGGAGAAATTTTTAATTTGGTGACGTCGCGAATGGTAAATATTATACAAAAGCAGTAAATTTATGCAGAATTTATTTTATATATAATATTCATTTTAATTAGGTTTACTTAGTATAAGGCATTAGGGAATAACCAGGAGACGCCGGAGAGTAAAGAAAATTCAGACCGTGTAGCGGGAGTCCAAGTCGTTTATGCCAACATTTCGATGTTGCAATACAAATGGAACGTGTGCACAAAGTTTGAATGTTGCAGCTATAATGAATTTCAGCATCTTTTTCGCAACTAGTTCGAATCAAAAATTGAGTAATATGGTCGTGGTAAAGCGGAGGGCACATGTATATTTGTAAATGGAGAAAAGTTTTACAAATTTGTACTCACCGTTAAATTGAAATGATCCGCTCCAACTGCCATAACTTTTTGATGTTATTCCGTTTTTAGTTGATGCTGCATAAGTATTTCTTCCTTCAGATTTCCAAAATTCAACTTGACCTCCTTGGTTAGCTGAATAAAGTATTTTAATCGTTTTCATAACGCAAATTTTTTTGATAGCTTTCTAGCAGCATTCGAAAACGAGCAAAGCTTTTCACCCACTAGAATTGAGCTGCCTCCCAGTAAATTCAACGGGACATAAGCAATAATTTACCTGTTATTACTCCATCATGAATAGCAGCAGCACAAATATAAGAATCATCAGTATATATTATGGTTCCCCATAATCTGGATGATTCAGAGCTGCATCCACTAGGACATATAACCATCATGTGATTTCCACCGAATGAGTTTGCTTGAGTTGTACATAATATCGTATCTGTAACATACATTTCAAATGAATTAATATTATTGAGTATAGGTTTATTTACCGTGAATTTCCTTTTAGATTTAAAATGTAGATAAAAATAAATAATGTCATGAAAAGCAATATTTGCTTCTGAAAAAAAAAATAAATAAGATAGAAATCAATAAAGCACGGAAAAAAATAGCATCTCAGAAAAAATAAACCTATTTTATCCATCTCATTGTGTTTCTGTAAAGAATTTGGTTAATAACATATATATGCCAACGTTCTTGAAAAAAAGATGAATTACAGTTGGAACAATCGACTTGTCAGAAATGTTTGGGATGAGATCGGTCAGATCAAGGAGCAAGATGAGATCCGTTTTAAGTTTCCCAGGCTTGCACAATTATTTACCGTCTATATACAATATTTGCGTTTGCTAATTTGAGAAAAAGCAATTATAGCCTAAACTTAAAAGTATACAGGTAGTCATTTATAATACCAGCAAATGTAATTTAAACAATTCTTACCGACAGCATCGGTGGATTCTGGAAAGGAATTTTTAAGACAATTTTAATTTTTACATACAAATAACACTTCATCAGATTTTCTACGTGGTCTATATGTTGATTTAATTCTAACATTTTACTTAGAAAAATGAATTGCAATTAACGCAATCGACTTGTGGATCAGGTTTGAGAAATGTTGTTAATTGTAGCACACAGAGGAATACGTAATTTTTAGGAAATTTTTAAGGGGAGAAATTTTTAATTTGGTGACGTCGCGAATGGTAAATATTATACAAAAGCAGTAAATTTATGCAGAATTTATTTTATATATAATATTCATTTTAATTAGGTTTGCTTAGTATTAGGCATTAGGGAATAACCAGGAGACGCCGGAGAGTAAAGAAAATTCAGATCGTGTAGCAGGAGTCCAAGTCGTTTATGCCAACATTTCGATGTTGCAATACAAATGGAACGTGTAAACAAAGTTTGAATGTTGCAGCTATAATGAATTTCAGCATCTTTTTCGCAACTAGTTCGAATCAAAAATTGAGTAATATGGTCGTGGTAAAGCGGAGGGCACATGTATATTTGTAAATGGAGAAAAGTTTTACAAATTTTTACTCACCGTTAAATTGAAATGATCCGCTCCAACTGCCATAACTTTTTGATGTTATTCCGTTTTTAGTTGATGCTGCATAAGTATTTCTTCCTTCAGATTTCCAAAATTCAACTTGACCTCCTTGGTTAGCTGAATAAAGTATTTTTATCGTTTTCATAACGCAAATTTTTTTGATAGCTTTCTAGCAGCATTCGAAAATGAGCAAAGCTTTTCACGCACCAGAATTGAGCTGCCTCCCAGTAAATTCAACGGGACATAAGCAATAATTTACCTGTTATTACTCCATCATGAATAGCAGCAGCACAAATATAAGAATCATCAGTATATATTATGGTTCCCCATAATCTGGACGATTCAGAGCTGCATCCACTAGGACATATAACCATCATGTGATTTCCACCGAATGAGTTTGCTTGAGTTGTACATAATATCGTATCTGTAACATACATTTCAAATGAATTAATATTATTGAGTATAGGTTTATTTACCGTGAATTTCCTTTTAGATTTAAAATGTAGATAAAAATAAATAATGTCATGAAAAGCAATATTTGCTTCTGAAAAAAAAAATTAATCAAGATAGAAATCAATAAAGCACAGAAAAAAATAGCATCTCAGAAAAAATAAACCTATTTTATCCATCTCATTGTGTTTCTGTAAAGAATTTGGTTGATAACATATATATGCCAACGTTCTTGAAAAAAAGATGAATTACAGTTGGAACAATCGACTTGTCAGAAATGTTTGCGATGAGATTTGTCAGACCAAGGAGCAAGATGAGATCCGTTTAAAGTTTCCCAGGCTTGCACAATTATATACCGTCTATATACAATATTTGCGTTTGCTAATTTGAAAAAAAGCAATTATAGCCTAAACTTAAAAGTATACAGGTAGTCATTTATAATACCAGCAAATGTAATTTAAACAATTCTTACCGACAGCATCGGGGGATTCTGGAAAGGAATTTTTAAGACAATTTTAATTTTTACATACAAATAACACTTCATCAGATTTTCTACGTGGTCTATATGTTCGTTTAATTTTACCATTTTACTTAGAAAAATGAATTGCAATTAACGCAATCGACTTGTGGATCAGGTTTGAGAAATGTTGTTAATTGCAGCACACAGAGGAATACGTAATATTTAGGAAATTTTTAATTTGTTGACATCGCGTAATGCCGAATTTTATACAAAAGCAGTAAATTTAGGCTGAATATATATTTATATATATCAACCATTTTAATTAGGTTTGCTTAGAGTAAGGTATTGAGGAATAATCAGGAGACGCCGGGAAGGTAAGAAAATTCAGATCGTGTAGCAGGAATCCAAGTCGTCTATGCCAACATTTCCATATTGCAATACAAATGGAACGTGTGCACAAATTTTGAATGGTGTAGCCATATTGTATTTCAGCATCTTTTGTTGATGTTGATCGCAACCAGTTCGAATCAGGAACTGGGTAATATGGTCGTCGACAAGCGGAGGGCACATGTATATTTGTAAATGGAGAAAAGTTTTACAAATTTTTACTCACCGTTAAATTGAAATGATCCGCTCCAACTGCCATAACTTTTTGATGTTATTCCGTTTTTAGTTGATGCTGCATAAGTATTTCTTCCTTCAGATTTCCAAAATTCAACTTGACCTCCTTGGTTAGCTGAATAAAGTATTTTTATCGTTTTCATAACGCAAATTTTTTTGATAGCTTTCTGGCAGCATTCGAAAACGATCAAAGCTTTTCACACACTAGAATTGAGCTGCCTCCCTGTAAATTCAACGGGAAATAAGCAATAATTTACCTGTTATCACTCCATCATGAATAGCAGCAGCACAAATATAAGAATCATCAGTATATATTATGGTTCCCCATAATCTGGACGATTCAGAGCTGCATCCACTAGGACATATAACCATCATGTGATTTCCACCGAATGAGTTTGCTTGAGTTGTACATAATATCGTATCTGTAACATACATTTCAAATGAATTAATATTATTGAGTATAGGTTTATTTACCGTGAATTTCCTTTTAGATTTAAAATGTAGATAAAAATAAATAATGTCATGAAAAGCAATATTTGCTTCTGAAAAAAAAAATTAATCAAGATAGAAATCAATAAAGCACAGAAAAAAATAGCATCTCAGAAAAAATAAACCTATTTTGACCATCTCATTGTGTTTCTGAAAAGAATTTGGTTGATAACATATATATGCCAACGTTCTTGAAAAAAAGATGAATTACAGTTGGAACAATCGACTTGTCAGAAATGTTTAGGATGAGATTGGTCAGACCAAGGAGCAAGATGAGATCCGTTTAAAGTTTCCCAGGCTTGCACAATTATATACCGTCTATATACAATATTCGCGTTTGCTAATTTGAAAAAAAGCAATTATAGCCTAAACTTAAAAGTATACAGGTAGTCATTTATAATACCAGCAAATGTAAATTAAACAATTCTTACCGACAGCATCGGTGGATTCTGGAAAGGAATTTTTAAGACAATTTTAATTTTTACATACAAATAACACTTCATCAGATTTTCTACGTGGTCTATATGTTCGTTTAATTTTACCATTTTTCTTAGAAAAATGAATTGCAATTAACGCAATCGACTTGTGGATCAGGTTTGAGAAATGTTGTTAATTGCAGCACACAGAGGAATACGTAATATTTAGGAAATTTTTAATTTGTTGACATCGCGTAATGCCGAATTTTATACAAAAGCAGTAAATTTATGCAGAATTTATTTTATATATAATATTCATTTTAATTAGGTTTGCTTAAGGTAAGGCATTAGGGGGTAACCAGAAGACGCCGGAGAGTAAAGAAAATTCAGATCGTGTAGCGGGAGTCCAAGTCGTTTATGCCAACATTTCGATGTTGCAATACAAATGGAACGTGTAAACAAAGTTTGAATGTTGCAGCTATAATGAATTTCAGCATCTTTTTCGCAACTAGTTCGAATCAAAAATTGGGTAATATGGTCGCCGACAAGCTGAGGGCACATTGTATATTTGTAAATGTAGAAAAGTTTTACAAATTTTTACTCACCGTTAAATTGAAATGATCCGCTCCAACTGCCATAACTTTTTGATGTTATTCCGTTTTTAGTTGATGCTGCATAAGTATTTCTTCCTTCAGATTTCCAAAATTCAACTTGACCTCCTTGGTTAGCTGAATAAAGTATTTTTATCGTTTTCATAACGCAAATTTTTTTGATAGCTTTCTAGCAGCATTCGAAAACGAGCAAAGCTTTTCACACACTAGAATTGAGCTGCCTCCCTGTAAATTCAACGGGAAATAAGCAATAATTTACCTGTTATCACTCCATCATGAATAGCAGCAGCACAAATATAAGAATCATCAGTATATATTATGGTTCCCCATAATCTGGACGATTCAGAGCTGCATCCACTAGGACATATAACCATCATGTGATTTCCACCGAATGAGTTTGCTTGAGTTGTACATAATATCGTATCTGTAACATACATTTTAAATGAATTATTATTATTGAGTATAAGTTTTTTTTACCGTGAATATCCTTTTAGATTTAAAATTTAGATAAAAATGAATATTGTTATGAAAAGCAATATTTGCTTCTGAAAAAAAAAATTAATTAAGATAGAAATCAATAAAGCACAGAAAAAAATAGCATCTCAGAAAAAATAAACCTATTTTGACCATCTCATTGTGTTTCTGAAAAGAATTTGGTTGATAACATATATATGCCAACGTTCTTGAAAAAAAGATGAATTACAGTTGGAACAATCGACTTGTCAGAAATGTTTAGGATGAGATTGGTCAGACCAAGGAGCAAGATGAGATCCGTTTAAAGTTTCCCAGGCTTGCACAATTATATACCGTCTATATACAATATTCGCGTTTGCTAATTTGAAAAAAAGCAATTATAGCCTAAACTTAAAAGTATACAGGTAGTCATTTATAATACCAGCAAATGTAAATTAAACAATTCTTACCGACAGCATCGGTGGATTCTGGAAAGGAATTTTTAAGACAATTTTAATTTTTACATACAAATAACACTTCATCAGATTTTCTACGTGGTCTATATGTTGATTTAATTCTAACATTTTACTTAGAAAAATGAATTGCAATTAACGCAATCGACTTGTGGATCAGGTTTGAGAAATGTTGTTAATTGCAGCACACAGAGGAATACGTAATATTTAGGAAATTTTTAATTTGTTGACATCGCGTAATGTGGAATTTTATACAAAAGCAGTAAATTTATGCAGAATTTATTTTATATATAATATTCATTTTAATTAGGTTTGCTTAGGGTAAGGCATTAGGGAATAACCAGGAGACGCCGGAGAGTAAAGAAAATTCAGATCGTACAGGAGTCCAAGTCGTTTATGCCAACATTTCGATGTTGCAATACAAATGGAACGTGTAAACAAAGTTTGAATGTTGCAGCTATAATGAATTTCAGCATTTTTTTCGCAACTAGTTCGAATCAGAAATTGGGTAATATGGTCGCCGACAAGCGGAGGGCACATTGTATATTTGTAAATGGAGAAAAGTTTTACAAATTTTTTCTCACCGATAAATTGAAATGATCCGCTCCAACTGCCATAACTTTTTGATGTTATTCCGTTTTTAGTTGATGCTGCATAAGTATTTCTTCCTTCAGATTTCCAAAATTCAACTTGACCTCCTTGGTTAGCTGAATAAAGTATTTTTATCGTTTTCATAACGCAAATTTTTTTGATAGCTTTCTAGCAGCATTCGAAAACGAGCAAAGCTTTTCACACACTAGAATTGAGCTGCCTCCCTGTAAATTCAACGGGAAATAAGCAATAATTTACCTGTTATCACTCCATCATGAATAGCAGCAGCACAAATATAAGAATCATCAGTATATATTATGGTTCCCCATAATCTGGACGATTCAGAGCTGCATCCACTAGGACATATAACCATCATGTGATTTCCACCGAATGAGTTTGCTTGAGTTGTACATAATATCGTATCTGTAACATACATTTCAAATGAATTAATATTATTGAGTATAGGTTTATTTACCGTGAATTTCCTTTTAGATTTAAAATGTAGATAAAAATAAATAATGTCATGAAAAGCAATATTTGCTTCTGAAAAAAAAAATTATTCAAGATAGAAATCAATAAAGCACAGAAAAAAATAGCATCTCAGAAAAAATAAACCTATTTTATCCATCTCATTGTGTTTCTGTAAAGAATTTGGTTGATAACATATATATGCCAACGTTCTTGAAAAAAAGATGAATTACAGTTGGAACAATCGACTTGTCAGAAATGTTTGCGATGAGATTTGTCAGACCAAGGAGCAAGATGAGATCCGTTTAAAGTTTCCCAGGCTTGCACAATTATATACCGTCTATATACAATATTTGCGTTTGCTAATTTGAAAAAAAGCAATTATAGCCTAAACTTAAAAGTATACAGGTAGTCATTTATAATACCAGCAAATGTAAATTAAACAATTCTTACCGACAGCATCGGTGGATTCTGGAAAGGAATTTTTAAGACAATTTTAATTTTTACATACAAATAACACTTCATCAGATTTTCTACGTGGTCTATATGTTGATTTAATTCTAACATTTTACTTAGAAAAATGAATTGCAATTAACGCAATCGACTTGTGGATCAGGTTTGAGAAATGTTGTTAATTGCAGCACACAGAGGAATACGTAATATTTAGGAAATTTTTAATTTGTTGACATCGCGTAATGCCGAATTTTATACAAAAGCAGTAAATTTAGGCTGAATATATATTTATATATATCAACCATTTTAATTAGGTTTGCTTAGAGTAAGGTATTGAGGAATAATCAGGAGACGCCGGGAAGCTAAGAAAATTCAGATCGTGTAGCAGGAATCCAAGTCGTCTATGCCAACATTTCCATATTGCAACACAAATGGAACGTGTGCACAAATTTTGAATGGTGTAGCTATATTGTATTTCAGCATCTTTTGTTGATGTTGATAGCAACCAGTTCGAATCAGGAACTGGGTAATATGGTCGTCGACAAGCGGAGGGCACATTGTATATTTGTAAATGGGGAAAAGTTTTACAAATTTTTACTCACCGTTAAATTGAAATGATCCGCTCCAACTGCCATAACTTTTTGATGTTATTCCGTTTTTAGTTGATGCTGCATAAGTATTTCTTCCTTCAGATTTCCAAAATTCAACTTGACCTCCTTGGTTAGCTGAATAAAGTATTTTTATCGTTTTCATAACGCAAATTTTTTTGATAGCTTTCTAGCAGCATTCGAAAATGAGCAAAGCTTTTCACGCACTAGAATTGAGCTGCCTCCCAGTAAATTCAGCGGGACATAAGCAATAATTTACCTGTTATTACTCCATCATGAATAGCAGCAGCACAAATATAAGAATCATCAGTATATATTATGGTTCCCCATAATCTGGACGATTCAGAGCTGCATCCACTAGGACATATAACCATCATGTGATTTCCACCGAATGAGTTTGCTTGAGTTGTACATAATATCGTATCTGTAACATACATTTCAAATGAATTAATATTATTGAGTATAGGTTTATTTACCGTGAATTTCCTTTTAGATTTAAAATGTAGATAAAAATAAATAATGTCATGAAAAGCAATATTTGCTTCTGAAAAAAAAAATTATTCAAGATAGAAATCAATAAAGCACAGAAAAAAATAGCATCTCAGAAAAAATAAACCTATTTTATCCATCTCATTGTGTTTCTGTAAAGAATTTGGTTGATAACATATATATGCCAACGTTCTTGAAAAAAAGATGAATTACAGTTGGAACAATCGACTTGTCAGAAATGTTTGCGATGAGATTGGTCAGACCAAGGAGCAAGATGAGATCCGTTTAAAGTTTCCCAGGCTTGCACAATTATATACCGTCTATATACAATATTTGCGTTTGCTAATTTGAAAAAAAGCAAATATAGCCTAAACTTAAAAGTATACAGGTAGTCATTTATAATACCAGCAAATGTAATTTAAACAATTCTTACCGACAGCATCGGTGGATTCTGGAAAGGAATTTTTAAGACAATTTTAATTTTTACATACAAATAACACTTCATCAGATTTTCTACGTGGTCTATATGTTGATTTAATTCTAACATTTTACTTAGAAAAATGAATTGCAATTAACGCAATCGACTTGTGGATCAGGTTTGAGAAATGTTGTTAATTGCAGCACACAGAGGAATACGTAATATTTAGGAAATTTTTAAGGGGAGAAATTTTTAATTTGGTGACGTCGCGAATGGTAAATATTATACAAAAGCAGTAAATTTATGCAGAATTTATTTTATATATAATATTCATTTTAATTAGGTTTGCTTAGGGTAAGGCATTAGGGAATAACCAGGAGACGCCGGAGAGTAAAGAAAATTCAGATCGTACAGGAGTCCAAGTCGTTTATGCCAACATTTCGATGTTGCAATACAAATGGAACGTGTGCACAAAGTTTGAATGTTGCAGCTATAATGAATTTCAGCATTTTTTTCGCAACTAGTTCGAATCAGAAATTGGGTGATATGGTCGCCGACAAGCGGAGGGCACATTGTATATTTGTAAATGGAGAAAAGTTTTACAAATTTTTTCTCACCGATAAATTGAAATGATCCGCTCCAACTGCCATAACTTTTTGATGTTATTCCGTTTTTAGTTGATGCTGCATAAGTATTTCTTCCTTCAGATTTCCAAAATTCAACTTGACCTCCTTGGTTAGCTGAATAAAGTATTTTTATCGTTTTCATAACGCAAATTTTTTTGATAGCTTTCTAGCAGCATTCGAAAATGAGCAAAGCTTTTCACGCACTAGAATTGAGCTGCCTCCCAGTAAATTCAGCGGGACATAAGCAATAATTTACCTGTTATTACTCCATCATGAATAGCAGCAGCACAAATATAAGAATCATCAGTATATATTATGGTTCCCCATAATCTGGACGATTCAGAGCTGCATCCACTAGGACATATAACCATCATGTGATTTCCACCGAATGAGTTTGCTTGAGTTGTACATAATATCGTATCTGTAACATACATTTCAAATGAATTATTATTATTGAGTATAGGTTTATTTACCGTGAATTTCCTTTTAGATTTAAAATGTAGATAAAAATAAATATTGTTATGAAAAGCAATATTTGCTTCTGAAAAAAAAAATTTATTAAGATAGAAATCAATAAAGCACAGAAAAAAATGGCATCTCAGAAAAAATAAACCTATTTTATTCATCTCATTGTGTTTCTGTATAGAATTTGGTTGATAACATATATATGCCAACGTTCTTGAAAAAAAGATGAATTACAGTTGGAACAATCGACTTGTCAGAAATGTTTGGGATGAGATTGGTCAGATCAAGGAGCAAGATGAGATCCGTTTAAAGTTTCCCAGGCTTGCACAATTATATACCGTCTATATACAATATTTGCGTTTGCTAATTTGAAAAAAAGCAATTATAGCCTAAACTTAAAAGTATACAGGTAGTCATTTATAATACCAGCAAATGTAAATTAAACAATTCTTACCGACAGCATCGGTGGATTCTGGAAAGGAATTTTTAAGACAATTTTAATTTTTACATACAAATAACACTTCATCAGATTTTCTACGTGGTCTATATGTTGATTTAATTCTAACATTTTACTTAGAAAAATGAATTGCAATTAACGCAATCGACTTGTGGATCAGGTTTGAGAAATGTTGTTAATTGCAGCACACAGAGGAATACGTAATATTTAGGAAATTTTTAAGGGGAGAAATTTTTAATTTGGTGACGTCGCGAATGGTAAATATTATACAAAAGCAGTAAATTTATGCAGAATTTATTTTATATATAATATTCATTTTAATTAGGTTTGCTTAGGGTAAGGCATTAGGGAATAACCAGGAGACGCCGGAGAGTAAAGAAAATTCAGATCGTACAGGAGTCCAAGTCGTTTATGCCAACATTTCGATGTTGCAATACAAATGGAACGTGTGCACAAAGTTTGAATGTTGCAGCTATAATGAATTTCAGCATTTTTTTCGCAACTAGTTCGAATCAGAAATTGGGTGATATGGTCGCCGACAAGCGGAGGGCACATTGTATATTTGTAAATGGAGAAAAGTTTTACAAATTTTTTCTCACCGATAAATTGAAATGATCCGCTCCAACTGCCATAACTTTTTGATGTTATTCCGTTTTTAGTTGATGCTGCATAAGTATTTCTTCCTTCAGATTTCCAAAATTCAACTTGACCTCCTTGGTTAGCTGAATAAAGTATTTTTATCGTTTTCATAACGCAAATTTTTTTGATAGCTTTCTAGCAGCATTCGAAAATGAGCAAAGCTTTTCACGCACTAGAATTGAGCTGCCTCCCAGTAAATTCAGCGGGACATAAGCAATAATTTACCTGTTATTACTCCATCATGAATAGCAGCAGCACAAATATAAGAATCATCAGTATATATTATGGTTCCCCATAATCTGGACGATTCAGAGCTGCATCCACTAGGACATATAACCATCATGTGATTTCCACCGAATGAGTTTGCTTGAGTTGTACATAATATCGTATCTGTAACATACATTTCAAATGAATTAATATTATTGAGTATAGGTTTATTTACCGTGAATTTCCTTTTAGATTTAAAATGTAGATAAAAATAAATAATGTCATGAAAAGCAATATTTGCTTCTGAAAAAAAAAATTAATCAAGATAGAAATCAATAAAGCACAGAAAAAAATAGCATCTCAGAAAAAATAAACCTATTTTATCCATCTCATTGTGTTTCTGTAAAGAATTTGGTTGATAACATATATATGCCAACGTTCTTGAAAAAAAGATGAATTACAGTTGGAACAATCGACTTGTCAGAAATGTTTGCGATGAGATTGGTCAGACCAAGGAGCAAGATGAGATCCGTTTAAAGTTTCCCAGGCTTGCACAATTATATACCGTCTATATACAATATTTGCGTTTGCTAATTTGAAAAAAAGCAAATATAGCCTAAACTTAAAAGTATACAGGTAGTCATTTATAATACCAGCAAATGTAAATTAAACAATTCTTACCGACAGCATCGGTGGATTCTGGAAAGGAATTTTTAAGACAATTTTAATTTTTACATACAAATAACACTTCATCAGATTTTCTACGTGGTCTATATGTTGATTTAATTCTAACATTTTACTTAGAAAAATGAATTGCAATTAACGCAATCGACTTGTGGATCAGGTTTGAGAAATGTTGTTAATTGCAGCACACAGAGGAATACGTAATATTTAGGAAATTTTTAATTTGTTGACATCGCGTAATGCCGAATTTTATACAAAAGCAGTAAATTTAGGCTGAATATATATTTATATATATCAACCATTTTAATTAGGTTTGCTTAGAGTAAGGTATTGAGGAATAATCAGGAGACGCCGGGAAGCTAAGAAAATTCAGATCGTGTAGCAGGAATCCAAGTCGTCTATGCCAACATTTCCATATTGCAACACAAATGGAACGTGTGCACAAATTTTGAATGGTGTAGCTATATTGTATTTCAGCATCTTTTGTTGATGTTGATAGCAACCAGTTCGAATCAGGAACTGGGTAATATGGTCGTCGACAAGCGGAGGGCACATTGTATATTTGTAAATGGAGAAAAGTTTTACAAATTTTTACTCACCGTTAAATTGAAATGATCCGCTCCAACTGCCATAACTTTTTGATGTTATTCCGTTTTTAGTTGATGCTGCATAAGTATTTCTTCCTTCAGATTTCCAAAATTCAACTTGACCTCCTTGGTTAGCTGAATAAAGTATTTTTTTCGTTTTCGTAACACAAATTTTTTTGATAGGTTTCTGACAGCATTCGAAAACGAGCAAAGCTTTTCACGCACTAGAATTGAGCTGCCTCCCAGTAAATTCAACGGGACATAAGCAATAATTTACCTGTTATTACTCCATCATGAATAGCAGCAGCACAAATATAAGAATCATCAGTATATATTATGGTTCCCCATAATCTGAATGATTCAGAGTTGCATCCACTAGGACATATAACCATCATGTGATTTCCACCGAATGAGTTTGCTGGAGTTGTACATAATATCGTATCTGTAACATAAATTTCAAATGAATTATTATTATTGAGTATAAGTTTTTTTTACCGTGAATATCCTTTTAGATGTAAAATGTAGATAAAAATAAATAATGTTATGAAAAGCAATATTTGCTTCTGAAAAAAAATTCATCAAGATAGAAATCAATAAAGCACAAAAAATGGCATCTCAGAAAAAATAAACCTATTTTATCCATCTCATTGTGTCTGTATAGAATTTGGTTGATAATATATATATGCCAACGTTCTTGAAAAAAAGATTAATTACAGTAGGAACAATCGACTTGTCAGAAATGTTTGGGATGGAATTGGTCAGACCAAGGAGCAAGATGAGATCGTTTTAAAATTTCCCAGGTTTGCACAACTTGTCTATATACAATATTTGCGTTCGCTAATTTGAAAAAAAAAGCAATTATAGCCTAAACTTAAAAGTATACAGGTAGTCATTTATAATACCAGCAAATGTAAATTAAACAATTCTTACCGACAGCATCGGTGGATTCTGGAAAGGAATTTTTAAGACAATTTTAATTTTTACATACAAATAACACTTCGGAACTCAACATAGAGTGGATTAAAGATTGTTTGGGAAACACAGTCGCTCATGTGACACCGTCTTTGGAATGTTTAATATACTAAAGCGATAAATTTGGATCAATTTTGTTATTTATATCACTCTTTTTAAATCAGTTTTCTTGGTGAAAGCATTAAGAACATAGAAGCGCTGATAAATTTAGCCAATGTGCCAGAAACCCAAAATATTGGGGGGAACATTTCCATGTTGCGTACAGATCATGTAACAAATTTGAACGCTATTCCGAAAATATATTTTGGAATCGTTTGCAAGTTGTCATTAGTCGAAACTTTTTTGAAACAAAAACGGGGTGATAGGGTTCTTTGAAAATGAAGGCTATGCGGAATATGATAAATGTAAGAGTTAACTAAAATTTTACTCACCAGTAAATTGGAATGATCCACCCCAACTTCCATGACTTTTAGATGTCATTCCATTTCTAGTTGAGCCAGAATAACTATTTCGTCCCTCAGACTTCCAAATTTCGACTTTACCTCCTTGGTTAGCTGGAAACATCAAAGTATTCTTGCGTTTTCATTTCCCACATTTTTTGAAGCTAAAGTATCATGAACTTACTGAGGTAACACCACCAGTATAGTTCTAGGAGAAACTGTGGTCAAGTAAATGCAATGAAGAACGAGCAATCAAACTAGCAAAACTTCCTATTGTGAGATGTAAGGATTGGAATGTAACATGGGTAAACCTACCGATCTCTTGTATGTATATCAAGCAATGTCTTTGCAGCTTTTACAATTTAAAATATTTTGCACAGACACGCTGTTTGTTTGCAAAAGGCAGATACGGGAAATTGATTTTATCAGTTCAATACAAAATTACGATAACTTTCTAGAAACATTCAGAAACGAAGAAAGCTTTTTACCTGCTAGAATAGAGATGCTTACCAGTAATCAGAAAGTGCATTTATTTCAACAGTATACAACATATAAACAATGTAGAACCGTTTAGGATCGATTCCCTGCAAGATTAAACAACTGTTCACCTATTATAATCCCTGCATGAATGGCAGCAGCACAAATATAAGAATCATCAGTATATATCGTGGTTCCCCATAATATGGAAGATTCGGAGTCGCATCCACTAGGACATGCAACAACCGTTCGATTTTCACTGTATGAGTTTGCTTGAGTTGTGCATAATATCGTATCTGTAAAATTTGAAATTATTATTATGGAGTGAAAGTTTTTTTAACGTGACTATTCATTTTAGATTTGTAATGTAGATAAAAAATAAGTCATCCTACCAAAAGCCATATTGGCTTCTGAGAAAGAATTTCATTAAGATGAAACCAATAAAGCGAAGAAAAAAGAAATTGGCAATTTTAAAAAAGCTTCATTTACGCATCTACGCATTTACATATCATTATATATTCACCGTCAACTCATCTCAGAAAAAATAAACCTGTTTTATCCGCCTCATTGTGTCTCTGAATAGATTTTGGTTGATAACATAAATTTGACAACTTTCTTGAAAAATATATGATTACAGTTGGAACAATCGATTTGTAAGAAATGCTTTGAATTGAATTGTTCTGACCGATTCATATGGCGAAGACAATCTTTTTTGGGTGTTCAAAATATCCATGTTATTTCGTTCCGATGAACAAAAAAACTGCAAACCATCAGCACTACTATTTTGTAGTAATATTGTAGTATAGTATGCAACTGATTGGTATTATCAAACATCAGTACAATTTCGCTCACCAGTAAATTGGAATGATCCACTCCAACTTCCATAACTTTTTGATGTTATTCCATTTCTAGTTGACGCAGAATAACTATTTCTTCCCGCAGATTTCCAAACTTCTACTTTGACTCCTTGATCACCTGATCAAAACAAGACATTTCAAGAACAATATAGGAAACAATCAAAATGGCGGAATTGAAAATGGTTACAGTACCGACTGGCTGAATCTGAATGTCAGATACTCAGACACCAGAAGACAATGAGTTCCGTCGGAAGAAAATGGGCAATTAAACGCTTACAAGAAAACGCAAATATTTCTTTTTAAGTGACTCGGCAATCGGAGTGTACAAGGTTTGAATCATCAATACTGCTATGAAATAGCAGTGTTGATGGTTTTGAATCTTTTTTTGTCGCCCGGAGAAAATGACACATTTCGAACACCCGAAAAAAATAAAGAGCGTCTCACCCTGATACGATGCACCACAAATTATCACTAGGTTTGTTATCATAAGAAGTATATCTACAATATCATTGGACTGATAAATACTGTACTGTTTATAACCTGCAATAATTCCATCGTGAATAGCAGCAGCACAAACATAAGAATCATCAGTATAGACATTGGTTCCCCATAGCTTGTCGGTCACTGAATTACATCTTCTTGGACAATACACAGTGAAATGTTCTCTAGAAAAATGTCTGGCTTCAGCTGTACAGTTAACTGATTCTAAAACAAAGTTTAGAGAAAATTGAAAATGCGACGATTTAAATAAAAAAAATTCATCAAAATGATCGAAAATCTTGTGTGCTCATTTAAAAAAAGTTTTGCATAATACATTTCATTTCATTAAACACCATGACGATCTTTGGTCGAAATACTACAACAAACCAAGGTAAATTTACTGGTCGTTTAAAGTAATTGCGTATTTAATATATAAAACCTCTTTGTTGATGAAATTTCGGCCAAAGTATAGGTTGCGGATAGACCTCACCTTAGCGCTACGTTCCACCAACAGCCCATAATTGCCGGAAGCAATGAATTTCATCGCTTTATTTCAGTATCAGTATTGTCGCAACAGGCAAAGAAATTTGTAAACAAAGCATAAAATTTGACTGCAAATTTAAGAGAAACAAACGAAAAATACAAATTGATGCAATAATTTGGGATTTAACAAAATTAATTTTTTAGGCTGGGCCTGTTTCAAAAAAAACTAAGCAATAACGCGCGGAGATTTTTTCGCCTTTATTCCGTTGCTGCAATGCAGTTGGTAATAAAATGATAGAAATGTAAAATAGGAAAATTTGTGACTCCTCACCGCTGAACTGGAATGAACTACTCCAACTTCCATAACTTTCTGATATTATTCCATTTCTAGTTGATCCAGAATAACTACTTCTTCCCTCAGATTTCCTAACTTCAACTTTCCCACCACTGGATGCTGTATTGTAAATGATTTACCAGACGAACCGGAAATCGGAAATATTTTTACTAAGATTGTTTTGTTAGTACGTGTCAGTGATGAATCGAGGATCGAGGAGACGTGGTCTATCTGTGGCGCGTGCTTGACAAATGCAAATTTTCCGATTAAATTCTATCATAAGCTGTAAGTAATGATTTAATATGGAGAAATGAGAAATACTATTGATGCATACGATATTTGATTCGTGATTGAACACAAATCATGAATGACAATCGAATATATGCAACTTTATTAATATTTTTCACAGCCACTTTTGAGAGTGGATCACCCTGACCAAGGTCCTGCACCAGCAGTCACTTATAGACGGTAAGTGTTAGAGTTGTGTGAAAGACATGATTTTCCGGCTTAACCTACTCAATGTATTACAATTTGGTTTGGGCGTTGGGTATGGATTAAAGAGCTGTACTTGCCGGAACTCGAACCAAAGATATTAAACATGCGATGCCCAATTCTATGTGCAATTCTTTTAAATCAATAAGATCTATATTCAGCAAAAATTAATCATACCAATTCGATCAAACAAAACAGCTATTAGGCAAATATTAGAAAACCAGAGACATCGATAATACATAAAGTTATTAATATTTTGTATAATTATCAGGAGCACAAGTTCATAATTTTCTACATATATTATTGAAAACACAGTGGAAAAGTGCTTGTTCTGTTGCACTGGTCAACGGCGCAGAAGAATAATTTACTTAGGGTAGGCTAGGCAAAACTTGTAATACGTATAGAGATGACTACAAAGGACATCAAAAGAAACATAAACCTAACAAGTTTTGCAACCTCATTCTAAATTTTCACATCGCTTACCTGTTATAATCCCATCATGAATAGCAGCAACACAAATATAAGAATCGTCAGTATATATCATGGTTCCCCATAGTTTATTGGCCACCTCATTGCATGCAGTAGGACAATATACCGTAAAACGATCCTGATCAAATTGCCTAGCTTGAGCAGTACAAGCGATGGTATCTGAATAAAGGTTCATGTGGCGTTACCAATCATAACACGCGGAATTTAGTACCTTATCCTGCACAGAATAAAACTCACGAAGATGGCCAGCGATATGTTCTCTCGTTAATCTGAACACGAACATTTAATAAACAATATGCTCCTAAAATAAATTATAATAATGTATTGAAAGAAGTGTAATTGGAAGTGTACAACTAGTTTAAAACAGTCGGAAATATGAAAATGGTATTGCCGATAAAATTGTTGCTTTGTCTAGTCTAGATGGAAAGAAATGCTTTGCCTATAAAGCACATAGATTGATTTTCAAACGGTATTAAAAACTGATGAAACGAGATAAGTTAGTTGATGAGAGTTTTTTTCAGGTATATATGCTCAGATGACAGAAGTAAATAAAAATTCAAATATTGGTAATACAAAAATATGAGAATATTATTATTGACAAATTTATAAAGTTATTCGACTCGTTGTCATTAATTATTACGCAACTGGACATAAGTCAAATGCAGGAAACGAATTCAGAACCAACCTAGCGATGAATCTTGTCAAAATGAATAAAATCACTGAACAATGATCTGACGGATTCTGTTTAGTACAGGCGAATGTGGACTTCAATGTGATAGAAGACAAACTCTGAAGAGTGTAGCTCCCACTTTCGTACAGGACAATATCACTCAATGTCTTATCTCCGTCAGAAAATATTTCTGAATGCGTTTTCTTTTGAGCGCGAGTCACTGATGGATTGCGCAATAACTGAAATCCACATTTACTTCGAAATCAGGTTTTTTATATGAAGTGTTCATTTATTTTGGGGATTTTAGAATTCATTAGAAAGTGCTTTTATTAATATGCCACAATTTCCCTGAATATAATATAATATCAGCTTACCTTGAGTTGCAGATGTATCTGAAATAAAAATTAATACCATAAATGGAACTGCTTCAGGTCACGTGCATGTTAATATATGCGTGAATGCACTTACAAACAGAAAAAACTAGTCACAATCATGCGATCAGTTTGTTATCACGAAAGACACGAATTTTGCAAAGTCATTGAAGTTTATTTAGAGTACATTCATATTGCAGATTGAGTCATCAAATTCTATCAAATAACAGGAAACTATTTTCTTTGCGAAATTATATATTCATCTAGTATCTTTCCCCAAATGATACGCCAAGTCAACTAAATCTTATCACGGAAGAACCCCGGCATCACGCTCAAATTGCGTCATCGTTGTGTGGCAGTTTTCTACTATTAATCAAACTGTAACAAAAAAATGCAACAGAACCGCTGGTCTTTGATAGTAATTTCAACAGGCAGTATTGAAAAATAAAATTCAAAATTTACTTTTTTGGCCAAATATGGGGTGTTGATGGAACGCACCAACGAAGGTGCTGTCCATCAACAGACCATAATTGGCACAAATCTCATCAACATGACGTTTTTTAACTTTGGGAATATGCAATTAATACAAATGACCAGTAAATTTACGGTATATTTGTTACAGTGTTTAATATATATCAGATTTAAAATATGAATATAAGTTTTATCATATAAGTTTCCTACAGTGGGTTGGATGCACATTCTGAAACAACGGGTAGCATAGTAATATCCTCTTTGTTTAGTGCCTGAATCCTACCAGTCTGTAAGTCTTTTTCTTTTGTTATCACGCACAATCACTGCGTTGGTTGCTTCCAATTTCCAGTCCACTATAGGGTGCTGAGATGGTTTATGGTTTAGGGACATCAAAAAATTCCAGAACAAATTTCTTGCAATATAAATGCGTGCTGGAGAAGCGCGGCAATTTTTTTGGCCTTTTTTGTTAAAAGTCTTTACGATCTCACGTAGACTAGATAATTTGAAAACAGAAACAAATTTCTGCTCACCAGAAAACTGCAATGACCCGCTCCATCTTCCATAACTTTTTGATGTGATATTATTTCTAGTTGATGCAGAATAACTAGATTTTCCTACAGTTTTCAAGACTTTCACTGTACCGCCCTGACCTTATAAGAAAAACATAAAAAGGTATATATGCATATTTGATAAAACGGTGCTTTTAACAGCATGGCTTCGTGAACCAAATCAAAATAACTGTATATACTTTGGACAGATAATCGCTACGCATCAACGTTATTAGCGCGCAAAATGTAAACAAAGCTACACCGAATTACTAATTGGTGAAGCGCTCCACGTCAGTAAAGTTGTGTTAAGACTTTTGTTAAGTATGTGTCACTGATGGATCGTGTCGATGAGACGCGGTCTATCTGTGACGCATACTTCGACTTAGGCACTAACTTCGACTTATGCCTGTAATGAGGCTGGGTGGATGTGTATGCATAGGTGTAGTGCATAGTCGTATTCTGTCGAAGCGCCAAAAAAGATATACGCGAAATCGAGTGACTACTGTATAGAACGTTTATGATTTTCTTTCTTTGGTGCACAAAGCCATGTAGCTGTGATCACCATTTTTCAAATATATACATACATCAACTGTTTTATTGCTGGAGTTTGAAAGAGCGTTCGATTCCAAAAGCTAAGACGATTTATATATAGTATCTTCACAGAGTATTCGTGAGGTATGGATTGTTTGTTTGGAGTAGCTTTTTAAAATGTATCATGTAGGAGCGGAAATCAAAATTTTACTAAATGGGTATATGTGAAAAATGTGTTATTGCAACGTTGAGTTTGTTAAGGAAATCTAATTAGCTTTCTTATGTTCATAATTGCTATAGAACCTTTGATAAAATGTATCACAACAATACTTCAAACAAAACATTCAAAGATCAATATCACTAATCCGAAGACGTTGACGGAATTTTGTACAGCAACAAATGGGGAAAGGAATGCCCACAGACTTTCCAAGATTGTGATGTGTTTATTAGTGTTGGTTATTCTAGGTTAAAATACCGAGTTTACCTAGTTTGCCGAGTTTATTTTCAAAGTAATTCTACCTAGTTTGGAGAATTTATAACTTACTAGTTTAACTTATTGGTATTTTACCTAGTAAATTTATTTGGTAAAATAAGTAAATCTACCTACTTTAAAACAAGGTTCCCGGTTTAAAAACAGGTAAATCATATTTTCATCATAAAAAAGCTTTCGAAATAGACTATTTGAAGATATTAAACTTCAAATCTGCTAAAAATGTCTTAACTGCAGCCAAAAGACAATTACCTAGTTTATCCGGTTTTTAATCTAGGTATTACCTAGTTTAGGAAGTGAAAATAGGTTACCTAGTAATACTTTACCTAGTTTGGTAGTAATTATGTTTTACAATACCCGTTTTGAGAAACAACTAGGTTGCCATCACTAGTTCTTATTTGCCAACAAAACTATAAATGACTTCGAAGCAAATCTATGAATTTAATACCAGAATGTTTCAAAACATCGCTTGGCGAATTTAAAACATCTGAGCAAAAGATTAAGCTTGTTTTTAACAGAGATTACGGAATTCGAATGAAATTCTAACAGTCATTGCTTATTGGTCTAGTATTAGAAGAGGCTTAGGGCCATCTGCCCATGCTCCTTAAAACAGTAATAAGACACAACAACATGGATGCACTGCCCGGTCGGTATATGCTATTAATGTAAACCGATCAGGCAGAATTAATTGTGATTTCAATTTGGCATCTTTAATATTTAACTACGAATGTTAGCCAGTGAACATCCTCAAATGATCATTTGGTCATGCATTTGCAGAAGTATTCGTCTCGCGATTTATTATTAACTTACCACGAACGTGGGCTACTGTCACCCGATAATAAAGTTGGAGATATTTATTTTTGTTTGCATTTTTTTAAGCTGTCTATAAAAAATATACCTGCTATCTTGCCAATGTGAATTGCTGCTGCACAAATGTATGAATCATCGGTGTAGATGTCAGAACCCCACAATCTTTCATTAATTTTATCACATCCAGGAGGGCAGTAAATTTCAAAGGATATCTCTTGATGAAGTTTCGCCATGTCTTTGCATATTTCAATACCGTCGTCGGGAACTTGAAATATACAAAGCAGAAAACATTATTACACACTATTTTCTAGCTGTTGCTAGGATTGGGTATGGCTTTGTTGATATCCCGTCTTTAGCCTTATGCCAAAATGACAGTGAAAGCCTTAAGCCATAATGACAGTGAAAGGATAATATTGATATTATTGTGGTTAGGATGCGGCAGCTTTCATAAAGACTCGTGATATATTGTGGCTAAATTTCACACTTCAGTAATTTTAACAAATGTTGTCACCGTATATAGATGTTCAGCTCATCTTTCAAATTTGGTTTTGTCCAATTGTGTGTGCATGTTCAAGCAGTTGACTGACTACACAGTTCAAAAAACCAGATTGAAATCATTGGTGCCGTTGAACTGTTGTCGTTGTTGTTGAACTAGCTTCAGACTTCGAGAAACTATTTTTTGAGTTCCTTGTACCAATATATGATGGTCTACATTTATATATTTATTTATTCAATGACCGACAAATAGAAGAAAACGGCGCAAGTTTGTGTTGCGCTGTAATTTAAGTGCTTGGCCCCTTCGTTACCGGCGGCATTGTTTTGATAATTTCCGCTTCCAAGGTTCATAATACAAATTCACCTCTCACCGATTCAAGCAAATGCAATTCCTAACCTAAATTATTTGCTATAAATTTTCCTAAATTTAGTTTTTGCGCGTCCAAAGTGCCGTTGATCCTCTTATAATCAATATTTCTTGAATAGTTTCCCCTCCCATTATGAGTTTTTTTTTACATACTACCTAATTTGGATAAAAAAGATTATCATGAAATTTCATCTAATGTGAATAAACTTTTCCTGCGCCAAAATATACCTCTGTCTTTTCAACCTGAAGCTTCCATATCGCTCCTTTATTCAATTAATCCAATAACACTTACTTGCAAATGAATTGACTGACGAAATGTACATCAAGAAAACAACAACAATAACTTTGTCAGTTTCCATGACAGTATTTAACGTTGAGTTGTTGGTTATTATCTGCAATTTGTCGATAAGTTAATTCTACAGCTGCAAAATTTGGTCATATGACAGTAGAATATAATTGCTAACAACCTATTCCATCTAATATCATTGCAATTTTCAAACATGAACTGGCATTGGTATTTTTATATCGGATAGTCTTGCCTTCGGCTAATCAATGTAGCCTGCGCATTGCTCAGATTTTTGTAAACTCATGTGAAAATACATTGCTTATTATTTTTGAAGTCTACAGTCTAGGTGTTGACACATTCAGGAGAAAGCACCCAGTATATCGAGTTTATTTCAAAACACAAGCTGTCTGAAGTTTTACCTGGCAAATTAACTAGATAAATTTACTATATACTAGGTACCTGATCCAAAAGACTAGATAAATATTATAAAGTAAATAATATTTTTATTCTAAAATAGGTTTCAAAAAATAATATTTAAAAATTCTGAATATATATTTAAAATGCCTTAAATGCAGCCAAACGACCTGGTTTCTGGTTAACCTGGTTTTTAATCAAGGTACTACCTAATTTTTTGAACTGGGCTACCCCGTAATACTTTACCCAGTTCCATACAAGTTTTGTTTCACTTTTCTAAACTTGAGCAAAAACTAAGTTGGCATCACTACTGTAGTGCATGAATACTGGACGATGTCGTGCGAAAAATCAGCTATTTTACAATACTAAAGCCAAAGTCATCTCAATTCCCCAAATTTCATTATAAAATTCCCCTAATCGGAAGTTTGCTTTTCAAGCAACATTCAATCAGTTCCAAGAAATAATTCACTTCATCGAATGACTTCCTTCAAAGGTCACTCATATTTGTGACTGCCAAACATGGCATTATGATAAACAGTTAGCATAAGATATCGGGGCTTTCCTCATTCAGGAATGTAATTTGTCAAGCATGAGGCAGTGATGTACCGCGCATAGTAGGCGGTGCAATGTAACAAATGTCCGATGCTTATAAAAATATTTGTGATTGGGCCCTTCTCACGAACGATTTCGGTAGGGTTGGTAACCTCATGTAACCAGGGATGCGGATTTGTCACAACTCATGAGTATTCCTATGTCACCAGGGATGCGGATTTGTCGCAACTCATGAGTATTTATGTGTCACCGGGAATGGGGATTGATCAAAATTCATGAGTATTGCAAGCTATTGGGGGTGCCGATTTGTCACTAGGGATGCACCGATACCACTTTTTTCGCCAATACCGATATTTTAAAAAGTGCCGATACTGATAATGCTGATGCTTAAATTATCCAATACCGGACGATACCGGTCGATACCCATACTTTAAAATGAGCCGATTTCCGATACCGACCGATAAAAAATATTTAAATTTGTCCGACACCGATACTGCCGATAATCAAAATCGCCGTTACCGATCGATACTGATGCTTCGAAATGAGTTGATACCGATACTGCCGATACTCGAAATAACTGATACGGCTCAACTTTACAGAGAAAAAGATACCAGAAAATAGTGGCCCAACAATCTCCGACAAATTTATTGATACTATGACGTTACCATTGGTATTTAAACAAAATGTGGCAGATTGTGCTACATTGAAATGTTATTTTGCAAATTTTAAGGGCATGAAAAAAAAACTTAACTTTATTCGATACATATTTTTATTAATGTGACTATGGTTAAATCATTACGAAAAAACACGAAGCTCCCCCAAATTCAATTATAACAATGATTTGCAATATTTTCAAATACGCGCGAATTTCTCGCAACTTATGATTATTCCTATGTCACCAGGGATGCGCATTTGTCACAACTCTTCAGTATTTCTATGTCACCCGAGATGCGAATTTTTCAGTACTCTTAAGTATTTCTATATCACCCGAGATGCGGATTTGTCAGCACTCTTGAGTATTTCTATATCACCCGAGATAAGGATTTGTCAGTAATCTTAAGTATTTCTAAGTCACCCAAGATGCAGATTTGTCAGTACTCTCAAGGGACATGAGTTGGAATGAATATGTCACTAGTATTGCTAAACAAGCCTCGATGAAAGTCGGTTCTCTATATCGAGCTCGCCATTATCTCACTCCCGAAATCATTCTCCATTTGTACAAATCATTGATTCGACCCTGTATGGAGTATTGCTGTCACATTTGGGGCAGTGCCGCTGTCACTGTTCTTAGCATGCTCGATCGTATTCAACGGCGTGTGGTCAATATGATTGGTCCTAAACTTTCCTGCAGTCTGGAAAGTTTGACACACCGCCGCAACGTTGCCTCACTATGTTTATTTTACAGATATTATAATGGTCTTTGTTCAAAGGAGCTTTCTGCTCTCGTTCCTCAGAACAAAATTTTTAATCGATCAACACGATTGGCTACCAATTCGCACCTATTCACTGTGGAGGTTCCACAATGTCACAAACAGTTTTATGCAAGACGCTTTTTTCCAAGAATATCAAAACTTTGGAATTCCTTGCCTTCTTATTGTTTTCCTGATCGTGTTCATCTACAAGGCTTTAAAACTCGCGTTAATAGACATCTATCAGGGATGGGGGTTCTTTAGTTCCTGCTCCTGCATTTTATGTAGCTCTTTGCACTTTAGTTTCAAGTTTGATTCTTCTTCTGTGTCCTTGCTCTGAGCGAATTTCAATAAAAAAAAAATAAAAAAAAAAATTTGGGATTTGGCAAATTCTTTTTTATTTTGTATTTTTTATTTTTTGTTGTTTTTATTTTGTCGGGAATTTGTTAGATAAAATGTTGTTTTTCATTGGGTCTTATTGATGACGTTAATTTTGGATTTTGTTTTGTAATATATCTATTTGTATGAAGTTCTACAATATTCTTTGTTTCTCTTGTTGTTACTTCAGTACATGACATCCGATGTGGGTGTGTTTCTTTGCTATTTCAACTTTAAGGATGTACTTTAGACATATTTGAAGGCATTTGTGAAGGGTATTGGTATCGGGCAGTATCGGTAATATTGAGTATCGGTGGGATCGGTATCGGCAGTAAAGTGGCATCGATACATCCCTGATGACAAACCGATATGACATGCAATACCCATAAGTTGTGATAATTCTGCATTCCCGGTGACATAGAAATACTCATGAGTTGTGACACATCCGCATCCCCGGTGACATAGAAATACTCATGAGTTGTGACATATCCGTATCCCCGATGACATAGGAATACTCATGAGTTGTGACAAATCCGCATCCCCGGTGACATAGAAATACTCATGAGTTGTGACAAATCCGCATCCCCGGTGACATAGAAATACTCATGAGTTGTGACAAATCCGCATCCCCGGTGACATAGAAATACTCATGAGTTGTGACCAATCCGCATCCCCGGTGACATAGAATACTCATGAGTTGTGACATATCCGCATCCCCGGTGACATAGGAATACTCATGAGTTGTGACATATCCGCATCCCCGATGACATAGGAATACTCATGAGTTGTGACCAATCCGCACCCCCGGTGACATAGAAATACTCATGAGTTGTGACAAATCCGCATCCCCGGTGACATAGGAATACTCATGAGTTGTGACATATCCGCATCCCCGGTGACATAAGAATACTCATGAGTTGTGACAAATCCGCATCCCCGGTGACATAGAAATACTCATGAGTTGTGACAAATCCGCATCCCCGGTGACATAGAAATACTCATGAGTTGTGACAAATCCGCATCCCCGGTGACATAGAAATACTCATGAGTTGTGACAAATCCGCATCCCCGGTGACATAGAAATACTCATGAATTGTGACAAATCCTCATCCCCGGTGACATAGAAATACTCATGAGTAGTGACCAATCCGCATCCCCGGTGACATAGAATACTCATGAGTTGTGACATATCCGCATCCCCGGTGACATAGGAATACTCATGAGTTGTGACCAATCCGCATCCCCGGTGGCATAGAAATACTCATGAGTTGTGACAAATCCGCATCCCGGTGACATGGGAATACTCATGAGTTGTGACAAATCCGCATCCCGGTGACATGGGAATACTCATGAGTTGACAAATCCGCATCCCCGGTGACATAGGAATACTCATGAATTGTGACAAATCCGCATCCCCGGTGATATAGAAATACTCACTAGTTGTGACACATCCGCATCCCCGGTGACATAGAAATACTCACTAGTTGTGACAAATCCGCATCCCCGGTGACATAAAAATAGTCCTGAGTTGTGACCAATCCTCATCCCCGGTGACATAGTAATACTCATGATGCCTTCGTCAGTTTAATGTTATGATGATATATGCACATTCTTGGTGACATAGGAATAACCATGAGCTGCGACCATTGCACATCCACGGTGTTCTAGGAATATTGCAAATCTTTCATTTTCCTATAATAATAGTGTTATGAAGCATAACAAATGAAATATAGCGAAATTTGCTCTTAAAATTATCAACATGACATTTCGATGTAGCGCAATCTGCCACATTTTGCTCAAACCAATGATGCCGTCATAGTATGAAAAATTTGTCGAAGATTATTGGCCCATTATTATATGACACATTTTTCGCTGTGAAGTTGAGCTTTATAAGTAATTGTGAGTCTCGGCAGTATCTGTATCGACTAATTTTGAAGCATCAGTATCGACCGGTAACGGCAATTTTGAATATATCCAGTATCGGTATCGGCCCAAATTAGATAATTGAATCTTTATCGATCGGTATCGGAAATTTGGAGTATCGGCGTCACGTAATCAGCTCATTTTAAAGTATCGGTATTGCCAGAAAAATATGGTATCGATGCATCTCTAGTGACAAATCGACATCCCCAATGGCATGCAATACTCATGATTTTTTCAAATCCTCATCCCCAGTGACATGGGAATACTCATGAGTTGTGACAAATCCGCAACCCCGGTGACATGGGAATATTACTCACGAGTTGTGACAAATCCGCATCCCCGGCGACATAGAAATACTCATATGAGTTGTGACAAATCTGCATTCCCGGTGACATGGGAATACTCATGAGGTGTGACAAATCCGCATCCTCGGTGACATGGGAATACTCATGAGTTGTGACAAATCCGCATCCCCGGTGACATGGGAATACTCATGAGTTGTGACAAATTCGCATCCCTGGTGACATAGAAATACTCATGAGTTGTGACAAATCCCCATCCCTGGTGACATGAGGTTACCAACCCTTCTCAACGATTTGGAAGAGGCTTTGGAAAACCGGTACAATCTCAAATTTTCTGCGGGATAAACTATGTTTGTTTCACTAAAGCGTATAAGACGGTGAATAGTTTTGTTAATTAATAATGTTGTATCATCTGTTAACAAGGTTCGTTTTCAATTTTCCCTCTTGGTTTAAAATTCTGCTCAATTTGATCCACGATTGTGACCCTCTGTTTAAAATTTAAGAGATAAAAATAGTTCAGTTCCAAAAAGTTGGTATGCTCTTATAAAACAACATTAATTAACGAAAAAGAGGTCGGAAATTGAAGAAAAATTATTATATAACTGTGCAGGCCTATCAACATTTTTTTAAATCTACCTTACGCAAACTTTAACGTAAAAAGTTTGCAAGCCGCTTTTTGTCGTATGATAATATTTATAACAAAATGATTGCATATATACGAGGTTAGTAAATACAATTCCATTTGAACGATTAACATAGGGACATGAGTCTTAAATGCATATTATTGAAAAAATGATATGGGTTCTTCATTAACAAAATCTTTTTGCTCTTTTTGCTCTCGAATACGGAAATATGCATTTCGCTTTTGATGAGGCTATACTTCTATTTAACATTCTTTACTTATTTTTATGCTTTATACTCGTCTATTAGATCACATGCAGTAAGCAAAAATAAGTGATTTTTTATTGAAATTCACTCTAACCAAGGCCGGAAGCAGGTTCTAAAACGAACCAACACACAGCCACTTAATAGCAATGAGCTAATACAAGCTGTAGCACCAGCAACTGCATTCTAAGCGGGAAACATTCCAATCGGATCTGAACTGCTACGGTGGAGTGCAATGAGTGGTATCTGCGACGGTAAAATCCTCTACCACTTCTTTGCTTCCTTTTAGTCGCATCTTACGACACGCAGGGAATACGTTGGGACTATTCTATAAACCCCGTACATTGGCGGCACGACGCATCAGCGACCCATACATTTATTTTGACTTGGTAAGGAACAAGAACTAGCAAAGAGAAGGGAAAGCTACATCTATAGATTTAGAAGACAACAGTCATGTATAAAACGATCTTGTTGTTGGGTTGTTTTTTTCTAAATCTTGAGCAAGACTTACCTCAGCCTATGGGTTGGAACAAAATTGGATCCAAATTCGCGCGAAATCCAGTCATTTTTATGGATACAAAGATACGATATAGATTCCAGATGCCTTGTGGCAACGTCAGATGAGGTGAATTTGGTTTTGGATTTGCCGCGTGTCCGATTATATTTAGATTTCATTCGAAGGCCTCCCTAACCTTTTTTAATCAATATTCACTCAAAGCAGGGTTGCAACAGGCATGCCATTATTGAAAAGTTTCCTGAAATAACTGTTTTGCAGAGAGCTGTATGAAATGTGGGAAAGAGAACTAAAGAATTCTGATGACGCGAGTTTTACAGTCGGTAGATCAACAAGCTCAAGAAAGCAGTTGGATTGCAAGAAAATTTAGCGGTTGGAGGTTCCTAGATACACTTCTTGCAAACTTTGCCAGAATAATGTCAGTGACGAACCCCAAAGTGATAGCAATATACTACGGGCCTGCTAATCCTCATCCTCACTATAACAAAAAACCAATAAATGTTCAGTAATCATTTATTTCTATGACAATAGTTTTAGTAAAGTGTATCGAAGAGAAATGTTCAAAAATCATTTCATTGAAGTTTTGCATATGTTTTAAATTTCTGAGATCGACCCGAAACAGAAATTTTATTATGCCGCGTCTCATCGCAATCCATCGGTGAATCAAACATAACAAGCTATCAATCACACATATTCAGCAAATAAAGAGTTAAAAATTTGTCAAAAAATCAACTTCCATATTCGAC
Source organism: Styela plicata (assembly GCA_963675895.2). Lineage (NCBI taxonomy): Eukaryota > Metazoa > Chordata > Ascidiacea > Stolidobranchia > Styelidae > Styela > Styela plicata. The sequence goes on from OZ023146.1 coordinate 2,074,047, forward strand.
ACATGATTACAATTAATATAATTATCGACCAAATAACAAAGCACCATTTACAAAAACCAAAAATTTTCGACAGCCTTTCTTCTAGATGTGCGATCCATTGTCAACTCGATTAGAAGAAGATTCCTAAAAAATAATAAAGAAATCTGAATAAATAGGCAGAATTTTTTGCAATTTATGAATCGACGTACCCAGTCGATAATGCTACATAAGACATATATACTACTTTGGACATGTTACAAAGACACCAGTTCTAGTAGCAACTAAATGTATTTTAATGCTTCAAATTTGGGATAGATTTATATACATCAAGTGCACTTGACAAAAAAGCTTCAGTGTGAAAGTAAATAAATTTCTAACTTATTTCAAAATCTGACCATTAAGTATGTTGTCGAACAAAGGTCAGCCATCGATCGCGCCGACGATAAGCGGTTCGTTAGGGATCATTGTAAATACGACTAGGACTGGGAAATGCAATTCGGAGATTCGAATCGATTCGGAGCACAGATTATTTTAAAAAGGTCGTGCATATTTTTCAGGCCTTGACGGAACGATGCATCAGTATCCCATGCATTTACTTTTACTGAGTATGAACAAAAACTAGCAAAATGCAGGGAAAAAGTATGGATATAGATTTAGAAGATAAAAATGTGCCCTTTATTGATGGGACGGAATTAGCAATTTGAAAACATTATCCGAATCCGACTCTAATTTCTAATGATCCGCTTTTGCCCATCCTAGACACGACGAATTAAAATTTTGAACTGGGGCAATAATTAGATAAACTTCTCTCTTTTTTCAGCTCAATATCTGCGTTGCACTTAACAGAACTTACTCATGCACATCGGAGCATAATAATTCCATTCTCCATCATTTTGACAAGTTCTGTACTGATATCTTTCTTTCTGATATTTCATGTAATAACCATTATTACATTTGTATGAAATACTTTCACCATGTTTGTAATATTTCTTCATTGGTTCGTATTTACCATATCTCATATCATTAGACATACAATATTCTGCAAATACAAATTTATCAAAATCATTGTTTGGTAAAAACAATTTCATATTGTAATCGTGTAGGAATGCAAGAGTGAATTGTGATATGAATTTTCGTGATATATCAATGCTAAAAGAACCCTTTTTGAAGTCATATATTTGTTGTCTAACAAGTTTACGAAATCTTTTTATAAATAATTATGAATCAATGATGCGAACAATATTTTTCAATTTTCTTTAAACTATAAAAATGTGCCAAAAATTGTCATGGTTTGTCGTAGCATTTAACAGAATCAAATACTTTACTAATGAACTTACGATTGCATTTATATGGGTCAGTAGTCCAAGTTCCATCTTTCTTACAAACTGCGTAATCATATTTCATATTCGATGGTCGATAATATCCATAATCACATTCATATTTAATCCATTCTCCTTCCATGTAATATTTCTTTGCATATGATTTATGATGATAATGTGAATACTTTGGAGCTTTGCAGTATTCTGGAAAATACGAAATATATGAATAAATTGATTTCGGTGAAACATCTATCACGTATTAGGCAGATATCATCGATGCCAGAACAAAAACATTTTCAAAATAAAAATATATTTGAAAAAATTCTTTACTATTTTAATTTTTGTGAAATAGAATTTGACTCAAACGGATAAAAAAGTAGGATATTATATATTTTTGACTAACTGAAATGTGTAATATCAGCATAATATTTATCATACTCTGTTTTAGCTTCAGATAAAAAGAGTATTGCAGGTCTCATATGGCCTATGAGTAAAATCTGATTAAAACAAAGACAAAACCAACTCACTCTTTGCCATTTTTCTGCATGTTGGTACAACATCCCAATTCCCATTTTCCTTGCATGAACTGTATTCCATATAATAACCAGCATATGATCTATAATATCCATAATGACAAGATATATAGACTCGATCATTGTATTTATAATATTTCTTCATTGGTGAATAATCAGCATGGTCGACGTTTGGTGCGGAACAGTATTCTAAAAAGGGGAAAAAGTTAACAGTTGATTTACTATATCTAACATAAGATAATAAAGCATAACATTGAATTAAAAAAAAACATATTTTGGACATACTTTTTTCATATTCATGCACATTGGATGTTTGTTGTCCCAATTTCCATCAGATTTGCAAGTTGAATATTGATATTTATCTCCATGATATTTCATGTCATATCCCGACATACATCTGTAGTATAATTTATCACCAACATTGTATCGTGATTTCGTTGGATAATAATCACCGTGCTTCATATAAGGAGCCATGCAGTATTCTGAAATCAAAATATGAACTCTATTATATTAATTCATGAACAAATATTAAACTTAATAACACGTTGAATAAGAACGCCTCAGCTCAGCTGGCAGTGTACTTTTGTCAAGCAAAAGTCACCTACCATCGCCCAGATACCACTTACTTCACTTTACCATGGTCGTTCAGTTCCATTTGGGATGTTTTCTACTTAGAGTGCAGTAACAGGTATTACATCTTTTGTTAAAAACATGTTTTGATAAATAATTTTTTCTGACCTTAAGAGGCTCAATTTAACGGCCAATGGCCGAGGAAATACAGTAAAACTGTTATAAAAAAAGAAATTTGAAAAAGTGCAAAGCATCTGAAGAATCCTCGTTATTCGCCTGGATAATAAAAGTCTAAGTAAACATAAGAATTTAATAGACAATGAGTAGAAGATCCAAACTTACTCATATCACGCTTCTTGCACATTGGAGCTTTCTTGTCCCAATTTCCATCCGACATACATGAACTATATTCATATCTATCATTGTTATCATAATATTGCATATAATACCCATTTTTGCACGAATAATATACTCGATCTCCGAAACTGTACATTTTTCTCATTGGTTCGTAGGAACCATGTTCGATGTAGGGCATTTTACAATATTCTGAAATTGAAAAGGAAATATTAAAAAATTTCTTATAAATATTCGTTCTAATCATTTTGGATTACAAAAAAATTTTACATTTCCAATAATTTTTTTGTATTTCCGATAATCAATAGAAAAATTACTCACTTTTTCTCATATCCATGCATTTTGGTGATTTTCTTTCCCATTTTCCATTCATACAAGTATTATATTCATATTCTCGATCATGATAATACATTTTATATCCGTAATCACATTTATAATACATTCTTTCACCGTGACTGTACATTCGCATTTTCGGATAATAAGAACCGTGTTGGTAATCAGGAGGGTAACAGTATTCTGAAAAAAATAGAGTTTTAATATTGAATAGTTTCCCATCATCCATTAATTAAAAAATATTAAATGTTCTTTTGTTGATCATGGAGTCATAGATGGACCGCACCTCATCGGTGCGATCCATCGGTGACTCATACTTAACGAAAGATGTTGAAAAAAGAAATTTCACATTGTGAAGTAAAATCAATATACATAAAATATTTAAAATTGAAGAAAATAATATACCTAAATGGATATTATTCCGACAAACTTACTCATTTCTTGTTTTTTGCACATCGGTTCCTCAGGATACCAATATCCTCCTTGTTTACATGTACTGTATTCAAACCAATCATTTTGATAATAAAGTTTGTATCCATTATGACATTTATAATAAACTTTTTCTCCGTATGAATAATATTGTTTGTCAGGATTGTAGGATCCATGTACAATTGCTGGTGAATCACAATATTCTGTAAAAATGAAGGTGAATTTTGTAAATTTAAATAAAATTATAACATTACTTCACATTCAATGAGACCAGGTATATATATATATTTAGTTTTTAATCTCAGTATAAATTTGTAAATCACCATCTTCACACTAGATTTGTATCATAATGTGTCTGTAATGAACGAACATAAGTTTATTTCAAGCATAAGCCACAGATCGATTGCGCCTTAGGGGCGCAATCCATCAGTGACTCTTGCATTAAAAATTATAATTGAATTAGTTAAAAGTTAAAAAAAATTCTTACTTTTTTGTGCCACCTTGCATTTTGGTGCCTTATATTTCCACATTCCATCATCTTTACACATGTTGTACTCAAACCAATCTTTATCATACTTAAGTTGATATCCTTCTTTACATGAATAATACATTCTATCACCTGGATTATACATTCTCTTCATTGGTTTGTACATACCATGCTCTATCGTTGGTTTATCGCAATAATCTGAAAATTTAAACAAAGTTAACAAAAATAGTTTATACTATTGAAGTAATAAATACAGTGATAGATTGTTCTTTTCAAACCATACTTACACATTTTGTTGCTTTTACACATCGGATGTTTTCTATCCCAGTTTCCATCTCTCATACAAGTACTGTATTCATATCTTTCATTATCATAATAAATGTTATATCCATAATTGCATCTGTATCTCAGTCTATCACCAGGGTTGTACATTTTCATCATTGGATAATATGAACCATGCTTCATTTGTGGAGAGTAACAATAATCTGAATAAAAATATATACATGAGTGTTTTGCAAAATAATTTTCTGAGAAAATTTTCCGGTCTTGCTTAGAGTGAATTTTAGTAAAAAAACAAAACTTTGAAGTGTGTTCCATCGATAATCCATACAGGGACTTTGTTTTTTATGTGTAATTTAACCAATATAAAGAGGATAATAGAATCATATTAAAACTTACTTTTGTACATAGATTTGCACATTGGTGCAGGATGATCCCAACTTCCATCTTTCATGCAAGTACTATATTGATATTTTTCATTTTTATAATATTTCATATATCCATCTTTGCAATAATAATATAATTTTTCACCGTGACTGTAAGCATTCTTCATTGGTTGTAATTTACCGTGCATAAAATATGGTGCATTGCAATATCCTACAAAAAAGTTAGATTATATTAGCACGAATTTCCATTTCAAAACTGATAAATAAGATATGTGGGATTCATATATTTACACAAACTAATGGAACTTGTGAAGGTGTTATATTTTTTCAACAATGTACTCGTCTAAATGCTTGTGCTATAAAATGACAGAAAGGCCGTTAAATCAACTGGTAATAGGCAGAAAATCCCTTTTTATATATTGCGGGTAGGGATGGGCAAAATCGAATCATGTGGAATTCGAATATGATTCGAATGATTTTTTCGAATCTGATGGAATAGTTGATTTCATAATTATAACAAATATACCATTTTTACTATTACTGTTATAGTATCCATTATGATGATTATGCTTATATACAGTTACACAATTACAAATATTATCATAAACTGACTTAAAAACGATGTATTTTTATTTTGACGACGAAATACAAACCGATTTTGGTCAAATTCGACTAAAATCGTTTGCATTTTGTCGTTAAAAATGGAAAAATGCACTCCATTTATCATGCTTTCGTTCTTATGACCGATTCACAATTGATTCAAATAACCTGCACTTCGAATCGAATTGCTCAGCCGCAATTGCAAGGTATGGTCACAAATCCCTTTATGTAAAAATTTTGCTGCGATTTTTCAAAAAAATTGTAAAATTCAATAAAAATTTCTTTTTTCTTACTAGTATAACTGTATATTCTTTTACACATTGGTGGTTTATAATCCCATCTTCCATCTTTTCCACAAGTTCTATATTCGTACCAATCTTGATCATACTTGATTCTGTATCCTTTATGACAGTCGTAATAAATTCGATCTCCCTTACTGTACATTTTCATTTTTGGATGATAATCACCGTGCATGAACTCGTCGTGGTAACAATGTTCTAAAAAGAAAATGTTATTTTATATAAATAAATGATATTTGTGCAGAATAAATTTATCGATATTACAATATAGTTTGATAGATTCAGTGTTTTAACTTGAAATTTGATGTTAATGGATCACACGGGAGGCAGCAAATGTTTGTTGTAAAAAGACAAATAGGAGAGAAGACCTCCGAAAAAGTGCTAATTCTGTTTTATTTAAAGCACTCTCAATATCCAAGTTTTCACCAGTATTATGGGTTTAAAAACATATCAGAAAAAATATTTTTTAAATATATTTTGTCAAGTCCATCAGTGACTCATACTTGAGACACAAAAAAAATCTAATTTGAAAGAAATGATGAACAAGCCCAAAGAGGTTTAAGAACAGTTCAGTCACTTTATTTACCAACTTTGATAATTTAACAAAATGAAAAAAAGAATTTAACGTACTTTCGTAAACTGATTTACATTTTGGTGCCATATAATCCCAGTTGCCATCATCATTACATGTGCTGTATTCAAACCAATCATTTTCATAATATTTCTTGTAACCATCTTTACATGAATAATAAACACGATCTCCCTTGCTGTACATTTTCTTCATTGGTGAATAAGATCCATGCATGACGTAAGGGGCTTTGCAATAATCTGCAAAAGACGATAACATAATATTGAAAGTGAAAAACATCAACTTAGGCTGTAATGCCTGAAAATGTCAGATACTTTTATGTAGAAATCTACATCAACTTACACATTTTCTTATCCACACACTTCGGAGCTCTGAAATCCCATTTTCCATTTTTCATGCAAGTACTGTATTCAAACCAGTCTGAATCATAATGAAGTCTGTATCCATCTTTACATTTGTAAGATACTTTATCATTGTATGAGTATCTGGATTTTGGTGGCGAATAAGTTCCATGAGGTATGTGAGGTGGATCACAATATTCTATAAAAATGAAAAAGGTGAGAATTATTTTTTTGCGTAATATCTAAGCACATTCTAATTTTCAATAATTGTGTTTGTGATAAACCATTTTAAGTAACTATTATAAAATTTAGGACTTGAAAAAAAACGAGCACATTCCTATAGCGAAATAAGGCAAGTTAACAAAACCTACTTTCAGCACGTTTGCATGATGGTTCCTTGTAAAGCCACATCCCTCCTTTTTGACAAGTATTATATTCGTACCAATCTTGATCATAATATAATTTATATCCTTCATTACAGCTGTAATACATTCGATCACCGACATTATATTTTTTCATCACTGGTCTGTATGATCCATACGACATTTTAGGAGCTTTGCAATATTCTGAAAAAAAATGTATAAATATTTATTTTGTCATATTGTACACATGCTCCATAAGTAAATTTTCATGGCATGGCAGGCTCGAGTCCCGGTGGGTCCGACTCGTAAATCCATGCCATCCACTCAACCCAGTGTTAATAACTTGGAGAAGCTACGCCGAAACCGGAACGTTCATATCTTTTTAGCAATACTAATCCTGTCCGTCTATATTTGGCCGCAGGTACAAGGATTTGGTCAGGGATATGACTCCAAAAAGAGTAACTAGAAGAATTATACGTTTTTTTTCATTTCAAGTCAAGGTTGAATACATTTGGATCTATGGCGTCACGATTCAGCTCGTTGCGCATACAAGTTTGTTAAAAGTTTGCAATATATTGAGCTAAATGATAACTAACTTTCATCAAAATTCTTACTTTTACACATTGGAGTCATTCTTTCCCACATTCCATATTTATTACAGATATTATATTCATATTTTTCATTATCTTTATAATACATATCATATCCTGAATGACATTCATAATACATTTTATCGCCATGTTTGTACATGTCCTTCATCGGATAATATTTTCCATATTCAACTTGATGAGGTTTACAATATTCTAAAAATATAAATTGTAATGTTTAGCTGGTATAATTATATTGATTATAGAAAGTATCAAACAAAAAACATATTGCTTTGCCAAGCATGTACCGATGATGGCTCTCGCTTCTACAGCGCGTTCCATCATCAGCCCATGCTTAGACAAAGTATGTCCAGCGAAGACGAAGTAAGAGCGTCGATTTTATTAAATAAACTGTTAAATTGTCCGAATGTCGTGTCTTTTTAAATTAAACTTTATCTCAAACAAGACCGAAATCAGCGCCTAACGATCACTTACTTATATGGCAAATAATTACTAAAAATGCAGTATCAGCAACTGTAATCTGAGCGGAAAACATTCCAAATTAAAGTAAACCGCTATGATAAAGTACAGGAAATGGTATCTGCCCTGGGCGATGATAAACTATCCACCACTAATTAAGTACGTGACATATTTCTTCAAAGTAATACAAATGTGCTACTTACTCATGCATTTGTATGGTTTGTTATCCCAATTTCCGTCAGATTTACACATTGAATAAGAATAATCATAACCAGATGGTTTATAATATCCATCTTTACATTTATACATCATTTTTTCATTATAACCATAAATATCTTTAGAATATGGCATGTGGTGATAATCATCATAATCAGGAGCAGTACATCGTTCTGGTGAAAAAATAGAAATAACTTATTGACTAGACTTCGAATTTTTATCACGTATTTAGTATTCCCTAAAAGGTGCTATCAGGAATTCGTTTTTTCACTCCAAATTATTCGGTCACTTTTTCAAAATAGCATCTAATGCAACCACGCGAAACAAATCAGATATTGCCCATAAAAAATCAAAATATTGCAAATTTCCTCAAGTCGCATTCCCAAACTATATGTTATACCCGAACATCATTGGATTTTGATAAACTTACTTCAAGTAAATTATAGGTACATAATTATATATAATATATATAATTTGCCGCTCACTTTCACACTTGTATGGTGATCTGTCCCAATTTCCATCCGACATACATTTTGATTCATGATAATCATATTTTGATGGTTTATAATAATCTTGATCACAATAATATTGCATTTTTTCTCCATGTTCATATTTCGATCTACCGTATGGTTGATGATGATACATCTTATGGTCGGGAACAGAACAGTATTCTGTGAAAAAAATTGAAGTTGAAATAACAGTTGCAGTAAAATCGAATATTTGTGGAAATTCTATTTTACCATTTATGATCCAGCAATGAATTACGACGTCAAGAAAAAAAAAAAAAAGAAATAAAAGGACAAAATTTCTCGGGAAAAATGACGTTATCCACTCCAAAAACACCGTAGATTAAAAAATAGCTTTGTCGAATCCTCTCTTATTAGGTGTCACTGGTGGATAGCGTCGATGAGACGCGGTCCATCTGCGACGCATGTTTGACAAAATAAATTTTCTAACAGTGTAGACTACGCGTTTTATATATTAATACCTACATTGCATTCGACGTTTAAACTTGGAAATATTGTAAACAAAATTTGTTAAAATAACCTACTTTTACACATTGGCTTCTTTTTATCCCAATATCCATCTTCTTGACACGTTGACATTTCATATTTTTCTCCTTCATATTGTTTATAATATTTATCATTGCAATAATATTTAATATTATCACCATGGTAATAATATTGCTTCATTGGTTCATAATATCCGTATGGCATATCTGGCTTCTTGCAATAATCTGTTACGATTAATAGCGTCCGGTTAGATCATATATATATATATATTTATTGTATTTGTATATTCGATAGTCAGATTTCATTTAAAAAATTTCCAATTTAAATCAAATATGTTTACATTAAAATATTTCCAAATTGCCACGTTTGTATATAGCTGCTTATTATTGTGTTATTTACAAGCCAGAGGTTTCGAATTTTAATAACAAATAAAATCACATAAAGCAGTTGTTTTGACGAAAGAGTCAAAAGATCTTGTTTCTAAAAACAAACTGTTTTCCTTAAATGTATCACAGAGAGCAATTTTGTAATAATTAAAATGAAAAACATATTTTTTTGGTGCTTAATTATAAAGTTTCTTTTGCGTGTTTCTTTTGCTCGTGTATGGCTTAGTTTTTGATTTTTGAAATAAATGGATACTTCATTATATCTTACCATAACATTTTGAAGCTTGTTTCCATTTCCCATCATAACCACATGTTGAATAAATATATTTTGATGAATATCGAGGACATCTGTAGTAAACTTTATCATTGTAATCATATTGATATTTTACCGGATGAAAATCTCCTCCGAAAAATTTACTCGGACTTTCACAGTATTCTTAAAAAAAAGAAATTATGAGAAAAAATTAAAGAAATCGAGAAATCGATTCTCACAAATTCAATATATTGAAAATGTTGATAATAGATAAGCGTCCTCATATATATTCAAATTTTGCTAAAAATATGCCATTACCAAATTACATTTTTTATAAATATTGAAATTCAAAAATTGATCGTAATATTTGAATGAAAACATTTTATGCAGTAGCCTTGAGCTTTTTTTGACAGACAGCGTTAATTAAACGAGAATAATTTGCAGACCACGTTTGGCTAGTAATTGGACTCGTTTTTAATATAAATCTTAAGCTATATTTACTAGAAATATACAAATTAAAATACATACTTTGAGATTTCTTAGCCCAACATTGAGGAATTCGACCTTCCCAAACATTTCCATATCTACATTTGATTGTTCTATCTCCTTTCATTTCATATCCATCCTTACATTGAAAATATATAATTGTTCCAACCTTGTATCGACCATAGATTGGAAAATCAGATGCTGTTGCGTATCCGTGCTCTAATTCCGGCGGATAGCAGCCTGGAAAAGATGAAGAAATTATTTGACACAATACAATAACAGATATTCATTAGAACATCGATCTGGATTCCATTTTATTAAAGTAATGTACCCCAATTAAATTTTTTATTTTGTCAAGCTTGCGCTACGGATAGACCGCGCCTATGAGGCGCGATCCATCTGTATCCTACACTTGAAAAAAAAAAATTTTTTTTTAAATTATAAGTTTTTCTGACTGGGACGAACTGCAAAATAAAAGAAACTTGAAATAATCATAGTAATATTGTCATACGCAAAAACTATTTGTTCTGTATATTAAAAATTTGTTAAATTAGACGTTCTTTGACAGTTATTGTACTCAATGCTATTGGAATAAAACTCAAGTTTTTCGGCCAATTATGAGCTGTTGATGGAACGCAACTTTAGATATTTGGCATGAATCACGTCAATGGGTCGGTTTGGAATTATACAATTACTATGGATGAATAGTAAATTTACTGCTCTTTTGTCACAGTGTTGTTTGTTAAATAATATCAGAGTAACTCACTAAATGCACGAACACGTTCCAATATACATGTTGTTGCCACTGCCAGCAGCAGTAACATATCAAACTTCCGCATTTTCCTGTATTTGACGAATTGAGTTCGGTCGAATTGAACTTTTATTGTATTTTGTATTGCAAACGATAGATCGAGAATATATTGTTCAATCTCCTTGATAAAACAAGACGATATGATTAAACGACGAGAGTTTCTTGCTTTTATACGTTTTTCTATGATCACGTGATGCGACGCGAACACGATAAACGTGACTTTGAGTTCAAAGTAGATTATAAACGGTCAAGGATATTTTCTTTGTTAAAATTAAATTTTAATCCGATTATACAAAAGCGAGTTTTAATGTTTTAATGTCAGTCACGATATTCTTTAAATATTTTATTGGAAATAATATATAAAACTTTAAGTGAGAACATTTTAAATTCCATATTCGACTTTTGTGCGATATTTTTTTATCGAAATGACAAAATAAAAACAATGCGGAAGAAAAATAATTTGAAACTCATCATGACACATTTTTTATCTGAATATTCTGTATAAATACTTTTATATTAACATCGCTTTCCAAAGTTTTGATTCGATTTATATTAGAATCAGTGTAAAATGAAAGTTAAACATGAATATTCAATTCTTTTCAAAATTACATTGACGTGTATATAGTTCAAGAGCGTATGTCTAAACCAAGATATTACTTTTTTTTATTGAAATTCACTCTAACAAGGCTGGAAGCAGCTCCCAACAGCCACCCAATAGCAAAGAGTTACTAAAAGTTGTAGTTCCAGCAACTGCGCTCTAAACAGAAAACATCCCAAACGGAACTAAACTTTCATGGCAAAGTGCAGTGAATGGTGTACTCTGCCATGGTCGATGATGAAACCATCTACCACTTCTTTGTTTCCTTTTAGTGGCTTCTCATCAGAAAAAAAAGAAATGAAATAAGAAATGCGTTGGCACTATTCTAAAGCCCGTATCTATGGGCAAACACTTGGTTTATTAACACGTAGTGCCTTGAAATGCTGCTTCAAGTCAATATTTAGGCCCTGTTTAGATATACAGGCTTCGGAATCTTCAGCTCTTTCGAACGCAACGTCCGGATTTGTGGATCAGTAGGTGAAAACTTAAAAGCGGAATCGTATTGTGCGGAGGGCTGATAGTTCTATGCTTGGCCATTCCACCATCTAGTTATTTGAAACGTAAGGCCTGGCTCGGTGGATCAGTCTTAGGCTCGCAATCCTATTGTCCAGCAGGCTGATGGTTCTGATAGCTAGTACAAGGACTTAGTCAGGGTGATCCATTTCAAGTGGTTATGAAAAAAAACTGTCACACACAATATACAAACGTTAGTGACTAGCGGTGTTGTGTATAAGCCGTCTCATCGGTTCACGGACAAGTCATATAAATAATCCAAAAAAATTGAAAAAAAATCTTTATGACTTAAGTAGAGATCGGAATCGGTATCGGCAAGTATCGGTGATTTTTTTAGTATCGGTATCGGTACTGGTATCGGAAAACTTTCATCACCGATACTGCCGATACCAAAACCGATAAATACCGGGTAAGGCTTTACAACGGAGCGATCAGTCTGATAATAAATGGAAAGACCCCGCATTCAACTGCTCTGGAAAATAATTAAAACGGGGCATGTCTCACGAAAACAATTTTGTTGCACTTTGGTTTTATTAAATAAAATCCATCAATCCACTCATGATATTCCTTTTTGATGCAAAAAAACGCAAGTCACCACATCTCCTTACGTTTTCCAATGAAGCAGAACGGCTCGCTATGAAAGCTACCTCAGAGTGCTTGTTTCTTTTTTTGCGTTTGTGGTTTGTACGCATGTGAATACGATAAACGCAAAGCAATGCCGACGTGTATTGCCATTTTTATTTTATTGTTTGAACGTAATGCAACGCATCGGTAAGACAACTTCGTGAGCATTGTGGCCTTGGCCTAAATGAGGTGTCAAGTTAGTTGTGTAACCACGAACATTTGCACTCAATCTTTGGTCCCATATATGCTTGAACGCAGCAACAATTCAGTATATTTTCATCCATAACAAGTTTGCACTCAAATGGATGCAAAAGTTTCCGTTTACGTAGCGGCACACATACGTGAGTGCAACTATAACAATGGCATAAGTATGTGGATACAGAGGCCTTCAAGATATTTAACAAAGTACTCGGTATCCGCGGTATCGGTATCGGAATATAAATTACCGAGATGGTATCGGTAATTGTATCGGTATTGGCGAAAATCTCTAGACTTAAGTGACTGTAAATTGATTCCGTTTAGGTGCGGTTTAGAGCGAATTTCAATATCGAATATTTTTAATCGTACTGTGAAGGCATAAATTGTAATCACTCGCTAAAGATTATAAAAGCGCAATACCGTTCAATGTTCAGATATATCATAGCTTACATCTGTAGTACCGACATCAATATTAATATTACGCCAGATTATAATTTTACTTCCACAAAAACTACGACAATTAAACTAAACACTTTATTGACTTTGCTCGAATTATGATTGTTGTTATCTATAACTATAGTTTATAAATTATTCAGTGTTTCATGGAATATAACACATGAATATTATTGAAAATAAACTTGATCTTTATTTATCGTTTATCAATTACCTTCTCACATATTTTGTCAAGAAACGAGTTTGAAAACGCTGTTTTCCAGAGGTCCATGCTTGAAACTAAAAAGAAACAAGGAAACTGTAGATGGTTTTACCATCGCCCGGCGCAGATACCACCCACTGCACTTTACCATAGCAGTTCAGTTCAGATTGAAATCTTTTCCGCTTAGAGTGCAGTTTCTGGTATCAGATCCTTTAGTAGCTCTTTGCTATTTATTGAGTGGCCGTTAGTTGATTCTTTTGGGTTCTACTTCCGATCTTGCTCAGATTGAATTTCAGTAATAATAATCATAATACTAAAAATTGCTCACTATATCGACAAAAATATAGATATATTTAATGTGTCTTGGTCTACAAAAAAAACATGATTCCCCTTCAAAACGTTATACAAAAATTAAAGTAATCGAGAGTATCATCAAAATTTATCAACTTTAAGAAAAATTTCCGATATCAAGCGATAATCTGTGTTAACCGGTAAGCAATAATTCTGTCAAGCATGAGCCATAGATGGACCGCGCCTCGGCGGCGCGACCCCTTAAGTGACTCCCACTAAACTAAAGATTCTTTGTAAAAATTATTGTAACTGGGAAAGCATATCAGTATAGTTAAATGTATATTACTGTTTTTAGATATACCCGATTGAATTTCAACAATATTGGCATGCGTATAAAACGATAAACATAAATTTAATCCAATTTCTGTTTAATTGTGTGCAAATAATATAATATAAATATATGAAATGGTTTTAAACAAAACAAAATGGCCGCTTTTCTATGTAAAACGTAAATAAAAATCATACGATGTAATTAGACGCAAAAACGTGATTCACGTTCTATTCTATCGTGATTGAAAATTATTGGAGTTATTTTTAAATCTGTCTAATGCTTATATACCGGTGCCTGAAGGCAAGCGATTTTATTTGAATCGAACAATTTTATGCAAAGTCACCGAACGATTTTTGTATAATTTTAAAGCTTTTATTCAATATTTCGTGATGCCAACCTCAAAAACAGATATCTTGAAACTTTAAATTGCATACCAACAACATGTCATAAGTGCAAACGAACCAATGCAATTCAATATAACAAACAAGATTGCTTCTGAACGTTTATATTTGTGCAAAAAATTATTTACTAAGAATATAAAAAAGAATGATGTAGTCGTGGTTCATGAAATCAAAAATACTTTTTATGTCAAATTATTGTGAAGTACAATAAACAACAAGTTTTTTAACGAAAATGCCCCACCACTGATTTCGGAGGGATGAAATTTACTGCTCAAATGCACCAAATATCATTCTGTATGGCGTAACTCTCTACAGAAACGTCTTTTTATTCCATCTCGAAATTTATCCAATATATTTTTGCCCCACCCTGTATGAAGTGATATTTATGATGACTTTATACCACAATACACAACGCTTTTTTCTTCATAAAAAAATTTGGTCATCACTTATCACTTAATATCACCAGAGAATTTTCTGCAAAAACTGAAATCTTTTCAAAATAATTTTTCGTTACTCCGTGAAAATCGATCTGTGAATTTTAGGTGGAATTCAGACAAAACAAAATACAAATTTTTGCCAAAATATCATAAAGTTTCTGGGCCTACATTTGTGAAAGGTTTCACAAAAGTTTGGCAAAACCTATATCGGCTTATTACCTCATGCATGTATGCAAATTATGGTTGATATTGTAGATTTGTTTGCCTGACTCAAATAACACGAAACGTTATTGTAATATATGAAATAAAGTTTTATGGTATTTATTATTTTGAAAAAACCTTCTTTTTTAATGCTTGGTTTTTGTAACCAAAATGTAAACAACTATAGAATTATTCTTTGCTGATTAAGATTGTATCAAAAACGACAATGAATTGGCATTTTTCGATTGTTGCATAAAAGTAAACTTTTTGCTGTGGTATCCCCTGTAGCAAAAGTAAAATGAATTTTCTTGTCATAATTACATATTTCCAAAGTTAAAACACCATGTTAATCAGATTTATGTCAATTATAGGCTGTTGATGGACCGCACCTTCGCGGTGCGTTCCATCAACACCCAATATTTGGACAAAAAAATCAATTTAGAATTTTTTTTGAAACCGTCAAGTGAAATTAATATCCAAAACTAATGATTTTGTTGCATTTTTTGTTACCGTCGTAATCCATCAGGGACCCATGCTTGAAGAAAGATGTTTCGACGATATTTTTGGGACTTGTAAAATCAATGTCTTCATATCAACTTATTTTTGCGTGAAATAGTACATCGTTGCAAAACGGTGCTTTTTTTTTCAATACAGTCCATATCGAATATAATTCTATTGAATCATTTCAGAATTTCGCGATTCGATGGTAATAGAAGAACAATTCAAGCAGTGAGTACGCTAAATCTTATAAAATTAAATATTATTTTCCTGCTTGTGTACCGATGCAAACTATGAACGTCTTAATCGATAAGTAGCCCATCAAGGGTTTTTGGAATATCGATACTGATATCGGTCTGGAAAAGTTATCAAGACTTAAATATAAAATATCAACTATTCTAATTCCTTAATAATGGAAAATGTAGGGCACGCTATTACCACAAAAACAAAATTCGACTCTTGTGGCCCCGGCAGAATTTTACCAAATTTTGTGTATTACCAATTGTTTAAAACCATTTCATATATTCATATTATATTATTTGGATACAATATGAATAAGAAACAGTGTTGTGACACGATATCTTTAGAAAATACCTGAAAAGTCATTTAAAATTGCAAAATTCCATTGCAATGTGGCAAACGCATATAATAGCTATGATGACCGTTTTGAAAGATGACGATGGTATTCAGCTATTCTAAACCACTGCGCTTTGGAATTTAAAGTTTGAAAGAATTTGTTGGGGGTATCAGTGTCGAACGGCCTCGGTAAAGTTGGCCATCGGTAGTATCGGTATCTGATACCGGTAATATCTTGCGTATATCTATCAACTGTTCGATAGGACTTTTGTATTGAATATATGTTAAATTTCATGTTTGAGCTATCTACTGCGTGTCTTGGTGATGGGTACGCTTGATGACAGGTAGTGAACGCTGAACGCTGAGCCGAGCTGGACTCTGAAGTGTATTTTGACCTGTTCGTTTTCACCATTCCATACTCTTATGTCTTATACACTATTGATCATAAATTACAATAGTTTTGTTTGAATTTTGTTTTTCATTAAATGCATGAATTTTCTTTCTACCTTTTGCTTGCTGTTATTGATTTGTTATTATCAGGTTAAAACATTAAAAAGACTTATTGTTTGTGGTACAGCAAAACAAAATGGCTGATTTTAAACATCAACTAGTGCAACGTAATTATCGAAAAAAACGTGATTGAAAATTGTAGAGTTATTTTTATCTGCTGTGGATAGTTTGCTAAAAAGAGAGAATGTGTTTTCACCAAATAAAATTATTTATGCGAAGTCATGAAGCGGTTTACACGTTTTGTCAAATATTCGTTATTTTATCTTTGGGACAACTACATTTACAAGCGAAGTTGAAAATGAGTAGATGAACCCGAACCCGATTTGTTCGCTTGGAGCACACAGAGTTTTGCAAAAAGGACTGACTTTCTAGTTTCGTATAGATAACGAATGTTCCATTCTAATGCTTACAAATTTTTCCCATTATCCTCACAAATTGATCTATTACTCTGAATTCACTAATTTTTAAGTATATTGTGACCTATTCACGACTAATTCAAATAATTCATGCGTCGAATCGTTCAATCATCGAATTGAATTAAATACATTCCCTATGTCTCTTGCGACTAAATGGACTGAATAAAACGTCTTGTTCCGCTAATCATCCCGATTCACAAATTTTATTTCTCCGAGAATGGGACACAGATATAGACAACGTCTTAGTATCTCGATTTATCAATGACCAACTTATCATACAAATATATGTTGTCACTTCTCTTATTGCACATAGGATATTCCTATTCCATAAATAAAAGCCAACATTGTTAGAAGAGAAAGAATTAGATTTGTTGCTTCGAGTGTCCGTTGAATAATTGTAGATGTTTGTTGAATATTAAACTAAAAAGATGAATAAAACACAGAAAAACCCTTACCTCTTAGCGCTTGGCTGAGCTAGAAGACAATAAAAAGATATTAGTTCGTTACAAATTCTACAGGATTTCAAAATTCTTTGCAGATTAAGAAGTTATGTCCTTGAAAGCAATATCAATAAAAAAGTGAATGTGTCACAGATAACAAGTATATAAAAGAAAGGTAGTTGATTCATCCTTAAAATTAAAGTATATTACATGGTATTTGTATCAGTTGGACGCGGTCCACGCCATAAAAGCTAAAAAAAAACTTTCAATGATTTAAAAAAGAATATTCTATAAAAGAGCTAAATTATTCAAATGCAAATCAGCACTCTGTCATTACGCCCAAGAATTATATGTTGATCGAACGAATCGAACCCACAAAAAACAAAATGGCTGACTGTAAACATATATCTCGTGCCACAAAGAATAATTATGTGTTAAGTCGTGATAGAAAATTTGCCGAGTTATTTTTAGCTGACAGTTTAGCGCTCTATTGTCTGCCTAAAGGCAGATAGCTGTATTTTGCTAAAATAAATGTTCATGCATTGTCATTGAACCCTTTTCACGATTTCTATATATTATATTTATTTTATATAGCGTGTGGGCGTTATCATTGTTGGATGCGCATTTGATTGGTTCAAAAATGTGTTGATGAAAACCAATCAAAAGTCATTTGTACAACTGGGGCATAAGGTCCAGCTCTAGGTTGGCATAATTGTTTCAATTGCTCACAACCTTGCTTTACGTACCAAGTAGAAAATATGGATAGACAAGCATGACTTGTTCAAAATGTATAATCTTTGGATAGGGAAAGTAACTTTTATATTAAATTGTTTTTAGTAAGCGAACTTCAACAATAAAACAAAAGTGTATTCAAAACGAAAGGATCAAAATTTTTGTTACATTCGAAGCAATAAATCGCGTCATATTAAAATGTTTTGATACAATAATGCTAAAACATCGTAATTACATTTAAGCTTTTGATTTGAGACACACTACTTTTTCAAAAATATTTTAATATTTTCCTTAAGATTGTTTTAACAAGTAGCTCAAACAAGTGCTTCATTTCACGTGATAAATTCAATGAATAAATTTTTGATGAAAAAAATGTTAACTTCTGTCAAAGTTAAACAAGGCAAATCAGGATGCATATACTGAATGTTTACACTGTAACAAAAGTACAGTGAAATTTACTGGTCGTTTGCAGTAATTCCATATTTCCAACGTGAAAAAAATGCCATGTTGATGAGATTTATGCCAATTATGGGGCTTTGCGGTGCGTTCCATCAACATCCCATATTTGGCCAAAAAAGTCATTATTGAATTTTTTCCAGTACCGCCAAGTAAAATTACTGTCAAAGGCCAGTGATTTATGTTGCATTTTTGTTACAGTGTATTGAGTTGTTCATTAAATTGTTTTAGGAATCTCGGCAAACACAACTATTATCAGGAATATTGAAGTAAGTAATATATGCCACAGCCGTGAAATTATTTCAACCGCACATTTCCAGCATATTTTAGGTTTTTGACTTGGCGACAAAAAAGTGAAATTATCAATCCCTTACTAAAGAAAACGTGGATGCTGGGAGCGAAGAAAGAATCATTTTGCAAAAACAAATAGCAATACGACAGGTCAGGTTAACATGAACTAACTACTTATCCTTCTCACATAAAATTTCAATTCTTGATGACGCTAAATCTCAAAAACGGTGGGTAAAGAGATCGTAAAAATTTTGTCGTTTTTCTACGATTTGATATTAAATGAGGTGAATTTAGGGAGATTGAGTCCTATTCGACAGTTTTATACCCGTAACCGCGTATCAGGCACGCGATTCATTAGTAATCCTCACTGAATAAAAAAATGAAACAACAAAATGAAATTTGGTAGGATTAAGTGTGAAATGAATAACCGATAATGTTTTTATTAAACCAAATTGCAATTGTGCAAATGCATCTTTCGAATTATAGTTTTCATGACCCAAATGACAGATTACTCAACAAAATGAAATTGTTTAACGTGAAACACGGTCAATGACATTGCAAATAATTTTACCAACTTGCCCTCGGGCTCCGGTGTGTGTTGAAAAATCGATAAAAATAAATTAAATAATTTTAAATCACGATCTAATCAAACACCAAGTCACGATTTTAAACATAATTATGTCGCACGAGTTTTATGTTTAAGTCGTCCATTTTGTTTTGCCTGAGCACGATCCACGTGTGAGAAGATTTTTATCAAAGATTTAAATATTTAATTTTACGTCCAAATATAATAATCCGTGATTTTTTTTTCTGTGAAAAGTTGTATAGAAATTATAATTGTTTTTTAATTAATATTAATTTTTTCGATCAAAAATTCTATTTTGTTAAGCACGAGCCACAGATGAACATTAAATTTTATTTTTTTAACATACACCGTGCATAACAGCACGATTTGAGTAAGTTTAAGTCAGTATCGTATTATGAACATTGCTTTCATTAGACAGTCACTTTTCGAGTATCTGACGTAGATAATAAAGTAAGACAGAATCAATCACGTTCAACTGCGCCTAGCGTTTGACATGGATTTTTTTGCTCTAATTTGATTTTCCCCCCAAAAAAAGAAAAAAACCCGTGAAAGCAAAGTCATCTACGGCGTGATATTTGCAAAATATAACACTCTCTATTTAAACACAAATCAAACTAAAATATAGTTCTTTCAATCAAGCTTCAATAAAAAAATAGTCGAAACTTTTTGAATATAACAATTTTTTTTGGAAACCTGGGACATTAATTTACGATTTTAACGTTTTTAAAGACGAATGGTATCCAATCAAAAATTTTTATTTTATCAAGCATGACCCATGGATGTCCTTCAGCGCGATCCTTGACCGCAAAGCATTCTGACTTGGGGTTCTGACCAAAAACCTGATAAGGATATATTTCAAGTGCTCGTATCCAACTTTAGTAATCCGCTACCCGTTCTAGAGGTTAATAACCTTCATATTTTATTT
The DNA here is from genome assembly GCA_963675895.2 of Styela plicata. Classification (NCBI taxonomy): domain Eukaryota; kingdom Metazoa; phylum Chordata; class Ascidiacea; order Stolidobranchia; family Styelidae; genus Styela; species Styela plicata. Next base: position 2,094,818 of record OZ023146.1, read on the forward strand.
CGTTCAATCTTAACGAGAATCGAACACGTGAAAAAAAACATATCAACTCAATGAAAGAATTTTTGAAGTATATTTTCCCGAATATGTGACTATTTTTGACATGAAAAATGACTAGCTCCAACCCAAATGTTGAAATAAAAGAAATGCAATTTTTATTTTATTTTTTTTATTTTATTTTGATTTTTGTCCGCGTTTTATAATATTTTATTGATCAAAAAAGCCTTAAATAACATTCTCTAAATTAACCGAATGGAAATTTAATTGACCAAACGAAACCCCACAAAAAGTGATAATATACAATAATTAAAAAATGCCATGTCAGGATGAGATTGAAAAAGATTATTTGAATATTTATTTTTGTTGAAATACTTTTAGTAATCCAATCATGATCCCAAATATCCAAGAATGTTTGATATTTTAGGAATAAAAACAATTTCTCAATATTTAAGAGTTATAGTTGAAAAATATCGTGAATGATGTCAGAATGTAACAACATGCTACCGTATAATCAGATTAAATTTGATTTCAACAAAAGAAAACATAAGTGATCGTTTTTATTTAGCCTTGTCCTCGAAGTCACGATTATCGTGTTCATAAAATGTCACGTGATCACACAAAAACGTATAAAAGCAAGAAACTCTCGTTGTTTTAATCATATCGTCTTGTTTTATCAAGGAGATTGGACAAGATATTCTCGATCTGTCGTTTGCAATAGAAAGTACAATAAAACTTGAATTTGACCGAACTCAACAGCAAATACAGGAAAATGCGGAAGTTTGATATGTTACTGCTGTTGGCAATGGCAACAACATGTTTATTGCAACACGTCCGTGCTTTTAGTAAGTTCTTTTTATATTTTGTGATTCAGATACTGCTTCAGAACCTACTTTTTATTGAAATTCACTCCAAGAAAAGTCGGAAGCAGTGTCTAAAAAAACTAGCAGCCACCTAATGTCATAGATCTACTCTGAGATGTAATTCCAGCAACTGTACCTCAAGCGGATATCATCTATAACTGAAATGAACCACAATCGTAAAGTACAGTGAGTGGTATCTGCGCATTACGATGGTAAAAACCACTTCTTGTTGGGTAGATCGAAAAGCAAAACATATATTAAACTTTAAAATATATTGATATAAAAACTGTCACCACATTTCGTATATGGCTCAAGTACTGTTGGTCAACCCGATATAAATCCTCAATATTCCCCCAAAAATAAAAATAAAAAACGCAAACAAATTGTTTATAATAAATTAAATTCCGCACTTCGTTTCAGGCTGCTATCCGCCAGAATTAGAGCACGGATACGCAACATCATCTGATTTTCCAATCTATGGTCGATACAAGGTTGGAACAATTATATATTTTCAATGTAAGGATGGATATGAAATGAAAGGAGATAGAACAATCAAATGCAGATATGGAAATGTTTGGGAAGGTCGAATCCCTCAATGTTGGGCTAAGAAATCTCAAAGTAAGTGTTATAGTTTTTATATTTCTAGTAAATATAGGTTAAACTTTATATTATAAACGAGTTTTATAACTAGCCAGATGTGGTCTGCAAATTATTCTCGTTTAAATAACGCTGTCAACATGCGCTCGTGGCCGTTGCATAATCCCAAAATGATTTCATTCAAATATTACGATCAATTCTTGTATTTCAATATTTATACAGAAGTAATTTGCTAATGGCATATTTTTAGCAAATTTGAATGTAATGAGGGCGCTTCTCAGTTATTCACATTTTCAATATATTGGATTTATGAGAAATCGATTTCTTTAAGTTATGGACTATGGATTTGTTCTCATAATTTCTTTTTTTTTTCAGAATACTGTGAAAGTCCAAGTAAATTTTTTGGAGGAGAATTTCATCCTGTAAAACATCAATATGATTACAATGATAAAGTTTACTACAGATGTCCTAGATATTCATCAAAATACATTTATTCAACATGTGGTTATGATGGGAAATGGAAACAAGCTTCAGAATGTTATGGTAAGATATAATGAAAATCAAAAACTAAGTCATACGCGAGTAAAAGAAACTATATAATTAGGCACAAAAAAGTAAAAAAAAGTGTTTTTTAATTCAGTTTATTACAAAATTGTTTTCTGTGATAAATTTAGGAAAAAAATTGTTTTAAAAAACAAAATCTTTTGACTCTCTCGTCAAAACAACTGCTTTATGTGATTTTATTTGTTATTAAAATTCAAAACCTGTAGCTTGAAATAACACAATAACAAGCATCAATATACAAACGCGGCAATTTGGAAATTTTTAATGTAAACATATTTGATTTAAATTGGAAATTATTCATATGAAATCTGACTATTGAATGTACAAATGCAATAAATATAAATATGATCTAACCGGACGCTATCAATCGTAACAGATTATTGCAAGAAGCCAGATATGCCATACGGATATTATGAACCAATGAAGCAATATTATTACCATGGTGATAATATTAAATATTATTGCAATGATAAATATTATAAACATTATGAAGGAGAAAAATATGAAATGTCAACGTGTCAAGAAGATGGATATTGGGATAAAAAGAAGCCAATGTGTAAAAGTAGGTTAATTTATATTTTATTTTTTACAATATTTCCGAGTTTAAACGCCGAAAGCAATGTGGGTATTAATATGTAAAACGCGTTGTCTACACTGTTAGAAATTTTATTTTGTCATGCATGCGTCGCAGATGGACCGCGTCTCATCGACGCTATCCACCAGTGACACATACTTAATAAGGATTCGACAAAACTATTTTTTCAATCTACAGTGTTTTTGGAGTAAATAGCGTCATTTTCCCGAGAAATCTCTTCCCTTTTATTTCTTAATATTTTTCATGACGTCGTAATTCCTTGCTGGATCATAATTGATAAAATAGAATTTTCACAAATACTCGATCATACTGCAACTGTTATTTCAACTTCAATTTCTTTCACAGAATACTGTTCTGTTCCCGATCATAAGATGTATCATCATCAACCATACGGTAGATCGAAATATGAACATGGAGAAAAAATGCAATATTATTGTGATGAAGATTATTATAAACCATCAAAATATGATTATCATGAATCAAAATGTATGTCGGATGGAAATTGGGACAGATCACCATACAAGTGTGAAAGTAAGCGACAAATTATATATATTTTTATATAAATATCATGTAACATAATATAATTAGTACTTTGAAGTAAGTTTATGAAAATCAAATGATGTTCGGGTGTAACATATAGTTTGTTACTATTTATTTGAATTTAAATTTGTTTGAGGCCCTTTTAAATAAGTGACTGAATAATTTGGAGTGGAAAAATGAATTCATGACAGCCATTTTTATGGAATACTAAATACGTAATGAAAATTCGAAGTCTAGTCAGTAATTTTTTTTCTATTCTTTCAACAGAACGATGTACTGCTCCTGATTATGATGATTATCACCACATGCCATATTCTAAAGATATTTATGGTTATAATGAAAAAATGATGTATAAATGTAAAGATGGATATTATAAACCATCTGGTTATGATTATTCTTATTCAATGTGTAAATCTGACGGAAATTGGGATAACAAACCATACAAATGCATGAGTAAGTAGGACATTTGTATTACTTTGAAGAAATATGTCACGTACCTAATTAACGGTGGATAGTTTAACATCGCCCAGGGCAGATACCATTCCCTGTACTTAATCATAGCGGTTTAATCTAATTTGGAATGTTTTCCGCTCAGAGTACAGTTGCTGATACTGTATTTTTGGTAAATATTTCCCATATAAGTAAGTGGTCGTTAGGCGCTGCTTTCAGCCTTGCTTAAGGTAAAGTTTAATTTAAAAAGACACGAAATTCGGACAATTTAACAGTTTACTCTTACTTTGTCTTCGCTGGACCTACTTTTGTCTAAGCATGGGCTGATGATGGAGCGCGCTGTAAAAAAGCGATCCCTCATCGGTACATGCTTGACAAAGCAATAATGTTTTATGTTTGATACTTTCTGTAATTAATATAATTATACAAGCTAAACATTACAATTTATATCTTCAGAATATTGTAAACCTCATCAAGTCGAATATGGAAAATATTATCCGATGAAGGACATGTACAAACATGGCGATAAAATGTATTATGAATGTCATTCAGGATATGATATGTATTATAAAGATAATGAAAAATATGAATATAATATTTGTAATAAATATGGAATGTGGGAAAGAATGACTCCAATGTGTAAAAGTAAGTATTTTGACGAGTAATAAATAGATAGAGTCTAGATCAATCTTATACATAGCTTTTATGACCCACAATCTAAATGATGACGTCATAGATATCAAAATGGTCATTATTTGGTTTTATGTGGACAATGATATAGTCCATATGCTAAGTTGAACCTATGTCCAATATTCCAAAATATTGTCAAAAAGCTAAATAAAGGATTTTTTTTTCAGAATATTGCAAAGCTCCTAAAATGTCGTATGGTTCATACAGACCAATGATGAAAAAATATAATGTCGGTGATCGAATGTATTACAGTTGTAATGAAGGATATAAATTATATTATGATCAAGATTGGTACGAATATAATACTTGTCAAAAAGGAGGAATGTGGCTTTACAAGGAACCATCATGCAAACGTGCTGAAAGTAGGTTTTATCAACCGGCCTTATTTTACTCCGAATAAAAAATAATCATTTCGACGAAGTTACAGATTTTACAATAACCATTTTAATGACTTATCACAAACACATTTTTATTGAAATTAAGATATCAAAGTGAAAGAAAAAATTGACTCAACATCTTTCACATCATTTTACAGAAAATTGTGAACCACCTCACATACCTCATGGAACGTATTCACCACCAAAATCCACATATTCATACAATGATAAAGTATCTTACAAATGTAAAGATGGATACAGACTTCATTATGATTCAGACTGGTTTGAATACAGTACTTGCATGAAAAATGGAAAATGGGATTTCAGAGCTCCGAAGTGTGTGGATAAGAAAATGTGTAAGTAGATGTAGATTTATACATAGAAATAGCTGCCATTTTCAGACAACCCAACCTAAGTTGATTTTTTTCACTTTTAATCTTATGTTATCGTCTTTTATAGATTATTGCAAGGCCCCTTACGTTATGCATGGATCTTATTCACCAATGAAGAAAATGTACAGCAAGGGAGATCGTGTTTATTATTCATGTAAAGATGGTTACAAGAAATATTATGAAAATGATTGGTTTGAATACAGCACATGCAAAGATGATGGCAACTGGGATTATATGGCACCAAAATGTAAACCCCTTCATGAAAGTACGTTAAATTATTATTTAATTTGTTTGGAATATTAAATTTGAGTAAATTAATTATTAATATGGGTCCTTGATGGGCCACGTTTCGTCTGCGCGATCCAACAGTCACCCATACTTGAAAAATATATTAGGATAATTTTCTCTGATCGAGTTTAACTTAAATCATGTTTTAGATTTATCTATACAGCTGAAAAATTTAGATAATATATATGTTAAATAAATAGTTCAGAATTTTCATTTTGTAGAGGTTTTCTCTATTTCTAGATTTTTTCACTAACAAATATTTTCTGTATCTTTTTGATCAAAAATTATTATGTTAAATTTCAATTCAAAATCACAAAACCTGTCCAAACTGTTTCTTAGTATCGATGATTAAATTCTGCACAGATATTATTTTATAATATTTCACTTTAGAACATTGTTACCACGACGAGTTCATGCACGGTGATTATCATCCAAAAATGAAAATGTACAGTCAGGGAGATCGAATTTATTACGACTGTCATAAAGGATACAGAATCAAGTATGATCAAGATTGGTACGAATATAGAACTGTGGAAAAGATGGAATATGGGATTATAAACCACCAATGTGCAAAAGAATATACAGTTATACTAGTAAGAAAAAAGAAATTTTATCGAGTTTTACATTGTTTTTTATATCGCTTCGAAATTTAGCATTAACCTTTAGGGGTTCTTCATTCACAATCCGCAATATGTTAAGAGTGATTCTTTGCCTGTGTGTTGTTGTTTTAATCGCCTTTGTGTCATTTTATAGCACAGACACACGCGTGGATGAAACAACGTTGAAATAAACTTCAACACATTACAACTTGCCAAATTCCATTTCTTTTTGTAAATATATGAAGAAGCGTATGTTAATAGATTATCTTTTGCGACAAGCTGAATAGTGTTTATTTTATTTTTTTGTAGGTTATTGCAATGCACCATACTTTATGCACGGTAAATTACAACCAATGAAGAATGCTTACAGTCACGGAGAAAAATTATATTATTATTGCAAAGATGGATATATGAAATATTACAAAAATGAAAAATATCAATATAGTACTTGCATGAAAGATGGAAGTTGGGATCATCCTGCACCAATGTGCAAATCTATGTACAAAAGTAAGTTAAAACATTATTGTCAGTTTTTTACTGTCTTGTTAACAGTTTTTACTATCCATACATTACAACCATCACTGTGAGCACAGTTGAGAATATGATTGTTTAATACAGTTTTATTTTTAAACGACTTTCAACGATGCGTATCGAATTCTACGGAGAAAAATACAATGAATTAAAAAGAAATTGGCTACTTAACTTATACTTTCTTTCTTGTTCAGATTATTGTTACTCTCCCCAAATGAAGCATGGTTCATATTATCCAGTGATGAAAATGTACAACCCTGGTGATCGACTGAGATACAGATGCGATTATGGATATAACATGTATTATGAAAATGAAAGATATGAATACAGTACTTGTATGAGAGATGGAAACTGGGATAGAAAACATCCGATGTGCAAAAGCAACAAGATGTGTGAGTATGGCTTCAAAAGAACAATCTATCACTGTATATATTACTCCAATAGTAAAAAATATTTTTTTTAACTTTGTTCAAATTTTCAGATTATTGTGATAAACCAACGATAGAGCATGGTATGTACAAACCAATGAAGAGAATGTATAATCCAAATGATAGAATGTATTATTCATGTAAAGAAGGATATCAACTTAAGTATGATAAAGATTGGTTTGAGTACAACATATGTAAAGATGATGGAATGTGGAAATACAAGGCACCAAAATGCAAGATGGCACAAAAAAGTAAGAATAGTTTTTACTTTCCATTTTTAGGAAATAGTGAGGCGTAACCTATCCGTGACTGATGCTTGAAAAAGTATAATTTGAGAACATATTGTAAAATATGACGAACAAATTCATTGAAAAGGTGATTTGCGTGCGATTTTTTGTGTTTAATTATTTTTGTTTTGCAAAATTATACCGGAATTTTGAACACATATTTGATCTCGATGTAGTAATGTAATGTTTCAATTTATTTTATATTAATGAAATTCACCCTAATTTTTACAGAATATTGTGATTCACCAAGAATCGCACATGGATCCTACAATCCTGACAAACGATATTATTCATACGGAGAAAAAGTTTATTATAAATGTCATAATGGATACGAACTTTATTATCAAAATGATTGGTTTGAATACAGTACATGTAAACAAGGAGGATATTGGTATCCTGAGGAACCGATGTGCAAACAACAAGAAATGAGTAAGTTTGTCGGAATAATATTCATTTAGATATATTATTTTTTTTAATTTTTAATTTTTTATGTATATTGATTTTACGTCACAATGTGAAATTTCTTTTTTCAACATCTTTTGTCAAGTATGAGTCACCGATGGATCGCACCGATGAGATGCGGTCCATCTATGACTCCATGCTCAACAAAAGAACGTTTAATATTTATTAATTAATGGATGATGGAAACTATTCAATATTAAAACTCTATTTTTTTCAGAATACTGTTACCCTCCTGATTACCAACACGGTTCTTATTATCCAAAAATGCGAATGTACAGTCACGGTGAAAGAATGTATTATAAATGTGATTACGGATATAAAATGCATTATCATGATCAAGAATATGAATATAATACTTGTATGAATGGAAAATGGGAAAGAAAATCTCCAAAATGCATGGATATGAGAAAAAGTGAGTAATTTTTCTATTGATTGTCAGACACTCAAAATTATTGGAAATGTATGTTGTTTTGTAATCCAAAATGATTAGAACGAATATTTATAATAAATTTTTAATATTTCCTTTTCAATCCCAGAATATTGTAAGATGCCGTACATCGAACATGGTTCCTACGAACCAATGAGAAAAATGTACAGTTTCGGAGATCGAGTATATTATTCGTGCAAAAATGGTTATTATATGCAATATTATGATAACAATGATAGATATGAATATAGTTCATGTATGTCGGATGGAAATTGGGACAAGAAAGCTCCAATGTGCAAGAAGCGTGATATGAGTAAGTTTGAAATTTTTATTCGTTTATACTAAATCCACTCACTCGATGAAAAAAATCTAAAATGCACTCCTGCAACATTGAAAAAAACTTTATCAGTCCACTGATGCGTTGTTTTGCGCTTTTTGCATATGTTGTGGTAATATGGAATTTGTTATAAATATATTCAGAAGGTATTAATACAATCTTTTAGTGGTTAAACATGTTGGCATCGACCCAGGGTGTAATAACTTGTGTAGGCTACGCCGAACAGGCAAAGATCATATCTTTCCAGCAATAGTAACCCTGTGCGTCTTTATAAGTGTCCGCTGTTACATAGCTTTAGACAGGGTGATCCACTCTAAGATGTGGCTATGAAAAAAAATGTTCATAAATTCCTATTTAACTATAATATATTTTCACCTTTTACTTCAGAATACTGCATGGCTCCTTATATGAAGCACGGTGATTATTATCCAACGAAATCACGATACAATGTTGGTGATAAATTATACTACAGATGTATGTCTGGATATGACATGAAATATCATGGAGATAAATATCAATATTCAACTTGCAAATCTGATGGAAATTGGGACAACAAACATCCAATGTGCATGAATATGAAAAAAAGTATGTCCAAAATATTGTTTAGTTTTAATTCAATGTTATGCTTTATTATCTTATGTTAGATATAGTAAATCAACTGTTAACTTTTCCCTATTTAGAATACTGTTCCACACCAAACGTCGACCATGCTGATTACTCACCAATGAAGAAATATTATAAATACAATGATCGAGTCTATATATCTTGTCATTATGGATATTATCGATCATATGCTGGTTATTATATGGAATACAGTTCATGCAAGGAAAATGGAAATTGGGATGTCGTACCAACATGCAGAAAAATGGCAAAGAGTGAGTTGGTTTTGTCTTTGTTTCAATCATATTTTACTCATAGGTCATAGGAGACCTGCATACTCTTTTTATCTGAAGCTTAAACAGATTATGATAAATATTATGCTGATATTACATATTTCAGTTAGTACAAAATTTATAATATCCCACTTTTTTATTTGTTTGGGTCAAATCCTTTTTCCTAAAAATTAAAATAGTAAATATTTTGAATAAATTTTATTTTGAAAAGGTTTTTGTTCTGGCATCGATGATATCTGCCTAATACGTGATAGATGTTTCACCGAAATCAATTTATTCATATATTTCGCATTTTCCAGAATACTGCAAAGCTCCAAAGTATTCACATTATCATCATAAATCATATGCAAAGAAATATTACATGGAAGGAGAATGGATTAAATATGAATGTGATCATGGATATTATCGACCATCGAATATGAAATATGATTACGCAGTTTGTAAGAAAGATGGAACTTGGACTACTGACCCATATAAATGCAATCGTAAGTTCATCAGTAAAGTAATTTGATTCTGTTAAATGCTACAAGAAACCATGACATTTTTTTTACAAATTTTTTATAGTTAAAATGAAAATTGAAAAATATCGTCCGCATCAGTGATTTACACCTATTTATATAAATATTTCGTAAATTTGTTTCAATGAGACAACAAAAATGTGATCTCTAAAGGGGTATTTTTAGCAATGATATATCACGAAAATTAGATCTCGTATCACAATTCCCTCTTGCAATCCTACGCGATTATATCACTCCATGCTACTTTAAAACACAATATGAAATTGTTTTTACCAAACAATGATTTTGATAAATTTGTATTCACAGGATATTGTATGTCTAATGATATGAGATATGGTAACTACGAACCAATGAAGAAATATTACAAACATGGTGAAAGTATTTCATACAAATGTAATAATGGTTACTACATGAAATATCAGAAAGAAAGATATCAGTACAGAACTTGTCAAAATGATGGAGAATGGAATTATTATGCTCCGATGTGCATGAGTAAGTCACTTAGTCTTATAGGTCAAGTCATGAAGCCATCGTAAACGAGGTACTAGAATATACACCAATGAGAATCTAAAACTCATGCAGAAGAGTGTGGGATCATAACTGTGCCAAAATTTTACCAATAGGAAGAAGTTCATTAATATGTATTTTAGTAAGAGTCACGGAGCGCGCCGCAGAGACGCAATTCATTCTGGCTCATGCTCAAGGAAAAAAATTTCGATTGGTCTAATAATGGTTCATTGGTAAAGGTTATGGGTACAAAAGTATATTGGACATGCTCCGCTTAACGGCATACATCTGCCCATTCCAAATTCGATTGCATCACACTTATGCAGTACCATATAATAATTCAATTTTCGCACTGGGGCTAATTTCATAATATTGCAGAATCTGTAGATTTTCCACACCAAGCAGACACGCTGTTTTAGCAGTTCCATAAGATACTGTTTACAAGCAACGTGATTACTATTTGTCATTTACATAACCAACTCATTACTTTTGCAGGAAACTGGTTCTAAAGTATTCAGCAAACCAATGACAAAATGGAAGTTGGATTCCCAGACTACATTGCCAATGTTATTTTAAAAATGTTAGATACTCATATTCAATAATGAAGTTAACCGATAATGTTAATGATTTGAATAAACTAATAACCAATGCAATAATTGAAAGTCTGTTCCAACATGTGGGCTACAATAGGACGCATGACGAGAGCTGCGCTATAAGACGTTTTCTTGGGGGGCGAAAGTCTTTTACAGAATTATGCTCGCAATTCTTAATATCTGAAACATTCGACTAGTTTTGGAACACATGCAGTCAAACTTAACTAATCAGACCATGTTGAACTTGCGCCATAGTACAACATCTACAGTTTTAGCACATTATGATGGAACTCCAGAACCGCAGGGTGCCGCGCCCAGCCTCTACGGCGATAATAGCCAGTGGCTTAATTTATATGGACGAACTTTCCGCTAGAAACCCCGCATTTCCGTGCAACCGCGTTTGAAAACAAGGGCTGATTGGCCTGTAAAAAGTCCAACGCTGCAAGGTGCGAACAGCGTATTGATAAGGACATCAGGCTAAGTGAGCGCTACAAATACCAATTTCAGTAGACAATATTTATTCACAAAGTATCCATTTATTAAAATCAGGATTTACTAACTAAAGTAATATTAGAACGCTTACGAGCGAACATAATTAACGAAGCACTGCAGATAACGAGAAGAACTGTTCCCGAAGCAACGATGATGATCATATATGGTTGATCCAAACCTGAAAGGTATGAAAAAAAGCTCATCGTTTCGATCGATTTGGTAAAACTCTGTTTGTTAAATTAGCAAGCTTACCCATGATAAGAGGCTCATCTGGTACATTCGAACTGCGGGGTAAAGGTTGTTCATTTTTATTGTGAACAAGGTCAAGCTTGTCTGGTTTGTATAGAATCATTTCAGGTTCTTCCATTCCAGTAATTCGAACTCTGGGAATTCCAACCGAACCGTTCACGACCATGATCGGCCCAAGTACGACAGGTGGAGAAGCAATTGAATCCACGCTTCTCTTACCACGTAACGCCATGCTTCTGTATACACCTTGATCACTGGGGCAGACCTGAAAATAAGACGGGGGAAATAAGGATTGATTTGCACCGTGCTACACTGTGCCAAAACTTGTTTGGACTAGCCACACTTTCTAAAGGCATTATTCCGAGAAGGCCAAAAAAGAGATTTACCTATTTATTCTTAATTTTTCCTTTAAACTTGACGCAGACTCAAAAAGTATTAACACGAAAAGTCCACTTACGCCGACTGCGCTTCTGTCGCATGAAGTCAACTTTGCATGAATGTAGAATTCTTGACAAGATAAACTTCTTGGTGTTTGAAATGAAACACAAACTGTGTTGGAGACTGCGCTTGCAGTGACTTCACATGGTAAGCCAGAAGTAGTTCCACATCCATCTTGCACAATACCAACAATATTTGATGTGGAGGGCGATAAACTACACGACAGATACATTTCTTCTACTCCAGTAACGTGGTTACCCGACTAAAAACACAACAGAATTTATTAACACACTGGAAAAGGCTCTCCTAAGTAAACAATTTTTGAACGACTCCCATTCGGTCATAGACGAAAAAGATTGGACACGATTCTTCAGTTAGGTTCTGGAAAAAAAACTATTTCCAGCAAAATAAAACGTGATTAAACTTTACATACATGAAGCAAACTTAAGGGTAAACTTACATCAAGTTCCATAGTGACATGGATCATTTCACCAACTGTATACATCGCCCCTCCATTAACAGCAAAGTTAATCGGACAAGTACTTGGACATGCAGCTATTTTACACAAAGATATGCTTGGAGTAATGAATTGGCGATCACTGATTACAGTTGGAGTGCTTACTCTGAAAAAAAATCAGGTTTTAAACAATATCCCTTATAAAATTATAGAGATGGCCGCGGAAGTTGCTATCATGATACAAAAGAAGGTTAGAAGAAAATTAGTTGAAATAGAAATCGCGTCGCAATAGGCGAGATCCACGCGCGTTTTGATTGAGAGGTTTGTGCGCGGGGCAAGACTACTTGTCGAAATAAACACGTTATGGAAACAGTTCAATCCAAATTCACGCGACAAACTGATAAAGATTCAACTAGGAACAGAGCGAGAAGGAAAACGGAGGTCACTTACACTGGACGAAGAGAAGTCACAACTCTGTATTGTCTTTCGTACGTACATTGAAACTCGGCAACAGGAATCGGCATGTCAAACATAGAATTTGCTAAACGACGATTAAACCACATCTGGTTTGTGAATACAACACTGTCGGATGTAGATGTCAATTCTGTACCACACGCATTGAAGGGAATCGGGATCTGAATTTCGTAGAAACCATTGACAGCACGGCCGACTGAAAAATACAATTTTTAAAACTAAGAACGTCTTTAAAATATCGAGTGTGGTGACAATCATCGGCACCGAAATGATAAATTGTAATATTTTTGCTGTTCTCTACTGGAAATTTTTATACTTGGGCAGTTAAAATTCCGAATATTTAAATATTTGATGATTTCTTTTTCAAAATTTCTGCCACGTGTATTGTGACTACTGGTATCAATAATGCATATCTGCACAGATACAAATCATACAACGCGCGGAACTACGAAAATTCGGTCTTTTTTATTTATTTTTTTAACTGCAGCTACAATTTAATCCATAGAAACCTTCACATCCTTGCGCTCCTCCCAATCTTCGGACAACATTGATGTAACTATTACCCAATCCCAGATCATATTCACGAACGAAACTTTCAGAGACCGAAAACACTATTCTGTTCATCTCACAACGAAGAGTAGGAACAGCTAAAGAAAATGAAATAGTTATTTTTACTATGCGATTTTGCCCGCCATAATGCAAAAATTATCTGATTTATTTAAATATTTCAAGTACTTACGAATAGTACAGTTCTTTCCCAAATATCCAGAGGAACTTCTGCAGTAATACCCATCCAGAATGCTGACATGATTCGTGGCATTGACAATCTCGTTGACATGGATTCGGGGAGCAGACTCCGGCAGCTAAGTCACTATTTATTACTAAAAACATCACGAACCATTTTAGCGCCATACGGTAAATTAACATTCCAGTGAAATTCTAATAAAACCCAAAACTCCAGGGAATAGGTTCAGGTGAAACATTAATAATTTGTAATCCGTTCAAGAGTGCCCACGCCAATTTCAATTGCCCGGAATGAACGCGCCAACAGTAGATAAAGTGTAACCGCCGCAATTAGCATATCAATTGAATTTGACCATTATCTCGGGAAGCATTAACGATTGATAACGTCGCCGGGACGCAGTTTATTATGCGACTCCTGGCCCGTCAATTTCCAAGGATGTCAATTTACATTGATAACCTATTATTTCTGGCTCATGGAAAATCAAATCTCTGGCGAGGCCACTTTAAATTTTTTACCGATCATAAAATATGGTGCAGCCCACGTAACGTACGCCGATGCTATATAAACATATACATAACTAAGCTACCTGAACAGTGCTCGCAATGACCACCTTTGCAATTTGATGGACAATCACACATATATGATGATCCGTGACTTAAACATCTTCCATTATTGAGACATGGATTGTTGTTAGAACAAAAGGGCAGAGTGGACGAGCCTTTGTCGTTGGCTGCAGAACCTAAAACAGTTAGGGTTTCGGTTTAACAAATTGCTTCGTCTAGATTAAAAACTCAACAAGTCTGAGGAGTAGTTTATGTTTGGCTGCAGAAGCTAAATAATTCAAGGTCGTTCGATAATAGCTTTCTTTGTAAGAGACCACGACTTCTGATGAGAAGTCCGGAACGGCTAGTTAGGTGTCCACAGGACAAAGAGTCTCGAAATATTTCAGCTAATACGGTGAAAATAATTATAATACTTACCAGCTTGCAAACCGTTGGAGAACGAGAACAAACTGTAGAAGAAAAATGATTTGGATCATTTGATGCAGGAAGGAACAAATACATTACGTGCCAGCAAGCTCATAACCACAATTGTAGCATCGATGGCAGCCAGTTCTTAGTGTCCACGATTTACTCGTGCATCCCAATAAATATATTCTTATGCCGGGGAAATTCGGTATTGCAGAACATAAGCCACACAAGAATCGCCAATATTAACCGGCGTTCAACAAAAGATTAAGCCGATTATTACACGGTCTTGACAGGAATAAAAACCTACTCCCGGATATATTGTTTAATATTTAAAATATTAGCATTAGCTGTTGAATTTCCATGTCGAGACACAATTCAAAACCACACCTGCGGCCATCCAACAGCTCTAGAGCCTAATGAATACTTACAAAAGCATAAACAGAAAATCCATCTTCAACTTTCGTAGCAACACAAAACAGAACGAAACAAAAGCACAACTTAACGAAAAAAGCATGAAATGAGACGGCGGAGACGAATTACACTGGTTTTATTTCCATGTGAAACACGGGAATGTAATCAAGTAATCAACAACTAGTCAGACAAATTTTGTCCAAACATGTTTTGTTAAGCATGAGTCGCTGATGGATCGCGCCGACGAGTTTACATGACAATCTTGTCGTGAAAAATTTATACGGAACATGTCTAAATTTCTAAACATTTCTGGCATGGTTCACTGTTCAGTGAGCATTCGTTTTTTTAGTAGAGGATTGTTTCAAGTACTCATATTTATATTGCTATGTGCGCTGCGAAAATTATTTGAAAAGCAAATACCCAATTTTGCTCTTAAAAGATGAGAGAAACATAGAATACCGTGTTGGAAGTGAAAAAAATTTCCGCTAAACGATTTCAGGGCTCAACAAGATGGAAAAATGTTGAGATTGGCGTAATTCGAACATCGAACAGTAGGCAACATTAATTTTATCAAGATTATTAATTTATACGTTTTTGTGTGATTTTAATACATTTTCAACGTTTTTGAGGGTGAGTTATGCTTCCCCACATCCCACTCTATGTATATGGGTTCTCCCCAAAATCAAAATCCATGCGCCTGTGACGTCTTTTTTTGGCATGATTTACGAAAGACACAATTGTCTAAAATACTGGTTTTGAGGTAAATTCTTAGTCGCTTTATTGAATAGCCCGAAAACCTATTTCTTCTCTCTTTTTATGATCCGTAAAAACACAGCAAATTCATTGTTGAAATTCAGTATTTTCTTACATTCAGTATTGAAATGCGAAGCTGTACGTTAAATCGTATGCGCATATATATAAAATGAACTGAGATTTAATGTATTTTTCTCTCTAAATCATCATCGAGAATGTACATTGTATTTGGATTTCGGAATCCGCTACTGTAGGCTTGGTATGACGTATACCGCAATTCATCATCTACACATTTAAAGATGAGATAAACCAATCAAGTACCATTCGTAAAAGCAAGCGCCGCGGCCTGCCAGCCGTAGAGAAAGCCGGACAGAGACGCTCCACAATAACCAGTTCATACCAAAACCCCATAACTTAACAGATAAACTAATATTCATTTTCGAGAATGCGTGCTGGTTATGATCAGAAAACATTCTGAACACTTGCGTCATAGCGAACCATGGCAAAATAATTTAGCCCACACCAGTTACCATTATTCTCCGGTATAGGGTCATCAAATAAAACATGTATGGCAGTACGTAGCGTTTCTGCTACAGCCAGTTTTAAATGATATCTGACGTTTTTGGGGCCCTTCGTTACCAAGGGAAGTCCTCCTTACTGCACAGGAACTTCCGCTAGTATTGGACGGGATTTCATGAGACTCTCGCCCTGCCGCTAGGCCGAGGGTAATATTAATAGCTTACAAAGACTGCGGACTACTTGACGATTTTGGGACCGGAGTGAAAAGTTCAGACGCTTATTAGCTGCAGAAATATAACAGGCAGAAGAAATCAAAGCGCTGGTTGATCTGCAAAAAGAGCAACGTCGCACGGTGCTACGAGCGTATTCCTAATAAAAAAACATAGTGCGAATAAAGGTGAAGTGAGCGGCACATGCAAATACCAGTAGACAACATTAATTTACAATTATCTATTTATTGAACTAAATTTTAAATCAGGATTTATTTAACTAAAGTAATATTAGAACGATTACGAGCGAACATAATTAACAAAACACTGCAGATAACAAGAACAGTTCCTGAAGCAACGATGATGATCACATATGGTTGATCCAAACCTGAAACGAAGACGAAAAACGTTCATTGTTAATTTTGATTTGATGAAACCCGTATGTTAAATTAGCATGCTTACCCATTAGATGCTCATCAGGCATATTAGAATTGCTGGGTAAAGGTTGTTCATTTTTAAGGTCAAGCTTGTCTGGTTTGTATAAAATCATTTCAGGTTCTTCCATTCCAGTAATTCGAACTCTGGGAATTCCAACCGAACCGTTAACGATCATGATTGGTCCAAGTACCACAGGTACAGGAGTAACAGAATCCACGCTCCTCTTACCACGTAACGCCATGCATCTGGTTACACCTTGATCACTGGGGCAGAACTGAAAAACGGGGGAAATAAGGATTGGTTTGCATTGTGCTACACTGTGCCAAAACTTGCTTTTCGCGGAGCTAATTTCGTTTTTCAAAAACTTTAAAGCGCACGTTGGTAATAAAAGGCTGAGTCACACCTTCTAAAGGCCAATAAACAGATTTAACTGTTCTATCGAATTTTTCGTTCAGAATTGACACGCAGACTCGAGTATTAACACAAAAAGTCCACTTACGCCGACTGCGCTTCTGTCGCATGAAGTCAACTTGACATGAATGTAGAATTCTTGACAAGATAAACTTCTTGGTGTTTGGAATGAAACACAAACTGTGTTGGAGACTGCACTTGCAGTGACTTCACATGGTAAGCCAGAAGTAGTTCCACATCCATCTTGCACAATACCAACAACATTTGATGTGGAGGGCGATAAACTACACGACAGATACATTTCTTCTATCCCAGTAACTTGGTTGCCCGACTAAAACATAACAGAATTTATTAGCACACTGGTAGAAGGTTCTCCTGAGAAAACAAATAATTTTTGTTCACGACGAAACGAATTCAATCAGAAATTTTGTCATACGAGATACAGATGGACGAAAAAACTGGATACGATTCTTCGTTAGATTCTTGAAAAAATAAAACTATTTCCAGCAAAAACAAAAAACGTGCTTAAACTTGACATGAAGCAAACTTAAGGTCAACTTACATCAAGTTCCATAGTAACGTGAATCATTTCACCAACTGTATACATCGCCCCTCCACTAACAGCAAAGTTAATCGGACAAGTACTTGGACATGCAGCTATTTTACACAAAGATATGCTTGGAGTAATGAATTGACGATCACTGATCACTGTTGGAGTGCTTAGTCTAAAAAAGATATCAGGTTCCAAACAAAATTCCTTACAGAATTATAGAGATGGCCACCTAGGTTGGTTCTTACAATGTTACAAACGAAACTGAAATCGCTGCGCAATAAGAGAGGTCCACCCACGTTTCAAAGAGGTTTGTGAGCGGGGCAAGAGTACTTGCCGAAATAAACACGTTCTGGAAACGATTCAATCCAAATTTACGCGACAAAGTGCTTCTGACCCGTACTTAACGTGTTTTAATTTCTCGAAGACTGGCTTCATCGAACAGACCCAATCAAAAAAAATATTGTCACCAGCCTAAGCGGCGCGATTCACGCCTAAAACAACGGTGTGAAAACATCCGACTGGGTGTGACGCGTAACGCCCGTAAAGATTCAACTAGGAACAGAGCGTGAGGGCCGCTTGAAGAAATAGTGGAGGTCACTTACATTGGACGAAGAGAAGTCACAAGCCTGTATTGCCTTTCGTACGTACATTGAAATTCGACAACAGGAATCGGCATGTCAAACATGGAATTTGCTAAACGACGATTAAACCACATCTGGTTTGTGAACACAACAGTACTATCGGATGTAGATGTCAATTCTGTACCACACGTATTAAAGGGAATCGGGATCTTAATTTCGTAGAAACCATTGACAGCACGGCCGACTGAAAAATACAATTTTTATAACTAAGTCTTTCCAATATCGGGTGTGATGACTATCATCGCCACCGAAATAATGAATTTTAATATTTTTGCTGTTCTCTACTGGAAATTTTTATACTTGGGCAGGCAGTTTAAATTCCGAATATTTTAAATATTTGATTATTTGTTTTCAAAATTTATGTACGCGTGTTAGCCACGTGTATTGTGACTACCGGCTTCAATAATGCATATCTGCATAGACACAAATCATACAACGCGCGGAACCCATTTTTTAACTGCAGCGTACAGTTTAATCCATACGAACCTTCGCATCCTTGCGTTCCTCCCAATCTTCGGACAACATTGATGTAACTATTACCCAATCCCAGGTCATATTCACGAACGAAACTTTCAGAGACCGAAAAGACTATTTTGTTCATCTCACAACGAAGAGTAGGAACAGCTAAAGAAAATGAAATAGTTATTTATACTACGTGATTTTGCCCGCCATAATGCAATTATTATCTGATTTGTTTAAATATTTCAAGTACTTACGAATAGTACAGTTCTTTCCCAAATATCCAGAGGAACTTCTGCAGTAATAACCGCCAGAATGCTGACATGATTCGTGGCATTGACAATCTCGTTGACATGGATTCGGGGAGCAGACTCCGGCAGCTAAGTCACTATTTATTACTAAAAACATCACGAACCATTATTAGCGCCATACGGTAAATTAACATTCCAGTGAAATTCTAATAAAACTCAAAACTCCAGGGAATAGGTTCAGGTGAAACATTAATAATTTGTAATCCGTTCAAGAGTGCCCACGCCAATTTCAATTGGCCGGAATGAACGCGCCAAAAGTAGATAAAGTGTAAATTCCGCAATTAGCATAAAAATTGAATTTGACCATTATCTCGGGAAGCATTAACGATTGACTACGTCGCCGGGACGCAGTTTATTATGCGACTCCTGGCCCGTCAATTTCCAAGGATGTCAATTTACATTGATAACCTATTATTTCTGGCTCATGGAAAATCAAATCTCTGGCGAGGCCACTTTAAATTTTTTACCGATCATAAAATATGGTGCAGCCCACGTAACGTACGCCGATGCTATATAAACATATACATAACTAAGCTACCTGAACAGTGCTCGCAATGACCACCTTTGCAATTTGATGGACAATCACACATATATGATGATCCGTGACTTAAACATCTTCCATTATTGAGACATGGATTGTTGTTAGAACAAAAGGGCAGAGTGGACGAGCCTTTGTCGTTGGCTGCAGAACCTAAAACAGTTAGGGTTTCGGTTTAACAAATTGCTTCGTCTAGATTAAAAACTCAACAAGTCTGACGAGTAGTTTATGTTTGGCTGCAGAAGCTAAATAATTCAAGGTCTTTCAATAATAGCTTTCTTTGTAAGAGACCACGACTTCTGATGAGAAGTCCGGAACGGCTAGTTAGGTGTCCACAGGACAAAGAGTCTCGGAATATTTCAGCTAATACGGTGAAAATAATTATAATACTTACCAGCTTGCAAACTGTTGGAGAACGAGAACAAACTGTAGAAGAAAAATGATTTGGATCATTTGATGCAGGAAGGAACAAATACATTACGTGCCAGCAAGCTCATAACCACAATTGTAGCATCGATGGCAGCCAGTTCTTAGTGTCCACGATTTACTCGTTTATCCCAATAAATAAATTCTTATGCCGGGGAAATTCGGTATTGCAGAACATAAGCCACACAAGAATCGACATTAACCGGCGTTCGACAAAGCATTAAACCGATTATTACACGGTCTTGACAGAAATAAAAACCTACTCCCGGATATATTGTTTAAGAATTAAAATATGTCAACTGAACAAAAGCATTAGCTATTGAATTTCCATGTCGAGACACAATTCAAAACCATACCTGCGGCCATCCAACAGCTCTAGAGCCTAATGAATACTTACAAAAGCATAAACAGAAAATCCATCTTCAACTTTCGTAGCAAAACAAACACAAAACCGAACGAAACAAAAGCACAACTTAACGAAAAAAGCATGAAATGAGACGGCGGAGACGAATTACTCTGGTTTTATTTCCACGTGAAACACGGGGATGTAATCAAGTAATCAACAACTAGTCAGACAAATTTTGTCCAAACATGTTTTGTTAAGCATGAGTCGCTGATGGATCGCGCCGACGAGTTTACATGACAATCTTGCCGTGAAAAATTTATACGGAACATGTCTAAATTTCTAAACATTTCTGGCATGGTTCACTGTTCAGTGAGCATTCGTTTTTTTAGTAGAGGATTGTTTCAAGTACTCATATTTATATTGCTATGTGCGCTGCGAAAATTATTTGAAAAACAAATACCCAATTTTGCTCTTAAAAGATGAGAGAAACATAGAATATCGTGTTGGAAGTGAAAAAAATTTCCGCTAAACGATTTCAGGGCTCAACAAGATGGAAAAAAGTTGAGATTGGCGTAATTCGAACATCGAACAGTAGGCAACATTAATTTTATCAAGATTATTAATTTATACGTTTTTGTGTGATTTTAATACATTTTCAACGTTTTTGAGGGTGAGTTATGCTTCCCCACATCCCACTCTATGTATATGGGTTCTCCCCAAATCAAAATCCATGCGCCTGTGACGTCTTTTTTTTGGCATGATTTAAGAAAGACACAATTGTCTAAAATACTGGTTTTGAGGTAAATTCTTAGTCGCTTTATTGAATAGCCCGAAAACCTATTTCTTCTCTCTTTTTATGATCCGTAGAAACACAGCAAATTCATTGTTGAAATTTAGTATTTTCTTACATTCAGTATTGAAATGCGAAGCTGTACGTTAAATCTCATGCGCATATATATAAAATGAACTGAATATTCAACTGAAAGTTGTGGATTTTTACGCCAAGGCGCAATGAATATTGAGAAAATTGTGGCGTGTTTTTTGACCTTTTACCGGTTGGATTAATCGTGTATGCCGTGACATTGTAATCAGCAATATAAATCTCTAATTCAAACTTCTAAAGGTTCCACAGTCCCACAAACAGATTTACGCAAAGTTTTTTCCCCGAGTACATCCAGATTTTGGAATTCCTAGCTTGCCCAAGGCTGTCCTGATAGCGTTGATTTACAAGGTTCCAAAACCGCGTCAATAGACATCCGTTATGATGAGTATTTCTTAGTTCTCATTTCCTGATTTCATGCAGCTATTCACACTCCAGTGGCTTCCGGAGACTTTTTGAGCATGAAATGTTTCTTGTAACCTTCCGTGAGCAAATTGTGATAAAAAAATTAGTAGGACACGAACCCAACAAGGAAAATAAATTCTACTTCCATGGCCTTGTGGTTATCATGTTGGCATTGCAGGTTCAATCCCGGCTCGTTAATCCATGACCACCACTCGATCCAGAGTGTAACAACCTGGGTGAACTCCGGAACGATCATACCTTTGTCAAAACACTAACATTGTTCATCATTAACTAAACGCTCATACAGTGACCTTGTTCAACTTGATTCACTCAAATTTGTGATTATACAAAATACACCTACAAATTTTTTCTACAGCCACTTCTTAAAGAGTTGATCACCCTATCCAAGGCCCTGTAACAGCGGCCACATATAGATGGACAGGGAGGCAAACCAAAGTTATTACACCCTGGGTTGAGTGGTGGGCATGAATAAGCGAGCCAGACTCGCCGGGACTCGAACCAAAGATTTTCAACCTGCGATGCCAATATCTTTAACCACTGGGCCATCGCGCCCACATGCACATTAATTCACTTATTATTTTGGATCTTCGGCGAGATTTCATGTATTTTTCTCTCTAAATCATCATCGAGAACGTACATTGTATTTTGGATTTCGGAATCCGCTACTGTAGGCTTGGTATGACGTATACTGCAATTCATCATCTACACATTTAAAGATGAGATAAACCAATCAAGTACCATTCGTAAAAGCAAGCGTCGCGGCCTGCCAGCCGTAGAGAAAGCCGGACAGAGACGCTCCACAATAACCAGTTCATACCAAAACCCCATAACTTAACAGATAAATTAATATTCATTTTCGAGAATGCGTGCTGGTTATGATCAGACAACATTCTGAACACTTGCGTCATAGCGAACCATGGCAAAATAATTTAGCCCACACCAGTTACCATTATTCTCCGGTATAGGGTCATCAAATAAAACATGTATGGCAGTACGTAGCGTTTCTGCTACAGCCAGTTTTAAATGATATCTGACGTTTTTGGGGCCCTTCGTTATCAAGGGAAGTCCTCCTTACTGCACAGGAACTTCCGCTAGTATTGGACGGGATTTCATGCGACTCTCGCCCTGCCGCTAGGCCGAGGGTAATATTAGCTTACAAAGACTGCGGACTACTTAAGACGATTTTGGGACCTTTTGGGACCGGAGTGAAAAGTTCAGACGCTTATTAGCTGCAGAAATATAACAGGCAGAAGAAATCAAAGCGCTGGTTGATCTGCAAAAAGAGCAACGTCGCACGGTGCTACGAGCGTATTCCTAATAAAAGGACATAGTGCGAATAAAGGTGAAGTGAGCGGCACATGCAAATACCAGTAGACAACAATAATTTACAATTATCTATTTATTGAACTAAATTTTAAATCATGATTTATTTAACTAAAGTAATATTAGAACGATTACGAGCGAACATAATTAACATAACACTACAGATAACGAGAAGAACAGTTCCTGAAGCAACGATGATGATCACATATGGTTGATCCAAACCTGAAACGAAGACGAAAAACGTTCATTGTTAATTTTGATTTGATGAAACCTGTATGTTAAATTAGCATGCTTACCCATTAGATGCTCATCAGGCACATTCGAATTGCTGGGTAAGGGTTGTTCATTTTTAAGGTCAAGCTTGTCTGGTTTGTATAAAATCATTTCAGGTTCTTCCATTCCAGTAATTCGAACTCTGGGAATTCCAACCGAACCGTTAACGATCATGATTGGTCCAAGTACCACAGGTGCAGGAGTAACAGAATCCACACTCCTCTTACCACGTAACGCCATGCATCTGGTTACACCTTGATCACTGGGGCAGAACTGAAAAACGGGGGAAATAAGGATGGGTTTGCATTGTGCTACACTGTACCAAAACTTGCTTTTCGCGGAGACTAATGGCGTTTCTCCAAAACTTTAAAGCGCGCGTTTGTAATAGAAGGCTGAAAGTCATAACCTTCTAAAGGCCAATAAACAGATTTAACTGTTCTATCGAATTTTTCGTTCATAATTGACACGCAGACTAGAGTATTAAACACAGAAAGTCAACTTACGCCGACTGCGCTTCTGTCGCATGAAGTGAATTTGGCATGAATGTAGAATTCTTGACAAGATAAACTTCTTGGTGTTTGAAATGAAACACAAACTGTGTTGGAGACTGCACTTGCAGTGACTTCACATGGTAAGCCAGAAGTAGTTCCACATCCATCTTGTACAATACCAACAACATTTGATGTGGAGGGCGATAAACTACACGACAGATACATTTCTTCTACTCCAGTAACTTGGTTACCCGACTAAAAACATAACAGAATTTATTAGCACACTGGTAGAAGGTTCTCCTGAGAAAACAAATAATTTTTTTCACGACGAAACGAATTCAATCAGAAATTTTGTCATACGAGATAAGATGGACGAAAAAACGGATACTTAACTTAGTTAGATTCTTGAAAAAAATAAAACTATTTCCAGCAAAAACAAAAAAAACGTGCTTAAACTTGACATGAAGCAAACTTAAAGGTCAACTTACATCAAGTTCCATAGTAACGTGAATCATTTCACCAACTGTATACATCGCCCCTCCACTAACAGCAAAGTTAATCGGACAAGTACTTGGACATGCAGCTATTTTACACAAAGATATGCTTGGGGTAATGAATTGACGATCACTGATCACTGTTGGAGTGCTTAGTCTGAAAAAAGATATCAGGTTTTTAACAAAATTCCTTTCAAAATTATAGAGATGGCCACCTAAGTTGGTTCTTACAATGTTACAAGAGAAACTGAAATCGCTACGCAATAAGAGAGGACCACACACGTTTCAAAGAGGTTTGTGAGCGGGGCAAGAGTACTTGCCGAAATAAACACGTTCTGGAAACGATTCAATAAAAATTTACGCGACAAAGTGCTTCTGACCCGTACTTAACGAGTTTTAATTTCTCAAAAGACTGTCTTCATTGAACAGACCCAATCCAAAAAAATATTGTCACCAGCCTAAGCGGCGCGATTCACGCCTAGAACAACGGTGTGAAAACATCCGACTGGGTGTGACGCGTAACGCCCGTAAAGATTCAACTAGGAACAGAGCGTGAGGGCCGCTTGAAGAAATAGTGTAGGTCACTTACATTGGACGAAGAGAAGTCACAAGCCTGTATTGCCTTTCGTACGTACATTGAAATTCGACAACAGGAATCGGCATGTCAAACATGGAATTTGCTAAACGACGATTAAACCACATCTGGTTTGTGAATACAACAGTACTATCGGATGTAGATGATGTCAATTCTGTACCACACGTATTTGAAGGGAATCGGGATCTTAATTTCGTAGAAACCCATTGACAGCACGGCCGACTGAAAAATACATTTTTAAAACTAAGAAAGTCTTTACGATATTGGGTGTGGTGACGATCATCGGCACCGAAATAATAAATTGTAATATTTTTGCTGTTCTCTACTGAAAATTTTTATACTTGGGCAGTTAAAATTCCGAATATTTTAAATATTTAATTATCTGTTTTTTCAAAATTTCTGTACGCGTGTTAGCCACGTGTATTGTGACTACTGGTATCAATGATACATGATGCATATCTGCACAGATAAATATCTTACAGCGCGCGGAACCACGAAAATTCGGTCTTTTTTATTTATTTTTGAACTGCAGCGTACGATTTAATCCATACAAACCTTCACATCCTTGTGTTCCTCCCTATCTTCGGACAACATTGATGTAACTATTACCCAATCCCAGATCATATTCACGAACGAAACCTTCAGAGACCGAAAATACAATTCTGTTCATCTCACAACGAAGAGTAGGAACAGCTAAGGAAAATGAAATAGATCTTCACACCATGCGATTTTGCCCGCCATAATGCAATAATTTTTTGGTTTGTTTAAATATTTCAAGTACTTACGAATAGTACAATTCTTTCCCAAATATCCCGAGGAACTTCTGCAGTAATAACCGCCAGAATGCTGACATGATTCATGGCATAGACAATCTCGTTGACATGGATTCGGGGAGCAGACTCCGGCAGCCAAGTCATTATTCATTACTAAAAACATTATGAATACCAATATTACCGCCGTACGGTAAATTAACATTCCAGTGAGTTTCCAATAAAACTCCAAACTGCAGGGAATAGGTTTAGGTGAAACTTTAATAACTTTTAGCTGTTCAAGAGTGCTCACGCCAATTTCAATTGCCCGGAATGAATACGCCAAACGTAGATAATAAAGTGTAGCTGCCGCAATTAGCATAAAAATTGAATTTGACCATTATCTCTGGAAGCACTAACGGTGGATATCGTCGCCGGGACGCAGTTTATTATGCGACTCCTGGCCCGTCAATTTCCAAGGATGTTAGTTTACATTTATAACCTATTATTTCTGGCTCATGGACAGTCAAATCTCTGGCGAGGCCACTTTACGCTTACTACCGATCATAAAATATCGTGCAGCCCACGTAACGTACGCGGATGTTATATAATAAACATACCTATGCTACCTGAACAGCGCTCGCAATGACCACCTTCGCAATTTGATGGGCAATCGCACATATATGATGGTCCGTGACTTAAACATCTTCCATTATTTTTGTCGTTGGCTGCAGAACCTAAAAATGTCAAGGTTTCGGTATAACAAACTGCTTCGTCTAGATTAAAAACTCCCAAAAGTCTGACGAGTAGTTTATGCTTGGCTGCATAAGCTAAATAATTCAATGTCTTTCAATAATAACTCTTTGTAAGAGACCACGACTTCTGATGAGAAGTCCGGAACAGCTAATCAGGCGTTCACAGGACAAAGAGTCTCAGAATATTTCGGCTAATACGGTGAAAATAATCAGAATGCTTACCAGCTTGTAAAAGGTTGGAGAACGAGAACAAACTGTAGAAGAAAAATGATTTGGATCATTTGATGCAGGAAGGACCAAATAAATAACGTGCCAGCAAGCTCATAACCACAAATAAACATTGCTGGTAGCTAGTTCTTGGTGTCTACGATTTACTCGTGCATCCCAGTAAATCAATTCTTATGCCGTGGAAATTCGGTATTGCATAACACAAGCCACACAAGAATCGCCATTATTAACCGGCGTTCAACAAAAGATTAAACCGATTATTACATGCTTTTGACAGGAATAAAAACCTACTCCCGGATATATTGTTTAAAAAATTTAAAATATTGAATTTCAATGTCGAGATATTTTGTTTAAGATTTAAAATATGTCAACTGAACAAAAACATTTCCAGGTCGAGACGCAATTTAAAACCATACCTGCGGCCATCCACGTCGCGCCCAACAGTGGCACAGACGCCTAACGACCCTCCAACAGATCTAGAAT
Source organism: Styela plicata (assembly GCA_963675895.2). Lineage (NCBI taxonomy): Eukaryota > Metazoa > Chordata > Ascidiacea > Stolidobranchia > Styelidae > Styela > Styela plicata. The sequence continues at coordinate 2,122,288 of OZ023146.1, forward strand.
AATTAATACTTACAAAAGCATGAACAGAAAATCCATCTTCAACTTTCGTAGCAAAACAAACACAAAACCGAACGAAACAAAAGCACAACTTAACGAAAAAAAGCATGGAATGAGGCGGCGGAGAGACGAATTACACTGATTTTATTTCCATGTGAAACACGGGGATGTGATCAAGTAATCAACAACCCAGTCAGACAAATTTTGTCCAAACATGTTTTGTTAAGCATGAGCCGCTGATGGATCGCGCCGACGAGGCTCGTATATCTGACAATCTTGCTGCTGAAAAAAAAATACGGATTGGGAAATTTCTAAACATTAACGGCATGGTTCACTGTTCATGCGCAACGTTTTTTTTTTATTAAGGATTGTTTCAAAACTGCTTTTGGTTGCTATGTGCGCTGCGAAAATTATTTGAAAAACAAATACCCAATTTTGTCTTAAAAGATGAGAGAAACCGTTTTTTTATTGAAAAAAATTTCCGCACGATTCAAGCAACAAGATGGAAAAAAGTGAGATTGGCTAAAAGGAACATCGACTGACGGCAACTTAATTTTATCAAGATTATACAAAAATATTGTGTGTGAAGTGCAGTGAGTAATGATTATGCTTCCCCATCCCACTCTATGGACGATGGGTTCGCCCCAAATCAAAATCCATGCGCCTTTCTCGTCGTTGGCATCTTAAGACCCACAGGAAATGTGTAATATAACTGGTTTTAAAATTCCGTACGCTTTAAGCACGGCCCGAAAACCTGTTCTTCCTTTTTTTATTATCCGTAACACAGTTCTTGTTGAAATTCATTATTTTTGTACAAAGACTTTTGAAATTTTGAAGCTGATTTCTTGTATTGCGCATATTATGAACTGAAAAAACTGAAAGCTCATTTCGTTGTTCAGTTTATTTGACAATTTTGGCCGTGAAAAACCTTTAACGGAACATTTCCAAAAAATATGCGCCGTGACACTGTTCAGCAATAAGCATTCGATTTTTTTAGTAGCTGATTGTTCCACAGTCCCACAAACAGTTTTAATGCTATTTTTCCTCGCGAAAATCCATTTTGGAAAACAAAAACCTCCAAGGCTCTCTAATAGTCATTTTCAAGATTTCGTAACACTGTATTTGAATTTCGGGATCCGACATTTCTTAGCACATTTCCTGATTTCGCAGCTACCGCACTCCAGTGGCTTCATTGACACAAATTTTCTTGTAGTGAGCAAAACTAATGATAAAAAACCATTAGCAAACCCAACAAGCGAAAATAAATTCCACTTCCATAGGAAGTGGTTACGGAGTTGACATTGCAGGTTCAATCCCGGCTCGTTAATCCATGACCACCAACGCATAAAGAGTGTAATCAACCTGGGTGAATCCGGAATGATCATACCTTTCAGAAAACACTAACTGAATCAGTAACTAGCCGCTCATACAGTGAATTTGTTCAAATAATTCACTCAAAATGAGTGATTATACAAAATACACCTACAATTTTTTTTCTACAGTACTTCTTAAGAGTTGATCAACCTTGTCCAAGGCCCTGTAACAGCGGCCACACCATGGACAGGGTGGCAAAGCCAAGATGTTCGACAACGGGTTGATTTTAGTAAAACAACTCGCCGAAGCGAACCAGATATTTTCAATCTGCGATGCCAATATCTTGAATCACCTCCAAATTTAACGTGCACATTAATTCACTTATAATTTTGGATCTTCTGCGAGATTTTATGTATTTTTCTCTCTAAATCACCATCGAGAACGTACATTGTATTTGGATTTCGGAATTCGCTACTGTAGGCTTGGTGTAACGTATACCGCAATTCATCATTTACACATTATTTAAAGATGAGATAAACTAATCAAATACCTTTGGGACCGGAATGAAAAGTCCAGACGCTTATCAGCTGCAGAAATATATAACAGGCAGAAGAAATTAAAGCGCTGGTTGATCTGCAAAAAGAGCAACGTCGCACGGTGCTACGAGCGTATTCTTAATAAAAGGACATCGGGCGAATAAAGGTGAAGTGAGCGGCACATGCAAATACCAGTAGACAACATTAATTTACAATTATCTATTTATTAAACTAAATTTTAAATCATGATTTATTTAACTGAAGTAATATTAGAACGATTACGAGCGAACATAATTAACATAACACTACAGATAACGAGAAGAACAGTTCCTGAAGCAACGATGATGATCACATATGGTTGATCCAAACCTGAAACGAAGACGAAAAACGTTCATTGTTAATTTTGATTTGATGAAACCTGTATGTTAAATTAGCATGCTGACCCATTAGATGCTCATCAGGCACATTCGAATTGCTGGGTAAGGGTTGTTCATTTTTAAGGTCAAGCTTGTCTGGTTTGTATAAAATCATTTCAGGTTCTTCCATTCCAGTAATTCGAACTCTGGGAATTCCAACCGAACCGTTAACGATCATGATTGGTCCAAGTACCACAGGTGCAGGAGTAACAGAATCCACGCTCCTCTTACCACGTAACGCCATGCATCTGATTACACCTTGATCACTGGGGCAGAACTGAAAAACGGGGGGAATAAGGATTGGTTTGCATTGTGCTACACTGTGCCAAAACTTGCTTTTCGCGAAGGCTAATTTCGTTTTTCAAAAACTTTAAAGCGCGCGTTGGTAATAAAAGGCTGAGTCACACCTTCTAAAGGCCAATAAACAGATTTAACTGTTCGATCGAATTTTTCGTTCATAATTGAGACGCAGACTCTCTCGAGTATTAACACAAAAAGTCCACTTACGCCGACTGCGCTTCTGTCGCATGAAGTCAACTTTGCATGAATGTAGAATTCTTGACAAGATAAACTTCTTGGTGTTTGAAATGAAACACAAACTGTGTTGGAGACTGCACTTGCAGTCACTTCACATGGTAAGCCAGAAGTAGTTCCACATCCATCTTGCACAATACCAACAATATTTGATGTGGAGGGCGATAAACTACACGACAGATACATTTCTTCTACCCCAGTAACTTGGTTGCCCGACTAAAACATAACAGAATTTATTAGCACACTGGTAGAAGGTTTGGAGGGCGATAAACTACAGGACAGATACATTTCTTCTACCCCAGTAACTTGGTTGCCCGACTAAAACATGACAGAATTTATTAGCACACTGGTATTAGCACACTGGAAGAAGGATTTCACTGACGAAAATAATTCACAGAAATTTTGTCATACAGTACAATTATCGAAAAAAAATGGAACGATTCTTCGTTAGATTCTTGAAAAAATAAAACTATTTCCAGCAAAAAACAATAAGTGCTTAAACTTGACATGAAGCAAACTTTTAAAGGTAAACTTACATCAAGTTCCATAGTGACATGGATCATTTCACCAACTGTATACATCGCCCCTCCATTAACAGCAAAGTTAATCGGACAAGTACTTGGACATGCAGCTATTTTACACAAAGATATGCTTGGAGTAATAAATTGACGATCACCGATCACAGTTGGAGTGCTTAGTCTAAAAAAGATATCAGGTTCCAAACAAAATTCCTTACAGAATTATAGAGATGGCCACCTAAGTTGGTTCTTACAATGTTACAAACGAATGTCGGAGGAAAATTAGTCGAAATTGAAATCGCTGCGCAATAAGAGAGGTCCACACGCGTTTCAAAGAGGTTTGTGAGGGGGCAAGCGTACTTGCCGAAATAAAGACGTTCTGGAAACTGTTAATCCAAATTTATGGGACAAAGTGCTTTGGACCCGTACTTCACAAGTTTTAATTTCTCAGAAAACTGGCTTCAGGGAACAAACCCCGCCAAAAAAATTGTCACCAGCCTAAGCGGCGCAATTCATACCTAAAACACAACGGTGTGAAAACATCAGACTGGGTGACGAGCAATGCCCGTAAAGATTCAACTAGGAACAGAGCTTGAGGGCCGCTTGGAGAAATGGTGGACGACACTTACATTGGACGAAGAGATGTCACAAGCCTGTATCGCTTGAAGAAATGGTGGAGGACACTTACATTGGACGAAGAGATGTCACAAGCCTGTATTGTCTTTCGTATGTACATTGAAATTCGGCAACAGGAATCGGCATGTCAAACATAGAATTTGCTAAACATTAAACAGTTTGCTACAACTCGGTCGGATGTAGATGTCAATTCTGTACCACACGTATTAAAGGGAATCGGGATCTGAATTTCGTAGAAACCATTGACAGCACGGCCGACTGAAAAATACAATTTTTAAAACTAAGAAAGTCTTTACGATATTGGGTGTGGTGACTATCATCGCCACCGAAATATTGAATTTTAATATTTTTGCTGTTCTCTACTGGAAATTTTTATACTTGGGCAGTTTAAACTCCGAATATTTTAAATATTTGATTTGTTTTCAAAAATTCTGTACGCGTGTTAGCCACGTGTATTGCGACTACCGGCTTCAATAATGCATATCTGCACAGACACAAATCATACAACGCGCGGAACCCATTTTTTAACTGCAGCGTACAGTTTAATCCATACGAACCTTCGCATCCTTGCGTTCCTCCCAATCTTCGGACAACATTGATGTAACTATTACCCAATCCCAGATCATATTCACGAACGAAACTTACAGAGACCGAAAAGACTATTTTGTTCATCTCACAACGAAGAGTAGGAACAGCTAAAGAAAGTGAAATAGTTATTTATACTATGCGATTTTGCCCGCCATAATGCAATTATTATCTGGTTTGTTTAAATATTTCAAGTACTTACGAATAGTACAGTTCTTTCCCAAATATCCAGAGGAACTTCTGCAGTAATACCCACCAGAATGCTGACATGATTCGTGGCATTGACAATCTCGTTGACATGGATTCGGGGAGCAGACTCCGGCAGCTAAGTCACTATTTATTACTAAAAACATTATGAATATCATTATTAGCGCCGTACGGTAAATTAACATTCCAGTGAATTTCCAATAAAACTCAAAACTGCAGGGAATAGGTTTAGGTGAAACATTAATAATTTGTAATCCGTTCAAGAGTGCCCACGCCAATTTCAATCGCCGGGAATGAACACGCCAAAAGTAGATAATAAAGTGTAGCTGCCGCAATTAGCATATAAATTGAATTTGACCATTATCTCGGGAAGCACCAACGGTGGATATCGTCGCCGGGACGCAGTTTATTATGAGACCCCTGACCAGTCAATTTCCAAGGATGTCAATTTAAATTTATAACCTATTATTTCTGGCTCATGGACAGTCAAATCTCTGGCTAGGCCATTTTACATTTACTACCGATCATAAAATATGGTGCAGCCCACTAACGTGTGCGGATGCTATATAATAAACAGACCTATGCTACCTGAACAGTGCTCGCAATGACCACCTTCGCAATTCGATGGACAATCACACATATATGATGACCCGTGACTTAAACACCTTCCATTATTGAGACATGGATTGTTGTTAGAACAAAAGGGCAGAGCGGACGAGCCTTTATCGTTGGCTGCAGAACCTAAAAAATTCAAGGTTTCGTAATAACAAATTGCTTTGTCTAGATTAAAAACTCCACAGAAGTCTGACGAGTAGTTTACTTTTGGCTGCAGAAGCTAAATAATTCAATGTGTTTCAATAATAACTTTCTTTGTAAGAGACCACGACTTCTGATGAGAAGTCCGGAACGGCTAGTTAGGTGTCCACAGGACAAAGAGTCTCAGAATATTTGGGCTAATATGGTGAAAATAATTAGAATACTCACCAGCTTGTAGAAGGTTGGAGAACAACGAGAACAAACTGCAGAAGAAAAATGATTTGGATCATTTGATGCAGGAAGGACCAAATAAATTACGTGCCAACAAGCTCATAACCACAATTAAACATTGATGGCAGCCAGTTCTTATTGTCTACGATTTACTCGCGCATTCCAATAAATCAATTCTTATGCCGGGGAAATTCGGTATTCAGAACATATGCCACACAAGAATCGCCATTATCAACCGGCGTTCAACAAAAGACTAATCCAATTATTACACGGTCTTGACAGGAATAAAAACCTACTCCCGGATATTTTGTTCAAGATTTAAAATATGTCAACTCAACAAAAACATTGGCTATTGAATTTCCAAGTCGAGACGCAATTCAAAACCATACCTGCGGCCATCTACGTCGCGCCCAACAGTGGCACAGACGCCTAACGACCCATCCAACAGATCTAGAGCCAAATTAATACTTACAAAAGCATAAACAGAAGATCCATCTTCAACTTTGGTAGCAAAAACAAACACAAAACCGAACGAAACAAAGCACAACTTAAAGAAAAAAAGCATGAAATGAGACGGCGGAGACAAATTAGACTGGTTTTATTTCCATGTGAAACACGGGAATGTAATCAAGTAATCAACAACCCAGTCAGACAAATTTTGTCCAAACATGTTTTGTTAAGCATGAGTCACTGAAGGATCGCGCCGACGAGGCTCGGTATATCTGTGACTTCTGCTTGAGACAAAAAATTTTGATTGGGAATTAGTATTAACGGTAAACAAACTTTGCTTATGCGCAACAAAACGCTATAACTCGTGTAACATGCTTTTGATCCTTGTTAATGAGAAAAGATCGTAGAAAGACCCTTTTTTATTGAAATGCACTTCGAGCAAAGCCGGAAACATTGACTGAAAGGAACCAACTGACGACCACTTAATAGCAAAGAGCTACATAAATGTCGTGGTGAAGTGCAGTGAGTAATATGTGTCCAGGACGATGGTAAAAACATCCAGCACTTATTACAATCCTTTTCGTCGTCTCTTAGGACCCACAGAAAATCTGTTAGAACTATTCTAAAGCCGGTACCTAAGCACGGCTTCAAATATTTGCATTAGTTTAATTATTTAACTTTTCCAAGAAAGTCATGTTTTTGTAGAAAGATTTTTGAATTTTTACCGCTGATTTCTTGTATTCTGAGTTACGGTAAAAATGATAGCTCTTTTCGTTGTTCAATTTATATAACAATTTTGCCGTGAAAAATTTATACGGAACATTTCTAAAAATGGCACCGTTCACTGTTCAGTGAGCATTCGATTTTTTTAGTAGCAGATTATTTCAAATCCCCATATCTATAATGCTATGTGCGCTGCTTGGAATTATTTGGTAAACAAAAACCCAATTTTGCTCTTAAAAGATAAGAGAAACATAGAAAATCGTGTTGGAAGTGAAAAAATTTTGAGCTGAACGATTTCAGGGCTCAACAAAATCAAAAAAGTTGAGATTGGCGTAATTCTAACATCGAACAGTAAACAACAATAATTGTATCAAGATTATTAATTTATGCGTTTTTGTGTGATTTTAATACATTTTCAACGTTTTTGAAGGTGAGTTATGCTTCTCCACATCCCACTCTATGTGTAGGGCCTCTCCCCCAAATCAAAACCCATGCGGCTGTGACGAAATCTTTTTGGCATGATTTAAGAAAGACATAATTGTCTAAAATACTGGTTTCGAGGTAAATTCTTTGGTGCTTTATTAAATAGCCCCAAAATCTATTTCTTCCCCCTTTTTATGATTCGTAGAAACACAGCAAATTCATTGTTGAAATTTATTATTGTCTCACACCCATTATTGAAATGCGAAGCTGTATGTTAAATCTGATGCGGCATATAAATAAAATGAAATGAATATTCATCATGAAGTTGGTGATTTTTGCGCCAAGGCGCCATGAATATTGACAAGATTTTTGCGCGTTTTTTATCTTTTTACTGGTTGGTTTAATCATGTATGCCGCGACATTGTAACCAGCAATATAAATCTTCAATTCAAACTTCTAAAGGTTCCACAGTGCCACAAATAGTTTTAGGCTAAATTTTGTTTCGAGAACATCCAAATTTGGGAATTCGTAGCTTTCCCAATGCTTTCCTGATTGTGTTGATTTACAAGGTTTTAAAACCCGCCGTAAATAGACATCCGTTAATAGTGAGTATTTCTTAGTTCTCATTCCCTGATTTCATGCAGCTATTCGCAATCCAGTGATTTCAGGAGACTTTTTGAGCATGAAATGTTTCTTGTAGCCTTTCCGTGAGCAAATTTAATAAAAAAAAATGTGGAACGAACCCAACAGGGAGAATAAATTCTACTTCCATAGCTTTTTGGTTATTTCAGGTTCAATCCCGGGTCGTTAATCCATGTCCACCACTCCAGAGTGTAATAACCTGGGTGGACCGGAATGATCATACCGAGTGATTATAGAAAATACACCTACATTTTTTTCTAACCACTGGACCATCGCGCCGACATGCACATTAATTCACTTATAATTTTTTGAGTCTTCGGCGAGATTTTTTGTATTCTCCTCTCTAAATCATTATCGAGAACGCACACTGTATTTGGATTTCGGGATCCGACACTGCACACTTGGTATAACGTATGCTGGTTATGAACAGAAAACACACTTGCGCCATAGTGAATTTGAAAAAATAATCTAGTCCACACCAGTTACCATTGTTCTCCGGTATAGGGTCATCCGATAAAACAAGCATGGCAGTACCATATTTTAAGATTTCGACAACGCTCATTTTAGTAAAACAATTATCGAAGTGAACATAGTTTCTCTGCAGCCAGTTGCAAATGAATTCAGCTCAAAATTTAACGTTTAACGGCCCTCCCGACATAACGTTACCACGGGAAGTGTTCATTTCGGCACAGGCACTTCCACTAGTATCACACGGGACTTCATGCAATTCCCAATCTTCTGGTGCCCCGCCCTGCCGCTGGGCTGTGGGTAATATAAACAGCTTTATAAGCAAAGACTGCGGACCATCTTAAACAATTTTGGGACCGGAATGAAAAGTTCAGACGCTTATTAACCGCAGAAATATAAAACAGGTACAGGACATTTTAAAACGCGGAACGATCTGCAAAAACAGCAACGTCGCACGGCGCCACCAGCGTATTCTTAAAAGAGGATATCGGGCGAATAAAGGTAAAGTGAGCGGCAAATACAAAAACAATTAGACAACTTTATTTCACAATCATCTATTTATTGAACTTAATTTTAAATCATGATTTATTAACTAAAGTAATATTAGAACGATTACGAGCGAACATAATTAACAAAACACTACAGAAAACGAGAAGAACAGTTCCTGAAGCAACGATGATGATCACATATGGTTGATCCAAACCTGAAACGAAGACGAAAAACGTTCATTGGTAATTTTGGTTTGATGAATCCTGTATGCTAAATCGGCAAGCTTACCTATTAGATGCCCATCGGCCACATTCAATCTGCTGGGTAAGGGTTGTTCATTTTTAAGGTCAATCTTGTCTGGTTTGTATAGAATCATTTTGGGTTCTTCCATTCCAGTAATTCGAACTCTGGGAATTCCAACCGAACCGTTGACGATCAAGATCGGTCCAAGTACGACAGGTGCAGGAGCTACAGAATCCACGCTCCTCTTACCACGTAACGCCGTGCATCTGCTTACACCTTGATCACTGGGGCACACCTGAAAGTAAAACGGGGGAAATAAGGACTGGTTTGCATTGTTCTACACTGTACCAAATCTTGCTTTTCGCGGAGGCTAATGGCGTTTTTCAAAGTTCAAAGCGCGCGTTGGTAATAAAAGGTCTAGCCACATATTCTGAAGGCCAATAAACAGATTAACTACTGTTTGAACGAATTTTCCTTTTATAAGTGAGAAGCAGAATTTATTAAAGTATTAACACAAAAGTCAACTTACGCCGACTGCGCTTCTGTCGCATGAAGTCAACTTGGCATGAATGTAGAATTCTTGACAAGATAAACTTCTTGGTGTTTGAAATGAAACACAAACTGTGTTGGAGACTGCACTTGCAGTGACTTCACACGGTAAGCCAGAAGTAGTTCCACATCCATCTTGTACAATACCAACAACATTCGATGTGGAGGGCGATAAACTGCACGACAGATACATTTCGTCTACCCCAGTAACTTGGTTGCCCGACTAAAAACGTAACAGAATTTATTGGCATACTGGACGAAGGCTCTCCTTGAGAAAATAATCACGATTGTTCAGTAAATTATCGAAAAAATAAAACTATTTTCAGCAAAAAACAAAAAAAACGTGCTTAAACTTGACATGAAGCAAACTTAAAGGTAAACTTACATCAAGTTCCATAGTGACATGGATCATTTCACCAGCTGTATACATCGCCCCTCCATTAACAGCAAAGTTAATCGGACAAGTACTTGGACACGCAGCTATTTTACACAAAGATATGCTTGGTGTAATGAATTGACGATCACCGATCACAGTTGGAGTGCTCAGTCTGAAAAAGATATTAGATTCTAAACAAAATTCCTAATAGAATTATAGATGTGGCCGCCTAAGTTGGTCAATGTTACAAACGAATGTTGGATGAAAATTAGTTGAAATTGAAAACGCTGCGCGATAGGAGAGGTCCACACGCGTTTCAAAGAGGTTTGTGAGCGGGGCAAGAGTACTTGCCGAAATAAACGCGTTCTGGAAAGGGTTCAATCCAAATTTGCGCGATAAAGTGCCTCAGACCCGTACTTTACAAGTTTTAATTTCTCAGAAGACTGGCTTCAGTGAACAGACCCGATCAAAAAAAAAATTGCCACCAGCCTAAGCGGCGCGAATCGTGCCCAATAAAACACATCGGTGTGAAAACATCTGACTGGGTGAGACGCGTAACGCCCGTAAAGATTCAACTAGGAACAGAGCGTGAGGGACGCTTGAAATGGTGGAGGTCACTTACATTGGACGAAGAGAAGTCACAAGCCTGTATTGTCTTTCGTATGTACATTGAAATTCGGCAACAGGAATCGGCATGTCAAACATAGAATTTGCTAAACGACGATTAAACCACATCTGGTTTGTGAATACAACACTGTCGGATGTAGATGTCAATTCTGTACCACACGTATTGAAGGGAATCGGGATCTGAATTTCGTAAAAACCATTGACAGCACGGCCGACTGAAAAATACAATTCTTAAAACTAAGAACGTCTTTACGATATTGGGTGTGGTGACGATCATCGGCACCGAAATAATAAATTTTAATATTTTTGCTGCTCTCTACTGGAATTTTTTTTATACTCGAGCAGTTAAAATTCCGAATATTTCAAATATTCCATTATTTGTTTTCAAAATTTCTGTACGCGTGTTAGCCACGTCTATTGTGACTACTGGTATCAATGATGCATATCTGCACCGATTCAAATCGTACAAAGCGCGGAACCACGAAAATTCGGTCTTTTCGATTCATTTTTTTAACTGCAGCGGACAATTTAATCCATACAAACCTTCACATCCTTGTGTTCCTCCCAATCTTCGGACAACATTGATGTAACTATTACCCAATCCCAGATCATATTCACGAACGAAACTTTCAGAGACCGAAAAGACGATTCTGTTCATCTCACAACGAAGAGTTGGAACAGCTAAGGAAAATGGAATAGTTTTATACTATGCGATTTCGCCCGGTATAATGCAATAATTATCTGGTTTGTTTTAATATTTCAAGTACTTACGAATAGTACAATTCTTTCCTAAATATCCAGAGGAACTTCTGCAGTAGAAACCGCCAGAATGCTGACATGATGCATGGCATAGACAATCTCGTTGACATGGATTCGGGGAGCAGATTCCGGCAGCTAAGTCATTATTCATTACTAAAAACATTATGAATACCGTTATTAGCGCCGTACGGTAGATTAACATCCCAGTGAATTTCCAATAAAACTCAAAACTGCAGGGAATAGGTTTAGGTGAAACTTATTTGTAAGCCGTTCAAGAGTGCCCACGCCAATTTCAATTGCCCGGAATTAACATGCTAAAAGTAGATAATAAAGTGGAATTGTCGCAATTAGCATATAAATTGAATTTGACCATTATCTCGGGAAGCATTAACGGTGGATCGCGTCGCCGGGACGCAGTTTATTGTGCGACCCCTGACCAGTCAATTTCCAAGGATGTCAATTTAAATTTATAACCTATTATTTCTGGCTCATGGACAGTCAAATCTCTGGCTAGGCCATTTTACATTTACTACCGATCATAAAATATGGTGCAGCCCACTAACGTGTGCGGATGCTATGTAATAAACAGACTTATGCTACCTGAACAGTGCTCGCAATGACCACCTTCGCAATTCGATGGACAATCACACATATATGATGATCCGTGACTTAAACATCTTCCATTATTGAGACATGGATTGTTGTTAGAACAAAAGGGCAGAGCGGACGAGCCTTTATCGTCGGCTGCAGAACCTAAAAAATTCAAGGTTTCGGTATAACAAATTGCTTCGTCTAGATTAAGAACTCCATAAGTCTGGCGAGTAGTTTACTTTTGGCTGCTGAAGCTAAATAATTCAAGGTCTCTCAATAATAACTTGCTTTGTAAGAGACCACGACTTGTGATGAGAAGTCCGGAACGGCTAGTTAGGTGTCCACAGGACAAAGGGTCTCAGAATATTTGGGCTAATATGGAGAAAATAATTAGAATGCTTACCAGCTTGTAAAAGGTTGGAGAACGAGAACAGACTGTAGAAGAAAAATGATTTGGATCATTTGATGCAGAAAGGACCAAATAAATCACGTGCCAGCAAGCTCATAACCACAATTAAACATTGATGGCTGCCAGTTCTTATTGTCCACGATTTACTCGTGCATCCCAGTAAATCAATTCTTATGCCGGGGAAATTCGGTATTGCAGAACACAAGCCACACAAGAATCGCCATTATTAACCGGCGTTCAACAAAAGATTAAACCGATTATTACATGCTTTTGACAAGAATAAAAACCTACTCCCGGATATTTTGTTTAAGATTTAAAATATGTCAACTGAACAAAAACATTGGCTACTGAATTACCAGGTCGAGACGCAATTCAAAACCATACCTGCGGCCATCCACGTCGCGCCCAACAGTGGCACAGACGCCTAACGACCCATCCAACAGATCTAGAGCCTAATTAATACTTACAAAAGCATGAACAGAAAATCCATCTTCAACTTTCGTAGCAAAACAAACACAAAACCGAACGAAACAAAGCACAACTTAACGAAAAAAAGCATGGAATGAGACGGCGGGGACAAATTACACTGGTTTTATTTCCATGTGAAACACGGGAATGTGATCAAGTAATCAACAACCTAGTCAGACAAATTTTGTCCAAACGTGTTTTGTTAAGCATGAGTCGCTGATGGATCGCGCCGACGAGGCTCGGTATATCTGTGACTTCTGCTTGAGAAAAAAAATTCTGATTGGGAATTAAGATTAACGGTAAACAAACTTTGCTTATGCGCAACAAAACGCTATTAACTTGTGTAAAATGCTTCAGGTCCTTGTTAAAGAGAAAAGATCGTAGAAAGACTCTTTTTTTATTGAAATGCACTTCAAGCAAAGCCGGAAACAGTGACTAAAAGGAACCGACTGACGACCACTTAATAGCAAAGAGCTACAAAAATATTGTGGTGAAGTGCAGTGAGTAATATGTATCCAGGACGATGGTACAAAATCCGCCACTTCTTTAAATCCTTTTCGTCGTCTCTTACGACCCACAGGAAATCTGTTAGAACTATTCTAAAGCCAGTACCTAAGCACGGCTTTAAATATTTGCATTAGTTTAATTATTTAACTTGTTCTAAAAAAGTTATGTTTTTGTAGAAAGATTTTTGAATTTTTACCGCTGATTTCTTGTATTCTGAGTTACGGTAAAAAAGATAGCTCTTTTCGTTGTTCAGTTTGTTTGACAATCTTGCCGTGAAAAATTTATACGGAACATTTCTAAAAATGGCACCGTTCACTGTTCAGTAAACATTCGATTTTTTTAGTAGCAGATTGTTTCAAGTCCCCATATCTATAATGCTATGTACGCTGCAAAAAGTATTCGGTAAACAAAAACCCAATTTTGCTCTTAAAAGATGAGAGAAATACAGAAAATCGTGTTGGAAGTGAAAAAATTTTCCGCTGAACGATTTCAGGGCTGAACAAGATGGACAAAGTTGAGATTGGCGTAACATCGAACAGTAAACAACAATAATTGCATCAAGATTATTAATTTATGCGTTTTTGTGTGATTTTAATACATTTTCAACGTTTTTGAGGGTGAGTTATGCTTCCCCACATCCCACTCTATGTATAGGACCTCTCCCGCAAATCAAAACCCATTCGGCTGTGACGAAATCTTTTTGGCATGATTTAAGAAAGACACAACTGTCTAAAATACTGGTTTCGAGGTAAATTCTTTGGCGCTTTATTAAATAGCCCGAAAATCTATTTCTTCCCCCTTTTTATGATTCGTAGACACACAGCAAATTCATTGTTGAAATTTATTATTATCTCACTCCCATTATTGAAATGCGAAGCTGTATGTTAAATCTTATGCGGCATATAAATAAAATGAACTGAATATTCATCTTGAAGTTGGTGATTCTTACGCCAAGGCGCCATGAATATTGAGAAGATTTTTGCATGTTTTTTTAACTTTTCACTGGTTGGTTTAATCGTGTATGCCGTGACATTGTAACCAGCAATATAAATCTTCAATTCAAACTTCTAAAGGTTCCACAGTGCCACAAATAGTTTTACGCTAAATTTTGTTTCGAGAACATCCAAATTTGGGAATTCCTAGCTTTCCCAATGCTTTCCTGATTGTGTTGATTTACAAGGTTTTAAAACCCGCCGTCAATATACATTCGTTAATAGTGAGTATTTCTCAGTTCTCATTCTCTGATTTCATGCAGCTATTGGCAATCCAGTGGTTTCAGGAGACTTTTTGAGCATGAAATGTTTCTTGTAACCTTTCCGTGAGCAAATTTTGATAAAAAAATATGTGGGACGAACCTACAAGGAAAATAAATTCTCCTTCCATAGCCTAGTGGTTATCATGTTGGCATTGCAGGTTCAATCCCGGCTCGTTAATCCATGTCCACCACTCGATCCAGAGTGTAATAACCTGGGTGGACCGGAATGATCATACCGAGTGATTATAGAAAATACACCTACATTTTTATTTTCTATAGTCACTTCTTAGAGTGGATCACCATGTCCAAGCCCCTGTAACAGCGGCCCCTACCCAAGTTATTACACCCTGGGTTGAGTGGTCGGCATGGATAAGCGTGCCTGACTCGCCGGGACTCGAATCAGAGATCTTCAACCTGCGATGCCAATATCTTTAACCACTGGACCATCGCGCCCACATGCACATTAATTCACTTATAATTTTTTGAGTCTTCGGCGAGATTTTTTGTATTCTCCTCTCTAAATCATTATCGAGAATGCATGGCAGTACCATATTTTAAGATTTCGGCAACGCTCATTTTAGTAAAACAATTATCGAAGTGAACATCGTTTCTGCTGCAGCCAGTTGCAGATGATATTCAACACAAAATTTAACGTTTTACGGGCCCTCCCGACATAACGTTACTACGGGAAGTGTCCATTTCGGCACAGGCACTTCCACTAGTATCACACGGGATTTCATGTAATTCCCAACCTTCTGGTGCTCCGCCCTGCCGCTGGGATGTTGGTAATATAAACAGCTTTGTAAGCAAAGACTGCGACCATCTTATAGACAATTTTGGGACCGGAATGAAAGTTCAGACGCTTATTCACCGCAGAAATATAAAACAGGTACAGGACATTTTAAAACGCGGGTAGATCTGCAAAAAGAGCAACGTCGCACGGTGCCATCCTCTTTAAGAGGACATCGGGCGAATACAGGTAAAGTGAGCGGCACAGACAAAAACCAGTAGACAACATTAATTCACAATCATCTATTTATTGAACTTAACTTTAAATCATGATTTATTAACTAAAGTAATATTAGAACGATTACGAGCGAACATAATTAACAAAACACTACAGATAACGAGAAGAACAGTTCCTGAAGCAACGATGATGATCACATATGGTTGATCCAAACCTGAAACGAAGACGAAAAACGTTCATTGTTAATTTTGATTTGATGAATCCCGTATGTTAAATTAGCAAGCTTACCCATTTGATGCTCCTCAGGCACATTCAAACTGCTGGGTAAGGGTTGTTCATTTTTAAGGTCAATCTTGTCTGGTTTGTATAGAATCATTTCGGGTTCTTCCATTCCAGTAATTCGAACTCTGGGAATTCCAACCGAACCGTTGACGATCATGATCGGTCCAAGTACGACAGGTGCAGGAGCAACAGAATCCACGCTCCTCTTACCACGTAACGCAATGCATCTGCTTACACCTTGATCACTGGGGCAGACCTGAAAATAAAACGGGGGAAATAAGGATTGGTTTGCATTGTGCTACACTGTACCAAATCTTGCTTTTCGCGAAGGCTAATGGCGTTTTTCCAAAAGTTGGTAATAAAAGGACAAGCCACACTTTCTGAAGGCCAATAAACAGATTAACTACTGTTTGAACGAATTTTCCGTTTATAAGTGGGACGCAGATTTTCTTAAGTATTAACACAAAAGTCCACTTACGCCGACTGCGCTTCTGTCGCATGAAGTCAACTTGGCATGAATGTAGAATTCTTGACAAGATAAACTTCTTGGTGTTTGAAATGAAACACAAACTGTGTTGGAGACTGCACTTGCAGTGACTTCACACGGTAAGCCAGAAGTAGTTCCACATCCATCTTGTACAATACCAACAACATTTGAAGTGGAGGGCGATAAACTGCACGACAGATACATTTCGTCTACTCCAGTAACTTGGTTGCCTGACTAAAGAAATACCAGAATTTATTGGCATACTGGACGAAGGCTCTCCTTGAGAAAATAATCACGATTGTTCAGTAAATTATCGAAAAAATAAAACTATTTTCAGCAAAAAACAAAAAAAACGTGCTTAAACTTGACATGAAGCAAACTTAAAGGCGAACTTACATCAAGTTCCATAGTGACATGGATCATTTCACCAACTGTATACATCGCCCCTCCATTAACAGCAAAGTTAATCGGACAAGTTCTTGGACACGCAGCTATTTTACACAAAGATATGCTTGGAGTAATGAATTGACGATCACCGATCACAGTCGGAGTGCTCAGTCTGAAAAAGATATTAGATTCTAAACAAAATTCCTAATAGAATTATAGATGTGGCCGCCTAAGTTGGTCTTACAATGTTACAAACGAATGTTGGATGAAAATTAGTTGAAATTGAAAACGCTGCGCGATAGGAGAGGTCCACACGCGTTTCAAAGAGGTTTGTGAGCGGGGCAAGAGTACTTGCCGAAATAAACGCGTCAAATAAACGGTTCAATCCAAATGTGCGCGATAAAGTGCCTCAGACCCGTACTTTACAAGTTTTAATTTCTCAGAAGACTGGCTTCAGTGAACAGACCAGATCAAAAAAAAAATTGCCACCAGCCTAAGCGGCGCGAATCGTGCCCAATAAAACATATCGGTGTGAAAACGGCCGACTGAAAAATACAATTCTTAAACCTAAGAACGTCTTTACGATATTGGGTGTGGTGACGATCATCGGCACCGAAATAATAAATTTTAATATTTTTGCTGCTCTCTACTGGAATTTTTTTTTATACTTGAGCAGTTGAAATTCCGAATATTTTAAATATTCCATTATTTGTTTTCAAAATTTCTGTACGCGTGTTAGCCACGTCTATTGTGACTACTGGTATCAATGATGCATATCTGCACAGATACAAATCGTACAAAGCGCGGAACCACGAAAATTCGGTCTTTTTGATTCATTTTTTTAACTGCAGCGTACAATTTAATCCATACAAACCTTCACATCCTTGCGTTCCTCCCAATCTTCGGACAACATTGATGTAACTATTACCCAATCCCAGATCATATTCACGAACGAAACTTTCAGAGACCGAAAAGACGATTCTGTTCATCTCACAACGAAGAGTAGGAACAGCTAAGGAAAATGAAATTTATTTATACTATGCGATTTCGCCCGGTATAATGCAATAATTATCTGGTTTATTTAAATATTTCAAGTACTTACGAATAGTACAATTCTTTCCTAAATATCCCGAGGAACTTCTGCAGTAATAACCGCCAGAATGCTGACATGATTCATGGCATAGACAATCTCGTTGACATGGATTCGGGGAGCAGATTCCGGCAGTTAAGTCATCATTCGTTACTAAAAACATGAATACCATTATTAGCGCCGTACGGTAGATTAACATCCCAGTGAATTTCCAATAAAACTCAAAAACTGCAGGGAATAGGTTCAGGTGAAACTTTAATAATTTGTAAGCCGTTCAAGAGTGCCCACGCCAATTTCAATTACCCAGAATTTAACATGCCAAAAGTAGATAATAAAGTGGAATTGCCGCAATTAGCATATAAATTGAATTTGACCATTATCTTGGGAAGCAATAACGATGAATCGCGTCGCCGGAACGCAGTTTATGATGCGACTCCTGACCAGTCAATTTCCAAGGATGTCAATTTACATTTATAACCCATTATTTCTGGCTCATGCACAGTCAAATCTCTGGCTAGGCCATTTTACATTTACTATCGATCATAAAATATGGTGCAGCCCACTAACGTGTGCGGATGCTGTATAATAAACACACCTATGCTACCTGAACAGTGCTCGCAATGACCACCTTCGCAATTCGATGGGCAATCACACATATATGATGACCCGTGACTTAAACATCTTCCATTATTGAGACATGGATTGTTGTTAGAACAAAAGGGCAGAGCGGACGAGCCTTTATCGTTGGCTGCAGAACCTAAAAAATTCAAGGTTTCGGTATAACAAATTGATTCGTCTAGATTAAGAACTCCATAAGTCTGGCGAGTAGTTCACTTTTGGCTGCTGAAGCTAAATAATTCAAGGTCTTTTAATAATAACTTGCTTTGTAAGAGACCACGACTTGTGATGAGAAGTCCGGAACGGCTAGTTAGGTGTCCACAGGACAAAGAGTCTCAGAATATTTGGGCTAAAATGGAGAAAATAATTAGAATACTTACCAGCTTGTAGAAGGTTGGAGAAGGAGAACAAACTGAAGAAAAATGATTTGTATCATTTGATTCAGGAAAGACCAAATAAATTACAGGCCAGCAAGCTCATAACCACAATTAAACATTGGTGGCAGCTAGTTCTTAGTGTCTACGATTTACTCGCGCATTCCAATAAATCAATTCTTATGCCGGGGAAATTCGGTATTCAGAACATAAGCCACACAAGAATCGCCATTATTAACCGGCGTTCAACAAAAGACTAATCCAATTATTACACGGTCTTGACAGGAATAAAAACCTACTCCCGGATATTTTGTTCAAGATTTAAAATATGTCAACTCAACAATAACATTGGCTATTGAATTTCCAAGTCGAGACGCAATTCAAAACCATACCTACGGTCATCTACGTCTCGCCCAACAGTGGCACAGACGCCTAACGACCCATCCAACAGATCTAGAGCCAAATTAATACTTACAAAAGCATAAACAGAAGATCCATCTTCAACTTTGGTAGCAAAAACAAACACAAAACCGAACGAAACAAAGAACAACTTAAAGAAAAAAAGCATGAAATGAGACGGCGGAGACAAGTTACACTGGTTTTATTTCCATGTGAAACACGGGAATGTAATCAAGTAATCATCAACCCAGTCAGACAAATTTTGTCCAAACATGTTTTGTTAAGCATGAGTCACTGAAGGATCGCGCCGACGAGGCTCGGTATATCTGTGACTTCTGCTTGAGACAAAAAATTTTGATTGGGAATTAAGATTAACGGTAAACAAACTTTGCTTATGCGCAACAAAACGCTATAACTCGTGTAACATGCTTCTGATCCTTGTTAATGAGAAAAGATCGTAGAAAGACCCTTTTTTATTGAAATGCACTTCGAGCAAAGCCGGAAACATAGACTGAAAGGAACCAACTGACGACCACTTAATAGCAAAGAGCTACATAAATGTCGTGGTGAAGTGCAGTGAGTAATATGTGTCCAGCACGATGGTAAAAACATCCAGCACTTATTACAATCCTTTTCGTCGTCTCTTAGGACCCACAGGAAATCTATTAGAACTATTCTAAAGCCGGTACCTAAGCACGGCTTCAAACATTTGCATTAGTTTAATTATTTAACTTTTCCAAGAAAGTCATGTTTTTTTAGAAAGATTTTTGAATTTTTACCGCTGATTTCTTGTATTCTGAGTTACGGTAAAAATGATAGCTCTTTTCGTTGTTCAGTTTATATGACAATTTTGCCGTGAAAAATTTATACGGAACATTTCTAAAAATGGCACCGTTCACTGTTCAGTGAGCATTCGATTTTTTTAGTAGCAGATTGTTTCAAATCCCCATATCTATAATGCTATGTGCGCTGCTTGGAATTATTTGGTAAACAAAAACCCAATTTTGCTCTTAAAAGATAAGAGAAACAAAGAAAATCGTGTTGGAAGTGAAAGAATTTTGAGCTGAACGATTTCAGGGCTCAACAAAATGGAAAAAGTTGAGATTGGCGTAATTCTAACATCGAACAGTAAACAACAATAATTGTATCAAGATTATTAATTTATGCGTTTTTGTGTGACTTTAATACATTTTCAACGTTTTTGAAGGTGAGTTATGCTTCTGAACATCCCACTCTATGTGTAGGGCCTCTCCCCCAAATCAAAACCCATGCGGCTGTGACGAATTCTTTTTGGCATGATTTAAGAAAGACATAATTGTCTAAAATACTGGTTTCGAGGTAAATTCTTTGGTGCTTTATTAAATAGCCCCAAAATCTATTTCTTCCCCCTTTTTATGATTCGTAGAAACACAGCAAATTCATTGTTGAAATTTATTATTGTCTCACACCCATTATTGAAATGCGAAGCTGTATGTTAAATCTTATGCGGCATATAAATAAAATGAAATGAATATTCATCATGAAGTTGGTGATTTTTGCGCCAAGGCGCCATGAATATTGACAAGATTTTTGCGCGTTTTTTATCTTTTTACTGGTTGGTTTAATCGTGTATGCCGTGACATTGTAACCAGCAATATAAATCTTCAATTCAAACTTCTAAAGGTTCCACAGTGCCACAAATAGTTTTACGCTAAATTTTGTTTTGAGAACATCCAAATTTGGGAATTCGTAGCTTTCCCAATGCTTTCCTGATTGTGTTGATTTACAAGGTTTTAAAACCCGCCGTCAATAGACATCCGCTAATAGTGAGTATTTCTTAGTTCTCATTCTCTGATTTCATGCAGCTATTCGCAATCCAGTGGTTTCAGGAGACTTTTTGAGCATGAAATGTTTCTTGTAACCTTTCCGTGAGCAAATTTAATAAAAAAAAAAGGGGAACGAACCCAACAAGGAGAATAAATTCTACTTCCATAGCTTTGTGGTTATTGCAGGTTCAATCCCGGGTCGTTAATCCATGTCCACCACTCCAGAGTGTAATAACCTGGGTGGACCGGAATGATCATACCGAGTGATTATAGAAAATACACCTACATTTTTTTTTCTATAGTCACTTCTTAGAGTGGATCACCCTGTCCAAGGCCCTATAACAGCGGCCCCTACCCAAGCTATTACACCCTGGGTTGAGTGGTCGGCATGGATAAGCGTGCCTGACTCGCCGGGACTCGAATCAGAGATCTTCAACCTGCGATGCCAATATCTTTAACCACTGGACCATCGCGCCCACATGCACATTAATTCACTTATAATTTTTTGAGTCTTCGGCGAGATTTTTTGTATTCTCCTCCCTAAATCATTATCGAGAACGTACACTGTATTTGGATTTCGGGATCCGACACTGCACACTTGGTATAACGTATGCTGGTTATGAACAGAAAACACACTTGCGCCATAGTGAATTTGAAAAAATAATCTAGTCCACACCAGTTACCATTATTCTCCGGTATAGGGTCATCCAATAAAACAAGCATGGCAGTACCATATTTTAAGATTTCGACAACGCTCATTTTAGTAAAACAATTATCGAAGTGAACATAGTTTCTCTGCAGCCAGTTGCAAATGAATTCAGCTCAAAATTTAACGTTTAACGGGCCCTCCCGACATAACGTTACCACGGGAAGTGTTCATTTCGGCACAGGCACTTCCACTAGTATCACACGGGACTTCATGCAATTCCCAACCTTCTGGTGCCCCGCCCTGCCGCTGGGCTGTGGGTAATATAAACAGCTTTATAAGCAAAGACTGCGGACCATCTTATAAACAATTTTGGGACCGGAATGAAAAGTTCAGACGCTTATTGACACCGCAGAAATATAAAACAGGTACAGGACATTTTAAAACGCGGAACGATCTGCAAAAAGAGCAACGTCGCACGGCGCCACCAGCGTATTCTTAAGAGGATATCGGGCGAATACAGGTAAAGTGAGCGGCAAAGACAAAAACCAGTAGACTTCACAATCATCTATTTATTGAACTTAACTTTAAATCATGATTTATTAACTAAAGTAATATTAGAACGATTACGAGCGAACATAATTAACAAAACACTACAGATAACGAGAAGAACAGTTCCTGAAGCAACGATGATGATCACATATGGTTGATCCAAACCTGAAACGAAGACGAAAAACGTTCATTGTTAATTTTGATTTGATGAATCCTGTATGCTAAATCGGCAAGCTTACCCATTAGATGCCCATCGGCCACATTCAATCTGCTAGGTAAGGGTTGTTCATTTTTAAGGTCAATCTTGTCTGGTTTGTATAGAATCATTTTGGGTTCTTCCATTCCAGTAATTCGAACTCTGGGAATTCCAACCGAACCTTTGACGATCATGATCGGTCCAAGTACGACAGGTGCAGGAGCTACAGAATCCACGCTCCTCTTACCACGTAACGCCGTGCATCTGCTTACACCTTGATCACTGGGGCAGACCTGAAAATAAAACGGGGGAAATAAGGACTGGTTTGCATTGTTCTACACTGTACCAAGTCTTGCTTTTCGCGAAGGCTAATGGCGTTTTTCCAAAAGTTGGTAATAAAAGGACAAGCCACACTTTCTGAAGGCCAATAAACAGATCAACTACTGTTTGAACGAATTTTCCGTTTATAAGTGGGACGCAGATTTTCTTAAAAGTATTAACACAAAAGTCCACTTACGCCGACTGCGCTTCTGTCGCATGAAGTCAACTTGGCATGAATGTAGAATTCTTGACAAGATAAACTTCTTGGTGTTTGAAATGAAACACAAACTGTGTTGGAGACTGCACTTGCAGTGACTTCACACGGTAAGCCAGAAGTAGTTCCACATCCATCTTGTACAATACCAACAACATTTGATGTGGAGGGCGATAAACTGCACGACAGATACATTTCGTCTACTCCAGTAACTTGGTTGCCTGACTAAAGAAATACCAGAATTTATTGGCATACTGGACGAAGGCTCTCCTTGAGAAAATAATCACGATTGTTCAGTAAATTATCGAAAAAATAACTATTTTCAGCAAAAAACAAAAAAAAACGTGCTTAAACTTGACATGAAGCAAACTTAAAGGTAAACTTACATCAAGTTCCATAGTGACATGGATCATTTCACCAACTGTATACATCGCCCCTCCATTAACAGCAAAGTTAATCGGACAAGTACTTGGACACGCAGCTATTTTACACAAAGATATGCTTGGAGTAATGAATTGACGATCACCGATCACAGTTGGAGTGCTCAGTCTGAAAAAGATATTAGATTCTAAACAAAATTCCTAATAGAATGATAGATGTGGCCGCCTAAGTTGGTCTTACAATGTTACAAACGAATGTTGGATGAAAATTTGTTGAAATTGAAAACGCTGCGCGATAGGAGAGGTCCACACGCGTTTCAAAGAGGTTTGTGAGCGGGGCAAGAGTACTTGCCGAAATAAACGCGTTCTGGAAACGGTTCAATCCAAATTTGCGCGATAAAGTGCCTCAGATCCGTACTTTACAAGTTTTAATTTCTCAGAAGACTGGCTTCAGTGAACAGACCCGATCAAAAAAAAAATTGCCACCAGCCTAAGCGGCGCGAATCATGCCCAACAAAACATATCGGTGTGAAAACATCTGACTGGGTGACTGACTGGGTGAGACGCGTAACGCCCGTAAAGATTCAACTAGGAACAGAGCGTGAGGGACGCTTGAAATGGTGGAGGTCACTTACATTGGACGAAGAGAAGTCACAAGCCTGTATTGTCTTTCGTATGTACATTGAAATTCGGCAACAGGAATCGGCATGTCAAACATAGAATTTGCTAAACGACGATCAAACCACATCTGGTTTGTGAATACAACACTGTCGGATGTAGATGTCAATACTGTACCACACGTATTGAAGGGAATCGGGATCTGAATTTCGTAGAAACCATTGACAGCACGGCCGACTGAAAAATACAATTCTTAAAACTAAGAACGTCTTTACGATATTGGGTGTGGTGACGATCATCGGCACCGAAATAATAAATTTTAATATTTTTGCTGCTCTCTACTGGATTTTTTTTATACTTGAGCAGTTGAAATTCCGAATATTTTAAATATTCCATTATTTGTTTTCAAAATTTCTGTACGCGTGTTAGCCACGTCTATTGCGACTACTGGTATCAATGATGCATATCTGCACAGATACAAATCGTACGAAGCGCGGAACCACGAAAATTCGGTCTTTTTGATTCATTTTTTTAACTGCAGCGTACAATTTAATCCATACAAACCTTCACATCCTTGTGTTCCTCCCAATCTTCGGACAACATTGATGTAACTATTACCCAATCCCAGATCATATTCACGAACGAAACTTTCAGAGACCGAAAAGACGATTCTGTTCATCTCACAACGAAGAGTTGGAACAGCTAAGGAAAATGGAATAGTTATTTATACTATGCGATTTCGCCCCGCATAATGCAATAATTATCTGGTTTGTTTAAATATTTCAAGT
The DNA here is from genome assembly GCA_963675895.2 of Styela plicata. NCBI lineage: Eukaryota > Metazoa > Chordata > Ascidiacea > Stolidobranchia > Styelidae > Styela > Styela plicata. The sequence continues at coordinate 2,147,121 of OZ023146.1, forward strand.
ACTTACGAATAGTACAATTCTTTCCTAAATATCCCGAGGAACTTCTGCAGTAATAACCACCAGAATGCTGACATGATTCATGGCATAGACAATCTCGTTGACATGGATTCGGGGAGCAGACTCCGGCAGCTAAGTCACTATTCATTACTAAAAACATTATGAATACCGTTATTAGCGCCGTGCGGTAGATTAACATCCCAGTGAATTTCCAATAAAACTCAAAACTGCAGGGAATAGGTTTAGGTGAAACTTATTTGTAAGCCGTTCAAGAGTGCCCACGCCAATTTCAATTGCCCGGAATTAACATGCCAAAAGTAGATAATAAAGTGGAATTGCCGCAATTAGCATATAAATTGAATTTGACCATTATCTCGGGAAGCATTAACAATGGATCGCGTCGCCGGGACGCAGTTTATTATGAGACCCCTGACCAGTCAATTTCCAAGGATGTCAATTTAAATTTATAACCTATTATTTCTGGCTCATGGACAGTCAAATCTCTGGCTAGGCCATTTTACATTTACTACCGATCATAAAATATGGTGCAGCCCACTAACGTGTGCGGATGCTATATAATAAACAGACCTATGCTACCTGAACAGTGCTCGCAATGACCACCTTCGCAATTCGATGGACAATCACACATATATGATGACCCGTGACTTAAACACCTTCCATTATTGAGACATGGATTGTTGTTAGAACAAAAGGGCAGAGCGGACGAGCCTTTATCGTTGGCTGCAGAACCTAAAAAATTCAAGGTTTCGTAATAACAAATTGCTTTGTCTAGATTAAAAACTCCACAGAAGTCTGACGAGTAGTTTACTTTTGGCTGCAGAAGCTGAATAATTCAATGTCTTTCAATAATAACTTTCTTTGTAAGAGACTACGACTTCTGATGAAAAGTCCGGAACAGCTAGTTAGGTGTCCACAGGACAAAGAGTCTCAGAATATTTGGGCTAATATGGTGAAAATAATTAGAATACTTACCAGCTTGTAGAAGGTTGGAGAACAACGAGAACAAACTGCAGAAGAAAAATGATTTGGATCATTTGATGCAGGAAGGACCAAATAAATTACGTGCCAACAAGCTCATAACCACAATTAAACATTGATGGCAGCCAGTTCTTATTGTCTACGATTTACTCGCGCATTCCAATAAATCAATTCTTATGCCGGGGAAATTCGGTATTGCAGAACACAAGCCACACAAGAATCGCCATTATTAACCGGCGTTCAACAAAAGATTAAACCGATTATTACATGCTTTTGACGGGAATAAAAAACTTACTCCCCGATATTTTGTTTAAGATTTAAAATATGTCAACTGAACAAAAACATTGGCTACTGAATTTCCAGGTCGAGACGCAATTCAAAACCATACCTGCGGCCATCCACGTCGCGCCCAACAGTGGCACAGACGCCTAACGACCCATCCAACAGATCTAGAGCCTAATTAATACTTACAAAAGCATGAACAGAAAATCCATCTTCAACTTTCGTAGCAAAACAAACACAAAACCGAACGAAACAAAGCACAACTTAACGAAAAAAAGCATGGAATGAGGCGGCGGAGACAAATTACACTGGTTTTATTTCCATGTGAAACACGGGAATGTGATCAAGTAATCAACAACCCAGTCAGACAAATTTTGTCCAAACATGTTTTGTTAGGCATGAGTCGCTGATGGATCGCGCCGATGAGGCTCGGTATATCTGTGACTTCTGCTTGAGAAAAAAAATTCTGATTGGGAATTAATGTTAACGGTAAACAAACTTTGCTTATGCGCAACAAAACGCTATTAACTTGTGTAAAATGCTTCTGGCCCTTGTTAAAGAGAAAAGATCGTAGAAAGGCCCTTTTTTATTGAAATGCACTCCAAGCAAAGCCGGAAACAGTGACTAAAAGGAACCGACCACTTAATTGCAAAGAGTTACGAAAATATTGTGGTGAAGTGCAGTGAGTAATATGTATCCAGGACGATGGTACAAAATCCGCCACTTCTTTAAATCCTTTTCGTCGTCTCTTACGACCCACAGGAAATCTGTTAGAACTATTCTAAAGCCAGTACCTAGGCACGGCTTTAAATATTTACATTAGTTTAATTATTTAACTTGTTCTAAAAAAGTCATGTTTTTGTAGAAAGATTTTTGAATTTTTACCGCTGATTTCTTGTATTCTGAGTTACGGTAAAAAAGATAGCTCTTTTCGTTGTTCAGTTTATTTGACGAACTTGCCGTGAAAAATTTATACGGAACATTTCTAAAAATGGCACCGTTCACTGTTCAGTAAGCATTCGATTTTTTTAGTAGCAGATTGTTTCAAGTCCTCATATCTATAATGCTATGTACGCTGCGAAAAGTATTTGGAAAACAAAAACCCAATTTTGCTCTTAAAAGATGAGAGAAACATAGAAAATCGTGTTGGAAGTGAAAAAATTTTCCGCTGAACGATTTTAGGGCTCAACAAGATGGACAAAGTTTAGATTGGCGTAATTCGAACATCGAACAGTAGACAACATTAATTGTATCAAGAATATTGATTTATACGTTCTTGTGTGATTTTAATACATTTTCAACGTTTTTGAGGGTGAGTTATGCTTCACCACATCCCACTCTATGTATAGGGCCTCTCCCGCAAGTCAAAATCCATGCGCCTGTGACGTCATCTTTTTGGCATGATTTAAGAAAGACACAGTTGTCTAAAATACTGGTTTCGAGCTAAATTCTTTGGCGCTTTATTAAATAGCCCGAAAATCTATTTCTTCCTCCTTTTTATGAATAGTAGAAACACAGTTGAAATTTATTATTATCTCACACCCAGTATTGAAAGTCGAAGCTGTATGTTAAATCCTTATGCGGCATATATATAAAATGAACTGAATATTCAACTGAAAGTTGGTGATTCTTACGCCAAGGCGCCATGAATATTGACGAGATTTTTGCGTGTTTTTTAACTTTCTACTGGTTGGTTTAATCGTATATGCCGTGACATTGTAACCAGCAATATAAATCTTCAATTCTAACTTCTAAAGGTTCCACAGTGCCACAAACAGATTTACGCTTATTTTTTTTTTTTTCGAGAACATCCTTTTCTTGGAATTCCTAGCTTTCCCAATGCTTTCCCGATTGTGTTGATTTACAGGTTTTAGAAACCAACGCCAATAAACATCTGTTAATATAGAGTATTTCTTAGTTCTCATTTCATGCAGCTATTCGCACTCCAGTGGTTTCCGGAAGCTTTTTGAGCATGAAATGTTTCTTGTAACTTTTCCGTGAGCAAATTTTGATAAGAATATGTGGGACGAACCAAACAAGGAGAATAAATTCTACCTCCATAGCCTAGTGGTTATCATGTTGACATTGCAGGTTCAATCCCGGCTCGTTAATCCATGTCCACCACTCGATCCAGAGTGTAATAATCTGGGTGAACTCCGGAATGATCATACCTTTCTCAAAACACTAACATTGTTCATCATTAACTAGCCGCTCGTACAGTAACATGTTCAACGTAATCCACTCAAAATGAGTGATTATACAAAATACACCTACATTCTTTTCTATAGCCACTTCTTAAGAGTGGATCACCCTGTCCAAGTCGGCAATTGCTGGAAAGATAGTACCTACCCAAGTTATTACACCCAGGGTTGAGTGGTGGGCATGAATAAGCGAGCTGGACTCGTCGGGACTCGAACCAGAGATCTTCAACCTGCGATGCCAACATCTTTAAACACTGGGCTATCGCGCCCACATGCACATTACTTCACTTATAATTTTGGGTCCTCAGCGAGATTTTTTGTATTCTTCTCTCTAAATCATCATCGAGAACGTACATCGTATTTGGATTTCGGAATCCGATACTGCACACTTGGTATAACGTATACCGCAATTCATCATTTACACATTTAAAAAGGGGATATATGAACTAATCAAATACCATTCGCAAAAGCAAGCGTCGCGGCCTGCCAACCGTAGAGAAAGTCTGGCAGAGACTCTCCACAATAAACAGTTTATACCAAAACCCTATAAATTAACGGATGAACTAATATATCCATCTTAGAGAATGCGGGCTGGTTATGAACAGAAAACACGCTGAACACTCTAGAGCCATAGTGAATCTGACAAAATGATCTAGTCCATATACCAGTTACAATTATTCTCCGGTATAGGTCATCAAATAAAACACGCATGGCAGTACCCCATTTTAAGATTCAGACAACGCTCATTTCAGTAAAACAATTATCGAAGTACATTGCGTTTCTGCTACAGCCAGTTGCAAACGGTATTAAACTCTAACGTTTTACGGGCCCTCCCGACGCGTAACGTTACTACGGGAGTCCTCCTTTCGGTACAGGCACTTCCGCTAGTAGCACCCTCGGGGGTGCCCCGCCCTGCCGCTAGGCTGAGGGCAATATAAATAGCTTTATAGACAAAGAATGCGGACTATATAAGACCATTTTGGGACGGGAATGAAAAGTTCAGACGCTGAACTGCAGAAATATAAAACGGGTAGAAGACATTAAAGCGTGGGTTGATCTGCAAAAAGAGCAATGTCGCACGGTGCTACGAGCGTATTCATAATAAAAGGACATCGGGGGAATAAAGGTGAAGTGGGCGGCACATACAAATACCAGTGGACAACAATAATTTACAATTACATATTTATTGAACTAAATTTTAAATCATGATTTATTTAACTAAAGTAATATCAGAACGATTACGAGCGAACATAATTAACAAAACACTGCAGATAACGAGAAGAACAGTTCCTGAAGCAACGATGATGATCACATATGGTTGATCCAAACCTGAAACGAAGACGAGAAAAACGTTCATTGTTTAATTTTGATTTGATGAATCCTGTATGCTAAATCGGCAAGCTTACCCATTAGTTGCTCATCGGGCACATTCAAGCTGCTGGGTAAGGGTTGTTCATTTTTAAGGTCAAGCTTGTCTGGTTTGTATAGAATCATTTCAGGTTCTTCCATTCCAGTAATTCGAACTCTGAGAATTCCAACCGAACCGTTGACGATCATGATCGGTCCAAGTACGACAGGTGCAGGAGCAACAGAATCCACGCTCCTCTTACCACGTAACGCCATACATCTGGTTACAACCTTGATCACCGAGGCAGACCTGAAAATAAAACGGGGGAAATAAGGATTGGTTTGCACTGTGCTACGCTGTACCAAAACTTGCTTTTCGCGGAGGCTAATGGCTGTTTTTTTTTCAAAACTTTAAGCGCGTGTTGGTAATAAAAGGACAAGCCACACTTTCTAAAGGCCAATAAACAGATCAACTGTTTGATCGAATTTTTCCTTTATAATTGAGACGCAGACTTTCTTAAAAGTATTAACACAAGAATTCCACTTACGCCGACTGCGCTTCTGTCACATGAAGTCAACTTGACATGAATGTAGAATTCTTGACAAGATAAACTTCTTGGTGTTTGGAATGAAACACAAACCGTGTTGGAGACTGCACTTGCAGTGACTTCACACGGTAAGCCAGAAGTAGTTCCACATCCATCTTGTACAATACCAACAACATTTGATGTGGAGGGCGATAAACTACACGACAGATACATTTCTTCTACTCCAGTAACTTGATTGCCCGACTAAAAACATAACAGAATTTATTAGCACACTAGTAGAAGGTTCTCCAGAGAAAACAAATAATTTTTGAACGATTTCACGACGACACGAATTCAATCAGAAATTTTGTCATACGAGATACAGATAGACGAAAAAGACTGGATACGATTCTTCATTAGATTCTTGAAAAAATAAAACTATTTCCAGCAAAAACAAAAAGTGCTTAAACTTGACATGAAGCAAACTTAAAGGTAAACTTACATCAAGTTCCATAGTGACATGGATCATTTCACCAACTGTATACATCGCCCCTCCATTAACAGCAAAGTTAACCGGACAAGTACTTGGACACGCAGGTATTTTACACAAAGATATGCTTGGAGTAATGAATTGACGATCACTGATCACTGTTGGAGTGCTTACTCTGAAAAAAAATTCCTTATAATATTATAGAGATGGCCGCGGAAGTTGCTCTTATGATACAAAAGGTTAAGAAGAAAATATTTAAAAATTGAAATCGCGTCGCAATAGGCGCGCGATTTCGATAGAGAAGTTTGTGAGCGGGGCATGACTACTTCCGAATTAAATACTGCTTTTCACTGTACGTAAGTCTTAATTTCTCAGAAGACTAGCTTCAGTGAACAAACCCAATCAATAAATTTTTGTCACCAGCTTCAGCGCCGCGATTCATACTTAAATGAGAACATTTTGAAAACATGACCCCATGTGACGCCTAATGCATGTAAAGATTCAACTAGGAAACATAGCGCGAGAGCCCCTTAAAAAAAATGAGGGAAGGTCACTCACACTGGGCGAAGAGAAGTCACAAGCCTGTATTGTCTTTCATATGTACATTGAAATTCGGCAACAGGAATCGGCATGTCAAACATAGAATTAGCTAAACGACGATTAAACCACATTTGGTTTGTGAATACAACGGTACTATCGGATGTAGATGTCAATTCCGTACCACACGTATTGAAGGGAATCGGGATCTGAATTTCATAGAAGCCATTGACAGCACGGCTGACTGAAAAATACAATTTTTAAAACTAAGAAAGCTTCCACAACATCAGGTATGTCGATTATCGGCACAGAAATATGGAATTTCACAATATTTTTTTATACTTGGTCGTTAAAATCACGGAATGCTGTTAAAATCTCTTTTCAAAATTTCTGCGCGCATTAGGCACCTAGTTTTAGAACTACTGGTATGAAAGAAGCATATCTATACAGATGCAAACCATGCAGCGCGCGGAAACACGAAAATTCGAGCTAGGCCTTTTTTATTTCTGATTGCAGCGCACAACTTAATCCATACAAACCTTCACATCCCCGTGTTCCTCCCAATCTTCGGACAACATTGATGTAACTATTACCCAATCCCAGATCATATTCACGAACGAAACTTTCAGAGACCGAAAATACAATTCTGTTCATCTCACAACGAAGAGTAGGAACAGCTAAAGAAAATGATTTTTTATTGATACTCTGCGATTTTGTCTGGTATAATGCAATAATTATCTGGTTTATTTAAATATTTCAAGTACTTACGAATAGTACAATTCTTTCCTAAATATCCAGAGGAACTTCTGCAGTAATAACCGCCAGAATGCTGACATGATTCATGGCACAGACAATCTCGTTGACATGGATTCGGGGAGCAGACTCCGGCAGCTAGTTGACTAGGTATTGCTAAAAGCATAATGAACGCCATTATTAGCACCGTACGGTAGATTAACATTCCAGTGAACTTCCAATAAACTCAAAAACTGCAGGGAATAGATGTAAGCGGATTTTAATAATTTGATGAAAAATCAAACGCAAGCCGTTCAAGCGTGTCCACGACAATTCCAATGCCCGGAGTTAACATGCCAAAAGTAGATAATAAAGTGTAACCGCCGAAATAGGCGTATAAGCTCAAAACCTCAACATTGAATTCGATCCATCTCGGGAAGCATCAAACTATGTTTTATCCAAAACCAACGATGAATCAAGTCGCCGGGACGCGGTTTATGCGACCCATGGTCCGTCAATTTCTGTAGATGTCAATTCACATTTATAACCGGTCATATGTCGCTCCTGGCCAGTTAACTTCTGGTGATGCCACTTTACATTAATGACCGTTCTTAAAAATATGGCGCTACCCACGTAAGGTGCGCGAATGCTATATAATAAACATATACATACGTATGCTACTTCGACAGTGCTCACAATGACCCCCTTCGCGATGTAGTGGTTAAACATGTTGGCATCGCAGGTTGACAATCACATATACCACTACCCAGGGTGTGATAACGGGTAGGCTAAGCATTTTCCAGTAATTGTAACCCTGTCCGTCTCCCCGCATATTACAGGGCGACACGGTGATCCACTCTAAGAAGTGGAAGAAAAAAAAACACACATATAGATGATCGAACCTTTTGCGGCGGATTGTTGGAAGAACAAAAACGCAGAGTAGACGAACCTTTGTTGTTGGCTGCAGAACCTAGAAAAACCAAAGTCTTGCTATAACAAACTGCCTTACAAGGTCAGAGACTACAGAAATCTGGCGAGTAGTTTTGAAAGGTCCTTCCTTGGCTATATAATTAAAGGTCTTGCAATAATTTGCTTTGTAGGAGACCACGAATTCTGGCGAGAAGTTCGGAACAGCAAGTTAGGTGACCACTTGACAAAGATTTCTCAGAATATTCCAGCTAGTAAGATAAAAATAATCATAATTACCAGTTTGGAAACAGTTCGAGAGCAACGAGAACAAACTGTAAAAGAAAAATGATTTGATTATGCATCGAAACAATCACTTATCCCAATGAAAAGTCGGTATTGCGGAACATAAGCCGCAGATAAATCGGATCTAGTGAAGTTTAGTACCATATTCCCGAATGTCATTAGAAACAAACTGACAAATCATTTACTAGGGGGCGCCAATGCTGCAAGCATCTGGCATTGTCTCCCGGGTTAGGATGAGTCGCTTGCAACATGGGAAATTTTTATGATAATCGGATATATGATACTAAACTTCATGAGACCCGATAAATCTACGTCAGCGGCCGGTGTTCAAACATTATGCAGACCGAACAAAAATATCAGCTATTGGAAATTCGAAGCAAAGACAAAATAAAAAACGCCACCTGCGGCTATCTTATAGTTGCCCAGATGGCTTGCGAACCACTATAAAAGATCTTGAGCCTAGTTAATACTTACAAAAGCACAAACAGAAAATCCATCTTCAATTTGCGGAGAAAAACAATCGCGAAACCAAAAAACGTAACTTAACGAAAACAGGCGTGAAATGAGACGGCGGAGACAAATTACACTGGTTTTATTTCCATGTTAAAACACGGGGATGTAATCAAGTAATCAACAACCCAGTCAGACAAATTTTGTCCAAACATGTTTTGTTAAGCATGAGTCACTGAAGGATCGCGCCGAGGAGGCGCGGTCCATCTGTGACTTCTGCTTGAGAAATAAAATTCCGATTGACGGTGAACAAACTTTGCTTGCAGGTGTGTGTGAATGTACTCTCTTCCATAAACAAAAACAAGTATAGATAACGCACAACAACGCAAACGCTATAACTTGTGTAGAATGCTTATGTCCCCTTGTTAACTAAAAAGAATCCCTTAAAAAAGCCCATTTTTTACTGAAATTCATTCTGAACAAGGCGGGAAATAATGACTAGAAGAAATCAACTAAAAGCCACTTAATAGCAAAGAGGTATTAAAATGAGATAAAGCAACTGCACTCTAAACGGAAAACATCTTTCGAATTCGATTTTTACAACATTAATTGTGTTAGAGGCTGGGTTATGCTCCCAATACATTTTCAAAGTTTTAGAGGGTGTATCCGCGCCCTGTCGTTTATCCGTGCCTGAGGTTTCAGCTATATAATACAATTGTGGACCAGGCAAATATAAGGCTTTGAGCCCTTTCCCAAGTCGATCTTGTCAACATTCATGCGCCTATGACGTCATCTTTTGGCATGCAAGATAAAACTCGTAAAAATACTGGTTTAAAATTCTGGAGTAAATTCTTTGTCGTTTTTTTGAATAGCCCCAAAAATCTATTTCCTCTTCCTGCTCTTTTTTTTCAATTTTTATGCTTCCTAGGAACACAGCAAATGCATTGTTGAAATTTATTAATTCCTTAAAACCATTATTGAAATGTGATGTTTTATGTAAAACCTACATATGGTCAAATATAAGAAATGAACTAAATATCCAAATGAAAGTCGTTGATTCTTCTTGTCATGACCGCCAATGCGACATGATTATTGAAAATATTTTTCATGTTTTTTTCCTTAACTTTTGTCTGGTTGGTTTAATTTTGTGTGCAGTGGCATTGTTGTTAGCAATGGAAATATTGTATTAGTAGCGCAAAAATTGACAGGTTGTATTTTTTGCGGTTTATCCACAATATGCCCATATTCCTTCTATAACGCAATTACCGGTATTAACCACCAATAGGCTCAAATGTTTAAAATTATTTGAAAGCATTAACAACATCGTAAAAAATTAGACTGTGGAATTGAAATTTGCTGTCTTTGGCGTGCTTTAGCTAAACTTCCATTGAATCACGTCTTTCATGATGACTTTCCGTTTTCAGCAAAAGTTGTAGGTAGATTTACTATTGCCCAGGAAAGATACCACTATTCGTAATTTACCATGTCGGTTCTGTTCCAATTGGAGTGTCTTCCGCTTAGAGTGCAGTTGCTGGTACTGCAACTTGTAGTAGCTCTTTTCTGTCGAGTGGCCGTTATTTGCTTTATTTTAGGCACTGTTTCATCTTTTTTCATGGTCAAACGTCAGGCATCCGTTTACACCTTGATCACTAGGGCAGAACAGAATCGTTCGCATTGTGCCATACCGTACAACTACCGTACCGTACAACGTTAAGTAGTCACGGATGCTGCAGTTTCAGTGCACCACTGTTTTAATTTGTTGACGGAAACAATGAGCGTTTTTCTAAAACGGAAACGTGCATTGGAGACAGAAATGTAACGACCCTCTTCCAAAGAGATTTTCAGATGGAAGAGTCAAAATCATTGATACATGCCACTTGCCACTAAAGTAATAACAAAGTTAAGCAACTTTTATCGCATGAAGTCAAGTTGGCATGAATGTAGAATTCTTGACAAGATAAACTTCTTGGTGTTTGGAATAAAACACAAACTGTGAAACACAAGCTTGGTTGCCAGACTAAAATATACATATAATGCATTAGCGTATTGGATAACGTGGGTTATCTTTTTTAAAGTGAACCATAATAATCCCAGACTAATCACAGCATGTGTATCGGCAATAAAATAAAGGAACTCTTGCAGATTTCGCACATCAATACTTTAACGAATCAATCCAATCAATAAATCTTTTTCCTCCCCGTGAACCTATCGGCGGGGGTCGGCAACCGTTAGGCACGGACCTCTGTAGTGACTGTGTATCTGTCTTATGTTACAGCTACTCGTGAAGTTCCCTGCTAAGGGCACTCTCGGTAGTGAAACGGTTAAGTCAAGACTTGGCAATGAGATGTTTTGACATTTGATTCCGAACAGGAATCGTATAGTTTACCACAGTCACCCTGGCAAACTCGATTAAAAATTTGCATCAAGTTCAATAGTGACATTGATCATTTCACCAACTGTATACATCACTCTTCTATCAACAGCAAAGTTAATCGGACGAGTTCTTGGACACGCAGCTATTTTACACAAAGATATGTTTGGAGTAATGAATTGACGATTACTTGATCACTGCCGGGGTGCTTACTATCAAAAATATTGCGTATTTTTCAAATTATAGAGATGCATCGAAACCTGAAGATTGAAGTTTAATGTGTTGCAAACGAAGTTATTGAATAATTACTGAACTATTTGCATTATATTGTGCTATACGTTGCGTAATTTTTTTCGGCCTCAAAAAGTTTTGATTATTTGTGATTACTTGAGTGCCTTGCAATCATTAACCAATACTGGAAGATATTGAAAATGCATCATTATCGTTTAAAATTGTTTACTCTGTTCAAGCCCTGCATAGTCAAAATATAACTGTTAATTTTTTATGGATTCCAGGTCATTGCAATATAATAGTTCTCCAACAAGTGGCTGTTCCTGCAGGTGCACATGGTGATATATTCAAATGCGTGACTGTGAAAAATTATATTCGGGATAAACCCAACAAGAAAAAATGGTCGCTCCAAAAAAAAAATCGCTTTGTCAAGTAGGGGTTAAAACCTGCCCGGTTAGCTCAATCAGTAAAACCTTTAGGAATGCTAGAAGCACCACCCTACGCTCTAACCCCCCCTAATTTTTTAGGGGTTTTCGAATTATTTGATATGACCCGTCCGTGGACCTGCCGTGTTCGAGGGGTGCGATTTTTTACCCAAAAACAACACGATCAATATTAGGGAAATCGTCACCTTCGTAGTGACTGTGTATCTGTTCTGCGTTTTATAGCTACTTAGCGAAGTGCTTTGATACATCGGCCTCGTCGATTTTTGATGTTATACATACCTGTGATCATTTGGCTTGCTCCTTTTCTCCCGACACAAACATAAAAAATTAATTCCTTCTTTACAAATATATTGAAAAGTTGCAAAAAGTTTGTTGAATCTCTTCCCCAGGGCGCATATAAAAGAAATCCCAATTAGGTCAGACATGAAATCTTTTTGTATCACAAATTGTCGCTCATTCATATGCCTAATTTGTACAACTCCGTTTTCACGTTTCATAGATTAAAATTTGTATGTTTGAAGGCTAGATCGTGTATGAGATTATAAACTGCAATAAGTCTTTGCTGGTTGGAATCTTACATGATGAACTACCGTTTCATTATTCTCTCTGTCAATTCGAATTTTTTTGTACTGAGTTACCTCGGCGGTCAACCTATTTTGTCAACCGTGGTATAATATTTCGGTTTCGATTCCCGAGTAGATCCACTGATCCCACTCAACCTAGAGTCAGCAGTGTGGTTCAGCTGTTCCTACAGTACATGGTGATATATTCATGCGTGACTGAGTTATTTTGGAATAAACCCAACAAGAAAAAATGATCGCTCCAAAAAAAAATCGCTTTGTCAAGTATGGGTTAGAACCTGCCCGGTTAGCTCAATCAGTAAAACCTTTAGAAATGCTAGAAGCAATTCCTAATTTTTTTAGATTTTTTTCGAATAATATGACCCGTCCGTGGAACTTTTATTCCCAACAACCGTTAGGCACGCACCTTCGTAGTGACTGTGTATCTGTTCTGCGTTATAGCTACCAGCGAAGTGCTTTGATACATCGGCCTCGAGATTTTTGATGTAATACATACCTCTCATTTCTTGCTCCTTTTCTCCCGACACAATTAAATTTTAATTCCTTCTTTACAAATATAAAAAGTTGCAAATAGTTGTAATCTCTTCCCCAGGGCGATATCGCAATTAGGTCAGACATGAAGTATCACAAATATCGCAATATACAATCATATCACGTTTCACCATGATTGATGAGATTAAAAAGTTTGAATAGAGTTTGTTTCGAATTTTTTGAATTACCCAACAGCAGAACCGTGTTAAGCCAGAGGAGTCCACTGAATTAAAACGTCACGTAAGGTTTACTTAAATATGGCAGAGTTATTTTGGAATTATACAGTTCATAACTTATCATTTGTCCACTCAATATAGAAAACGTTACACAACAATTCTTTTTTAGATTTTCTCCAATAAATTAACTTTTATTCCACATTTCATATAAAATACTACAAATTTAACAGTTTAACAATGACCATGTAATTTCAATTTGTAAATATTGCTTGTCTTGACAATCGACATTGAAATATACAAATCACGCCATGAGTAAATTTGAAAAGAGTTTTTTTGATATTTTCAGCAGAACATGAGTACTTTAAAATCGTAAAGGTTTCAGTCACAATTCCAATATGGAAGTGTTTTGAAAAAATAAACAAGAAATATTGCCTCAATGCTGAAGAAAAATGCTATGCGAAACACGAAAACATTCGTAAAATATTGTCGTTATTACGCCTGCGTTTTCAATGTTTTTCAGCGTGACAATCGTATATTATTTTCTGTCATGATACTTACAAAAGAATCATACGCTTTCGTTGATAGTTTTGAGTTTCATTTGCCTCCAATTAGGACTAATGCTTAAACAACGAAAGCGTTTTCGATTCCATTGGGTTTACTGTTTTTTGACAATCGTTTTATTGCTGTCAGACATAACATACAAACGTATACGTTTCGTTGATAGTTTTGAGTTGATTTGTTACATTTTAGGCATTCTACAAAAAGCGTTTTCGATTCCATTGGGTTTATTCGAATTTTATGTTGGCTATATTTTCAATATTGCTAAAATTTATTTTGGATGATTACTGCATTCTAGAATTTATTGCTAACATATCCGTATCTATCTCAATTTTGAACTTAATAAGTCTGCGTTTCATGAGCGTGCTTTATGAATAGAAATAGTACTATCGCAGACTTAATTCAAAATGCTTGACTTTAAACTCCAAATCAAGAAGTAATAACGTAAAAAAGGTGATCTTGGTCCACATATTAAACCTATTTTATTTTAATATAAAACATTTCTCATTCTATCCTTTGCTCTTCTATTTCCATTTTTATAAGTAACTGTTACACAATTTCAAATTCATTTTAGCGTGTAAGCAACCGTTTATTAAAAATGGTTTCTACAAATCTTCACATCGACCTGCAAAAGGATATTTTCGAGATGGTGTTGTGATATCTTACTCGTGTGATCGTGGTTATTACTTGAAAGGAGAATCAAAATCAAAATGTGTGAATGGACGTTGGTCATCACACTTACCTCAATGTATAAGTGAGTAATCTCAAAATTTTGCAAGAGTATCCCTATATTTCAGTTCCAATGGTTTTCCAAATTTACTACATAGACAGATTAATATTTCCACAAAATTGAAGATATTTGACCAGTTTTCGCCCATTTTCAAAAAAAATCATAATATAAGATACATCAAGGTTTCAATGAAAAATAAATTAATTCAAGAAATTCTTTTGACAAGAATTCTGGAATGCTTGGTTGTTCGGATAAGGATGTGTACCACGGGTCTCCGACAAACGGTTCAGTGACGAGTCTTGCTATCATAAGTGTAGAAATTTACGTGCTTGTGTTATGAAAATTATGTGTCATAACTGACCCGTGTCATCATATATCATTCCTACATGAAAGAGACAACATTTTTTTCTCCGTATAAATTATTTTTTCATGCTGAAGTCACAGGTGAAACTTACCCGCGGCCCATCTGTGAACCATTCCTCAAAACATAGAATTATGATTGGGTGTTCCTAATATTCATTCTTTATGTTTATAACAGAGGCATGCGAAAGTCCAAATCATAGTATTTATAAGCACGAGGGTTACAGTTCAAAACTATACAAATTAGGAGAAAAAATTAATTTCAACTGCATTGACAACTACTACCGTCCATCTCACATAAGTTATACTTCCGCAACTTGTATAGGGGGAGGATTGTGGGATCAAGAACCTTTTACATGTTACAGTAAGTTCTCGCTGTAAAATTCACCTTCTCTCTGTAAAATTAAACTTACTTTGCCATCAGATTTTAAACTTTTCGTTGTTGGAGAATTTTGGTATCGCATTATCGAATTTTACTACCAAATTATGGTGTCACAAAAAGCGGGAAAATTTTTGAAAAATTGAAAATTATAGATTGATGTTTCTCCAAATGTGATATATCGGAATGTTCTTATCAAAGTAATATATAGCTCCAAAGTAGTTTCGTATTTCGGATTTAGCCTTCCACTGCGCTAGTAGAAGTTCGCTGAAGTTCCGTGTCCTGAAATTATTAAAAAAAATATGTTTTTAAAGTCAAGAACGGTGAACAACAGATAATTTTTTAATATAGGAAACGATGATTATTGCACATATTCGCCACTTACAACATGAATAATATTACGATAACATTGTTTTATTCAACGTTCATTAACAATATTCTCTATTTTAGAATACTGTGAAAATCCCGATAAATATATCGGGGGTGACTTTACTCCGAAGAAACCTCAATATAAATACGAAGAAATCGTTTATTACGGATGCCCAAAATCAAGAACAAAATATTTATATGCTCAATGTGAAAAAGATGGCAAATGGACTCAATCCAAAATCTGCTTAAGTAAGTCTTTATAGTCTTATGCACTTTAAAAACAAAAGCAAAATATGATTGCGATAGAATCTCAAAAAATGGGGGAAAATTAACCGAAAAACGTATATCAAATAACATCAACTATCGGTTGCTATAATAATCTTTTTTAAATCTGATTTTGATTGACTCATGCACAATTATAAAAAAAAATGTAAAAGAATATATCAAAAAAATTATGTGGGACAAATGGATGCATCTGTAGGTTTAGTTTCTAGGCAGAAATTAGGCAAAAAAAACAATATCCTATAGCATGAGCCGTTGAACGAAGTCATGTAAGCTTGCAAGTCAGGAAATTCGATTCTTCATTTAGTTTTCAAACGTGTCAACCCAGGCAGAAAAATTTTTCCCAAGTATGTTTCGTCGAACAAGAGTAAATGATGGATCGCGCCTACCTGACGCGAGGCATCTGTGACTCATGATCGACGAAATAAATTTTCTGTTCAAAACTTGGCAATGCGTGAAACTTTTATTTCTTTTTTATTGAAATTCACTCAGAGCAAAGCCGGAATTAGCGCCTAGAAGGAAACCGACTAACGTTCACCTAACAGCAAAGATCTACTACAAGATATAGTACCACCAACTGCCCTTTAACAACAACTTAATTAATACTCAGTTAATGATAAGTCGGCTATATTCAAAGGGCATAATATGTCAAACTTAGTTTTTGACCTTAGGATTGAATGAACTTTCAAATTTATTTCCAATAAGTATCTTTTCAAAATGTAATAATAACAACAACAATATTTTCAGGCTATTGTAAACCTCGTTCACTATCTCATGGAGATCACAGTCCAATGTACAAAGCTTACAAGTTCAATGATAAAGTTGTTTTCAAATGTAGCAATAGTTACTATCTTTATCCTCATAAAGATGAACACTATTCAGTGTGTCAAAAGAATGGACATTGGAACAATGAATTACCTGTATGCAAAAGTAAGACTTAATAGAGAAACCTAAGAACTTCTACTTTAAAATAAAGTAAAGTTTGCTGCTCAATATGACTTTCCAATATTTTGACCTAACTTCTGGAAGGCTTCTACTGTTCTGCTCCATCACTACTTGTAAAACAGATGTCCGGATCTATATATATTTTCATTAAAGTTATCGGATCGGATCAATTTTTTCTACAATGTTTGCTTTAATATGCCCTGAAAGAATTGAACGCTGTGAAACAATTTGTTAAATATACTACCAATTTCAATTTTAAAAAATTTCCTCCCAAATGTTTATAACGATTCTGAGTGAGTTCTTACGAAATGGTTGGCAAGTTAACATGTGATTACTGTTGAATGGATTTAGGAATCGAATCGTGTCTCGAACTGCGACTCCTAAACGCGACTTGCGACTTGAATGTACAGGAACTCGACTCAAGATTCTAAATTTGAATTTTGTTTGACTTGGGACTCGGTTCGCAACTTGTGTTTGCTTCTCGAATCACTCTGGAGTGAAAAGACACGTTTCAAACAAAAATCTCGACTGCTTTCGTAACCGTTCGTTCCCAAACGTTCGTTCGTTTTTCACAGTTCAGATTGTTTGATCCCTTTTTTGATTCATTCCGATTTTGTAGAATACTGTGAAGCGCCTACACACAGCATCTACTATCTTCAATCCTTTGATAAAAATCTGTACAAAGTAGGAGAAAAGATTTCATTGACTTGTCAACATGGATATTACGCACCTGGGCACATTGACTACGATTATGCAACTTGTCAAGAAAATGGTCTCTGGGACGTCGTACTATTTACTTGTTACAGTAAGTATAAAACATTTTTCGCGTCCCACAAATTTGAGATTCCAAAAACTGCGGAAAAAAGTTAAATCTATGGTGAAAACGATAAAAACAAATTTGTTAATTGGCTCAGCACCTCATACTGCTTGTTGCGTTTCATCGAAAATCGCCATTTAAACAAAACTTGGGTCAAACTATTCGCAAAAGTGAATATTTTCAACAACTTATTTTCTACCTTATCATTTCCTAAATGCTCTATTTAAATTCCACAAATATATTTTCTTGCAGAATACTGTCCACCACAGACAATAAATAATGGTCTGTATACTCCAATAAAGCATTTATATAAATATGGTGATAAATTATCCTATTCATGCAACGAAGAATATTACTTGCATTATCACACAAATACATATGACTACAATGTTTGTCAAAAAGATGGAAGTTGGAGCTACCAGCCACCTGTGTGTTACATATGTGGATATTTTTTAATGTAATGCGAAAGGCTTTACTGCAAACAATAATCAAAAACTTTGTTGTTCACTCTGAACAAAACTCATTTTGATAAATAGGCATGTCAAACAAAACATTGTAAAGTATTGTTATAACATTATTGATTCCCAAAAATATCCCTTTCCTGTTTAACCTGTTGAGAAAATATTTCTGTTATGAATGAGAGCTTTTGCTATAAAATATAGCACTATAACCATATCCAATATCACGAATCATTGCCACGAATCATCATGTTTATTATTTTGTTACAGAATACTGCAAAGCCCCACTTTACTCCGATTACTACTATGCCGCCGATTTCGAGAAATCTTCATACAAATTTGGAGAAGAAATCAATTTTGTTTGTTCTGATGGTTATCATGTTCCGTCTCATATCACATACAATTCCGCAATTTGTGGTTCTAATGGACTTTGGGATCAAGCTCCGTTTGTTTGTCATAGTGAGTATCATTTACAATGCCTAAACCATTGCGAAACAAGAAAAAGCATGTCAAATTATTTTGCTAGGTATGGCTCAGGTCCCGGGGCGCTGTTCTTTGTGTCTCTCGCATAACGAAATAAAAATTAAGTTATCCATAATTCCGTTTCACTTTTTCATGATTATATTTGTCACAAATATTTGCCCTCGGATTGCCAGCCTCATGTTATCATGATCATTTGACAAAATAATTGATGTTCGCATCTCATTACAGAATATTGCAAAGCCCCACTTTATTCCGATTACTACTATGCAAATGATTTCAAGAAATCTTTGTACAAATTTGGAGAAGAAATCAATTTTGTTTGTGCGGATGAATATTATGCTCCGTCTCATATCAAATACAATTCAGCAATTTGTGGTTCTAATGGACTTTGGGATCAAGCTCCTTTTGTTTGTTATAGTAAGTATGATTTACAATGATGAAACCATTGCGAAACAAGAAAAAGCATTGCTAAATTATTTTTGCTATATATGGATCACTAATGGAGCAGGTCGGCCCGCTGTTTTTTTGTGTCTCCCGCTTAACGAAATACAAATTGAGTTATTCATAATTTTGTTCAGCTTTCTCATGATTATATTTGTCACAATATCGGATTCCCAGTCTCAGTTTATTATGATTATTTGATAATTAATTGATGTTTTCTTCTCATTACAGAATATTGCAACGCACCAGTTTATTCCGAATACTATTATGCAAACGATTTCCAGAAATCTTTGTACAAATTTGGAGAAAAAATCGATTTTGTTTGTGCGGATGGATATTATGCTCCGTCTCATATCATATACAATTCAGCTACTTGTGGATCGAATGGACTTTGGGACCAAGATCCTTTCGCTTGTTACAGTGAGCATCAACTTATTTTATTAGATGATTACAAAAGCAGGAAGCTGAAATTATTTAAATACTTTATTTAAGTTCAAATAAGTGACTGTCTGTAATATAACAACTCGCTCGGGATAGTTCATATGCGTAAGAAACCATACAAAGACGTTTTTACGAAAAAAAAATGGCAGAAACAGGAAAATTTAGTTAAATGGTCAACTTTTTTTTAACCGCAAAAAGGGTATTGGATCCAGTATTAATCGCAGTCCTTTCAAAGTACATGAACTAGTGCATCAAATAGTGCAGATAAACATCTATCTGTCAGTAGTTGAATATTGATAGGATAATCTTAAAATAAATAACTATTATATTGCCAACTGTAAACTGAGTATATATAAAGAAATTTCCTCAATGTCTTAATATAAAATGAATATATATTATTCAAAACATTGCCCAAAATATGCATTTGTTCATGGAGTTTTAAAACCGGAGTTAGAATGGTACGATTACAACTCGAAGCTGTCTTACAAATGTTCTAAAGGATATTATTTATATTTCGGAGAACTAAGCTATTAATACAACATATGTCAGAAGGGCGTTATATGGAGCTATAAACACCCAAAATGTGAAAGTATGTTGTGTACGTTGCCATCACAAACCAATTCGAAAATTTATTGAGTTATTTTTTCAATTCTCGAATACGGTAGTATATTAGTATTTTTTGACCTTTCAGAATATTGCATAGCACCAAGCTACGCCCATTATAATTTCAAACCATACGATGTAAATTTGTACAAGTTTGGGGAAACAATCAAATACGAATGTAATGATGGATACTATGCACCTAATCATATTGACTACAGCCATGCAACATGTGGAACAGATGGAAAATGGGATAAAGATGCCTATAAATGCTATAGTAAGTTATTGATGGTAATTGTTATGTTTGATATTATTGTGAAAAATCTTTATTGACTAGTAGTTATTTCCAGTACAACATACCTTTGACAGTTCGTTTGTTTTCGACTAATAACTTATATATTATGTCAAGTATCTCTCACTTTTTTACGATTTTGTGAGTACGATATTGTTCTAGTTCTAATACAAGTATTTACTCTATATTATAGAATACTGTTTTGTTCCTGAAGATTATGGTCATGGAATGATTCATCCCAACAAAATTGCGTTCAAGGCAGGAGAGAAGGCAATTTTCGGTTGTTCTCATGGATACCGACTCAACGCTAATTACAATGCTGTGATCTGCAATAAGTCGGGTCTTTGGTTGAAGAAACTTCCGCAATGCATAAGTAAGTTCTAATACATATTACAGGAATAGAAATTCAATATGTGGCCATCGGGCTCGTGTACCTATGTCATATTTTATATAAACGATAAATCTTGGGGGCAAAAAGCGTATTTTTGCAATGGTAATGTACAGGCATAACTGCTTTCTGATCAAACTACATCGTTTTGTGACCTTTAGGGCGAATGCAAGTTATGGTTCCGGGAGCAAGAAAATTATTTATAGATTTGATCACGCGGAATCATTAATCGTATTTGTAGGTTGATCATAATTGTCGGTTATCTCTGTGAAGGCTAAAGTAAATGCTGTATATTAAGGCTTAGTGTGTTGAACACATGAATCAAACAGATGGTTTGCTGCAATGTATAAGTGCCAAATACATTGGTAAATCTACGTTACAACTCACACTGTTAATGGACACAGGAAGTCGTTGAATCAGTAACCTCTCGGTGTAGCCATCTTGTATTTTGCTCTCAAGATTTTCAAAAATATGGTTATTATGACGACACACACAAGACCTATATATTTCCAAATATGCGCCCTTCTCAAATTTATTCCAATTGTTCAGCATAACAAATCGCGCAAAACGGTGATATTTGGTGTAGTGCATTTTATATTTATAGCAAAATGATTACATTGAAATGACTTATCGCGTAAATCTGAAAAGATTATATTTATCATAATTTATCCAAAAGCTACAGTACCTAGTATCGGAGGCAAAAATGCATCGTCCAAATTAAAACTGAACACTTTTTATTAACAGGGCATCAAGTGGTGAAAATCGTGCGTAACAAACACTGAAGTCATATCAAACGCAGAACAGCTACTATCTGGTGAAGGAGCATCAAGATTTAAAAAATTTACACCATTTTAATTAGATATTTTACCCAAATCTTACTCGGATTTTTAGATTTACGCAATGTTCATAAATTTTGAATATAATGACACAGATGCTTATGGATACTTGCGTCTTCCTTCATTTTGTGAGCTGTTGATAAACATATAGAAGAGAATATTGCCACTCAAATAGTGTAGCACAGTGATCGGTATCCGATAGGCCGTGACAGGTGCCGATGTAAATCAGGTTCAGTCAATTTACTTCAACTTTTATATCAAAATTGCCATGAGGACCAACTGGAAGAATCTGGGTACCAGATGTTGATTAATAGAAGTAGCAAAATGTGATCTCTAGAGCAGCGAAGTAGTTCACAAATATAAAATTTAGGTACCTATGTGAGACACTCAAGAAATCAAATTTGAAAATTAAAAGAGAGAAGCAGCACTTGATTCTCCAAAGCGCACAAAACAGCGAATTTCAATAATAGTTGTTGCTGACGCTTTTAAAAAAGGCAAATTCGCTACTTTTAGCCCAAATCTGGTTCAATAAATACAACTCCAACAATCTTTTTGTTTGTTTGAAAATAGATTCGTTAAAAAAAATTCAGATTAAAACCGGTGCGCAGTACACGAATGGGTTCATTATTTTGCTGCTTTTATGAAAATTTATAAAATCATTTTTTTTTTTGTAGGTAAAGTCCTAAATGAATCGATCAATAGTACAAAAAATACTATCAAACAATGCTCAATGGTATTCGGTTTGAAATATCCAATATATAATTTAACGGTGGTGCACAAAAATGTGCTTTGTTGGACATCGGGCTAGAAGTTATCTAAAGTTCGACAAAAGCAGGAATAGGCTTATGTCAATCTTGTCATGATTATATGACCAAGTACTAAGATGAAAATGCGAGATGATCTTTCTTTCTCTTTTGTAAATACTGTGAAAAAAGAACAGAAATGTGGTAGGAATAAAAATGCTCTCAATGCCATATATATATAATATTCAAAGTACGCGAATACGCAATTCTCCACAATACATTCATATCTGGATGTAAAGTGTTGATGTTATGATGGCCGCAAAATTTTGACAAAAAATTTTAAACGAAACGAATAATTTGGTTGCAAATTAGGAGACGTACATGAAAAGTATACAATCAAATCCCCGAAATTTTCACGAGCGACTCATGGAGGCGCGATATTTGGAATTTAGCCCATCAAGTTGCCAAAGTAAACCGTTTTTACCATAGGATTCACCGAGGAAGCACAAAAAATTTAAAAGTAAATATGGTTGTGAGAATTATGCCCATTACAAATATTTTTCAGGTAAAATCCAGAACTGCCGCTTCTCTCTAAATAGGGGGGAGAGACCATCTATACAACACTGGAGATAAGCTATTACGAAAAATATGACAGTAAAACGGCAACTCCTGATTTGAAATCATGAAAAAAAATCGCTTCATACAGGTGTCAGTTGAGTTTTGCGCAATCAAATGGTCAAGATCCCTCACTCCCAATCAAACAACAGAACGCCTCTCCTGAGGCCCGTCCTAGACTCGTGTTTACTATACAGGATGATACGTCGCAACAACACGTACACGTCACAATAAACCATTGCAGGCACTCCTCTCCATTCTCCAGCAAACGAGGATGAATGAATGAACGCAACAAACTGAATTTATGAACTTTAATCAATATGGCGGTCACGAACAAATACGAATGGAAACTTCAAATATTGCTGATAAGCAAATAGACCCATTCGTTGCCCATGGCTATTCGCGCGCCTGTTTAGGGGGAAACTAATTTCAATTTTCAGAATCATGGAAAACACTACTATTGCTGTCACCTTTGATGCAGCTCGTTGGATATTGTGGAACTACAAGTCAGCTCAATGGTAACTAAAACTATTGACACATGCTTGTACTACACCAAAGAAGGCTTGCAAAAAAATTACGAAATTATGGAAGTCATCTGCGGTTACGTACGGATGTCAAAGTCAGACTTACGTAATATCGAACCCACGGTGTTGTTTCAATGGAAATAAAGGCATTACCACGTCATTCTAATTTCACGCTGGTACGCAGTTCTACAATTGTGCATGCCTTTGGTCGGCAACCGCTGGGTCGCGACCCAGTACTGGGTCGCGAAGAGATCGTTACTGGGTCGCGTGATTTTCCAGGTTAGTGTAATAAATTTCTAATATTAATTCACAAAAGGATGTTAAAATCCAACCGGGCGTAGTAAATCACTGAAGCCACAGATAGTTTTGTGACGTAACAATGGCGCTCGCACTGTTGTGGCTTGTAGGCTGTTACTCGACGTCGACTTGCATTCCGTCTGTTGAGTCATTAGTTTGTACGGGCACTGATGAAAATGAGTAAAAAACAGACATCTATGCTTAGTTTTTTCGGTAATAGGTCAACATCATCTGAACAAGTTGATGTTGAGGACGAGGGGCCCGCAGCTAGAAAAAAGAGAAAAGTTCCTTTGACTTTCTATCGCCAATATAATGAGTCGTATTTGAAATACGGATTCATTTCAACTTCAGATTGCGAGGCACCTTGCCCGCTGTGTATAATTTGCAACAGCAAGTTATCAAACGAGTCGATGAAACCTTCCAAACTACTTCGGCACATGATGACGAAGCACCCCAAATTAAAGGATAAACCTTTGGAGTTTTTCAAAAGAAGAAAACGTGACCACGAATGTGATAAAAGAGTACTGAGGACTGCTTTGTCTAGAAATTCAATTGCACTAAGAGCATCGTTTTTGGTGTCTCATCGCATCGCTAAGACTAACAAACCGTTCACTGTTGGAGAAGCATTGATTCTACCTGCATGTACTGATATGTGTCGTGAAATGTTAGGGGAATCGGCTGCTAAAAAGATAGCACAGGTTCCTCTTTCAGCTCGCACAGTTGGGAGACGAATTGAGGATATGGCACAAGATATCGAAAGTCAATTGTTAGAGCGGATTAAAAAGTCGCCATGGTTTTCTATTCAGTGTGATGAGTCCACAGATATCGAAAATAAAGCTGTGCTGCTAGTTTTCGTTAGATATCTTTATGAGGAGGGTATTCATGAGGACATGTTATGTACCTTGTTATTGCCAGAGCGCACCACAGCCGCAGAACTATTCAAGTCTCTGAATGCTTATGTCGCCGGAAAACTGGACTGGTATTTTTGTGTCGGTTTGTGTACAGACGGGGCGGCAGCCATGATTGGCCGACTGTCTGGTCTTACTGTTCGCATTAAGGAGGTAGCGCCGGATTGCGATGCTACGCACTGTGTTATACACAGAGAAATGCTGGCGAGTCGAAAGTTATCACCTGAACTTCATAGTGTATCTGATGATATAGTAAGAATGATCAACCTCATTAAGGCCCATGCCCTTAACACTCGACTGTTTGAGAAGATGTGTGAGGACTAGGATGCCGAGCACAAATGTCTTTTGTTACACACAGAAGTAAGGTGGCTCTCACGAGGAAAATCATTACGCAGGGTGTTTGAATTACGTGAACCACTACAGAAATTTCTATTGGAGAAAAACGTGGACCTTGCTAACAAATTTAGTGATGGGAACTGGGTTCAAAAACTTGCTTACTTGTGCGACATATTTAATCTGCTGAACGAACTCAATCTTTCACTTCAGGGAAAAATGACTACAGTATTCACATTGGCGGATAAAGTGTCTGCATTTAAAGACAAACTTAAACTGTGGGAGCAACGCGTAAACAACGGAGTATTCGATATGTTCCATACATTATCAGAGACATTGAACGACAGAGAGAATGAGCAAGCATTCATCGACCTTGTGAGCAGTCACCTGCGAGTACTTTTACTAGAGTTCATGCGCTATTTTCCAATGGATAAAGACCCCCGAGTTGCAAAGAAATGGATCCGGAATCCGTTCGATTTTAAGCCAGATGAAATGACCTTACCTGTACAGCAAGAAGGCCAGCTGTTGGACATTGCAAATGACGGTAACCTGAAATGTATTTTTTATTCACTGACTCTTCCAACGTTTTGGATGAAGGTCCTGCCAGAATACCCCGACCTTGCTGAAAAAGCCTTAAAAACTTTACTGCGCTTTCCCACATCCTACTTGTGTGAGTCTGGATTTTCTGTGATGAAAGCTACAAAGACGAAGGCGCGAAACAGACTGGACGTGAGAGATACATTACGAGTGTCATGAGTAGCATAATTCCTAATTGGGAGCGTCTTGTTGCTGCAAAACAGGCGCATTGTTCTCATTGAAATTTCCACATTGTACTCGTACACGTTTCAATAAAAAGAAATGACAAACACTTTTGCGTTTTAATTAAATGCTGGTCCGCGAAAAAATTTTATGTTTTAAAATGGGTCGCAGACGACAAAAGTTTGCCGACGCCTGGTGTATGCCATAAATCTGGATATCCGTCAAGCGCTAAGCATGACAGGCAAATGTTCGAGTGAGCTTCAATCGGACTTGATGCAAATGGAGCTACGGTGCTATAGTTTCATTTTGTCCAGAGATCCCAGATATCAGCACACAAAATTGTTAGCCAGGTTATTATATAGAAGTAAAATATCACTGTGGTGGTGTTGTTTTCAAGAAAAGCGTGTACACAAATAATCAATAAAGCACAATACAGAGAGCTGAGTACAGTTACCAGAGGTCTAAGCCTTCAATAAACCGCCATTAGTTAAATGGTACTGGGGGAGTTGAAATCTAGCAAGTTGTTTTGATTTGTTTACATCTGAAAATAATTAATACAACAATTGTCCGTTTCACATTAAGCAATGAATGTAAGTTGCTGAAAAAACAAACCCGCCATACATTGTAACCTGTACATTGCATCACTCCGTAATCCGACGATTAGTGAAACTCAAACCTATTAATATTAGAAACGAATTTGTAATTGAGAAGCAGAATCATTGTATTTATCATAATCTTTCTATAAAAAGTGTGTACTGTTGCAAAAACCATATTACCATACTGTCTGTCTAAATCGTTTAGTTCTACACAGTAACTATTAAACTAAATTGATATAATATAACCATTTGTAACTTGAATTTACATTTTAAAATAAAATGAGAGAGTCAATAGTTCAGCAAGATCATGACAATTTATCAATACAATGATTACAAATGGCTAATCTGGAAGGAACTTGTGTTACCAGCGGTTTGAACTCACAAGACTTGTTAGTTGTAGCATTATTATTAATTAGCCTGTTATAATCTCCCAGTCACGAGGAAGAATGCTTGCTATGCACGCTAATATATTTGAACCTTAGCTTTAGACATTGTCTCAAACGCATCAAGTTGATTTTCTTTTTAAATGTTTTGATCAAGACATACTGGTTGGTCAATTTCTAATTTTGAGCAATGTTGTCACTTGCAATTTGTTTTTCCCTTCATTTCACAATCCACCAAATAAGTCTGTCAGCCACTCTGCTGTTTAAATACATGGAAAAAATAACTGCTAAAATTGTGTTTAATTTAGTCTCAAAAGTATCAACACTGCTCCAAAACTAGAGCTGAAGGTTCAAAAGGAAAACAGGATTAGGCCAACCTGACCATGAAACAATTTAGTTGCACAATAAGTATTTATAGAAGGTCATCTAACAACACTGCTCTAAAATAGGTTCTGGTGATTCCAAAGCTTCTTGGTCCCTCTGTAAAAGTGAACATAACAGTGTAACACAGTCTTCTAATCTCATTGAGCATTTGCAGCAATGCTATGGTTCACGCGAAATTTGAGATGTTATCTCAATCATAAATATCATGATTTCTCTACACTGTTAGATTGTCACATTGCAGGTTGATATGCATTTGCTATCACTGGTTACCACTGGGCATGTTGAAAAAAGCGCTATGCAGTAAGAAGCCCTCGAAGGCTAAACGTGTATTATGTTAACTATCATTGACTCGAAGTTTATCAGTCTAATACTGTTTCTATCCTATTTCATCTTGCTCATGTCTCCCACTCTTTATATGACCAATCATTGCACAATATGATGGTGTTGCATTGTGGGTGCGATCATTCATGCATCACCCATGATATATATACTGCCATGCTGGTCTTTGAAGGTCATTCAGTATTTTATGTTGTGGTGGTCACATGCTGTTCTGTTGAAGTTGTGTCTTTAGTATTTTGGAACTTTGTTGGTCCTGCCTAATAAAATCTTTATACATATCAATAAACAAATGGTAGCAGAGGAAAACTAACAATGGAACATGGATACAAGAATCCTCCAGTTTTTGAGGATGGGAAACCTTACAGTCAGTGGAAGAATGAGGTGTCAATGTGGACATTGGTTACTGGTCTGCCGAAAACCAAACATGCTATTGTTATTGTTCTGTCATTGACTGGGAAAGCTAAAGAAGCTGCTCTTGAAATAAATGCAGCAGATTTAAACAAAGATAACGGTATGGAGCCTTCATTGCTAAAGTTAGATGGTATATTCGAACAAGAAAAAGTGGATCAGGCGTATGAAGCTTATCATTCTTTCGAAACTTTTAAGAGAGAAGAGAATGAGAATATCAGAGATTACATATCTCGGTTTGAAAGATTGTATGCAAAATCTAAGAAGTTTGAAATGACTTTGCCTGATTCAGTCTTGGCATATAAGCTTCTAGAAGGTGCAAGAATCAGTCGACAAGATAAACGCTTGGTTTTGACAGCAACAAATAAGTTGGAATATGCAAGTATGAAGTCATCTTTACGCCGAATTTTTGGTGAGAATGCTCCATTAGCTTCAGAGATCAAAGAAGAGCCATTATATCTATATGAGAGAGCATCTGTTAGTAGGAGACCTCCAAAAATGAATCCATTGCGAAGAGATGGTTCTGTCAGTCGATGTGCTATTTGTCACTCTATTTACCACTGGGCCAGAGATTGCCCTCGTAATAAAGCTGGAGATCAAAAGATTACTTGTTGCCGAAAAGGGAAATGCCAAAGTAAAGAACATCTATTGAACACTGAAGTTGAAAAAGATGAAGACTCTGAAACTGTCAACATTACATTGGTATCAAGTGGTCAAGGTGGTCTTGCAGAAGAAGCAAGGGGATGTGCGGTAATTGATTCTGGTTGTACTTCATCAGTTTGTGGAGAGGATTGGTTGGAGGATTATGTCAGCAGGTTACCTGACAATTTGCGTAAGCAAGTCAAGCAAAAGGTGAGCTCAGTTACTTTTAAATTTGGTGATGGCAATAAAGTTCGATCCATCTATTCTGTCCAATTGCCAATACAAATAATGCGGACTTCCTGCAACATATTATGTGAAGTTGTCCCAAAATCAATTCCATTGCTTTTAAGCAAAGAATCTCTGAAAAGAGCGAAGACTGTAATTGATTTCGAAAATGACAAAATAATTATGTTCGATGAATACTTTGAATTGAAAACGACAAGTAGCAAACATTACTGCATAAAGTTGTTGCCTGGTTATGGTAAAAGTGACAAAGCATCTGAGAGAAATGCTCTTTTCTTGGAAAGCAGTCTGAGTAAAAATGAATTGAAAGCCCAACTAATAAAGCTACATAAGCAATTTGGCCACGCGTCGTATACAAAGTTATCAAATCTTTTGAAAAATGCCAATGTTACTGATGACTCCATATTTGGGGCTTTGAAGCAAACTTGTAATGATTGTGATATATGTAAGATATTTAAGAGATTGCCACCTAAACCTGCAGCCAGCTTGCCATTGGCTGGCGAATTTAATGAAACTGTAGCAATAGATCTGCATCAATTAGATTCGAATTTGTGGTATATGCATAGCATTGACTTATTCACTCGTTTGAGTGCTGGTTCGACCATTTCATCAAAAAGTTCTCGAGTAATAGTAAATGAATTTATTTTTCATTGGGTTCAAATATATGATTCCCCAAGAAAAATTTTGACAGACAATGGTGGGGAATTTAACAATGAAGAGTTTCGCGACATGGCTGAAAATTTTGGAATAGAACTTAAAACTACGGCAGCAGAAAGTCCGTGGAGTAATGGTTTACTAGAACGGCATAATGGGGTACTGACTGACATGATGCTCAAATTGAGAAAATCCCAATCGATAGATTGGAAAACAACTTTGAGTTGGTCTATTTTTGCTAAAAACTCTCTACAAACCTGTCATGGTTTCAGCCCCTACTAGTTGGTATTTGGTCGCAATCCTAATCTACCATCAGTTTTAATCGATAAGCCTCCAGCACTAGAGGGCACAACAATTAGCAAAGTTGTTGAAAAGCACCTGAATGATTTGCATGAATCAAGAAAAGCATTTATTGAAGCAGAAAATAGTGAACGAGTGCGCAGAGCTCTGAGAAAGCAAACTAGGTCTCATATGGCTTTTGAATATGTCACCGGGGATAAAGTATATTATAAAAGGGAAAACTCTGACGAATGGAAAGGACCAGGTACTGTAATTGGTTCTGATGGGGTCATTGTCTTCATTCGTCATGGTGGATTTGTTGTGAGAGTGCATAAATGCCGTCTCCAAAAATGCAGCAACGAGCAAATAAATATCCCATCGGTACCTGAACAGGAAACTATGAATCCTGATGTATCCGGTCCAGAGGTTTTTGTGAAGAAGGAACAAAGTGATTCCAACTCTAAACCTTGTACTAATTTTCAAGGATCTGATTCAGAGGATGAAGAAGTTCAAGATACAGCTGAGATGAATGTACAATCAGACACTAAAGAAAAGATTAAACTCAAATCTGGTCAGATAATACAATTTTATCCACCGGGTGAAGGGACATTACATAAAGCTAAAGTTCTTGGTAGAGCCGGTAAAGCAACTGGTAAATATTGCGATTGGTTCAACATTGAATATGAAAAGCCGGATAATTTTGCTGGCAATCAAACAAGTATTGACATTTCGAAAATACGGGAACTTCAAGTAATGGAACCTGATCAAATTCAGGAACCACAAGAAGTTCTACATGTTGAAGATGTTTCATTCCTTGAGGCAAAGAAAAAGGAATTGAATAGTTGGAAAAGCAATAATGTGTACAGCATTGTCGACAATGTAGGTCAGAAGACAATCTCTACACGATGGGTCTGTACATTGAAGCAAACTCCAAACGGTGTGCAACCAAAAGCAAGACTCGTGATAAGAGGATTTGAAGAACAATGTTTAGATCTTCAAAAGGATTCCCCAACCTGCTCGAAGGAAAGTTTGAGAGTTGTTCTTGCCCTGATTGCACAGAGAAAATGGAAACCTAATGCAATTGATGTAAAAACTGCATTTTTGCAAGGGAAAGAACTTGAAAGAGATGTTTTTATTCATCCACCAACACAAGACAAAAATCAAACTAAACTGTGGCGTTTGAATAAATGCGTCTATGGTCTTGTAGATGCTTCCCTTTACTGGTATCGAAGAGTAAAGGAAGTTCTTTTACAATTTGGTGCAAAGATGTCATCGCTTGACCCTGCAATATTTTATTGGTATGATGGTGAATTGAAGGGGGTCATTGCTGGTCATGTTGACGATATCTTATGGGCAGGGAATTCAGAATTTGAGAGTAAATTTATAAGTGGTTTGAAATCCATGTTCAAGACTGGAACAGAGAAACGCGAAGCATTCAAATATCTTGGCTTGAATTTAACTAATGATGATAATTTAATATGTCTTGATCAATCACATTATATTGATTCAATAAATTATATTCAACTTGACATGAAAAAGAAAGCAGACAGAACTGCAATCTTATCTAAAGATGAACAACAGGCTCTGAGATCAACCTTGGGTCAAATATTGTGGGCAGCGGGTCAAACAAGGCCTGATGTTGCATTTGGCGCATCTACTCTTGCTTCCAGACTAAAGTGTAGCACAATTGGCGATGTTCAAGAAGCAAATAAACTGATTCGTCAACTGAAGTCGCACAAAGTTGTAATTAAGTTTCCCAATCTTGAATCTGAAGAGCTCAAATTGGTTGTGTATAGTGATGCATCTCTAGGCAGCTTGAAAGATGGAGGAACACAAGGGGGATACTTGGTATTCTTAGCCAATAACTTTAATTAACTCTTGCCGTTAACCTGGCAATCTAAAAAGATCAAACGAGCTGTTCGTAGTACCCTTGCTGCAGAAGCCCTAGCCGTGGCTGATGGAGTTGATGCTGCAATGTATCTTGCCTGCATTATATTCTGAACTTATTTGTGGACTTGTTAATTCTAAACTACTACCAATTGAATGTATAACAGACAGTCGGTCCCTAACGCAGTCTCTTAAGTCAACAAAAGCTGTTACTGAGAAGAGACTCCGTATTGAACTTTGTAGTTTGAAAGAAATAATTTCTTCTGGACAAATATCAACTATTATAAATTGTAATACAAAGTCTCAATGGGCAGATTGTCTTACTAAAAAGGGTGTTACACCACATTCAATTTTAGATACTTTCGATCGTGGTTGTCTTTCACTTTAGAAAGAAAATATAGGGAGATTGTTAACTATCATTGACTCGAAGTTTATCAGTCTAATACTGTTTCTATCCTATTTCATCTTGCTCATGTCTCCCACTCTTTATATGACCAATCATTGCACAATATGATGGTGTTGCATTGTGGGTGCGATCATTCATGCATCACCCATGATATATATACTGCCATGCTGGTCTTTGAAGGTCATTCAGTATTTTATGTTGTGTTGGTCACATGCTGTTCTGTTGAAGTTGTGTCTTTAGTATTTTGGAACTTTGTTGGTCCTGCCTAATAAAATCTTTATACATATCAATAAACATATTATGGCTATTATGGATATCAACGAACTCCAGCAAATGACGGTTGACTAGTATACGGTACCTGAGTATGGGCTACTGTTGTATATGTCGTATTTGTTATGATACCGTACGTACATGCTTAGAATGCCGTATGGTATATCATGAGGTGAGCCGCTGTGATTGCTGAAGTACCAAATCATCAACGCAATCATCATTATAACTCTTCACTCCCGTGCTTTGGACGTCAGAAAACAGCACGCCTGGAAATGCAACGCTTGTCTGGGTGAGTATTTTATACCATTTTTATGCAGCCATTGGGGTATGATATTTACCATCGGGATAATTTGTTACCTGTTATTACAATTTATTAAACACCAACTTGATGCACATGTCTCCTTGCTGCAAAATAACATTGGGTTCGTTATTAAGCATCAAATTGGTGTATTGCGTGATGCTTTGTTTGAAACTGATTTTTTGGTCTAACATGGTCAATCTGTTTTGTTGGGTTGAGGATGTGTTGTAAAATGTTAAATAAACCAAACCAAAATATCGCAGTGCCTGTTATCTCGCTTGCTTTTGTGCGTCACAAACCCGCGCACAATTCTTTAGTGTAGCTGAAGTACACCAAGATTATTCAAAATAGGTTATCTATATCTAAAATATTGTTTCAGGCGCAAAGACAACAACGGGGCTAATCTGTGATTTAATGAGGTCGTACACACTTTTAGCAACAAAAATCGATAAGTCTCTTCAACAGAGACTATTATGCTTTACAAAATTCTGTGTTCATGGGTATTAATGACCACGCAACATTGCGTTCCGACACATCAGCAAAAATACAAATTAAAACTTATATAAGCTGATGAAAGCGCAGCTGGGGCTAACAAAAAGCTTTAGAGGGAATTCACATACATACCGACCATTCCAACCGTCCCGACGTCGTTCAAATCTGTTTTATGAACAAATAAAGAATGTTCACACTGCCCCCGAACGTACCGACGGGCGGAGTGTCAAATCTACGCAGTCGCTTATGTAGCAATTTGGTTGTGGAGAGAGCCCGCAAACCGACGTTTTGTCGTTTGCAGTCTGGACGTGTTTTGTGGTTGCAGAAGCGCATTGACAGTCGCTACTTCCTTTATTGCGGTCCATCGTGCTTAACCTATATCGTTGGAAAAGGACTATATCTGCAAAGTATGAAATTGAGCATTTGGAGGAGCATTTGATATCATTTGCTGATTCTGTATCTTTTCTTTGTTATGACGTGGTTTCATCAGGACGAGTTCACTGTTCAGTGTTACTGAATAGTTAAGTTGAGGTAAGTTTTTTTTTTTGTGTAACGGTAATGGTGTCAGCAGTCGGATACGCTATCTTAGTTCAAACCAAATCTTCACTCAAATTAGAATGAAGGGAAATTTGTCTATTTTATTCCTTCTCGTATCCTATGCACAGCTACCAAATCATTTAACGTTAGCATTCTTTAGGCCTATAGATACGATAATGTATCTCAGAGCACCTGATCATTGTATAGCAGCTCAGTTCTGCTTGGTTTTCAATCTTGGATCAATCTGCTCCGGGAAAAAGTATGATGACAGAGAGTTCACAGTCAGTATTAGGTCTATAGGATTTATGCGATTTATTTTCTAAAAATTGGCATGACTCAAGAGCTATGCTATCAAATTCACCAAAAATCTTTATACTGATGTTTAATTTGCATAGTTCAAAACTATGAAAAATACACTCATTCGTTGTGCACTGTATTTCATTATGTTGAGTAAGTGACATTGAGGATGCGCTTATTCATGAATTAATTCATAAGTCAAACATTTTGTGATGATGCAACCCACCTGCAATAAGGGATGGACAAGACAAATTATTAAAAGGTACTCATAATTACTGACTCAATTGTCAATAAACAACAGCTGTCGGCTAGAATTTTTCTACCTTATCCAAATGTGATTTCTTTTGATGGGGGATGATATTCTCAAACTTTTGATGGAAAATTTGAATTTTTTTTGTCACTTCTATGGAGAAAATTTGCAGCACAATCGTGATATATGTGCATTTTCAGTTGAAATAGGTAATTGTGGTCGGAAAAGAAAAATATACTATATGATTTAAAATTTACTTTTTTTGAAACTTCAACTTGCTTTACGAAGTTAAACCTTTTAATCAAATAGCTGCACCACGCAAAATTGGCAAAATCAGTTAAATAATCATTTGGTCGTCCCAGACAAAATCCCAGCTCAAACGAAAAAAATCACCGAAAAAGCCTTCCTGAAAGAAATATCGCTCGAGTCCACTCTTGTTAGGAGGAACTAAAATCTCAAGATAGTAAATTACTTGTCCATTCACAATTATTTGTGTGCCATTAAGTTCAGATAGAAAGAATGCAAGCAGTATTTTGGCTATCAATATTTGTTGAAGCGAACCATCGGTTTTTACAGTCCACTAATTCTTCATTAAATGTTGCCAAGGAACTTAAAATTTCTGCAAGTGAAGTCGGTAAGCCACACACACACTCCAGAGTTTGCTTCGCTGATGTACCAAGTGCATCATCAGTGGGTTACTTTGGGCCATATGTTCCACGAGGTGGTGTGTGTGAGCTGGGTATCTGACAGATAAAATTACGTTCTTGCCTCGAAATCACGGTAGTGCAATATTTAGTCTGAAACTGAATTATTTCGACTTTCTGTAAATCATTTGCACACATGTAGTGAAGACAAACAAAGCTCACAAAATGTTCAAAATAAAAAACGCACTAATGCAACAGAAAGTAAAATGGCAAAACTTGAAGTAAAGTTCAAAAACGCATGCAAGGAGCGCGCAAAATTACGAACTGTACAATGAATCAAGTCAATAACCGAGCGCACAGTTACGGCCCTCTGTACTTAGACGCGAGGATTGTGTTTAAAATATTGTTGATATGCCTATTGAAATAAAAGAATACACAAATTTCAATATTATTTTTCAACACGACCCGTGCTACTTAATAACGCATTCCTAGGTAGATTTTGAGATAATGATAATTCTATATTGTAACATATACAGTGTAAACACTTTAATTCATAAGCAAGTCTTCATTCGCTTAATGGCATTATATGTTTGTTTGCTTTCTGTTGGAAACAGATAGAATTTACTCGACTTAACATCGTTATTTATATAATCTTTTAAGCAACCTTCTTACTTCAGATTTTAAACGTTGGTTTGTTGCCATCAAAACTCGACCGCGGTGAATCTTTTTTCGTGACATTTTATGTTAGTTTCGGTAACTCTTCTACCAGTCCAAAATCAGAATATGTTTGCTCAAACACATTTTATCAGGCATGTATCATGGGAGAATTGTGCCGACAAGAAGCGGTCATGCTATTTATTATTCGAGCTCGAATAAAGAAAATTCCTTAAGCTAAGCAACGGACTCGAACACAGCCTTGTGTAAGACTCTATATGGATTAGTTATTTTTAAGCAATCTGTATGTACTGGATTTTTTTGCTTTCGTGTAGATTTGGGGACAAGTCTATTTGAAACGCTTTTATGACAGACTGTGGTACTTCCATTATCTTTCTTTGAACTAGGGAGGGAGTGGACTCTCAGAATATTAAAGAATTAGGGTCGGAATGGCCATCCCATTATTTTTTAGTTGTTGTTTGTTGCTACTGAACTATTTCGAAAATTTCGGTGTGCCTAAAATTACTCTATTTCCCCTACCCTATTAACCAAGTTATATATTCTATGTATTAAACCCTAAACGGTGTAGTCTTTCTCGGTTATCGATTTAATTTCACATCCAAAAAACACCCCCCCAACAAGCATTTGTTAAGAGCATATAGCATTAATTTTTGTAAATTTATTTTGGCATCTTTTACCAACAGGAACTTTATGGCACAATAACATATGGCACATTCGTACCCAATGAAAAATTGTTTACTGAGTTGATCGGGGGTGAAAGTTCAAATCACCATATATTGTATGTATCAATTAGATTTCTTGTTGAAGCATGAACCACGGACGAACCAACGTCAGTGATTCTTGCTCAATAAAACACGCAGGAACAAATTTTTCCTTTGTATAGTTTAATATTTACGGGATTTGAACTTTTACTTTCGATATGTATAGTTTTTCATGATAATTTTGCGTAATAAATAATGAACAATAACAAAGATAATACTCGACATAGCAAGTTGGTGATTTATAATAATAATAATACAAAAAATAATATAAAAAGGGAAAAAGTAATAAAACACAATCGATAAAAATAAAATTAGAGTGCTCAGCAAGTATAAAAAGGAAAATATTTTTATAATAACAATATAGGAGTTTCAAAAATATCTGTAAATAAAAAAATTTAAAGTCGTATTTAAAAAATAAAGGCAAACAAAAATTATTTAATGTAAAGTAAAAGAAGAATAATAATAATGATGATGATGATTACAATATGCTATGCAGAACAGTCATCGGCTAGATATTGATGAACTTGATTTTCATGCAGATTGGGAATAATTTTCGTGTAAAGTAATATTTCCCTAATACATGCTTCTAGCACGCGATTCGAAAGATTTTAGGAATATTAACAAGAACATTTTTCATTTATAAAAATCGATTTTAATACTAAGACGCATTTTGCTTTCAATCACATTAAATTTGGTAATCAATTCTAGCCGATGCCATAAAGCGCTTATAGTAATGTCAGGTTTTGAAGAAAAAGCACGATGTATAAAAAAGATTTGCGCATTTTCAGGAATCCGGCCCGAGCCAAGCTTAAGTCTTTTAAACGCCTTAGGCGCAAAGACACATAAAAACGAAGATATTCTTCGTGATAATGGCAGTAAGTTTTAACTCGAGTTACAAAATAAAATAAAGTAATAAATATTTAAGTGGAAGCGAACGACGGTTGCTCTATCTTTTCAAAAAGCGCTGCCAAAAGCAGTTGAAATCACGAAAAATAAGCTATAGAATTGCGGCATGTATAGATAGAAAATGGTACACCAATAAATAAAAGCAAGTAACTCTATTATTTTTATTAGTCACACATGGTTTTTCCCACAAGTGAAGTTAGCAGCTCTCAATGCTACAGCTAATATTCGGGCTATTTTGAGTATGCGGTTTTTTCGGCTGTGCATTCCCCAGGGGTTTGATGCTGCTTTTTCGTGTCCAGCACGCGTACAGTTTGAACTTCCAAATATACGTTTTGCCTCGGATTTATTATATTTCGCGTGTTATATTGCATATTATAAGCGTTGTTGGTTGGTTATTCTCTGCCTCGTGCGCCCAGCGCCACGGTTTTTCGCTCTGTTGCATTTCTCTCATGTATCGCTGATCTCCTTGACGAATGACTTTATCTTTCGTTTTTTTTCATCCAAGATGATTGCTTATGCCTGCGCCTCACGTTGAACAAGAGTTGCAGCACATTTTTCTAAAATAAGCCCTTGTGCAAAACTTGAATTTGCGCACCAGTCCACAGTGACTGAACTTCGGATCGTCCACACATGTACCTGCAGACACTAGTACGCTTGTTGGAGACTCTGTTGCACATTTTACATTGCAAGATCGGCTGTTTGCAGGCCTCAGTCGTGAAGGACATTTCGAACTTCTTTGCTTCTTATGGGTCAAACAGATAACTCGTCGCATCTGTCGTCCGTGTCCACATTCTGTGTTGCATTTACCCCATCTTCCAACTTGCCATGTTGGTGGTGGACAAGCTCCGGCGTTGCACATTGCAGCTGTTGGTGGCTTGTGTCTGATATCACATCGACTATTGGGATATCTTTCGCTCTTATCGCTAGACATGCAGACCACTTCTCTTTTCTTACGACCAATACCGCATTTTGTACTGCACTGTAAATGAAAATAAAGATATTTAGCATATTGGAAAACAATTCGTGGAATCTACTAAAGAACCAGCGCAATAGACTGAAAAATACTTACTTGTGACCACACTTTTGCAACCCATTGAGGAGGGCAGACATCGGTATTACATCTCTCGCGTTTTGATGGTTTTTCTCCTGGGCAAAGCTTATCCGCAATAATTTCATCTTCTGATGCAGATAATTTTCTTTGACAAGAGACAGCACGAGTTCTTTCTCCTCCACCACAAGTGGCACTGCATGGTTGCCACTGTCCAATTGACCATCTGGAAAATTAAAAATTGGTCAGTAAACTCATTATAGCATTTTCTGGGTTTTGGAAAACCCACAAAGTAAATACCAAACGCAAACAAGGTAAAATGCTTACTCTGGTTCGCATGGCTCCTCGTTGCAAGATTGAACTTTTTCAGCTGGCATTGTATCGGGATTGCAGTAACTGTGTTGGACGATTGTGTTGTCATCAGCTCGTTTGCAGATAACAGGACTGCGTTGAGTGCCACCGGCACAGGTAGCAGAACATTCTGACCAATCACCAAGATCCCAAACGAATTGAACTTCGTCATCGCCGCTGGTTATACGCTCAACAGGAACGTTGTATTCATATTGGATTCCTTTGTTTGGTTCTTGCAATAAGACCTGTGGATGAAAATATACATATTTTTATTTTCAGATTCCGAGTTGGGGAAATGTGCTTAAAGGATTTGCTTTATTACAATAAAAAAAACATAACGTGTCATTTCACGCCGTTTCATTTTTAATATGTTTACTAGATTGAATATCGGTATTCATTGTTTAAAAAACATCTGGAGAGTTAACAATTATCACTTACCATAACAATTAAATCCTCGGTGGTGGGCCCCAAAGCTTTCAAAAGTTCTGGTTCATCAGCTGATCTTTCATAACTGAAGGTTGTTCCTGCTATTTCAAACTTTCGTGGCCAGTCAATTGTATATCCTCCATTAATAAAACTTGCTCCTCTGGTATTCCTCAAAGCCAAGTAGTTTTGTCGCGAAAGTACTGTTTCTCGGATATAGATGTGGACAGCTCCTTTTGGTATAGTGACAATTTCTTCGTACACTGTAAGAAAAAAGCGAATAAAATAAAATTTGGTGACAAAACCTATTGTTTATCACTGGAGCATTGCTAGGAAGATGAGCAAGCGCTTATTGTTAAATAAAATCATGATTAACCAAACGGAAAAGTTATTCATGTGGTCTACTTTTAATAATAAAAACTACGCGGTTTTTGAGCACAAAGGCGATAATAGAGCTATTATTTCGTGAAATAGGCGGGAAACAATAAACGACAACTTCCTATTTTATCTCGGTTGATAGCGCATGACGTCGACTCTCTGTTTAGAAACTATGGTAAGCTGCATTGTTCAAGGATTGCGTTAGAATTATTTTTGGTGTATCGGATAATTTTTCGCCGCCGAATTCTGTACGAAGCCCATATTTTAATCCTGAATCGATCCATTGTGTAACTTGATAACGGAATCGTTTACCCTTAATACCGCGTACACGTGCGATTATCGCGTACTTTAAAATGCCAGTTTTGTATAAAGTTATATTGGGTTAACATTACTATTATTA
This sequence comes from Styela plicata, assembly GCA_963675895.2. Taxonomy (NCBI): domain Eukaryota; kingdom Metazoa; phylum Chordata; class Ascidiacea; order Stolidobranchia; family Styelidae; genus Styela; species Styela plicata. The sequence goes on from OZ023146.1 coordinate 2,186,740, forward strand.
CAATTTTTTCAGTTGGATTACTGATTGATCGCGCCTAAGCTGAGGTCAGTGTGACAAAATTTTCATTATGAGATATACTGATTGTAAAATTTGCGGTATTCGTAAGAAATTATTCATAAAAATTATCAGACATATTATTTTTGGGTGAATCATTCATCTTATGTCACAAATGCAAGGCGTATTTGTTTTAGCACACAGTAACACCCGAGGGCTTTCTTATAAAACCAAAAAATTGTTTTGCTGTTTAACTTATCGTAAAACATATTGTGATTCACAATTTACCAACGCAGATTTGAATTTAATAAAAGACATTTTTCGATAAAAAACCACTATACAACACAAATGAAAATCGTTGTTAACTTCTATGTACAACTGATAACATATTTTGAATAGCGTAGTCATTAAAAGTTAGTTCATAATATCTCCTAATACCTATTTACACAATTTTATTTTTTACCTAGAAAGGCGATAAATACGTGAAGTAAAATTTACGGTAACGTTATAGCTCACGGCACAGTAAAAGTTAAAAGTCGGCGAGCGGACGAGATAACTTGAAGTTAAGCGAGACGGAAAAATGATGTAATGAAATGAATAGGGAAAACAAACGAATCTATTGTTACGGTTGAAGCCTTGTTTTTCTTTCCTCTAGCATTTTTCTTTATTTTTTGAAAAGTTCAAATTGAGCAAAAATAAAACAAATAATATCGGCTATATACTTTCGATGAGAGAAACTGATAAAAACTTCCATATCATATATCTAAAGTTAAGCGATTTGTATTAGATAACATTCAGATATAGCGACGATTTTTTAGTCCGAACAAAACCTTTCCTATTCATGGACTTGAGACCGCTGATTTAAAATTATCGAATCTCATTTTTATACAAGGCAGAAACATTTCCTGAATGAGATTTGACAACTGATAATGTTTAACCTATTACGTACTAGACGTATTCGGAAATTACCGGCCACATACACTTTTAAAATCTTCATTAAATCACACTTTGTCACGCATAGACTATAGACAGAACGCTCCACCGAGGCACGAGCCATCTACTGCGTATGGTTTACATAACAGTACAATCGGGAATCAACATTAACAAAATATTTTCTGATTCGGCACGTCCACTTAACAGTTAGATCTAACATTTAAATTAGCTCGAGAAATTAGTATATTTTTATATGAAATTTTAACACCGTGGTTTTGGAGAAATAATTTAAATGATTGTCAACGAGACAATTTTGTTTAACGATAACGAAACGATTTCGCACGAATTATAAAATATGAAATGTAATAGCTTTGACGAACGATACACCTCAACCAGCGACAATCTTCCGACTACAGCCACGTAGTTAACATCATAGTTTGATACAGGTAGTTTGCGATCAATTCAAGAACCAAATCATATATTTCGTACTTACATCCTTGCATTCCAGCAGAATCAAACACGCCTTGGACAGGTTCGCATGTGCTACCGTCTCCTCCACAAACTCGACATTTATCCTCGACAGCTTCGGAGTGAAGTACGCCATCGCATCCTACATGCTGGAGAAGAAAGGTAGGAATAGAATAAATGTGATGAATTTTGACGTGGGTGTTTGTTAATATCACAGTAAAATGATTCAGATTTGTACTATTTCAAAAGTTGAGCATTTAAAAACGGTATAATCTATGGTTCCTTTAGGTCAGAAGATAAGAACTATGACATATGGTCGATGTATTTATTGTGGTAGTGTCAAATTAATCATTATTCCTCTCCCTAAATATTTCCAATTGAAGGTGAAAAGGTCGATTTAAAGAATTTTAAGACGGAAAATCGCTATTTCAACGGTCAAACCATTATCTTATCATTCACGCCTTACTAAATGAAACAAGATACTAATTCATTTCATATATTACCAATAATGTACAGTATGCGATTTTCGGAAAAACGTTTATAACGTGCACTTACATGGCATTCTCCGTTGATGCACATATCTGGGCTATCTGGAAAGCAACGTGTTCCGTCCACCACAGCAGATGCTCTTTCGGTGTAAAAGCTATAACCTTGTGCCAAACAATTCAAGGCGCATGGATTGACATTCTGACCTGTTGAAGGTAAGAAAATCAAGTTTTATATTCAGACAATTATGTGATTAGAAAACATGATATTTGAATATTAAATTAAGCTGGTAAGCAGCGCAAAATCATTCGTTCAAAAAAACTTACCGCCAACAAACGGTTTCCAGTTGTAATATTTCCCACGGAAAGGTTCGGAGTCGAACTTAGCACATTGCTCTTCCCGGAAGGTCAATTTTGTAGCTTTGCACAGCTGCATGATGGAGCAAGCAGGTTTTGAAGAGGCAGCAGAGAATGCAAAAAAGAAGCAAAATAAGCACCATTAGATTTGATGAAACATGCAAAAATATTTATTAAATGCAATGGTATTAAAAATCATTTGAATTTCATTATGTTGGCATTTTTAAGAAGCGTAATAACAGCGAGCGATATCGCGAAGCGAGCAACAATATTGCGGTATGCGTTATTAAACGCAACGTACCCCCTTTATATGGAACCCATTTGTAGTATTTGCCTTGAAATGGAATATCGTCAGATTCTGCGCATTGCTTTCGCCGAAAATCTTCTTCGGTGCCGGTACATTTCTGTATCACATGAATATGAGACGTGAAAATTTTGTCTACTCAGAATCTTTCAAAAGCTAATTTGAGGGTATATTACATTCGATTTCGTAATTTGAAGTCATCCGTGTGATTAATGTGTCCTCACACGATGTTTACACGGCCAATGGTGTCGCACCACCACAAGTCGAGTACACAAGATAATTTATTTTTTTTTTTCTTTGGATAAAGCTGAATCAAAAACGCTCACAACATGGAATGGCAATTTCAGTGCTTTTGTTTAATTTTTAAAACTAAGCATTTCCAGTGTCATGATCCCATCAGCAATTTTTCGAGCATGATCTACCAGTGTCTCATACTCATCAACACATTAATTGGCATTTTAACTAGTTATAAAGACTCTCCTGGGGGCTCCACTATGGAGATGATGCCGCAATATCCTTTCGTGGTTTCGCACTAAGCACTAATTACCCACGTATTTCCAATATCTAAATACATAATTTTGCGATCGACTGCCCACGCTTCACGGGCTGTCTCACTACAACAAAGTCTAAACGCCGTTAAGTAAACGTTAGGTGAGATATGAGGCGACTAAAATGATACTTGAAGCCTAACACAAATACGGAGGCTGATTTGAACTATATGTCTCAAACGTCTAATCACGAATGAAACTGAAATTAAATTTGAAGTAACAGCACCTGCCGACCTTGGCTTTGGTTGTTTTATTTGAATAATAGGTTTCTACAGCTGTTGCTGTCAAACTGGGGGGGTAAGTAAAATTAAATTACCGTTTTCATTAATTATCAAAGCAGACGGTGGTTTATTTTACCGACGGTTAGGTGCCAAGTTGTATGTACCTTGGCGATAATACAAGATTAATTCAATTGCCTGGTTTAACCAAACAATGTTGGCAAATGGATATGTCTTTTGATGACTACAAAGACATTAGCTCACCTCAGCGTTGCATGAACGATATCTTCTGCGTTGACCAATGCAGTATTTTCCGCCGTGTTCTGGTGCTGGACTATCGCAGTGCCGGAAAGAGGAGCTCACACCACCGCCGCAAGTTCTTGAGCAATCACTCCACGGACTCCATGTACCCCATCCGCCATCAACCGAGTCGGGTCGTTGACCGAACTGGACACATTGACCTTGGTAACACCACTGAAAGGAAGAAAACATTGTCAGCCGTGGTCTTACAAAGATATTTTTTGTAAAATCCATGCAATTACACACTTACCCCTCTCTCAATTCCGTAAGTTTGACAGTTTGTGCCTTCTGCAGCAGGTATGCTGTTAGTGACGCATCTACCGTTCTGGCTGACACACCAAAGTTCACGACAAACTTGCTATAATAAGAAATATATTCACTTCAAATATTCTGTACCAAGTAAATAGTCATTGCTGCCACTTTAATAGCAGTCGGATATAAAGATGACAAGACATAACACGGAAAACTACATCGAAGGTTGTGCAAATGTCACAGCTTTACAGCCGACAATTGAGCGAAGTGAGGAATCGCGCAAAGGTTACATGTAAAGTTTAAAGTCGGTCAGAACAATAAAATTGATTGAAAGTGTGATTGTCTGAACCAGCATTTATGATATCTAACTCTCTGTCTGTATTTATTCGCAGCTATCAATATGTGATATTTTTCATATATTTTTGAAACTCTTTACCGCTATTTAACTTTTTAAAGTGTGGAACAGAGATTTACCACAATCGTTGGCCCAATTTTAATAATTCTTTCAATAATGTGGAACAATGTAATTTATATTTGGACCGAACTTGGATTTTGGACTTAGCAACTTAAACTTGAAAAAAAATTCGTGGAACAGCGGATTGCATCAACGCCAGACAATAGATCCAATTGTTGTCTCGGTCACGTTGATCCCATTTTTGTTTAAAAATAGCGTTTACGAAACCAATGAATGTAATCTCGAAAAATATAAAAATTGCAGAAAGAAGTATTTTTCGGATATGAAATCGTATGCTTTAACTCTTCGTCAGTTTATAAATTTTAAACAAAACATATATTTTCTGGACACGAGTTTGTAAACGAATGAACGTATACTGTTTCTTAGATAGATTAAGAATTGTTGTAAATCATAACACATCCATAACTTTAAATGTACTAGAAAATTGGATGAGGACAATGGACCACACAAGTAGTAATAAGTTCTTTCAGGTGATAATCTGCTCATTCATCATTTACGACGTTTGTTTAAACTTATTTGAAGAACTAGGCTTACCCCGTAGTTGCATTGTCTTGATTGCGGACCGTACTGGAATCGACATTGTTCGTCAGCACTGTGTTGTTGGCCTGGAAGTTCAGCAGGAAATACGAAATCACGTCTTGGTGGAGTGTTAGTCAGACATTTTCCAGCACCGGAACTTTAAAAGAGCAAATATATTACATTAGTGAAAATCGATATCGGGTTGACGATCTTAAAATTATTTGCTAGAAAGAAGTCTTTATTGGTGTGCTTTGAAGGCTAATCAGTGACTACTCTACCAATGCCATATACCCTAATTGGGAACCCAGACATTGAACTTCAACTATTTAACTATTTAATCAATTAACTCACACCCTGCCGCTTGGGAAATTTGTTATGCGTTGACATATATCACACGTCTATTGACTCCCATGAGTCATCGGCCAAAGGTATTTTGAGTTTATCTGTTGTTACCAAATAGTTGTTCAAGTTTTGTACTTACTCAAGAAAATCGGTGATGTATTTTCTGGAACATCTTGACCACGTAAAAGGTCTAGTGTTTTTAGTCAGCTGCGCTGCCATGATTTGTGCCGGCTCGTTGTCGAGTGTACCGCAATCATTTCCATTACCGTCATGTTGCATGCCAAAACTGTGAAAAAAGTGGGAAAGATCATAATATATCACACATTAAAGTCGTAAACAGGATATATATATACCATATCGCCATATGACGTCTTTGCCAAAAACAACATTATTCGTAAATTTTATCGAAACATACATCAGGAAAAACGCCGGCAAGATATTCGGGGAGAAAAACCTAATTTTTGATTCGAAGATTATTTGGTTGATCGCCAACAAGAAGTGTCGGATTTAGTAAACAATATCGTGGTGTTTGTTAGCGATGACGTCAGATCATACTTCGCACGAAATGTTAGTCGCTGAATCAAACCTCGATCGATCTGCTGATTTAAAACGTGGGAGTAGACTTACTTGTGTCCAATCTCATGAGCGATTGTGAATGCTGATGCTAACCCAATATCTTCGTTGATGTTGCAACTGCGACCGGGTTCGCACATGCCAGCGACTGGAGCAAGCCCTGAATAACAATGCAAATGTGTTTGTAGTTAGAATACCAGACATATCTTGGACAAAAAACATGTTTTCACATCGGAATTTCATTTTAGTGCTTATGAGGTTTGTTCCACAGCTACGATTTATTCTCAATGACTTTATTTTATTTATTTCAAAATGGTTCAGAAATTTTAACTAAATAAATCAACAATATCAAAGAAAATGTTTACACAAAGCTCGCAGGCGCCAACACTTTAAAGCATAGGTTGTCTTTAATCCATCGCCATTGTGGGATGGAAAATGTAAACTGCTTTTGAATAAGGTTCCGATTTGTCATTTTTCAGCATTGAAAGACAGCTTTGAAATTTAGTGAACCTTGCGCCGACTTTGAAAGATGTAAGTTTATAATCAAACCATGTCCGCTACCGACAATTATTGTTCGCTATACACTGTATTTTACTCACAGAAATGTGGGATTGGATCTCTATGTCAGATATTAATCGCACAAATATACATTCGTGAAAGTGCCTCCCTCGACGGCAAACGACCCCCGTGGACCAGACCAAGATCATGTCCACGACAAGGCGGTCTCGTTACCACGTCGTATTTTATCAAGGCAGGTCTGAACAGCAACCAGCTGTACTAGCCACAAGTTTGGTATCACAACAATCAAAACACATCAGTTCAATTCGCAAAGCATTGTAGTGACTATTTTGTTAATGGCACAGCCGGAAATGAAATAGTTTAACGACAAAACAGAGAAGCAACTTCAAATAGCATTTCCCAATTCTTGTTTGTGCCAATAAGTTATATCTCTGGCAGTAAAAATCTAATTGAGTCTTTCGAACTGGCACATCTGGTGTTGACGTCATGTTGCGTTGGAAAGGTATTTGAAAAAGAACCGATGAGCTCGAATTTATGCTAATTGAGATCATCGTGAGCAGTATATTTAGTCGTATGAAGCGCAATGTTTATCGAGAAGTAATTGGAATAACCAATAGGTTTCACTCGTTTTCATCTAATACGAGGATAAAACATTTTAACGATGATACACGCAAATGGCTAACATTTAAAACATTTATTGTCATGTTTGCAATGTGCGGCATCACTTGCTTTGAATGAAATAAATTCAGCTGATCGTTGTTGAAACTTTACGACCTGGACATATTTCATTTCTTATTAAGTAAACTCACCTAATGTGGCACATGGCTTGTTCTTGAAGGTGCAAATGTCGAATCTGCAGAAAAATTTTTGTAGTTTTAAGAAAAAAACAACAACAAAAATATGTTGAATGTATTAACTAACATAATTGTAACTATTCGGCAAGATGAGAAAGCCCAATTCCAACTCCCGATACCGCTGATTATGACTGATGCGATGCGCACGAGAAGTCTGTTTATGAGATGAATCCAGACAAAATATGCGGGATTACTATTAATTCACAATCAAATAGTTTTGAACTGTTGTGGCGCCGGTATGGCAATAGTTTCATTGAGTACAACTGTTTTCGAAACAATAATATTTCTGTTGGGTACGATCCGCTGATGGATCACTTTGGCAGAGGCATGGCGTATCTATACATCACGTCAACAAATGCTCAACAGTAAAAACTCAATCTCACGGTCTTATTCAAATTATTACAACTTTGAAAGCCTGTTTAATAAAACATGTTGCTGGGGTCTTTAACCTACAAATATTGGATTTCGATGTTATACCCAACATAACGAATTTGAGGCGTAATATAAACCCGAGCGTCATTGCCAATGCTAGGAGGTCATAGTTAGTAACAAATACAAGCACACTTGCAGTACAGGGATTCTACGCATAAACTTGTGATGTCATATTGATTTTGGAGATTACAGATATCGAGTTTTCAAACCTTTGACCATGGGCCATTGTTAACATTAACAATTTATCCTCCTTGCGACTTCAATTTTCTTCCCACGGCGACAAATTTCTAAATCGTATTTGTTTCAAGTGGGTGTAACTTTCTCAGGTAAACATATGGCTCCCTCTTGGATCGAATTCTTTGTGACAAACTTTCGAAAGTATATATGTAATGAAATCACGCCACGAGTTACGTTATGTATCATGGGAACATTGCTTTTTGCGGCATAAGACAGTGGATATTCTCGGTGCAAGTTCAATCTGATTCAGAAATGTTGCAAAAACAAAAATTTGATAATCTGCTTTACGCTGCAGGGTGGATGATGTGATTCGCTGTGTTTAATTTGGGGCATGCTTGAATATTATACGATTTCTAAACCTTCATTCACTTACCCTGTGATAAGAACCGCATTATCGTGATGTGCAATTCCACTTTCAGGGATGTCGTTGGATTCATTTACATTGATTTGAGATTGCCATTTGCAAAAACTGTCCAAAGATCTATCGGCATGATGATTGATTTCCAAATCCGGCTATTGAGAAAAAATGAATTATGGTAATAGGTTGACATAAAAATGTAACTACATAGAATATGGGTTTTGTGGTTATTATACGACGCCCTATAGAAAGAGAAGAATAAATCTGATATGAATTATAATTTTGTTGACCTCTTTATGCGTATAAACTGATTATCCGCTTATTCCAATCGCATTCTTTGGTTCAGTGGAAAACGTCAACAATGCGACCAAGTAAGTCGTAGACATCTTTAAACAACGGTTTCCTTTACTTCTGTATAGCAAAGGCATAAACGACGAACTTCGCAGTTCACAAACCGCTCGCTTTGAACAAACACGAGCTTGTTTTCATCTGTTGCGGTAAATTTAAGGTCTTAAAATTCCAATGAATGGGAATTTGTCTTAATTCAATTCGATTTTTGAATTTTGCAGCAGATTCAGACGTTATGTCTACTATAAATGCTCGAAGACAATCAATTGGTATAATTGCAAACTCATCAACCACCACCAAGTCCCAGCATAGAAATGATAAATATGTTAAGAGTCTTCTTAAAACATATTCTACTTGTCTTGAGCACAATATCGGAGCGGCATACTTCGTCAAGTTCAATCATAATTTGTCTCGTCAATTAGGCGCGGCTTGTTGTTTTGTGCATTGTTCTGGATTTTTTAAATCGTATTTGAAAATTGACTAACATAATTCTAACCACAAAAAACGTCAAAGGATTCCCGCTAAATGCAAGACCAAATTTTTGTCACAAAAATTGTCTACCGGATAATCTAAATATTTGTGTTGTTTTGAGATGGTTTTATTTCAAGTTTATTTACTAAACAGTGACATTCTATCACGTTCAATCCAAAATTAGATAAGCAACAAGGTAGTGTCTATTAAACAATATCAAAGAAGTTGCCATGAAAAATAATAGATTATTGATCATTGGACAAACGAGTTTTAATCGAATCTGTCTTATGTATGGATAACAATACCGAAAAATATTTTTATCTAAATTTACCTGATCTTCAGTTAAAAGAACAATTCTTGTTACAATAACGTTGATGGCATTTCCGACTGATGCGTCGTGGTATAGATTTGCAACCTGTTGAGCAAAATATAAAAAAAATCGTCATGAGAGCTATATCTATTAACCTCATGAAAAAAATTCTTTAAAATACTTACAATATTCATGATTGTGAGTATGTATTTTTCGACCTCTCGTCTTCCGTGATACCCAACCATCATTTTGTCGGCCACAACGAGTGTTTCTACATTTCTTTCTATACTAACTGAACGTTTTCTTCTGCTTAAAACTGGGTCGGAATCTTCATCATTTTCGTTTTGTGAGCGACCAGCACTCCTTCCGTTTCTTCTCTTTTTGTCATGTTGATGACGGCGTGATTTTCTTCTTCCATTCTTTCCTTTTCTTCCCTGTCTTTCCTTTTTGAATGTAACCGTTTCTTCTTGTACGTCCAATTCGTCCTCGCTGTTGTTGTTTTCGTTTTTGTCATTGTTATCTCTGGGATCGATCTTCCACCAGGGAGTGTCGCCGGCGACTTTGTCTTTTGAAAACAAAACACAGAACAGGTTAAAATCGCATTCCTAATTAGATAAAATATTGTTTTGCGCTCTGGCTCAAGATCAACCAAAACATTTCCCTATTAATATTTCCCACCTGAGTATCCACAGTGTCCGAGATCATCTTTATTTTTTCTTCTTTCGTGAAGATGACGTAGAACTGATCTTTTATAAATAATGTGAGGATGTCCTTCTTCCTCTTCCTCGTTTTTGGCTTCCTCTTCTAAAAACGGTGATGATGTTGTAGAAGAAGTAAGATTTTCACTAGAATTGCTCGATGACGGTGCCGTGTGATTCCACAGTGGTTCAATTAAATAATCAGCATCGTCTTTTGAAATAATTCCTTGCTAAATTAAAAAAAATGAAATTATTAGCATATATTTACATATATAGCATATTATATATATATATATATAATACGTAAGTAGTTTAACTTACCATGCCCTCACACAAGCTGAGTGCTATTTTTGAATATCCGTCATGATTATGAATATTACCGACATAGTGGCAATCATCAACGTTATTATGTCGAGATACAATTTTGCCACCTCGCCCACGGACTTCAAAAACAAAGCCTTTAGAAACAAGTTTATAATTTTTCTTTAAATGAAGTCTTGCTTTCGGCATTCCAAAAACATTGTTCATTTCGAGGTATATCTCATGGTTTCCATCTTCGGAAACTGCCGCAGCATCTAGCTGCTCAGTAGCACTCCTTCGAACTCTCTTGTTTGTGTTGTCTTCTGTGCCTAACGGCGCTTCGAGAGTTACATATGACAAAAAGTTTCCATTCATATCCACTCTTCTTGGATATCTTGTGCGTGCTAATGAAGAAAATTCCTCATTTTCATTTTCCGAGTGTAACGTTGATAACGCTTTAAATAATTGACCTATATATCCCATATTCGTTTGAGTTGATGAGTTGTAGGTAGACATAGAAGATAAAATAAATATAAATTAATAACACGTATGTTGTGTGTATGTACTTTTGTTTCGGTGGTGATAAGAGAAAATACAATGGCAAACTGTGCTTAATCGGATGTTGGTATCAATTTGATGTTCGCTACCCTTTGATGATAGCAAACACAAGTTTTCCGTTTTGACGCCCCAGTGTTTAACGTTGATGGGCGCTGGTTGATACCATAGCGCTGCATAATACAATGTCACTTTATTGTACACTTGACACCTTTGTATGCATTGGTGCCACGGATTTCAAAATGTTTGTTTTATGGTTATCACAGGAAACGTGGGTTGATAAAGACGATACAATATTCCCAAGAAGTTTTCAAGGAGGAAAATTAACATCTACAAAACTCTGGCTTCAGCCAATAACATCAAAACTAATTTAAAAATGTGGTTATGGGACTTGTCGTACAATGCTACGCGGGAGGTCAATAAACGTACGTTCGCAAATGTACATATTATCGCCGAGCCGAGTTTTTAGTCATAGGTGGAATTTGTCGACGTAAATTTTGACAATAAACTGGCGTGTCTTGGTGTTATTTGTCTACTTAGCATTGTTTCTATCATTATAGACCATGTTCGTGATGTCACACTGCGATTAGCTTATTATATCGTACAGTCCTTCGGTAAATGAAAATCTTTTCAATTCATTCAATGAAGTGTTTACTCTGTCTACTTAATAGACTTGAAGCGATATCCTTGCGAATTCACCCCTCACTTAGGCTTTATGAACGGATTGTCGTGCCGCCATAGGCCTTTGAAGCGAACTTATAAACTGACATATGTATTATACCTCATCACACTTTGAAAAAGGGGTAAAATACATGGATTTTAACCGTTTTCTCCGCATATCATACGTGCGTATTAACCTACGCTATACAGTACCTATGTTTTGCAGTCTTCGAATAACCAAATTTTAAAGTTCTTTGAAATTCCACGGACATCAACGATTTTTTTAGCAGCGCATAAGCATTTCCTTGGAAAATTCTGTCAATATTTGCGATGCAGGCAAACGACAATAAAATTGGTCTCGGATAGGTTGGGACAAGATACAGCGTTTGGTCTAGATTATATTACATGCGAAATAATATGTAAAGAGTACTGATCAAAGAAATAGTACTTACCGTTTCGGTGCTGTTTTGTGGATGTAACATATCCAAATGAAGCGACGAGTAGTCCATAAATAATAATTTGTAAATTTGCCATTTTTGACGTTTAATAAATAAATAAATAACACTTCAAGTATAGGTGACAATTAAATTTGCATCTGACTGTGAAACTTCCGTCAGGCCGATGATACTGATTTGAATATTAATGTTCGTGAAGAAAAATTTTGCAGGTAATAAATTATACTATTTCAGTTATTCTTCGGCGTCGTTTCTTTGTTTCGTTGAGTCTTGTTGGTTGTATCTTTGTGCATGCGAGTTATAAATAAATATAAATATACAGTTTCTCGCTTTTAGTAAATAACTAGTTATGATTCTGTAAATATATATCATTTTGTAATTACATGCTGACACATTTTACTTATTGCTCGTTAAAAAGTTTTATAATCGTCTAAAACTATGTAAGCTTATATTTGTATATCCGATCCTTCGCAAAATAACTCAAAGCTTAAGGCATTCAGTAGCCAACCTAAATATTCCAACGTTTGTACTACCCGAATACCAGCATAGTTACATCCAGCTAGTTGGACAACTAATCGTAAACTGATATAAATGCCGAGGTGAAGGTTGTTTAAAGATTGTCTAAAAGACCGGATAATTTTTTCCCAAAAAAATGAATAGGAGAGAAATTGGTTGAGCTGCAAAATCAATGCCGTCATTGCTATTTTAGAATAAAAAGTCGAAAAATCGAAGAAATTGTTATACCGACTGTCTGTTCTTTTCATTACCTATCTGCATGTCTATAATGTTAAGATATTGTAACGTATAGCCTAATATTTATATTTTGGTAATACCAATATTCCTATTGAGAGAAAATCCACAAATGCACGAAATACATAGATTGCCAGCACGTGGACAGTGTCTTTTAATACAAGGATACATTGCTTTACTCTCTAGCTCTATAACAATACCCGATATTATTCTTTAAACTCATAAATCCATGCTAGCAATCACCAATTCTGTAAAATTGTCGAAGGGATATTCAACTATCACGGATGTTTAAGTATAACTGCACGTATGGTATATCAAGGCTCTTATGGCCAATATGCTAGAAAGACGCAAATATTTCTCGTCGACCTGATCTTATTCTAGAAGGCCCATACTAATTGACGATTTCGAGCAATTCTGAATATTCGAAGAAAGCGTATCGACTTATATACAACTTGTTCAGTAAAGCGTTACATACAGCGGTTACACATTTCATTTATACACGGTGTACGTAACTGAGTCCTTTTTCACTGCGCTTTGAGAGAATTACATTTGCTATACCCTTTTTTCCAGGGATATAAGAGATTCAGTAAACAAAGTTTAACACAAGAGGGCGCAAGATGACTTGTTCGCGAATAAGGAGATTACAACATTCTCTATATTTACTATATTTAACAAACAGTATCTGGCTGGAGGCCTCTAATACCGTCGCGGCGAATTAACGGTTCATCGACATGACGTTAGCGCTAAACAAAGAGTTTTGTTACATTACCCATGCATTTACCAAGCTTTATATTTTCTTATCAGATCTCGCCTAGGGGTCTATTTTTAACGGATCAAGTTCTAATAATTTGTTTCCGACTTGTTAAAAATAGGGAACAATGAGTTACGTATGCGTCTGCTGCTTGTCTGGGGCATCAGATACCACAGAACACACTTTTCCCGACAGAAAAGTCTTGTACGTCGAAAACAAAATCCGAATATCATTATGTGGTAAATTTAGTTTTCTTATACATTTTCGGAGTTTGCTATCTTTTTACTCAAAGCAAAAGGCTTGAATCTCTGCACAACAGTGGCTTTATGTGATTCTTAATATTAAAAGTCTTTTGAAACCATGCTCTGAGATAACTCTGACGAAAAAATTGATGTCGCGACTTACATTTGTGTCACACGGACATCTTATTATCGATATAAATACAACTTTGTGATTTTCCCATACCTCACTAATCAGGATTTTGTTTATGGGAAAACAATTTTTGTTCGCTTTGTATGTGTGTCTTAAAACCTACCTCTAACAAACACAGTAAATAATTTGCGAGAGCAGAAAAACAAAACCTTTAACTTTTTTTTACCTAATTCGATTCGAAGTAAGGTCCTAAAACTCTTTTTATAAAGACATCCCACGTCAATGAAAAAGGGCAGTGTACAACTGAACATTTGGAATTCGAACCTGATTGAGGGTATTTGTTTCGTATCGGATAGAATAGTCAATTCTATCCAAATATCGAAATTCCCGTTTCGCTTCATCAAATAATCGGAATCGAGGAATGCATGGTTCTCACCGCGGAACGCAAAACGAGAAAAAAACAGTGAATTGATCCATCATAGCGAGTTGTAGCAAGCCATCTAATCTTGAAAGAATTATAACTATCTACCACTTCTAAAAATTATGCAATACTTGATCTAACATCTCCTCTTCAACCGAAAGCCGAACTTCGGAAGAGAAACCAGTAAATCCACCAGAATGAGCATTTTGAGTTACTAATGGATCGTATTTCATCAAATATAATTGGCAAAATATTCTGCCGTAATAAAATTATCTTCTACTTTTCAACAGTTTTCAGTTTATTGGACGATAATTTAATTACATTAGTAAGCTGTGAACAGAAGTTCGTGATAATTATTACAAGGTATTATTATGCACTTCAGCGTGGAAGTTGTCCTCGCAAAATGACTCAGAATGTTAAAGTTTTATTACTATAATTTAGGTGCAATTTGACTTATAATTGGGAAGTCAATATAGTTGAAAAAGTCAACTTATCCAGGTAAAACACATAAACGTTTATTGTATTTTAACTCAGGAAAAACTGTTGCTTTACCATGCATAGGCCAAAAATGCAGGTGCTGGTCGAAACGAGTCATCGATGGTCCATATACTTACAACAAGATGTTTTACCACTAATTGGGTTAGATGGGTTGAAACATTTTATTCCAGTTTTTCGTAAATTAAAGGTCGGTGATGATTCACGCCTTTTCCGTTGTCCATCTGTGGCTTATGTTTGACAAAATTAAGTGGAAAGGGAAGCGGCGACCATTGGTTCACGCATTAAGTGAGAAAATTTATTCTGAATCTTGTCATTATTTATATACAGTGTGTGCCATAAGCCCATAAAATACTCGAAATTCAATTACACTATTTTTGGAAATTTTTACTCTTTAGAGAATTCCCTGTAATTGAATTCGGGTTGAATTAAACTAGTAATAGCAATCAAGTTTCTATCAAATATCGGTAAAGTATACCGATTATTTTTGCAAATGGGAAAAACATTACAAGGTAGCATAAATTCACTTTCATGACTAGGCTGTACTTTCGATAAAAAAACAGATATAAACAAGGATCTTTTGGTTGAGTTGAGGCATTTTTTTGTATATGTGTACATTAAATTAGTATGTCGACAGTAGTACGCTCTTCTATCGGATTATCACACTAACGCTTGTTGCAAATTTGATTTACCTTGTTAAATATTTCTAAGAAACAACAATCGAATTCAACATATCGAATCGCACGACACACTCGGTAATTTTAAAGCTTTTTAAAATAAAATAACAAGATTTACTGGATGAATACAGTGTGCAAATGTCGGAAATTTTATGTTTTCGAGCATTAGCTACCGATGGAAATCCGTCGACAAGGTTGATAAAAGATATACAGCCAAGAAATTTCTGAATTCTAAAAAAACATTATAATTTTTCAGTTAAATTTCGCATGAACTGTAAGCAAAGCAGTGTTTATTTTCAAATATAAAAAGCAGTATTTTACTGCATTTTTTTTAAGAATTGTTTCTTCATCTGCCAATCAAAGTTTTTTAAGAAATAACATATTTATGTTAATATAACACAGCTTCCACTTTGTAAACATTAAACAAAAGCAGATTACATACTTTCCCCACTTGGACAAAGCGGCCCATGGCCGGCAAAGAAAGTAACTTTAATTACGCATCGCACCACGACTCTTTAAAATAACCTAAATTGTAGTATACTATACTATAAAGTATCTTTTGTCCAAATAAATTTTTGACGTTATAAGTGCTCTTAAAATTGCGAAGTTACCTCAAGAAGATATCGCGGAGGAATAAATCCCTTGGTGTTTATTACAATTTTACTTTTCATAGCACGGCGGCATTTCAGAGCAAATAAACTGCTGAGGCTAATCGTGGCGCAAATGATATTTTGGCGTTCAAAATACATCCTCAGGGCAAGTAACGCCTTGCTTCTTCTTTATTATTTGTAATAATGTGTATTTCTAAGTGACTGTTACTAATTTAGCCATCGTTTCAAGTGGTGTAAGTAGCAATTCCTTTGCCGAAGTGGCCAATTTTGACGGTTGCTTGTACTCAGAGGTTTCAACCTGGCTTGAGGTTATTCTTAATCAAATAACACGATTTTATTCGAATTTCACCATCTACTTATCTACTGTGAAATTAAAACGAAATTAAGTTTCCCAAACAAAAAAGTTGTGTTAAATAAAATTTTGCGGTTCCACTCTCAACAAAGCAAAACTTTGCTAGGGGTCTAACTCAGCTTTAACTAAAAAATTTTTTTGATATTCAATCTAATCATCGAATCTCATCGTTTTGAATTCGAATATTAGAGTTTCCTACTTATTTTGATCGTTTTTGCTTCTATGAACGATTTAAATACGATTCGAATCACCGAACTGAATTGTCAAGCCCTAGAAATAATATTGATATAGTATAGGGTTAAAATGGCCAACATTTTTTTTATTTTTGCAAGATAATTCCGAACTAATATTTCCATCTGGTGACAAAAAATAAAATGACTTTTTCGAATTAATGTTATCGTTTTTCAAATCGGCTCCAAATACAATAAAACTAGTGATTTTTCGAAATATAATTAAACAGATGCGCGGTACATAACGGCAAGTTAAAATAGTCACTTTTGCCGATGGAAATATTATTTGTCGTTATTTTTGCATCCACTGAATGACAGGACGTGAAACTCTACACAAACTTACATCGCGATCTGAAAAACCAAAAGTAAGAAGCATAACTCTAATTTGACATACTTCCCGCCCTATGATTTAAGCCTTCCGATAGTCCTCAAAGGAGAGTGAACTACAAATGGACCGTGTTAATGCGCATTCCATCAATGGCCAAACCTATACCAAACAAAAATTGTCTCTGTTCCCAGTCGGAAAATTCTGCCAGAAAATAATTTGTTAAGTATGGGCGACTGATGGAGCACGCCGACAAGACGTGGTGCATCTGTGGCATATGCCTAACAAAACAAAGTTTTTGAGGGTTGAGATATGACATACTGACCCCCTTTTATAAAGCATAGCGAAATTTAATCGAACATTCATATAAATTCCCCGCGCAAAACAAGGATAAGGTTGACTTGAACTGTGTGGCAAGATTTTTAAACAGCCAACCATAATTACATTGATGTTGATGATTATAAGTTTCAACGAAAATTTCTTCAATTCATCATTGAATTACGAAAAAACTGTACATAGAAGACAAAGTAAGCGTTGAAAATTACATGCCAACTAATCGCTATTGTATCATTTCGATAGAGCGAGCACAGTCATTCATTCATTCATTCATTGGTTTTTAATAAATGTCGCACATCCTGATTTATTTGTGTGGATCGTGGGTGGTTGGATGAAAGTCTAGCACCCTGAAAGATTCAATAAAAACATAACATACGAAATATCTCGAACAGAAATATACGAAGCGTTTAACCGTTTTACAGGATAAATACTGAAATATACGTGCTATTTACTGAAGCGCTGTGTTGCAGGCAAAAGAAAAACGATAATACACGCTACTCGTTCGGAGATACTGCGGTCACACATGCATTGAAAACGCAAACCAGCGAGCACTCTTCTCTTAGTTTGCCCAGCAAACCGCTTGGGTGCTAACGAAAACGCAAGGTAAAAAATTAAACCAGCCATCTCAGTAAAACGAATAGCCAACGCAACAGCGTATTGCGGCGACAGGCAGACGGGTATTTACAAATTGCGAATAGATCGAGACAGCATGGCTAACCAAAAAAATAACATTTCGTGTTTCTAAGCGCGAGTCACTGATGGACCACGGCATCTGTGGTCCATGCTTGGATAAATAAAATTTCTGCTTGTGAAGCACTCGATGAGATTCGTTGTAGAATTCTGACAATTATCCTCTAACAAATAAAACGACCCCTTTTTTCATTCTCGGAACTTGCCAAATACTTATGGCTTATAAAATGGGTCTATAAAACGCAGCGGAAGTAAACTCCTTGTTTTTATTATGCAGATTTCGAAATTCAAACCAGCAATGAAAACAATTATTTAATGTGCGATGCTGGCTTTCGTCATCCAATTTGTTTCTATTTTGCCGAGCATGATACAGACGTGGATCGCTTCGCCAAGATGAGATTTATTAGTGATTCATACCCGACTGAATGTCAACGAAAAAGATCTATTGTAAAACAATTCTTTATTCGGAATGAGCTTTATTTTTCCGAAGTCAATTTTGATTGTTCACGAAAGTATAAATTCAACCCATTCATTGAATTTCTAAAAGCAAATTTCCGCAAATTATTTTCTCATAATGACTCGTAACTAATAATTTGTCCAAGGAAAAAAGTAGTGATGGTTCTTTTATATATACGCAAATCCATTCCGCGAAAGCAATTTGGAGTTCAATTAAATCTTACAACTCTCAAAATTACCCTTGTTACACTGCTGATACTTTCTAACAGAGTAATATTTAAATAGAATGAGTTATAAAGAGTAATAAATGTTGGATTCGTGCAAAATCGGAAAAAAAAATTTCATAATATTTTTATTAAGCGTGTACCACTGATGGGACGCGTCGATGAGACGTGGTCCATCTGCACTCTTAACCAAATGATTAACCATAATTGTAGACATTTTTAAAAATCTTTAAAAATAAGCTCAGTGTATTCTAATTCATCATAACTATTACAAAGAGAATATTCTGCAGGATTTTAAGTAAATTGAAATATCTTCCAATTTTTTCGATGTTCACATCACTAAGTTTCTGTATACGTGTATTGCCCAATTGTTAAAATGTTTATCTAGACTCGACGAATTTGAGTATTTATTTGAGTATTTTGTATTTGAGTATAAATATATTGCAATTTTGTATAATAAGTGGTAGAAATAAGTTCAAAGGGCAAATTGAAAATTCAAATCATAATGATGCGATTAATAAATCACCGATTTAATTTTTCAAAACATTTCCTCATGTGATAAAAACAAAGCATCAGCAACATCACAAAATATTTGAATATTATGCTTGTTCTACGTGTATTTTATTTGCCCCACTAATTCAATTCTGCTTAACTCAAGTACAAAATATTAATTTTTGAAGTCAAATATAATCAGACGTCTAGTACAAAAAACGTCGCAAATGAAGACGGAAAGAGAATTCACTTCAAATAATCATAGGATATATATCTACATCCAAGCACACTGTAATATTATTAAACATGAGCCACATATTTACCGCTCCTAGTCCACCATTACCTTATGAGGCACTTGTACGCCAAAAGAAAAACATCTCAATCAAGAATTTTGTTTTGTCGATTGCCTGGCCCTATTATGGACTGCATAATTCATCAGTCGCCCACGGACAATAGTATTTAATTTAAAAGAATTTTCCGACCTGGATTTCATTTTCACGACTCATTGACGTTAAAAAAAATGTCACTCACTATGGGTCACCCTTCCCAATTTTGCCATAAAAGACGAATATTTCAACGCAAAAGTTTTATGCTTAGATCTTAGTATGGTCTTCCAATAAATTGTCTTGGGATAAGTACTTTATCGACGGCATACGCTCGGTCGTCAATGTTTCGGCATATAGATATTAATAAAAATATAGTATATATTTTACTACTCTGTCTAATAATGTACCGCGACGGAATATTTATTGCTGAAATAATAAACTTGAATGAAAGATAATGCTTTGATTTGTCCTCGGGCTTAATGTAAATAAACATACGATTATTGATGTGACGAAAAATAGGAAGTGACTTTTGTACAGAACTAGTTAACAACTGCTGAATAAAAACTCAACCCTCAACTAACTTTTGTGGAAATATTTTGTTCGTATGGGTCACTGATGGATCGCGACGACGAGGCGCGATCCATCTGTGTCTCATACTTAACAAAATAAAATCATTAAATAAGATTTACATCCATATTAAAAATCTTGCCAAACTTATTTCGCAGAAAAAAAAATGGGTTGTGTAAGAATAAACAAATTTAAACCAATTGGATGTTATGAAACGTGTGGCGTTCAAGATCAAATACTCGCAAGAACAAAATATTAATAGCGTAACGTCTACGAAATTTACCTCAATGTTGTTGTTTTTTTACTGAAATCCACTCTGACCTAGGCCAGAACCTGGGCCTTATAAGAATCAACACTTAATAGAAAAGTGCTACTATAAGATGCAGTACCAGCAACTGCATTCTAAGCGGGAAACATCCCATACAGAACTAAGCCACAATGGTAAAGTGCAGTGAGTGGTATCTGACGATGATGAAACCGTCTACCATGTTTTTGTTTCCTTTCAGTCGCCTTCTACGACACGCAGGAAACACGTTGGGACTATTCTAAATCGGAGGATGGGATATACCAAGAAAAAGGATCACATGAATTTTTGTACCAAGCCCAGGAATTGAAAGCGTATTTTTGGTGCACAATCTGGCACGCGGGCACGCGATTAATGGCACGCGATTAATGAAAACCTGGTTTTCCGCTAATTTTGACCGCGAACAAGAATACGAATATGAGCCTTTTTCTTCAACATAGCATAGTGTCAGTCAGTTCAGGTAGTAACTTCACGAACTTGAAACAATGTTAACAACAGTTTAACGTATAATGGTTTACAAGCAATCACTGTTTGAATACAAACAGTAAAGCGTGAGCGATTTGTCGAATAAGGCAAATGCTCGTTCGTTGTCGAATATTTCATCAGCTGGGTACTGAGCAATATCTTTAATTGCACAATTTATTTATCAGACATTATTGGCGTATTTGATCTACCTTGCCGAAGCTGTGATCATACGAAAAATAATATATTTTAATTTAACCAAGTTATATTTAGTCACGTATAATAATTCTCAGGGATTACTCCGTAACAATATGCTCCTCTTTTTAGCTCGCTCAGATTTGTTTGTGCATTTCTAGGTGGTTCGTCGACAAGTTTTTAGCTATTTAAAATACCAATGACTATCTTGCATTCCGTTACAAAATTCCGTTTATAAAACTCGAGCATGTTTCCTGCGCGCATAAATATGCTTTTTTCTGTTAACCCCTAAGTATTTCCACCCGAGGAACAGTAATACAAACACCAGCAGTCAGAAAAATCAAGCAATTATATTTTTCAATATTTTTGCGTCTTACATAACATCACCAAGGATTAGTTTTAGAAAAACATCTGTGCGTGACAAGAATTTCAATGTTTTATCAGAAGTTTGAGTCAAGTTTACACCAAAAATTCTTCAACGCCCGTTGTCGACATGCACTTTGTCAAACAGACCGACCTTGATTGACATTCTTATAAACAAATTTTATCGATTGTTATGCACAAAGTATATCATCTCGTTTATGATCTTAAACACACATTGACTTTTCCTGTAGCGGAAGATGTTTTCCTTATTTAAACACCATTGTACATAGGTTGTATACACATATTCATATCTGGCTAAGATTTGACAAAAATTAAAATTCAAATAACTCAATCAGAAGTTCCATGTGTCGAGGCTTGGGCCACACATGGACCTCACCTCGGCGTCGTGATCCAACAATGACTCGCGCTTAACAAATCATATGTTCACGACATATTTTACGAGGACGTGACGTACCTAAAGATTCTTCTAGAACGTGGGATGAATGATATTTATCATTGATATTATCTTGTTATTTACAAATCATAGGTCGCCATTATCAAAAATGAAATTTTTTACGCGATAGTTTCTTGAAAGCAAACCAATTTTAATAATTTTATTTTTGACGAAAATAAAATAAGAAACCACAATAAATCAATCAACAACAAGCAAAAACTGCCGTGGGAAACCAATTCATTTCTTTGCATAAAAATATATTATAGGCCTATTATCTATGTATCTGAAAATGTTTGAATATAATTACTTTCAGTGTTGGCAAAAATTAAATGTCTTACGATTTTAGAAGCGAATCGAATATTCGAAGCGCATTTTCATGATAAACAAACAACAAAGACGCATATTCTGAAAATTGCAAAATTTATTAAAATTTCTTAACCTTTTCTGGAGAACATGTACATTTTTAATTTTGATGATTCCGCTGGGAAAATGGTATTGGAATAATTCATGGATTGCCTATCGTGAATCGAATAATCTTGGACAGGCCTGGTTACATTTGAAATGAGTTTATTATTAGTTTGAAGCAAAAAATATATTTCACTTTAAGTTTTACAATGTCATCATAGTACAAAGTCGTCCGTTTTTGAATATCTACAAACAAAAAATAATTCTAGAAAAACCCAATTGAACAAAAGAAAAACCTATCTGCAATTCACTTTATCGAACACGATTAAAAATTATCAACAGATTACTACATCTTGTCGGAATGATTCATTAGTACCCCATACTTGAACTAGCCTGTTCCTACAATTTGTTTGTTCCCATTTAGGCCACTTGGTATTTGTGGGTCGAGTAGATAGCACTAACACCAAATTCCAAAATACAATGAAACACAGATAGTAAACCACATCTATTATTTTTTTCTTTTTTTTAGATCGCTTTGCAAGGAGTGGAACATCGGATAACGCTAAGCCGGATGTCAGCTGCTTTTTGGTAGTTCAGTACAGCCGCTATTTGCTTTGGTGCCGAATTACAGATCGGGTTTATAGAACAGGTTCCTCTGCGGTTCAATAGTCCTGAATCAATTGGCTAATGCAAACAAAGTCGGTCGATTTTCTTCTGTTCTGTTAACAAGTCACATCGAAGATACCGTAGAGTGCCAAATGTATCATGTCCAGCGAAATTTGATACTCAAAACAGAGTGTTTTTTAAGAAATCGTCATATTCTATTTTGAGCGCTTACACCAAGGGTCATTGTTTGGTCCAGTTATGTTTCTTACTTACATTTTATGTTTCCTTCGCTGCAATGGTTCATTAATATCTTAATTCAATCAAATCTGCAAAGCACCAACATTGTTTAATGTTATATGCCACGAAGATTTGCAGCAATAGTTGTACTAATTGTTTAAAATCCCGCAAATGCTCTTTTTTGGAAAAGAATGTCACGTACAATTCTCAAATTTCTACAAAAATAGTGTCTCACACGTAAAATGATATTAACTATTAAGCCCATTTTAAAATAACTTGAAGGAACACCAAACCACGACCAATGGAACATGAACAAATTAGATCCAAGCTTACAAGATATTTTAATTTCGCAATTTTCGTGAAAATTTTCTCCATTCAAAAGAATGCGCACGACGAACCACCAAGGTTAAATACACTATTGAAAACGGAAGAATGTTTGACAAGTGTCGATTGATTTCTACCGTCTGTGAATGTAAGGTCGTGATGAAATTGTATTGAAACCTTTTGCACAGGCTATTATACTAATATTTAAATATTGTCATTGTGCCTGAATTCTTGAATGTTTCACAGTCTGGGTAATGAACAATGTAAAACTAAAAAAAATCAGTTGTTCGTTTGACAGATTTAGTTTGAGTATATCTTTATAATATATTGATTCTCAAACAACAAACCGATAACCTGGTTGTCAGAAAATTTGCTACAATAATAGAGAAAAAAGCGTCATATATGTTTCATATATTTATTATATTTCCTCTGGCCTTTTTTCGCATTAAACTTTTGCGTTCAACCAAATCAATTATATTCTAATCTCATTGAACTTGTTAACTGGGTTGTAATCCTTTTATATATAAATTCAAAACGAATATTTTTCAAATTTCGAATCGACTTATCTTAACAATTCTTATTGTACTAACAAATAGTAAGTGAAAAATCAACACAATTTAGCGTCATTTTGTAATGAATCTATAACATTTACTAGGATGAGACGACTTGATTTAGATTTAGTTTTGAGTTTTGATAAACACTTTTTGACGCTCTTTGGCGGCGCATGGTGAATATTTTCCCACATTTAATAACCAATAAATTTGTTGCGTCATGAGGGAGGCATTGGGCGCAAAATTCCTAACTGTATACGTATTTGTCATTCTGTGTCTACGTGTGTCGTTATGGGAGAGAAGAAATTATGTATAAACTTGGAATAAAATGCAAAAAATTTAACGTAACATTTCGGTATTATCTTCACTGTAATTTGTATCATTTCTATGTGCATATCATTTTACCAAGCATTTATTGTAAATGAATCGCGGCTAATAGCAATTCAAGCTTGGCCACGCTTACAAATTTTTGTGCAAATTTATAGCAAAATCTTACTAAAATATAAAGTTTGTCCTAACAGTAGAGATCCAAAGAAATTGTATGGTGAAGTAGCAACGAAGGGTGACGGAGAGGATGTTTGCTTTAACGCTTTAGAGAGTTACGGTTTTCTTAAATAGCTTTCCTGGGATGCCAATGACAATGACGTTAGTCATATCCGATTTTTCGATTCATTCGTTGTATTATACAAATATGAATATACACATTTTAGCGTGTGTTCAAATTTATTTTTCTTTCTGTAAAGTGTAATGAAAATTGTGAAAATGACGTCTTCTGTGTATTCGAAAGTTAAACTATTGAACTTCTGGCGTCAGTACTTGGCTTTGCGGCTACAAGATGCTAATATTTATAACACGTTTGAAGCCTGGAAGTCTACTATCATAATAAAGAAATTATATACAAAAAAGAAAGCAAGAAGAAATAGATGAAGTGAGTTGAGGAAAGCAAAAAATAAAAATTTTGCCTGTCTGTTATTTTTGCATAAATACAATTTGCCTAATCGAATCTGTGATTTTACCAAAATATAAGTCTGTACTACGTAATGCAATTTAAGAATACAATGCTGATAATTTTTCGTCAAAATTTAGATCCTTTTCAGCTAATTGTTGAACTTCCCATGCATACTTCTGCTTTTTAATGTTGTCGAAATAAGAAATGGAATCGCGTTTTCATTATTTAAGTAGTTTTTTCTTTAATCCTTTCCAGGTGGTCACGCGTTCTTCCGGAAACAACCAAGTTAAATTAGTTTGGTTTCAATTTAAATGCTGGGAGAAAAGATTACAACTTTAAAACGGTTTACAGTAACTTACAAAACAATACATTACAGTAAACAGCACTTGATGGATACAACACCACACAAAAAAATTATCAAGTATTGTATTTAAATTTTCTTTTTTTTACCTTCCAGTAGTAATTACAGACTTCACCTCTAAACTCAAAATTCGGATCATTCGGACACTCATTTTTGGTAAATTAGCATGGTTTTGGACAGAAAATTTTCCGAATTCTCGCGATTCATTTAAAATATTTCTTTCCCTTAAATGTTGAATCAAATCCAATGCGGGAAGAAATATTAAAGTTCTATTCAATATAGAAATAAGTGAAGTTTCCGAAAAAAAACGAGCATAATTTCAATAAATGGCACCATATGTCAATTCTAGATGAACATTTGTGCCTCTTGTCCATTAGCAAAAGGCGCAAACTTGTTTTTTCCTAAATTTAGTAATTTGATCATAATCTTTGACCCTGATTAGAGTTATCGGATCTTAAACTAGGAAAACATCCGTCTGAGAGCGGCTTATGTAAAATAATGATCAAAGTATCCTGTTGAAATATTTTAGTCCGTTATGTTTTCTCAAGTATGGGCAAACGATCATTTTAGAGCTGTTGAGACCCAATTCATCAATGATTCACGCAAGAGCTTTTTTGAAAATGTGAAAGTGATATGCTTGCATTATTCACTAAACGCTAACGTCCTTGTGCGATTTTTATATGAATTATACATGATTTTTTTCCTCAATTGATGCATAAAAAAGATGTCAGATACAATTACTCACGTGATTCGTTGATATCTTGCAATGAACTACCTATCCCTCCTCCTTGTTTCTTTACAATCCTGGATCCGTGAGTGAGAGAATTCATAAGGATACACGAATGAGATAATATCAAGCTAATATACAAAAATATCATGTTCTCATTCCACAGAAATATAAGTTTATTGTAAGCTTTCGTTAGAACATAGTCTAACTTCTTCAGACAAGATTAAAAGTGTTATATTTCTGTGGAATGAGAACATGATATTTTTACAATTACTTAGTTTTTTTATTTAAAAATATTTAAAAAAAAACTACAATCCTTTTTGTAATATTTGAGAAGAAGTTTTGTTTTTTGTATTATTGTAGCCATGTGCATTTCGCATTAAATAAAAAAAAAAATTCGAATTAATTGGCTATCTTACATACCGTAGTTGATTCTACAATTTATATTTTGTAGATTTATCTCGAATCTTTTTGCATTCGATTCGCTTTATGAAAGTGTCAGATATGTGAAAGATTATTTGTCTGATCAGAATTGAATCCAAATTATATATACCTGTATGTTTTATACGGTCATTCATTCGGTTTTCATCGCAGCGTTAAAATTCTTAACCGAAATATCTGGTTAAACATCAAGATTACGTTTCATTTCGATATTTATCTCAATTTGATGAACGTTCATTCTACTTTTCAAATTATAAGGATGCGCGACACTAGACTACTAACAATAGTTACAGCGATATCGAAATATCAATTATAGGAAAATGTAATATACATTATTCGAACAAGACATATATCATCATTAAAAAGAACAGACAAACACTTTTTGTATAACTGCAACAGTTATATTGTTAAGTATGATTTACAAATGGACCACCGCACTATATCGGTGCGGTTCATCAGTGACTCATACTTGACAAAAGATAATTAAACAAAAAACAACATTCTTTCTAAGGTCATGATCCTCTGTATTGTTATTAAGTCATATTTTGTCAAGCATGGGTCACGCTGTAAGATGTGATCCATTTGTGGCTCATGTTCAACATAGCAAAGCACGATGGAATGATGGAATAAATATAATGACTCTATATGCTTAATCCTACATCGTAGAAAACGTGCTCAAGTTTTCTGCGGTGTTTTTGATCAATGTGTGTGGTATGAATCTCTATCCAATCCATTATAATTAAAGAGTCAAGAGTTCAATATAACACCTTTCGTTTACCGTTATAATTTTCTCCTAACGTATTATTTTTTTCGGGAATTTTGGTATTTTCTGCTTTTTCAGCATTCCTCATTAAAACTGGGAGGATTTGTCACTTTTATTCAATTTAAATTGCTAATTAACACCGGAAATTCAATTATCTCGAATAATTTTTCGCAGCCACAAGTTTTGTTTTTGAAAACAACGACTATTTTTGAACAAAATATGGAAGTGGTGAGAGTTCATTGCGCATGAATATATATATAATATTCTCGCTACATTCTCAAAACAGTTTCCTCTCAGGAACTAAAACTAACTAATAACTAAATAAATGAAAAAAATCCATTGTTTCAATTCAAAAAATCCATATATGGAAAGACCGATATTGGCCACATTTTAAAACTTAGAAAACGCTATATTTGTTAATTTTGATTTTAGACTTTTTCAAACTCCTAGTTACACTTTTATTTTTCTTCTTTATTGTGGGGTGAATATGCGAGGTTAGAGTTTGTTTCTGTCTACGGCGCAATTGAATCATCTATATCACCTGGAATTCGGGATTCATCATTCTCTAACAATTATACTTGGCTGTGCATAATTAGATCATTTTCGCTGCTCGTTTTGTTTTGAAATTTAATGGAAATGTGTTGAAGTGTTGGTCTGGAAGGTCTAGACTAAACTCAGACAGTTTTTGCCCAGTCGTCTATGTCTACGCAGCCATATTAAATAACAACTCAAGGAGGACTTCCTTGTCAGAAAACATTTTGGTACAACGTATCGCCTAACATGGTTCAAGGATGAACTGCGCCTCCAGGACGCGCTCTATCAGTAACCATTGCCTGGTAATATATATATATACTTGCGATCTTTTTTAGCAGTGCTACACGCGTCTATCGACCGAATTATGCGTGGCTATGCTTATGGCGCCAACTTGTTGGTTAGGAGTATATAAATATATATATATGTATTGGTCGGCAGTATTTTCCTTTTGCAACAAGAAAAACGTGTTCTGTTAAGTATGATCCGCTCATGGATTGTGCCTCCGAGATGTAGCCCATATACGCCTCATTGTTGACAAATAACATTCCTAATTGGCTCTCAGTATTATTTGAGTTTACAGAGAAAATATTTAAGGATTTAAGGACGTCAACAGGATAGAGCGTTAAATCTTTTTCGCGGTAAAATATTCGTTTGTACTCAACACAATCAGGATTGGGAAATTCCATTAAAAGTTTTAAAAATAGAACCATTTATTTCTTATAACTACCAACTTTGAGAAAAATTAGAATAGTCCCTGTGAATACCCGAAAAATGGGTAAAAATACAATCATATAATACAATATAATCACTTGTGAAAACCAGCGACAAAAGTTGAAAATAAAATATGCATTGTGTATAACAGCATTTTATGAGAAAAACTGAGCCTAGAAATATCGGAAAAATAGTTAAAATTCAATCAATCATTGTATAACTGCATTTCTCGTGAATACCAGTTCTCGTGAATATCCGGAAAACAGTTAAAACTAAAACCATGTAGTAATTACATAACAATATTTCAAGTGAATGCCAGTCCTTCTGATACCAGAAAAATGGGTAAAAAACAATTACATATTGTCCAACTGCATTCCTTGCGAATACCAGAAAAAGACTAGTTACCGGTAAAAATATGCAATTTTAACTGCGTTTCATTCATTCAATTCAATTCCTCCAAATAGAATAAAATTTGGATATCCTGTTGCCGAACATTGTTTCGATTATAGAAAATTGTCGAATTACCTTCTGTAACATGAAAATTAGCACCAAAATGCACTTAAATATTAAAGTGGCTCAAATTCCATCCGAAATCCATAGTAAACTTATAGTGAAGTAAAAATTCTAAAAAAAAACAATTGATATCTATTAAATTTGTTTCTATGCTTTTGCAAGTAACCAGAATTGCTTCTAACAATATAACATTAAAGTTATTAAGCTTACAATAGGTAAAAGCAATAATAAGTTTTAAGCAATATTCAAATTACTTACGGAGAAAATCATGAAGCCTCCTCCCATATAATCGCATGTGTTCTTTTGAAGTAGTTTGACAATGCAAGTAAATATTAGATTGTGGTGACCTAGCCTATAGTGTTATTTGAAAATGTGTAATCCAAAGTGTTTTTCTGTCGGAAATGAAAATGTTAACAATGTTTATTCTAGGCCGTTTGTGGCTATCCTGTCAACAAATTACAAAACCTCTCCTCTGTTAAAGAAACTATGTTTTGTCAAGCATGTGCCACATATATATCGTGCCTTTCCGGCACGATCCATCCGTGCCCATGCTCGACAAAAAGTCTTTTTTAAGATTTCCGTCCCTGTTCGGTCAACGATCTTTCGATCAAATTTGTAATATCTTTTATATTTTCCTATATTTCTGTTGGTAAATATCATCTGTGATATATGGTCAATATTTACGTATTCAATCCTAATGAACATATTAGGCTACGTAATTCGTGATGAATTTGCGTAAACAAAAACTAAAACGTGCTTGAATACTTGGCGCTGGTACGCGTCAGCTATTTCTCTCTTGTATATATCACACCGATTTCCATAATTTATTTAATGGATTTTAAGGGGATTGTATCTCTGAGCCCCCCACCCCAAATCAAAATGCATCACAATTTATACCTCATGGTATACAGCCTCGTAAAAATGTAGAATTGGGTTGCCTAGGATGTCAAGAAGCACTTCCAAAGAAGTGATGTGCCCCCCATGTTTAGCAGTGAAAAATCAAACATAAAGAAGGCTTGAATTTGATTCTGGCAAACATGTGCCACTGACGTCAGTGACATAAGCTTGACAATAAATGATTGAAAATATTTCAAACGAGCACGGTACATCACTTACAAATCCAAACATGAAGCAATGTCGGATTAGTATTTAGACAACAAAAAAGCACCAAATATTTCTTTCAATCAGTTATAATGCATGATGGATAAACCGGAACGCGTCAATACGTACGCACTGGTATTAGACGGATTGCCTTCCGGACGCAATTCCTACGCAGTTACGAAACACTCGCTCAATTTGACTGATTTCAATCACGAGAAAAAAGTTTTGCGATGAATATAATTTATTTTTTCAATTTTAATTTGCATTCTTTTGTGAGTTTTAAACTCAAATTGCGTTTGTTTGGAAAATATCGGAAAAATACTATTCTTCCTTCTTCCTCGAATTGAGGGTGACATAAACTTATTGCCCATTTTTTCAAGAAAAATCATTTCTAGTGATATTCATCTAAATAAAAATCGAAATGTATATTATGTTATTGTCATCAAATCGTCAACTAATCATCAAATCTGAGCTTAATCCTTTATAACTCTAGTTTGGTAAAACATGTTAGACGATAACTTTTTTCTGTTGAATGTTTCGTCAGTTTGAAAATTACGATGATTCGACCACCCATCATCAACCAGCTGCGAGAAAAACAAGTTCTCAGTCACGCCTGATTAAATATCACAACTTTTGCTGGTTTAAAGTTCAACTAAACAACAAAAATCACACAAATGTACTTTTTATGCCACAAGTGTGACCCGCATATAAAATTCTCCTGCTGCTTTTTTGTATTGCACAAATTTCCTCAACTATCTCTATCTAAAAATCAAGCTTTGCCAAGTATGGGTCACTGGTGACTCATTTGGTGCACCTGTTTATTGCGCTTGGCAAGGACAATTTTTTAACGATAGGATTGAAGATTATTAATAATTTTTTATCTCACTTTTGTGAGGAACTAGAAAAACAGAAGATATCGTAACCATCTTGGCCATTTGTGAAGTATGCTTACCAAAATAAACTTCTGGTTTTGTTATGTCTACGTCATCACAATTATAAAACTTTGTCAAACATGTATGTGTCACTGAAGAATCGCGCCGTCGAGACGCGGTTTATTTGCGGCACATGCTTGAAAAAACGTAATTCCAATTTGTCAATTATGAAAGTAGTATAATTATTTGTTTCGTTAATAATAAATATTAAACTCATTTTACATTTGACCGTATACCACAACCCTTTCGATCAATTTGTACTATTATTTTTTTCAAAAAAATACATTTAAAAAAAATCTTTACCACATTTTTAAGATTGCTTTAACAATAACCATGAAACATTTTTTGCAAAAGAAACTTCAGCTTTAGGAATCAGTTAGCGTGATCTATTAGATCCGATATATCATGATTATTAGTAAAACATGACGTTAATGCCATTGTGTTCGGATTATATTCAAGACCTCGCAGTATGGACAGATTTTCAAGCCAGGATAATATTGTTTATATGGTAAATACATAAATATAATGATTAAAACTACTAAAATTTGAGTGTAATTTAGAATTATCATTTGAACAACACGTTTGGGATGATGATAAGAGGCGTCACTCCGGCGCTTAACTGCAATATCAAATATAATCTTGAACAAAATGCACTTAAATCGCCGTCCTTTGAAAGTAATTTCACCCGGTAATATTGAAAAAAAGACAGTGAAATCGATTTCACTGGCCAATATTTAGCATAGTTCTCGTCAAAAGGCTGCTGAAGAATTTCAGAAATCTAAAATTACTGCAAATGAATGATGAATTTTCTTGCGCTTTTCTCAAAGTGTACTTAATTCAACCAAAAAGAACAGAAAAAGAGGTACTCTAAAAATATTTTCGATTTTATTCGTGTATAACATTAAACTATAATCCAATCAGACTAGATTAATCAACTATTTCAGTCAATAATTTGGTTTTAATTGATATTATATTAAAAAAATTAATTTAGATAAGTTTGACACCTGGAAAATATATAACAATATAAAAATAAAAGATTACTGGATTAAGTAAATGTTTCATATGTTTTTAACTTTTACCAGTGATAGTATACGTTTTATTCTGAATTTGTAAAAATTCGGACTGTTTGAAAAACATGCTACGTTAATTTTGAGCGGTTATATAAATACTTGTTTAGGTTCACGAGAGTTTGACATCGAGTAAAATATAGTGTAAAACACTTTATTTAATGCCTTAGAAAATCATAATTTTATTGAGTGTGTAGTGGATTTTGTAATACACTTGCGATCCAGTTCAATCTGCAATAAAAAAAAACGTCGTCAGAATACGTTTATTTCAAGATGACAATACACTTACAAACAAACACTCCAAAAACGTGGCTTACACGTGACACGAACATCACAAAACAAAATTTCAGATTTGGTTAGCATCTTACATTCCTTTACGGTTTGGCAACCGGAATCAGTTTTGGCTTTTGTATCGAATTTTTCTGTTTGTTTGTTTTGTGCGTTATCAGCTGCTTGCAACATACTTTTTCGAAGAGGTTATTAATTGTTCACTGGTCTGGTATAGAACCTCTGGCCTTCAAACGAAGTAGCATGGACCACTAAAACACATATGTTCTTACCATCGGGAAGATTTGAACTTTCGGCATCAATAGAGTAAAATCAATTTCTCATTAGAAATCAGAACAAGGGCCACACAGGGAGATATGTTACCCTCAAACACCTGGTAGTTTGATAATAATACAACAATCGTGGAATGATAATTCACCAAATGAAAGATTTCGTTGTTAAGTGAATGTTTTTGTTGTTTTAATGATGACGTATTCTTTTTTTTATATATTTTTACCCCTTTAGTCGATTTTTGGAAAATTTTATGTGAATTCTCCAGCAAAATATCACCGATCAACTCGTTGATCTCGTCAATCAGAATCCTATTTTTACTCGCGATGATTTCGTGCTCGAAATTATAAACACCTACGTTTCCCTTACAGCAAGGTACGCCGCGAATATCTGAAATGTGTACATAATAACTTTATGTACTAATGAATCGGTCGGTATTAGTATTACCCGGTAGAGACGGGCTTCAATTTGGCATTGGAGTAGTACTATCGGCTTTGGCAAAAACAATGTATATATAACATAAATTCTCGATGGGTTAACATAGACTACGATTGGGTAAGATTCGCGTGCCTTAGCTATACTGAGTAAAAGATAAGAATCATGCTATGATTTATGAAAAATTACGTTAACAAGTAAAATATATATAGATATATTTTCCAATCGAAGTTATCGGGAAATTCCATTGAAATCTAATAGGATAATATCCCAATACACCAATTTCAACCAACTCTATTTATATTGATAGAGAATAAAAAAAATTCATACAGGTTTGACGTGGCTCCAAGCTAATTTTCAGTTTGCTATTGATATTAATATTGATTTCAAATTATATCAAAATATTAATCCTTATTCGTCATGCTGAATCACGGTTTCGGATATCGGCTTGCATTTTATTGTCTAATTTTTCAAAGTGCAATCAATCAATGCGTGGAGTGTTGTGCAACGATCTGCCTATCCTCTGTTCCACTCCTCCTGTGAAAATGGATCCGTGTACGACCAAGGAAGTAAGGATACTTGAATAAGATGAGGCCGATAGTTAAACAACAAAAGATCAATATTATTCCACATATTACAAGATTTATTTACCGAGCTTTCGCTGGATCATGGTCTAGCTAGATTATCATCTAGCGAAAGCTTGGTAAATGATCTTGTAACATGTGGAATAAGATTCTGATTTTTCGTTGTTTAATCAATCGGCCCAATAAAAGAAAAATTGAATTGAACAAACTTTCGTGTCAAGTATGGACCAATACGCCGTTAATGCCATCAAACTGTGGTCAAAGTTAAACCCTCGACAAATTTAAATAGATCACTATGCGATATATAAATTGTTATTTCGTAATACACTT
Organism: Styela plicata; assembly: GCA_963675895.2. NCBI lineage: Eukaryota > Metazoa > Chordata > Ascidiacea > Stolidobranchia > Styelidae > Styela > Styela plicata. The sequence goes on from OZ023146.1 coordinate 2,220,687, forward strand.
TTGAATATGGATTTATAAATCAAACGCGCAGCATTCAGATTTGATTCATCTATGGTATCTACCTATGGTACCTACTTGACAACACATATTTCAGTTATATCTAATATCAGATATTATGCGGCATCGCAAAATGATCGTAAATTTTACAACAGGGCATGACCGGGGTTAGCGCTTTAGCGACCACGTTTTTTCAAATGGTAGTAGTTCGTATATATGTATAACTTCATCTTAAAGCAAATATAATACTTAGATTTTATGAGACTTGTTCGTGCCATTCGTTTTTACGATCACACAGGTTCTCACGGAAGGCCGAACGAAAACTTTGATATCTATCTGGGGTTCCTCATTTCTCGATTAATTCATGAACATAGCAAGTGTCACTTGTCACTCTCTTCTGCAGAGAATTCGTGAGAAATCACGAAAGCGCTTCATAAAACTAAAGCATATAGATGAACGGCCTGCAACTGCATCGATAGCAGTGAACATGCCTAAAAAAATGATATGCTATAGTGCGTTACAATGAATTTCTTGAACTACCAAAGCTGCGTTTCTTTGGTAGGTGGTTTTTCCATCACAAAGGGTATCACCTCTCACTGCACTCCATTATAGTGGTTCCGTATAGTATGTACCCAAATAAAAATGAAATAAATAGTCCACCTAGAAAATACCCACTAATGATTCTGCCAACAGTGTCTATACGGCCTTGCTGTATTTGTGTACTGGCAAAACAAATTTTAGTGATTGAAGCTTAAATATACATAAAATACATTCCTTCGAAATCGTTCACAAGTATACATTTAATTTCGTGATTTTTTTTATCCCCACACGGGATCTCTTGACAAAGATGATGAGTAATTGCTTTCAACTTATATTCTTAGAACAATGATTTTGTTTTTGTTGAGTATAGACCAGTAACAATTTCACCTGTTAAGGTTTGCCTAGTTGGAAGGCATACTGATACCCTTTTTTTCAAAAATTACCAAATCAAAACATTTGGCAAGATTTTTCTCGCCGCAAAGAAAACCAAAACAATTGAACATTGAATTAAGAAATGAACGATTGGGGTGTGTGCGGGAGTTGGTGCATGCAAATTGACGTAAAACTACAAGAAAGATGTTTTGTATTTAAACAGAAACTTACTTCGGTCCATTGCTCTTTACTTTGAGAAATAACTATAAAGTAGAGATCTTTCTCTCTCGCTCGGATCGAATACCACTCACTACGTTTTTATGGCGGATCAGTGCCCGTGGTGATTCCTAATTAGAATATAGCTAACAATAATCATTCATTAATTTCATATTGTACCCAAAATGGTAAGTGGGCGAGGCGACAAGGCGCGGTTCACTAATCACTCGTGCTTAAGAAAATAAAATTACGTGTTTGTTTACTTAGAATTATCTCACTTTTGTCTGTACAGAAGTATTAAAGATCATAAAGACATTAAGCGATGAATAAATTCCGGACGCAAGCCTTTTATGTAGACTTTCGTAGTTTTGCTCTGTTGTTCGCAAGTCTACTTTCAAGTTTCAATTTTTGTGGCTTAAATACTAAATTTTTTTGCCAATCTAAAAATGAAGCATGCAACGGATAAAGTGGACGGTGCAAAAGACCAGCCCATCAATATTTTCCTACTATATTCCTGTTACATGACAAACGAGTCGAAATTCGATTACAAAAAGATTTTGTCGTATTGGTGAAAATACAATGTAACATTCTTCAACTACTTCTTTAAAAGTATTACAAAATTGAAAGAAACAGACCACTGTGCCATTTTCATTCATTCTCTATATTTTTTATCATAATTCACTCTAAGCAAGGCCGGAAGCAGCTCCCAGTGGGAACCAACCAACGGTCATTCAATAGCAAAGAGCTACTATACGATGTAATACGAGCAAATGCACTCTAAACGGAAAACATCCAAAATGTAACTGAACCTGCATGGTAAAGTGCAGTGAGTGGTATCTGTCCTGGGCGATGATAAAGCCATCTCACTTTGAGTTTGAGTCGCTTCTTACGCCACGCAAGAAATACGTTAGGACTATCCTAAATACCGAACCTACAGGTCTACATCAAACATCAGAAAAGGAAAATAAAGGCATTCATATCGGTTTATATTTTATATTGTTCTGTATTACTGTCTAAAACATGCTCTTAAGTTTGGCTTAGTTTTTAAGTAAATGGCAATATTTATAAAGATAAAAGATCCCTGAAAAAACTCTGCACCTGGATAAAATGTTTACAAAGAAAATCTTTCTTTATTTGAACAATCAAACTCTCATAAATGTCATATATTGAAGATAATCCTTTTCGCAAATTACCTCCATACGTCAATCATCAAATGCTAATAACCTGAATGATTTGTTTTAACACTCATCACTCAATATTGCAGTGAGTAGAAATTTTACTTTTTACCTCAAATCACGTATGATTTACGTAAAATAGTAAGAAATTTCCTTTTGTCAATTATTGCCCACATATGGATCGCGCCTCAGCAGCGCGAACCATACGTGATCCATATTTGACAAACTATGAAATAATCGAGACTTGTTCTTCACATAATTGTAACAGGCACCAGAATTACTGTTTTTGAAGAGCCGCAGTTTACTTGTCAAAGCTTATTTCAGTAGAAATATTTTTTTAAAACATCTTTTTTAACAAGTGTGGGTTATTGATGGATTGCGCCACTGAGCCGTGGTCCATCAGTGGCTCATGATTGAGATAAATGTCCATTTTTATCGTAGGTATCTTAGAAACATTGCGCCAAGCCATTGTATTCAGCCGTGTCTGCTTCTGTGGGAAGCATTATTATTGCCTCCATGCTAACAAACAGAATCGATTGATTTGGCAAAATCCAAATTTCACGATGCTTACTCAACTTCACCAAATGGCATTGCGATGTAAAGAAATTCTTGTAATTTATTCATTGGCCATTATAATTTCCTCATCAAAACTTTCAGGGTGTGAGACAATAATTCAAATTGCAAAAACCCGAATACAAAATAATGCCGGCACAATGGATTTACCGGAACCAAATTTCACGTTTCTTGCCAGCTTATCAAATGATATTGCGATGTATAGAAATTCTTGTAACTTATTAATAGTCTATTATATGGTCTCCAAATCAAAATTTTAAATGTGTGACAATAATTCCAATTGTAAAGCCAGAATGTTAAATATTGCATACACAATAAACCACCTCATATCACTGATTGATTTTAATTTGACTCTCTCGTGCGAATATCGTCATATTGTGTGACAAGTGATAAACTATATACTTGACATTTTAAGTCAATGGAAAATATTATTTCGCGAAGTATGAGCCACAGATGGACCACGCCTGAGCGAGGCGTGATTCATCAGTGGTTCATACTTAACAAAATTCGTTTGTGAAACAGTATTCAGATTGTGACCACTCTCCCAAATCGTAACTTAATCGGAAAGTAAATACCCAGGTGCTGGTCTTTTCCATCAATGCCTCAACGCAGATTGCCGACTATAGCTTTTAAGGCTACCGGAGTTAAGTAACGTCACGAATTTTACTGTGATATTTAGATAGCTTTGTATGCAGACAAAAGTTTTTATTTGATGAAAAATAGAAAATAATTTGGCGAGTTATCCGAAATCGTAAATTTCACTCGAAAGCGAAATATTTACAAACACAAATGATAATAGATTTACTACCCAACTTTGCACAGTAATTCAATTTAGCAAGTTTCACATATCGGACATGCAAAAGTGTTTTTATTGGTCAAGTATGTCCCGTATCTGAAGCACATCAACATAATGCGTTCTACAGTGTATCATATATAGCAGAAGTAAACGTTCTATTGCAATCACTTAGATATGCACCAAATTTTACACCCACAAAAGTACAATTGAAAAATTTAATTATCCCAAATTGTATTTGCTAAAAACTTGGGCTGATATATCAAACATAGAATTGCAAAACAAACATCAGCTGAAAAGTAATGTTGTGCGACAATCGGTCAATAAAAAATAGGACATTTTGAGATTGTTGGGAAATATTCTATATATCGGAATAGGTTTTGCAAAATTGAAATTTCTGCGCGAACACTAACAAATTATTACTTTGATATAAACATTTGCTTACTGCCAAAGGTATATTATATACATATGTATCTTTGCAAAGATAATATTTCGCCAAATTGATTCAATCTTTTATCGTTCACAATTTAGTCTGATTTTCCTGACACCGTGGGGAGGATTTGAGGCAAGATTCAAAAATTCTATACCTACAACACAAACTGAAATTACATTTTGTCAAGCATGGATCCCAGATGGACCTTGCTTATGCGGTAAAGTCTATCAGTGACCCGTAACTTAACGTGCTTAGTGCAAATATTCCTTGCCACGGGAATGAAGAGATATTGAACGCATTGATTGCAGACTTCATTCAGTTCGATTCATTTTTTTCTTCATTTTGACCTCACGCGCAGATGAGATATCTGAAAATGGGAGAAAATGATCCCAAGATTTTGCAGACGTTCAAATTGATATTGAAGACCAATTCCAGTCAAGTTTGTTTATGTTTCTCTGGCTAGTTGAACAAGAAAACTCGCAGCCTAATTGAAGCCATAATTCTTCCTGAGTAAGAATTCCGACCTCATTCATCATAGTGATATAAACAATAAAATATGGTTAAATCCTTAAAACAAATTTTGACTTTGGCGAGTATGGACCATAGAGGAATCGGGCTTCTATAGCGTTGTTCATTGATAAACTTTGAACAACTTGATGCAAGAAGATGTGTTTTTTTTCAATTCCAGTCGAAGGCAACTTCTTTTTTCAAAATTTCTCTCCTATTAGTCATTGTAAAGATTTGCTGCATTGAATCAATGATAAATTGCGCCGCTGAAAACCTGCACATATGAAGTTTATTCTCAAAGATTAATTTCAGATTGAGTAGATCTTAACACTTTCTTTGATATGTAAAAATCACAATGCCGAAAAACGAACTCAATGATTTTCCCTTATTTTAATCAATTTATCAATGTATGAATAAAATCCACAAATACGTCAACAGAAGGTAAAAAAGGCAATCGATCAGTGACCCATACTGCGCAGAACATGTTTGTACTAAAAATGGTTAACTGAATAATATTGCTTGGGTAATTTATACCCACTCATTTATGCGGATTAACCTGGACAAGGACCAGTACCAAAAGCACTTTTAGACGAACAGGGTTAGCGTAGTTGGATATGGTCTTATCGGTTCCGTCGAGCCTACTCAGATTATCACACCCTGGATTGAGTGGTGCACATGAATTACCAAGCAAAACTCGCATAGACGCGAATCAAAGCATTTCGACCCGCGGGGACAACTTGATATAGTCCGTTACCCCCACCAATCAATGGGAATTATTCCATTCAACCAAAATCTTGGGCACTCTCTATCATTTTCTCATACTCAACAAAACCTGTTATGTCCAATAATGCCTGACTATGAGCGAACGGTAATTTGCTCTCAACAAGAAATATTCTATCTAACCAAAATCGACAATGCGGTCTATCAGTTGCCCATACTTGGACAAAATGATTAAAATATTCCACTTCATATTACGTCATACCAAACCACTTGAAACGATGGCATTGAGATAAAGTAGACATCAGCCGGTATCAAAACCCAGTGAAGTAGAGACGATGTCTAATGCAGTTCACCACATCATTGTTAAACCAATATTTAGTTTTGGATAATTTACGTTGATACTTGAACTGCGTCGCATTGAGAATGTTGCTCTAACGCTAATGACATAACAGTCAGGTGCATTGTTGAAACGATGACAATGAAAGTTCAAAAGAGAATTAAATGATACATCAGATTTTTTGCTAAACATGAGCCACAGATGGTTCGCGCCTCGGCGGCGCGATCCATCAGTGACTCATGCTTAACAAAACATGTTTTAAAAAACTTTCTTGGCTGGGTATATTATATATCCCATTGCAAAATGCAATAAGTGATGAATGGCAATTGAGGTTGGGCTTGGTTCAACTAAACATGATATACGCAAATACGCGGAGAATGTATCAGAGGACACAACCTCCGATAGTACTAATAAAGAAGGGATTCGAAACAAATATCACTATACACTTTAGATATGACCACCCGAATCAGAAATTTGAATCCGATAATCAAGAGCCATTGATGGATCGAAAAAAACAAAATAATAAAATTTCACGCACCTTCGGCGCACTATTTGACACCGTCGGTCGACCAAGAGACAATGTGCGGTCTATTAGTTCCATACTTAATTCCTTGAAGAAAATGTTTCAATTTTTACTACGTCACCTATAAGAGTACTCAAATCAACAAATTAAAAATTACATATTGTCTTAATCTTAAGTTTTTTGGTGATGAGAAATTGTGTTAACTTCTTAGAAACTATTCAACGCCAAGCCGAAATGTCGTACAACCTTAGCCTGACTAACTATGATGCATCGAAATGGGTACTTGAACTTTGACCTTCATGACGATGGAGAATCGTTGTGTGTGTTTTGAGGTCAATTCTAACATCGATAAAATACTGATTTCGTTGACATAGAGGTCAAAAACAGTAGGATATACGGCTCATTGAAAACAATTGTAAGGTGAAGAAGCAATTCAAATCGGAGATATTTTTCGAAACATGGTTTGTTAAGCGTGAGTCACTGATGGATCGCGCCGCCTGGGCGCGGTCTATCTGTGACTTAGGTTTGACAAAACAAGATTTTGGTTCTGATTAATCTGGAATGGTAAAAATATTGAAACCAGGAATGCATGAAATGAGTTTCTCTCACAGGTGCGCACCATTTTTGTGTTTGTTTAGAGTATTTCTAGTAAGCCCAAATATGCATCAAATCATTTGAAAATGTTAATGAGAATAATTTCAAGTAAAACAATATTTTTAGTCCCATTTAAGATACTAGTGATCACAACCTAGTTTTTTTCCCAAGTAAAACGAATTTACCACAAAAGGTAAGGTGAGTACCAGGTAAGTATTAGTAGGTAACCCAATCCTCCTTTCTAAACTAGATAGTACCTTGATTAAGGTAAACCATTTAATCTGCATTAATGAGAGTTTCAATAAATTTGAAAGTGAAAAATCCTTATAAAGTATATTTTACAGTTTCTTTTATCATGAAAATATGTTTAACGTGGTTTTTCTTATTAGATACCTGGTTAAAATTATGTAAATTTACCAATTTTCCTACTAAATTCCCTAAATAAAAATTTAAATGGACGACTCGGTAAAAAGTTAAACTAGGCAAATCAGATATTTTACAAACAAGGTAAAAGTATCCTTAAAATAAACTTAGTAAACTCGGTATTTTTATTTTTATTGCCAACAGTTCTTAGCCTTGTCGTGATGGCGTTTACTCAGATCAATTTCCTCAATTTTCATAATTCAAATCAACATGTGCTATAGAATTTAGAAACTTGTGTCCTGTCTACATCTGCCACCAATAGCAAAACCTTTTAAGATAATTTTAAGGAGAAATTGTTAAATCATAAATAGATTTAAGAAACCACTTTCAAAACGATCAGTGAACCAAGAATAATGCATATATAACAGATTGTCGAATTATATAATTTCTGTCGAACATGAATAAAAATTATCTCAAATGAATCTATGATATTCAAAAGTAAAGGAATTGTTCATTTTTCTGTGAAAATTCATTTACATTTTGTCAAGCATGGTCCACAGATGGACCGCGCCTCTGCGGCGCGATCCATCTGTGACCCTTGCATAACAAAATATGTTGAGTGTTTCCCTAATCTAACTTTCACTTTGAAAATTAAAGAGTTTATTTATAAATAAATTTTGTCTAGTTGTAAAAACAATTTCACCAAAGTTTATTCATCTGGGCGTGATCATGAGACAGATAATCGTGATCGATATATATTGTTGGAACAGAAAAAGCAGAATGATTTTTTTTTTCAATTTTTTCGGGAAAAATTGTGATATTTTGTAATTTAAGATCACGCGTTTGAACCTATCACCTTTCTCCCTATTATTTAAGATCCGCCTGCAGAACATATAATAAATATGGGAATTCATAAGATATTTTGTTGAGCATGGGTCGCTAATGGATCGCGTCGATCAAACGATGTCCATCTGTGGCTCAGGCTTGACAAAATAATAAACTTCTGATTTGGAGTCGGCTCTTTTAGGAGCTTTTTCCTGGTTTCGTTGGAGAAATAGGAGTGAATTTCAAACTCGGGTTCAAATCCCGAAAAGTCCGGCTTTATTACACTCCCACCACTCAAACCGGGCTATGGTAACTAGATAGGCTAGGCTGAGCCGGAATTACTATATCTTTTCAACTGCATTGGCGCTGTAAGCCTGTTAGTGGCCGCTGGCATCGAACATTGTTCAAGATGAGCAACCCAGAATGAGTAGCTGGCTGAAAAATCTCCGGTGCGAGAAAAATGAAACAGGACTGAAATAGAAAATTGTTTTAATGTTTTTTTCAATTGTTTTGAGTTTTTCAAAATTTCAGTTTTCCGATGCTTAATTGAATAGTACGTATTTCACACAAATTGTAAAACTGCACCAAGTTTTGTCGTGGGAGATAAAATTTAATACTACATAGGATAATTTTGATGAAACACATCCGTTGATATACCATTTACTGCAATCATGTGATTTTGTGTTCGTTACATTCGTAAGCCATGATATTTAGTATAATATTTCACCATAATAATAATTCATAGAATCTGTTTTGCATCGACTTTGATGTTAAAATGTGCTGAATCACCAAAATATTAATTTTCTCCAAACAAAAATTTTCGGATATCGCGAAATGAATAGATTTTTTTTTTTTTTGACAAAAAGAATTATCAACTTAAAACGGAGGTGGGCAGAGTTCATTCTGCACAGAAACACAAAAACATACTTATATGATAACAAGAATATTTAACTATACTCAAATATCATATTCGTTATGATTAACTGTTTTTTATTGAAGGCGATAACCCATATATGGAAACCCGTGTCAACTTTCAAAAATATCTTAAAATCACTACATATTTTCCAGTCAATACTGAAATCAAACACACAAAATAACAAATTCATTGTAAATCGAGTTGTATGTATTCAACAATTTAAGCATATCAAATCAAAGCAATGTATAGCGATATGACCAATCTATTAATTTTGATATAAATAAAGGGCGAAAACTATAAAATTCTACGTATTTCAATACTTTTTTATTCGCAAAAGCCTAATCACGCGGGGGTTGTGTTTCAGTCACAGCGTTCTGTAAACAGTGGCTTATCTCGATTCATTCATCTCAAAATATTTCCGTGTAGGTTCAAGCATTTTGTCAAGCATGAGCCACAGATACAACGCGCCGCCGAGGCGCGTTCCATCTGTTGCCCATGCATGACAAAAGTGTTTTTTTTTTAATGTGGAAAGTACTTAGGTTTACAATGTGGTAAACTTATGATCATATCTGGCAAGTGCTCTCACCACGGTGACTCACGCGGAATGGAGTTAAGACTCATTTTCGACGGCAACGATCTTCTAAAGCCAGAACCAGATTATCTGTTGCGTTGACGCACATGGTATTGAGAATTATGACAGCATTATGGTTTTAGTCGAAAAACCGATACTACTCACCGTTTTATCTACTGTTTAATATTGAGGAAAATTTTTGAGTAACTAACCGCATTTTTGGTTGTTTTTTTTTTGTAAAAATTGAAACCGATACGGGATATGGTTCGATATTAAATATTCCGAGGGTGGAAATATTTTAATCCGTTTGTTTTTTCAAAATATTTGTTTCTCTTTCTCAAAACGGTTTGTTATAATTTTATATTTATGAAATTACTATATTTCATGAGATCATTCATCAGTGATTAATGTATATATGAAAAATTTTGATGATGGAATAAAATTTGCTTCGAATATTTCATTCGAATTCTGCTGAAAAATGGATATTTGGTTCAGATTTTCTTTTTAGCCATTTCTTGAAGTGGATCGCCCTGACCAAGGACCTGTACCAGAAACCACTTATAAACGGACTAGTTGTATGATCTTTCCTGTTCGGCTGATACTAACCATGTTATTACATCCCTGGGTTGAGTGATGAGCATGGATTAACGAGCCGGACTCGAACCCGAGATGTTCAACCCGCGATGCCGAAATGTTATCCACCAGGCCACCGCGCCCACAATTCAACAACAGCAACCACAATTAATTTGATTTTTAAACGATTCAAAATACTTGTATTAAACATTCGGACCGATAAATGAAACTTTGGTTTCGTATACACAGGATAGATACTCGATTCAGGGGATTTGAATAGTCATTTGATTTGATTCGTGTAGTTCGACACCGATTTTGAATTGGATTTTTTCATTTTTCTGCGATTGTGCATTTCCATAAAAAAATTTACCTAATAGAAACATCCCAGATAATAGTGTAGTACCAATCTCCAATTTTAACAGCAATTTTTTATTTGATATACAGGTAGCATTTTGCGTAAAGTTAATTTGTCAACGTAAATTATATCACACCAATAACGCTTGAAGCGTCAAAACAAACCCTGTATTGAATCACTTGTTCGTTAATCAACGTCAAAGCCTCGAATGGAAAGTATAATTTAAAAATATATAAAGATTTATTTTCAATACTTATTTTGCACTTCGACGATTTATAGTTTTTTTTTTTTAATTTCAGGTAATGCATTTCTCAAAACATTAGAAATTACCGTAAGCTTTAATGTGATAATTTAAAGATGGCACACACGATAAGTTTGAAGGATATCTTCACACAAATAATATTTTGTGTTCATCTTTTTTATTCAAATGCACGCACGTAAGTATGACCGTAAATAAAACCTGAAATAAATCGGACTGTGGTCACTTTTAGCGCTAGTGGAGTCTACAAAATATAGTACCCGTACTGTGCAGTTCACGAAACTTCCCAAACAGAACGTGATCGCCATGATAGAATGTATAGGGAATGCCATCTGCCATGAGCGACGGCAAAAACCTTTACAACCTCTTTGTGTGTCTTCACTGTAACATAAGTACAGTAAATTCGCTGGTCAGTTGCAGTAATTACCAAAGTTCAAAAAGGCAATTCTGGTGAGATTTATGCCAATTATTGGCCGTTGATGGACCGCACCGGGCCTTCCATCAACATCCTATATTTCGCTAAAAAAAACAATATTTGAATTTTTCAATACCGCCAAAAAAAATTACTGTCAAAGACCAGTGATTTTGTTGAATTTTTTGTTTCAGTGTTAGTCTTCTCTTACGTCATACATGGAAACATAAAACGCGTTAGGGCTATTACATGGCCTGCAAGCACGCATTGAGAAATTATATCATTCCCAACAAATTCCATGCATCATTCAACTATGTATTTGCGACATTCCCAACCTCCGTTCAAATACATGTCAGAAATATTATTTCATTAAGCAGCATGGATCACAGCTGTTGAATAATAGTATGCAGTCAAGGCAAGTGTTGCCTTGTCTCACTTTTCATTTCTTTAGATGGGACCCTCACAAAATCCAGTTAATTCAGTTAATCATTCAGTTAAAAGTTTTTCCGTAGAGAAAATGTACTTATTTCTGAAGAAACCTTCAGAGTGATTTTTGTTTTCCAAAATCTCTATTTTTGGTCCTTAAATTTTGAATGGAGCACAATACATTGGTTTTCACTTAATCTTTTTTATACCTCTAAATTGTTTTCAGACAATATAAACTCATATTGAAGATAATCCGCGATTCTTGAGGTCTGTCGCGACTGCGGTATATGTTGTGGTATACCGTTGTTTAAAATTATTTTGAATAATTCTATCTACTGCAGCCTGATTTCTATCAGTATATGCATGAACCTTGTTACACCAGAAAGAATTAATATTTTTTCCATATAAAGTAACTTAAATCGGATTATAATGCAGAAAATTGTGAAAATAACTAACATTCGATAGTAAAAGTAGTTTTTGTGACTGGCATTTAAACCATGTACTGAAGGAGCGGTTGATGGGTCGTGCCGCACAGGCGCGATTTATCAGCAGCTCACACACATGCATGTTCTATGCTAAAAATGCTTTGTAAATTTTCAAGTTTTGGTTCTAATATCTCAAATTTTATAAACTACTACAGGTTTCGAACGTCATTGCTTACGTCACAATATACAAAAATAATCTTTTATTAGCCCGAAGCCGTGACCTTCTTTTATGTACAAATGTGGAAAATTCTTTACCAAATTTGTCTTTGCTAACTACGTCCGGCAAAGTCAGTTTGTTTGTATATGTTTATATAAATTTTCGCTTTTGCTTTAAGTACCTTAGGTGTTTTCTTGGAAATTGGTATTTTTTAAAACATATAAATTTCATGCAAATATTACTGGAATAGATTAGAAACGTTGCAATTTTGATACTTTAAAATTGTTTTATAATATTTAAAATGTCCGCGAGGGAATTTATGTATATACTGAGCATAGTACGGAAAAAGAAATAGAAAAGGTGTATTTTAAAATGTGTATATTTTCAGTTCATTTTTTTGTTTTGTTATAAAATATTAGGAACGTAGTGAATATATATCTTATCTTTTACTAATAGTACAAAAATAAATGCTGTACGTGCACTTAGTAAAATTGTACTCCTAATAAAATCAATGAATTTCGAGTGTAATATTGCAATCGAAGATATTGTTTCATATTATAATAATTTTTTTGAAAAATATTTTACAACGAAAAACATGCACGTTTCCATAAATATATAGTTAAATAACTATACTTAATAGACTGTCGTTAAAAAACACATTGGTTTTGCAACCCCCAATCTGATCTTTCTCGTTCAAACATGATTTCCTAGTAATGTGCAGCGCGATTCATCAGTGGCCCGTGCTTGACAAAATAAGATTTCTGATTGAGCCGATTGTACATATTATAGAATTGTGTGGTTCTAATATTATAGATCAGACTTCATGTTGGTAGCATGAAACATATCTGGACATAATACTCGCTGCAATAGTTGAAGGTGACTTTTCCTTATTTGGTCATTTTGTTCTCAAAATTTGAGGGGAATAAAATATTGGTTATGTAGTAAGGATCAACTCAAATGAGTAAGAATGAAAACTGAGTTTAACATGATGTTGAATCACGCATGATGACGTACTTAAAATTTGTGATGTCATTCTGGGCGGCGTCTTTCTTCTTGTTGCTTTTGGTGGGGTTACCCCACTTTCGACTTAATCACGAAAGAATATTGGAAATGGAAATTCCCGATCTGACGGATTATGTAAATCAGAATATAAACAATTATCACCAGTTTACGGTCGAATTAGAAATATGGCAGGTTCAGTCAGAACTAATTAGAACATTCTATAAATATGGACTAATTAGGCAAAATTTAAAAACTTTTCTCATGTTACGCATTTCACGTTACCAATTAAGGAAAAAATAAGTGAAAGTAGGTAAAAATATTGATTTTACACATCAGGAAAATACCCATACAGTATGATTTTACGGGATCGTTGGCCCGTACGTCCAACGGAGCATGAACATGTGCTTTTTTAGGTTGTGCAAAAAATGAATCCATATGTGAATGCATGTGATTTTTATTTTATTCTTTGTAACAAGCGGAAAAAGTTCGCCCCAGTATGTATTGTTAGGTTTAAATCACTGATGAATGGACCCATCTGTGGTTTATGCTCAACAAAAATGATTTTTTTTCGGGTATACTATAATAATGGGTAATAACGAATACGTCACTGTTTTATATGAATCTAAGAGGACTAGCTGAAAAATCGCGCTTGCCACAATACCACTAAACCCTATAGTCTACGCCACAGGCTCATCACCTCACACAACCACAACGTAACAAAAATGCAACAAAATCACTGGTCTTTGACAGAAATTTTACTTAGTTCTAAATTAAAAATTCTAGATTGACTCTTTTGGACAAATATGGGCTGTTGATGGAACGCACCGCGAAGGTGCGGTCCATAATTGGCGTAAATCTCATCAACATGTCGTTATTTTAACTTTGTAAATATGCAATTACCGCAAATGGCCAGTAAATGTACTGTATTTTTGTTACAGTGCACACATGCCATATTTTTCATTTCCCTGTGTAAAAAAAGATGATATAATTACCGATTATTAATGTTTGTATCAGTCATTCCCAAAAACGTACTATTTTATCCTATTTTTGTGGAATTTCAAAGCAAAACCAATCAACCCAATATTTTGTTTGGCCAAAAAATCGGTTGAAACGTCATACCGCTAATGACCGTATGCACGTGCCAGGGGTTATAGGTAGTATGTTAAATATATAACTTGATGTAATAACCGAAATTGTTTTTCCGATCGTTAATATCGTAACGTTACAGTAACGTTTTGTTACCCCATAGTCTAGAACAAACGCTTTCGTCCGGGGATAAGCCCATTATAGGATTTTCTTCTTCAAATGCTATCTAGTCGGATAATTTCTCAAAACCCAAAAGATTAAACGCGGCTGACTGAACGCGCGTTCATTCAGTTTTACATGAAATCTGATTCCCCTTATCTGCATAACTGTATGTAGATTAGACAACTCGGATGGTTGTTTGACCTAAAAATGCGCAGAAAAACAAATTAAAAATCAGAAAAAAGTTTTATCAACGCTTGGAGCCATTTAGGTTCTTCGAATGAAAAAATACATCAAATATTTTGGAATTTAGCAGTACACCAATATGCGAATTGAACGGAAAACGAATAAATATGCTTAGATTTATACATCAAACAAAGAATGTCAATTAATCGGGTGGGGCGTGGCCTGACCGACCACTCTATTGCAAAAATAATGAGGTCGTATATGCAATTGCTCACAGGCATAAAAGCAAACAACTTCTTTCAACTGTAGATACACATTCTTCAGTCATACCTGCGTAGCAAACGCAGCAAATACCACGTAGCATATGGACGCTGTTTACGTCATAGTAAACCACGGTCACGCAAAATTATTTACGACAACAAGTAAATATATTTAATATTCATAAATAATAACAAGTTCATCTCTCATATCGAACATGTTGACGAACGTATTAGAATATGTTATCAACTGCTATAAAAATAATTAAATATATGATATCTTGGTGGAAAACGGTGACAAATCGTCTTTATGTTATCTTTTAATGCTTTTTCGAAAAATATTTAGACATATTTTGTGGTTTCAGAATGTTTTTCAAGTATAGTTGACATCTGCAACGAACTACAGCTGTTATAATATAGAAAATATCTGAATACCCATCAGTGTGAATCATTATATTTGTCGCATGTTACCGGTCACTACCATCTTAATTACCGGCGTTTTACTACAAAGTGTTTACCAAGTAAATATTTCTTCGAATGTGAGATGCCATTTCAGTGGAAAAATAGAAACAAGAGAACAAAGCTGAATCAATCTCTGAGTATTTTGTCGTCAGAAAATATGTATTTGTGTCTAAGATTATATCGGGTCAAAAGTCCAAGTTTTTTTAAAAATTAATGCTTAATTAGAATTTATCGCTCCTTGCTCTACTCAATTTTGTGAACGTAAAAATACTTACAATATAATAATATAAATTTCATTTGGTAAACTGCAATGATCTTGATTTTTTCTTCTGGGTCCGTGAACGAATCAATATGGTACAGCGTTGTGAGTGGCGTCTGCCCTGGGTGATGATGCATCATGTACTACTTCGTTGTTTTGTCGACGAGCAAGTAAATACGCTAGGGCAATTTCAAAACCGTTCCCAAAAGTTCAAATTTTTATATAACAACAAATAAAAGCTATGTCTTCACCATATAAAAATTCCTTTCAAAAATCCATAGGAGTCACAAAATATCAAAAGCCAATCGCTAACATGCCGATAACAATTAAAAAGTTATGCAAATTATGTTGAACACAAAACAGGACATGTCGCACAGTTTGTTTACTGTATATCATTGCCCACCATTTTTGACACGTTTTTGATCACGATTCCGCTACGGATGTTACGCAATTTGTCGACAAATACTATTTAACGTTAATGTCTATTTATAACTAAGAAATGCTGACTGAGCAGATTTTCATTACTATTTTACGGTATACTTTTATAAAATAAAAAAGATAGCATTTTTGTTGAATGGTGTCGTCAAACAGACCCATACAGACAGTTGTTTTATTCGGATGGATTTTTATTAAAATTTACCCCAAAAGGTCCGGAAAGGCGCCCAAGGAGCTAGCTCCCACTCATATCACTAAGAGGTAACAACTGCGCTTTAGACGAACACCCCAAATAGGAGTAAACCACTACTTTGAGTATGGAGAGTGGTATCTGCTCCGTGTGATGGTAAACCATCTATCATGTATTTCTTGTGGGAAACTATACGTAAAATTAATGTTTTTTTGTCCTTAGATTTATTATTTTTTTCGTTTATTTGGTTGCTATGCCAAACCCAAAGGCAACATTTTTATAATATAGATGAAATATAAAAGATCTTTTGTTTTTTCTCGAAAAAGTTTTTGTGGAAAACAGACGTGCCGTAAACTGTATATAATCAGTTTATTTCGGTGTGTTTACGATCTTTTGTGTTTTGAATATATAATACCTTCTATTGTTGTCAAACATTTAAATAGCAAAAAGTTGCAATGTATAGTTTATAAAAGAAAACGTGTGTCAAGATGTATTTTTATTCAATTTTAAGTATATGCTGTGACAAAAGCACAGTAAAGTTACCATCATTTTGCAGTAATTTTAATTGTCCAATATTCGAAATCGCCTTGTATTTGAGATTTATGCCAAATATGGGTTATTGATGGACCGCACCTCGTCGGTGCGATCCATCAACAGCCCATATTTGGCCCAAAAGTCGACTTAATATATTTTTTTCAATATCTTTAAATAAAATTACGATAAATGAATGCCGCATTTAGTTACATTGTAGTTGGAATAAATAAAGATGTTAAGGTCATAAAATTGTAACGGTATTGGAGACACTCAGGTGTACGAGAGTTTTTTTCTTTTCAAAAATGACTTTTATGTAACAGTCCCAGTGATATCATACATTCATTCCGCAGTCAATACACTGTTTTGATTTTCGTGTAAAATAAATTAAACGGCATAACGGAAATACAAAAATGTATTTATTATTTTAAGATTGTATTATTCATCTTAAGTCTATTCATTTTTCAAAAAATCCAGTGATAAAAAATCCTATATAATATGTTATTAAGCCTTATCAGATCACGAAAGGGCATCTAAAATCATCAATTTTATCTAATCTCGATTTTATCATTTCGTCAGATAAATCATCAAACTTAATCTTTATTGTTGACCCCATGTATGTTCGAGAACTTAAATCGAGTATGAAGTATACCAGATCGAGTATGAATCACGTTTTAGCAACCATAAACCGATGAAGAAAACATTCTTGAAGCGTACACCAAGAACTCCTACGTGTTTTGATAAGTAAAAGTCACTGCCGCTTAGGCACGTTCCATCTGTGGCTCTTGCTCAAAAAATAAAATTCTTAATTGGTACAGTGGTAAACGGAAAGTTTTCAATATGATTACTGCTAAATCGCGGTGATGTATTTATGATTTTAGAACAATAGCGTATCTATCGACTTATCCTTTATCTGTTTTCTGTGCAAACAATAATTTCTTAGGACAATAAAGCTTAATTATTTTTGATTGATAGTCTGGAGCAATTTTGATAAATATACATACAGAAATTTACACGCAAGTCAATAATAGTTCCGTCAGGTTTTTACACTGATATTCATGATTACTTGAGCGTTTGAGTATTCCAGTTTTAAATTTCCAGTCAGTTTTTCTCATTTTTGTCAAACTATATTTTGTAGTATGTAGACGTATGAATAACTGATGAATCGCTCACTTGACAAAATGCAATTTATGATTGTTTCATTTCTATGTTATAAATAAATTTGTAATAGTTGTTTTACAATCGCCCACGCGTCTCATCGACGCTTGCCATCAGTAACTCAAACTTAACAAAAGATGTTTTACAATATTTTCGTGTGTAAACCGGCCTTGCTGCTTACAGCGAATTTCATTAAAAAAGTCAAACTTCGTTGTTTTTCGCGAACAACATAAACAGATAACCAAATTCTTTCAAGTTTAGTCATTCGCCAAATAGATCCTTATTTTGCGATGATACACTGATTCGAACCATTACACCAACCCCTTAATTTTCTGAGACACCTATTGTCTGCATAAGGGCCAGACGACGTTCGGCGCCTTTGTGATTCAATGGACAGAGGTCATTAGCACTCAAATTGGTCATGCTATCTTGTATCAAGTTACCGATATCGATTATCGTCATATTTGTGCAGATAATACTTCCTGCCATAATTTTTGTTTGTTTATTTGTTTGTTTGCATATTTTTTGCTCTGAAGAATAATTCGATCACCGTTTCTCCGTAAATAAATCGTGATGCAAAGTCGGAACAATGGAATTTTTATTAAGCCAACAACATTTTAGGGAAACTTGACAATAATATATGGAAAATACTGAAACAAATTTTATGCTCCGTTGGGTTTGGATTTCGATTCTGTGTTTCCATCTAATAGGATAAGTGGAGGGTCATAGATTCAATACAAATCAGTCATGATTTGTCATAGTGTTATTAAGCTGTATTCTAGGCTTTCTTCTCTCATAGGATAAAAAGGAAATCCTATCGCCAGATTTGATGTAAGTTTATTTTTGAAATTTTCCTTCATTTCATGTCGTTTTACATTTTTTTTTGTGGAGTGAAATAAAATAAATATGATTCTAAGGTATAAACGCCGAATTTGAACTACATAGTGTAGATAATACCTTATTTTTGTTGCACATTAGTTCGATTCTCTTTTATGGCAAATCTTAGAAAAAAATGAAAAGCATAAAAAATTAAACAGAAAATATCGAAATTAAAAAAAGTGAACACTTCTACCCGCGAGGTCTTAGTCAATGAAAATGTTATGGTAAACAAACAAACCCAATTAGAAATCTTCTCCAAAAGTTAAAACCTCGTTTCCTTATCTCATATAATCTTGTTCAATGATATTTTCTGTTCTGCCTAGTGCTGGCAAACAACATCAAGTACAAGGACGCGTTTGTTAAAAAAATACCCATTAGTTAGTTTCAGACGCGAGCCAAGTTCCCAATCCCATCAATAGGATATATATCACCACCAAAACATAATATAATTATGTTACAAGGCGATTACAACGACTTTAAATTTACTATTATCGTGAAACCGTAGAAAAATCATCCAAAAAATTATCATACATGTGCCGGATAAAAATTACGCCTGTAAGGCGTGGTTTTTATCCGGCACATGTATGATAAAGTTATCTTATTTGGTATAAATATTTACAACACGCTTAAAGTCGATGGAGAAATTCTTATTATTTTTGTTTTTGTTTTGTGTAAATGTAAAATTGTCAAACGACACAATCAACTATTATCAGTGTTAAAATTACGCGTTTCTTCTCAAAATTGCCGGCTTGCACCTGGTTTATTGGCACGTTTGCTTCCATATTATCGCTGCCAAGTTAAATTGGACTAATTTCGGGACAAAAAAGTCGTGAATGACGGGTTTATAAATAAAAAGTCACAAAATTTCAAACAAAAGAAAGGATGACATATTCGTTCTATCTTCTGCTATAACAATAGACATTCTGTCTGCTTTTATTTTACTGAGCGAAAAAGGGGAACAAAAGTGATGTAATGTGTCAATTTTCATAAGATTTACGTTATATTTTGATGATTTATCAACAAAAATAATCCGTCGAATCATCCATCATTTGACATAAAAAAATTCATCTCGCGAAACGTAATTTTGAACTTGTGTCTTTCGAGTCGTTGCGGTCACTTAATATAATGTGTTTGTGTTTTATTTTTTCTATGTTTTGTCAGTAATTTATACTTAAAAATGTATATTTAAATTAAAATACTTGACATTAAAAACAAAACAAAACCACTCATTTTGAACCTCTTTCAAAAAGATTCCTCCCACGTATCAAAATTTTCATTAAAAAGATGATAAAATTATTTATATATGGGGATTCAAAATTATAAGACAAAAATGTCGAATAAGCTAGTGAAACATCATATTTCCATCTGCTTACTGCTTCCAGATCAGGGAAAAATATATTGCAATAAAAACAAAAAACAGTTAGTGCCTTAAATACACGAACTTAATGTATATTGCTCGTTAAAATAGAGCAGAATTCGATTAAGTTACTGCAATTTCCTCCCCCCAAAATCCATACTTTTTATCACAAATATCAAATTCGCACGTCTGTTAACAAAAACATTGAAAATAATAATTCCCGGCACATTTCCGTTAAATAGCAACAAAATGGATATGACGTCGACTTGTAAAAACATTTTTGCTCTATGATGTCAGTTACACCCTTCGATAAAACCCCGTATCCCCTTCTCCCTTGTGGCTTATCTCACAAATGTCAGTGCGATGTTGTTTACCTTAATCAAAAAAATTATTTTGTCAAGCATGAGCCACCGATAGACCGCGCCTCGTTGGCGCGATCTATCAGTGCCCATACGTAACAAAATATATCCAGTACTGAAATCTATCCCTGTGATCCGACATGAAGCATATTCAATAAGTTCATCTGTAACATACTGTGATCATAGACAAGATAAGGTATTATTCGATACGTGCTGCCTTCGTTTTTACGCGAATTTTCTCGAAGGTTCATTGCGGATTTCTAAGGCGTTCATTGCGACCATTACCGTAAAAGTTGGTTTTCGAGTGAAAGATCATAACATGGATCTCATTGCGTCATATCGAGTTGACCTTTGCGGTTAATAAATTTATTTTAAGTTTGCTCACGAAGATAGAAAAAGTTCAAGATTAAAAGTTCAAACATATAGGTTTGATTCGGAAGAGTCAGGTCCTCATTCCCGTATGACTCTACAACCATTATGAGCAGATCTTCGTAAATTTGTAGCAATTTTAAAAATATTTCAAGAAATTTAATTCTCAAATCCGAATTTTTATATTATCAAGTATGAGCCACTAATGGACTGTACTTAACAAGGCGTATTCTCTCATTGATTAGATATAATATGTGAATTTTCGTATCAAGCTCTCCGTTTCCTTGAAATATACCTCTTTGTCCGAATGGATGCCTGGATGAATGTACTCACCTATATCAAATGATCAAGTGGATAGATTTGATCTTCAACGACACTTATATCGCCAGTCACAGTTTACCTTCACTGATATATACACAACCTTCCGTTGCGAACGAAAAACCAAAACAACAACGGGGGATTTCCCTATTCTGAAACGCCTGACTGAGTAACATATGACGTCTAGATTCATTCATTCACTGGTGTTAACTGTTTCAAATTTTCTCATTGTGGGTGATTCCATTACGTTTACTTTCACAACTCCCCCCCAACAACTAAACATAAATTTCAAATGTGATAAAATAAACTTGATTTGACGCGAAAATTATCTGTTTTTGAAGCCATGCCTATACGAAATATATTCCGACGACCGGTGTATAAAACTTTCCAGAAAAGATCTGTTTTTTTCGTACGCAAGTAAGTAACATTCCAAATCCCATTTTAATCTATATGATGATCTAACTTCCATTCAACTAACGTTTAGTGGCGTCAAGGGTTTAGAATGTCGTACGAAAGTACGCAAAAGATTTTTTGACGTAAATAAACAAACTCTTTATAATAACCACCAAGTTCTTATTCCTAGATGTTATTACTAATTTGTTGACTCTTGTCGTGACAAGAATATTATTCCTGGATGAGAATTATTGTGAATTACGTTTCGATCAGCGACCCATCATAGTTTAGTTAGGCATAGGTCACTTATTGATCGCGTCATTGAGGCGCGGGACATCTGCGGCTCATGCTCGATAAAACAAATTTTCTGATTTTGCGTAAGTCATGGGAGACAAATTGTTTGTTTCTGTTTACAGCAAAGTTCCTATCGACGATACATACCATATCTTGACGTCTTAACGAAACCATAAAAACTTTTATTTATGTCACAAATATGCGAACTATCGTGAATAAGCATTATTGCTCGAGGCCGTTTTACACATAGAAATATTCGAATGCAAGAGACCCTTGTTTACTTTTATTACTTTTAAATCTTTGTTTTTTCGTTTTTATTCGTGCAATCCTCCTGTGAAATCATCAGGTAGTCAAATAGCTAAATAAACTATCAAAACAGTAACTGCACCGTAATAGAAATACATTTCGTGAGCGCGAAGGCCTAGTGGTTAAAAATGTTGACATCGCAGGTTGAAGATGTCCAGTTCGAGTTCCGGCGAGTCCGACTCGTTAATTCATGCCCACCAGTCAACCCAGGGTGTAATAACTTGGGTAAGAAGATCATATCTTTTCACCAATTCTAACCTTACTCGTTTATGATTGGCCACTGGTACATGACCTTGAACAGGGTGAAGCACTCCAAGACGTGGCTATAAAAAAGTGGAGGTGATAAAGACATCTCGGCAAAAACAGTGCTGGTGCTTGATCCAGTTTTTATTTTTATTCTTATATTTGCAATGATTCTGTGATTACAGTACACCATTCCACTCCAAGAAGTGGCTGTAAAAATAATACATATCATAAATATTTGGTTATTCACGAATAATATATTATCACCATAAGTCTTTTGCACGCAATGTAGGGTTAAAGATTTTCCGCACATCTACCTTTTGTTAAGTATGGATCACTGATGGATCGCGCCACTGAGGCGCGGTTCATCTGTGTCTCGTGCTTGACAAAATAAAATTTTGGATCGAGTAGAATATGTAACATATAAATCACGGAATTGTATTTCAACCTACCAAAAGCTGTTGTGCGTTCCATCTGTGACTCAGATCGGAAAAACTAAATTTTCCATACTTGGATCATCTTAAAAATGTGCGAAATTTCTACAACAACAGTTGTTTTTCTTCACACGCATATTACTTATTATTTTGTTTCTTCTCTGCGAATTCTTCTATTACGTTAGCGACATATTTTTTTCAAGCTGCGGTAAAAACTCACGTTCGTACATCACCCGTACCGGTTTATCGTTTGTTTGTCGCAACAACGAAAGATAAGTGTCATAAAGAGTAATTTCAAGTTTATAGAGGATAATCAAATAACAGCCATCTGGAAGAGCGTTCTTAGTAACGCGTGGTCACATGCCCATCGCTCCTGGTTGCTCAAACCATCAACCATATTCTGGTGGGAGAAAGATAATCCAAGTATGTTTCGTTGGGGATTGATCACTGATGGATCGTGTCGAAGAGGCGCTGTCCATTTGTGGCTCATGCCTGATGAAAATAAAATTTCCGATTGGGATATATCACTTAGAACTTTGAATTGAATATTCGGATTAGTTAACTACATTAGAGAAATAGCGAAACACAAAGCTGGGTGAATATATAATAAAACAGGTGTCATCTCAAAACATTTATGGGAATACGAGGCCTAATTTTGAACATTGTTTTGATATACTTGAGAGAATTTTTTTTATTAAAATTTGCACGAAGCAAGGTTGGAAAACTTTTTCAAAAAGAGTAAGAAGGCAAAGAGCTATATGTGTAAAAACTCTATTACTCGTGATGACCAAAACTGAAGAAGATAGCGATTAACCAGATGTTTAAACGATTCACATTAGTTTTTACAGTGAAACAATGTGAAAGAAGAGAGTTCCTGTCAACCACTGTCTTCAGTAAATTTAACATTCCTGACTTCATGAACTTTCAATCGCGAATTAAATGTATGTTGAGGCATCCACCATACCTAGGGGTGGGCAATTCAATTCGGTAATTCGAATCGATCCGAAGCACAAATTGTTCGAGTTAATCATAAATCTTTTATAGGAGCAAAAACTTGCTGAATTAATGGGGATTTTTTTTCTCAACGACAAAATGCAATTGATTTTTGTCTAATTTGGCCAAAATCTATTCTATTTTGTTGTTAAAAAAATGAAAATTTTCGCTTTTTCAAGTCTGTTCATACTAATATTAGTAATTTTGATCAAAAGTTTGATTTTTGGTTATTGTAATTCAATCTGGGCAAGACCGGAAGCAGTTCCCAAAGGAAACCAACCAACAGCCACTCAATAGCAAAGAGCTACTAAAAGATGTGGTATCAGCAACTGTACTCTGAACGGAAAACGTTCCAAACGGAACTGAATCGTCATGGTAAAGTGCAGTGAGTTGTATCTACCCTGGGCGATGGTAAACCATCTACAACTTCTTTGCTTCCTTTCAGTCGCCTCTTACGACACGTTAAGGCTATTCATTACGTTAAGACTATTCTAAAGACGTACCTACGGGAAAGAAAATTTTCTTGGTGGAGACAAATTGTAATAGTGGAAAAGAGATATTTGTTATTTATATAAAATAAGTGATTCTTTCCGATTCGAAAAAATTATCCGAAACCAATTCGAATTCCAAATTATTCGGTTTTTCAGAAATTTTATTTTGTCAAGCATGAGTCACTGTTGAACCGCGCTTAATCGTCGCGATCTATCAGTGAATCATGCTTAACAACACGCGCCGTCGTAAAACTATTTTATAGGGTAAGTAATTTGTTAGCTATAGTCATTATTCCCGTCTGTGATTCATACTTGACCAAACATGGACTCAACAACAAAAAATTTTGCACCTAAAAGTGCAGGTCCATACTTGATTCTTGTATCCAGAATACATTTCAGCGACAACTTTCTCGCGTGACAATCAGCTGTGGAACACGTCAACACGCCAGACGAATATAAACCTCAAATAAAATTGTGTTTACTAATGACTTATCATAAAAGCCATCCTACTATATTTGTAGATCATTCATCTCGCTTTCTCGACGTTTAATCGCATGTGGGTCTCATCGTGGAAGGTCAATTACAATAGTTCACTATTTGCCACACGTCACATCTCGTGCAGATTCGATTGAAAATTTTTATTATAGTGATATTACACAAAATTATGAAGACAAAAATATGTTTTAACAACATTTCGTTATTGATATAATTTGCATTGAGCGATAGACCACCTACACTGAACACTTGCACTTCTATTATTTCAGCCTTTGTCTGTCATAGCTCTCCTTGAGTTATTTTTAGTATTGTTCCAAGTCAGAAACAAAATTTGGAAGCGTGTTATGTCAAGTATGGGTTCACTGATGGATGGTGCCACTGAGGCGCGGTCCATCTGTGTCACATGCTTGTCAAAATTTCATCTGCGATATTTCCCATCTCATACATATATAGCTGGTAATTCGATTCGGCTCCTCGAATCACTGTAAATATTGTAAAATATTCGAAGTTTGTTTATAGGTGAACGCTGAGGACCCAGAGAGAATCAATCAATCGCATGCGCGGATAACAAGCGGAAGGATGTGAGGGATGCACTATACCGTAGTTTTTATAATAATTATTGTTGGCAACCTTTTTTTTTACCTTTAAAATGCTTCAAAAGCGGCCGCCTGCACATCAAATTTTTAAACTACACCAAAAATTTTTGAATTGCGTCCAAATTCGTTCGGATTTTGAATTCCAACTACGGAAATAGTCTGCTGGAGGCAAATTTAGGTTATTAATAATAATAATAACATTTTTGACACTGATATCAGATCAATAATCCCATAAAACACTTGAAAAAAAACACAATATAATGATTTGCGCTCTTGTAGACCCCAAAAATAGTAAATGAGATAGAGGCGTAGATGATTATATTGAGACATTTGTATGAAAACAATTTTGGGAGTTTCATATGTAACCCAACATGTTTTATTTGTTGAAGAGGCCGTTTGTAGTTATTTATCATCAAATCAGAGAATAGCTCAAGAAAAAAGCTCTTTTTCGAAAATGTTGTATTTATTAAGAGTTATTAATGGATCGAGCTACTTTGTAAAAAATGAAGGAAAATCGCCTCTTTTTGGCAGCAATTTCCACTTTTCTGCAGTGACCGTAAAAATGTAATATCGACTTTCAATCAATAATACACAATTGATGAAACGCACTGACGAGGTGCGGTGCATTAACAGCCTATAATTGGCATAAATGTTATCAACAAAGCGTTTTCAAATTTTGGAAACATGAAATTACTGAAAAAGAACTGTAAATTTACTACATTTTTCTCACTGAGCGCGATCCATTAGTAGGTCATGCTTAAAAAAATAAAATGTTCTGATTTGTATCTCATCCCTTTCATTTTTATGAGTAACATTCATGACATCGCAAAAATTCCAACATGTTTGTTTATCTATTAACATTTTGCTAGACGGGAAAGGAAATAAATTTTAAATGCTATTTTATCGTAACAGGATGTGTAAAATTTGCACTTTATCGGAATTATAAATTATATGGTTCTTTGAATTACCACCCAACGCCAATGTCACACCTGCCCGTTCTGCCACATGGCGCGCCGAATCGTTAATGATCTTTGTTGGGGGTAGGAGCAGAAGTGTAATTATGTGTCATATTTGTTAATTTCTCAACGTTTATTAATATACCAACAACCAGTGAAAACAATCCGGTAATTACCCAATTAGATGTTTTATTCACAGTCAGAAATTTTTAACCGAATATCTTTTGTTAAGCATGGGTCACTGATGGATCGCGCTGACGAGGCGCGGTCCGTCAGTGACTCATGCTTGACAAAATAAAATTTTTGAATAGATTGTGTCAACCCGTTGAAAACAAAAAACAATTTCTCTAGTCATGTAGGGCTACTTTCGATTTGCTCTAGATTTCGAAATTTACGTTTTATTCCGTGCTTTTATAAATATGGGAAATAAAAGCAGTGCAAATATCTTTATCCTTGTAATAAAAAATTATTTTGTTGTTCTTGTAAATATTTATAAAAAAATTGCCCGCTTACGGTGCAATATTTTCAACAAGCAATACCATGCCTGCACAAGGCGAATTTTGCCCAAAAATTCATCGAATCACACTTTGCCAAGCATGAATTACTGATAGATCGCGCCATCGAGGTGTGAACCATCAATGTTACAGGTTTGAAAAGATAAAATGTCTAATGGCAGCAAAATATCGTAAAATTACGTCATTTTTATGCTCAACGATTCAGTGCTACATACAGCCCCAATACATGACATCATTAACTATGACGTCAACAAAAATTACGTCACCAGTAAAATACAACTGTAAAAAATGAAACACCTCAAAAACGATCAATAATCTATTTCAAGTCCAAAGATTTATTTAGCAAGATAAAAGGAAAAATAAAATAAATATCAGATTGAGCGGCAATATTAAAGGTGCTAAAATTGTCACTACAGAAGCGAAAGAGGGTGGGCGTTTATTTATATTGTAATTTCAATGATTACTCAGACGATCATTAGTGGAAACATCAATAATTTTATACCGATGTAGGGGGCTACGTAATTAGAGGTTACGACAGTTCAATCCACGCTTGAATTTAGTGCTATTAAGCATGGGCCTATAGTTCGTGCATGGGTAAAGTGATCAAGTGTTTGACAGAGGATAAAGATGTTTTTGGGTTAAATTTTTATTGAAACGACATTTCCAGGCCTAGTCGCATAATAACGAGATCGGGGGTAGATTTTATGACGCCGATACCGAATTAGTAATTATATTTTCAAGTATGAGCCACAGAGGGACCGAGCTTTGGCAGCACGATCCATCAGTGACTCATACTTAACAAAACTTGTTCAGAAAAAAGATTTTTGACTGTGTAAAAAAGTAAATTCTCATTATATTAAAAGGATATACGATTGTTTGAATTTAGTCCGTATACTTTATGTACGCTGTCCTGGCGTATTCAAAGGAGAGGGCGCGGTTTTGAGTCAGTCAAAACAATATGCAAGTTGGTCCTTTAATTGTGAATCTGATTGCTAAACCGGTGATGTTCAAACGATCACTGGTTGAGCAATTAGATTCACTATGAATTTCCCTAGTGGCAATCACTCAATCTTTGGTCCTTTAATTGTTAGAAAAGCATGATCAAAATCTCTGGTGGCTTTTCGGCACCGGGGGTATCATTTCAATACTTAGCGTTGATTTTGAGCTCTAAAATTGTTCGTCGCAGTGTATGGTAAAATGCATTTCATTGTAATAATCGACATATTTTTTATTCTTCTTACTCTAATTAGCTCTAAAATGTAAATTCATCCAAACAATTTTCGTCTAAGTAATGTTTTGACAAGTGAATTTTGGAATTTGATCAGACATTTTAACATCCATTGGTCGATCTGTGTACGCCCTGCAGGTAAGGCTGGGCAATTCGAATCGATTCGAAACACAATTTATTAAAATCAATTGTGAAACGTTCATGGGAACAGTAAATTGCTGATTGAACCAGGATTTTCACTATTAACGAAAAATGCAATCGATTCTGGTCAAATTTGACCAAAGTCGATTATATTTCATCGTTGAAATATAAAAATTGGTATCTCTTAGACATGGATTGTGAATTGAAATTAAAACTATTAAATACAAGTTTTCTGATTTTCACAATGGAGACAAGTTATAATAGTAAAAATGGGATATTTTATTATTTACATTGAATAGTGACTCGATCCGATTCGAAAAATTATCCGAATCCAAATTCGAACTCCAAAGGATTTGTTTTTTCCCCAGTTCTAGCTACAAGTAGAAATCATTCGTTATAAACACCAATCGTCGGATGTTTAGCATGTTGGCATCGCAAGATGAAGATAAAAAGGTTAGAATTTGCCACTAAACCAAATATTTGAGGTTTATTAGCTTTCGTATGGGCCCGGTCGAACCCCAAAGCGTAGTTTTCAACAAAACTAAGCCCGAATCAGCCACCAACACACGGTTTTGATCAGGGTTATCCTCCAAAACGAGTGATCGTAAATTTCCTTCATTTGAAAGATGGCGTAACTATAGCAATATGATTGAGAAGTCTAGTAAATTTACTCAAGGATGCTAAGAGTGTACTTGAGAAGTACTCAAATGTCATGGAGTAGGCTGATATAATTCTATTTGACCGGTGCGTCCGCTTAATGCGTAAATATTGTTTGATCACGCTATTTAAATATTATCTTGAGAGTTTGAGGATATAGTCGAGTGTTTACGTTTAGAAGTTGATAATTGATGGACGCATGTCATCTTACGTCATAACCTAAACAATTCTGCAGTGTTTGTTTATTTAATAGAATCAACTATAGCTAACTATAGCTAATTTTACTTTGATGTTAACGTATTATTCTGTTGCGTCATTTGTGATGTCATTTATTTCATGTAAAGGAAAAATCGGATAGAAGATATTTGACCGGTTGCATTTTTTTAAAAAAATCATAAACCATCAAACGAATATTGTTCTGCATTTTCAAGTACTATACATAAATTTCTCTGACATTAATCATATGGAATGGCCAAAATATATTTACTTTTCAACTGGTATGGTCTTAATGTCCGTTATCTTTCCCCGTATTAAAATATATGTCGTTATATCAATATCGACTCTTAATTGCGTATTAGAATCAATGAAGCACTTGTCACAAATAAGAGAAAATGAAAATCAGTGATTAAGATCGCAATGCACGTTTGCAAAGATTGCAAAGATTGCGTTTTCAAAGTTTGTTTTGTAGATGACGGAGAGTGCTCCTCCCGTTTAGCGGCATGCGTTCAAATAGTTTGCACTGTTTTTCACGTTGATCGGCTCTTTTTGAAAATGTTAGGTATCGGAAGCTCCATGCTAGAGTTAGACTTGGTGGGGAAATGTCCGTGACATAAGCAAAAGTATCAAGAAGATTAGAAACTCTGTTTATTTCAGGTATTTTTCAAACAATATGGAATGCATCCCAATTTAGCAATTTATTTCTTTTTATCAATCAATTTATTTCTCAAAAATATTTTGTTAAGTATGAATCACAGATGGATCGCACCGCCGAGGTGCGGTCCCTCTGTGACTCATACTTAACGAAATAAAATTTTCTGATTGGGATAGACCTCTAGGGTCCGGTCGATCAGATCAATCAATCACTCTATGTTCAGTGTTGGGCGCTTATCTACCAAACTCGAGATATCCAACTTGCGCGTGATACTAACACGATAGCCAATGTGATAACGCCCACACAGAAAGCTCAAAACCAGAGCATAAAACAGATTATTTTCAATTAATGTCGGAAATTTGTTTAACCCTTATCCAATCAGAATTATTTTCGACCCAAAATGTTTTGTTACGTATGAGTCATTGATGGATCGCCCTTTAAGCACGATTCCATCTGAGGTTCATGCGTAGCAAAATAAATTTCTTATTCGGTAAGCAAATTGTAGACGGGTGGTCAATGTTTATATATTTCATTAAAACATTGAAAAACGTTTTGTCCCTGCGAATGGTGACCTCGTGATATGATTTCATATTTTCGTGTTGCCACATTTCGAATCTTAATCGTATGAGAAAGGTTGTGATTACAATTACTTATCATCTGTCTCAATGAGGCCACACACAGATTTAACTTCTTGACCCGTTTACTCTCTCTTATCTTAGAAATTTCCGAATCTGAGAGTTTCCTAAACTTGATTTTTTTCTCAAGTTCAGTCAGATAACAGTACATCCCGTACAAAAGCATGCTTGATATGGATGCAATGGAATTGGCCAAACTCAATCAACTTTGGTATTTATATCTTCTTTTCCGAATGTCAATATACCTGTCTAAAAGGTCTGCCATTTTCGACTTTTATTGTGAACACGTGGATATTCTTTTGTTGAAAATCTTAACGTTTTGCACCGAGACTCAGATAGTTCCAATCTTGAAAAACAACTAGTTATATAAAGTAATATCGTCATACATTATTGCCAACAACGCATTATTTTAAATATTTGATGTAATATCAACAGCTACTCTTCAAGCAGACCACATCTCAAAAAGGAACTGAACCCCTATAATAAAGCACAAAAAGTGCTATCTGCCAAAACCCTGACTTGAACCAAGTCTCAGGCCAAAAATCGAGGCTGCTGAATTCAAGTGTTCTCATTTGTTGAGCACGAAGTGGCCCTCGCTCAACAAAGGTGCCGTTTTACACCAGGATTTTTTGCACAACCACAAGGTTGGTCGTACAAAATTGCCTCGCATCACCTACTTATAGCCCTATCTTTTTAAGTGATTAGCACCGATAGTCCGACTTGTATCCCACCACTGTCGCGACAATTCTACACACCCGGTCATGAAATGAGATATAGTATCCTTTGATGATTCACAAATTAAAGCTTCTATGCTTATCCTATGCCTTGAGCATGTAGTGTCGGAAAGTTCATCAGAAAATTATGGAATTTTAAAGTATTGTTCGGGTTAAGCATTGCAAACTTTAACAGAAGTTGGAGCTGGATCAATCAACACTCCAAGTTCGGTAAAATATAATAAAAGTATACTCCGTATCGATCAAATTGATCGCAATTATGATTATTTCAACACATTTTGTGAACTACAGTACGGGGGGCGATAACTTTCAAGTGGTTGACTTAAGTTAATGTTACAATGATGAGGTACAGATGCGACAGATGGTGATCGAAAAGACATAACATGGATCTGAGATTTGCCGGTATCTACAATGATTCATTGACCCGGTCAAGTGCTGAGAATCGTTTCTCTTTAGCGGGTTTTGATGTCTCGTATTTCTTCTTACACATTTCCATCCTTCTTGGAAGTGAACGGTGTCCCAAACCAATGAGATTTCTTTTTCTTGATTTCTCAGATAGTGGCATCCAATTTCAAAATATATCGCATTCACTCATTTACTCCAGGTTCCGCTAACGTGTATTATAAGTAACCATTTTTCTTTTTAAATGGACAACAATTTTTTGACAGCTTGCTCTGATTTGGCGTGGCTTATGCTGGGAAAGTTGACCTTTTTAAAACGCTTTGAGTAGGTGTAGGCGTCAAACACGAAGCTCTTCGGATCTACCGAGTCTGGCTAGGTATTTTATGATGGGTAGCACGGTGGGAATGATTTCATATAACTTGATGTACCATGGCTCTGCTCGCTCCTACCAAAATGTTGTTGATTTATCATTCTTTTTCAAGGAAAAATCACTCGTGGCGAAGCCGAAAGCATCATCTGAAAGTGATTTATTATATGGCAAAGAGCTAACTGAAATGTGATATCCCCAAATGCACTGGAATATTAAAATAGAATACAGTGGTATAGGCAATGGTAAAACCATCCACTGCCTTTTTATTTGCGGAGAATACTTAGGTGATCCCCGACATCTCCCTATGAATCCATTGAAATCTCTTACTCTCTGAAAAACGGCTGTGAAATAAAATCCAGTTTTGACGGCCGTTTCGTTCACGCAACATCTGTTCGCTAATTCGATTTTATTAAACTATTATAAAAGGATTGGCTCACATGAAATTACACGTGATTCAATGCACTCTATGATTTTCAATTATTTCCGAGTATCGATGTTTCAAATAATTTGTATCAAGTGTTCACTAATTCAACCTTATAAACCGCTGCAGTATTGTTTCTGGCAATAAATTCTCCCAATTGTGACCGCATTGACGAGAATTTGGCATATACATAAATTGCAACGGTGTAGGAAGGAAAGA
Source organism: Styela plicata (assembly GCA_963675895.2). Taxonomy (NCBI): domain Eukaryota; kingdom Metazoa; phylum Chordata; class Ascidiacea; order Stolidobranchia; family Styelidae; genus Styela; species Styela plicata. Next base: position 2,253,210 of record OZ023146.1, read on the forward strand.
ACAAAGAAAAGCTCTCGGATCCAAATCACATTTTGAAATACCAAAAATGACGTGAAATCTTCGCAAAAGCAAAAATGTATAAAATTTCGAAACCGATACCTAAGATGACCTATTAGTGTAGTGCAGAAATGGGCCATGGGATCATATCGGTGGGGCGACCTATAGGCTCTCTATTGCGCATTCTTGACAAGATAAAAGAAATTAATTGTCAATGTAATAAAAAGTTATGAACTTCACTACTTGGGTGTGGTCTATGAATATCAATGAAGTCCCGTAAAACACAATCATATCTCATAAAAAATGATTATTTCATCATATCAAGTAAGTGATCGTCAGTAGACATTTTTAGGGAAGAGGAATCATGTGCGGCGGTCTGACTTCGACTATCCCATGATGAGTAAGACATTTCGGAACCCGATTGGTCATTCACAGTTATGAGAATTCTTTCTCCTGACAATTGTGATATTTTCTCAAAAATGGCAATTTATTTGATCCAATATTGTCAAACGAATCACGAAATTATATTTGTCTTTGATATTTGGAAATGAGCAATTATTTAACCAATACTGTTCTGAAAATTCTGATTGTACTTTGAATTTGAAATACTTTAAAAAAAATTTGTCACTCTCCATTGGAGGTGTGTACATTATTACATAATCTATAATAAACCGATATACCTAAAGTTTGGAACGGAGTTTGCACTATCTTAACTTGTAACGATTTTTGACAAGGAAATGCATACATCACTTAAAAACCAATTCAAAAATTAATGATAAAATGTGATTTCCTTTCGATTTACCTGCAGATTTTACCACAAACTGCATAAAAAAAGAACCAACTAACGACCACTTAAAAGCAAAGAACTATTAAAAGACTATCAACTCTAAACAGAAAACCTCCAAAGCGAAACTGAACTGCCATGATAAAGTGCAGAGTGTGGTATCTTCCCTGTATGATGATAAAATCATTGAAAAGATTCAATTCACATAAATTGGCGTTTCTGAATATCAAATCCGAAAAATTCACGTCCAGCATGTTTTGTTACAAATGAACTGTTGATGGATCACGCCGTGTAAGTCTAAGTTTTCCAGATAAGTGAAAGTAAACTAATAACTAAATAATGACAAGTAAATGAAACAAGCATATTAAAAAAAAAGAACGCAAATATAACCTATGTATTTTTAGCCCAAGATTTATATTTTTTCACAAAAATGTAGAGAAATGCTGGGTGCCATATCATGGAAAGTGAATACGTAATCAATCTGTTAACTAATACTGGATTCAACACGAATTCAGACTTGAGTTGATGATACACGACCAGTGCAAAAAGTGCTCGGGGCTTTATTGTGGACAAGAATGGCTGGAAGTTCAAGAGTGCACGATGCACTGCCACATTACTGTAATCTTCTAACCAATGAAGTAATGAACAAATCTTTTGTTCTGGACAAGAACAAAGTTCAACACAAACGAGTTTTTCAATATTTAGTCAAATATATGATAGTGCATTTCCGATACCCCAAGGACCTGTACTCGGACCCAACCACTTCATTACTTTGAAGTCAAGTTCGAACTTATGATCCCGCTAAATGTGGCAATAAGTCACACAATCAAAACACACGAATGATCAAGAAAATTTACTTTCATCTTGAATACAATGCTAAAACGTGATATGTTGAAGCACACAGATCCTCATGTTTATTTTCTTTGTCGCGTGGAAGCGATAACACAACTTGTAAATTAATGTTACCGTAAAAACACGAAAATCAACATCAACTGATGACAAATCTATTGGTTTTAAATGATTTGTGCGTGCCATCTTGCAATATTTTGATACAAAGTGAATTCAAATTACCATGTAGGGTTCATATATTAGGAATATTCAAGAAATGCATCGTTCATACGTGGAAAGAATAAAAATAACTTATAAATGTCACGTGCGTAAAGAACTTTTCAAAATACGTCACAGAAGTATATTATGTCAATATTGGAATATGTCGCTTGGAATATATTTGTTCTAACAATCTGGGATATGGCGATCATACCATACACAATTTTTATACAATGAAATGTCAAATAATTCAGCACTGCTTCTTTGGGATATATGTAGATTGTTAGCACTGATAAAGGGTTCAATATTCTGTACAGTACGCACAAAAAAATACTGAGTGGACTAAATATGTACCTGGTTTATTGGTGCAGAGGGTCAATTACCCTTGCTCAGATAAAATCATCACACGTCTTGATGCTTTGAACAGTAACGTGTTCCTCATATTTTTCTCTCAACCACGGTCACAAGAGAGTCAATTAGAGAGTCACAATCAGAAAACTAACGCCCAAAATAGTTTGGTCAAGTATTGTCCACTGATGGATAGCGCCGTGCAGGCGCAGTTCATCTGAGGCCACTGCTTGGCAATTCATATTGGACACCTGTTACTGTCATTTTATTTGCCCAATTTTTCTCTCTACCTTTATGATATGCATCAGCGTCACTATATTAAGATTCTGCAGAATCACACAGGTCGTGACGCCATAACCCTGATCTTGAAAAACTTTCTCAGCACGTTCAGTGTTTGGATAAATCATCAAACTACTGTGTGACGTCACAACGCCTTTGACATTTTGAACTATTTCCTGTATTTTGGTTTTCATCTGCTGACGCATGGGTAAAATTCTTATTCATAAATTTTATATATTATTTGCAGTTGCTATAAATCACACATGAAATATGAATAATATGTAAAATCTAACACGTTTTAATTACAGTCCACAGGCAACCAAACAAAAGGCAAAAACCTATCTGTACACTAATCAAAACAATTACAAAAGGTAAATAGTTACGAATACACCTAACGATTACTCCCTAAACCCAAAAGACGTTGTCCGCTCTTTGAGGATAAATTCCCTCCAAATGTTCGTTTCCCGTGTGCGTCATTTTCGGCGTCCAAGATATTTACATATCAATATGGAAATGCCAAAACCGAAGGATTAATTGTTATATTAGTGAATCAATGTTGCAAAATAATATGTTCAGTCAACGTCAATTAATGCAAACGAAAGACAATTTCTCTGTACTGAACGAGAAAAAGAGGAAGGAAGCTTCAAAAACATTTACTATTCGTGGCATTGCCGAGAGCAATAGAGTAATTAGTAATTTTTAATGGAATTATGTTGAAATGTCACTTTCTCACTGTGGTGAAGCTCAGCGGTCCATTCTGAATATTTGATGTTGCGCCAAATATACAGTCATGAGTCGATCTTCTCCAGCTTGCAAACAACATTGCAACAAGTAGTTGCGAAACATTATTGAAATTCACTCAATGCAATCTCGAAATCAACGGCTGAAATGAATAAAGCATACCAAAGAGAACAGAACCACTACCCCTAGAAGGAATGAGTAGTATCTGTCATTGTTTCCAGCACTTATTTACGACTCAACAAGTGATAAGATATAACAAGAATGTGGGGATTGAAAGAACAAAAAAGCAAATGACGACACCAAAATATTTTAATATAAATTTCACTCCAATAGAATTCATTACAAGAACAACACAAATCTTGATTTTGAATGGATTATACAACCGCTTCGTGCAAAAATATTTTACAAAATTTTCTACAGTTTCCGTAATAATAAACCATAAATCATGTTTGTTTATTTAAACATATACGTGAGAGATCATTGGGGGTTTTGGCTTTATTTCTAACTACTGGAAATTGAAGATGTTGTTCCATAATTACCAAATCACGATTCACGAATCTCGTTCTGCGTGAAAACAATCATTTTCCTATTGATATATCACTTTGAAATATGGGAATCAGAATGCTACAGACTTTTTCTGTCAATTCGAGTTGGTTGGGATTATTCCAACCAAGTGCTTGAGACATTTTAGAATCAAACTTATGGGAAAAATGAAAAGCATAAATTAAAACCTAGTTTACTACAGAAAATGTGAATAAAAAATACAAGCAATGATTCAACATTAACAAAAAGAAAAATACAAATTACAAAATACAACGTAAACACATGAGGTCTTGTAGACTTATGCGTACTAAACATGCCGCATAAAATACGATTATGGACGAAAAACAGTTTTGTACCTAATTTTGAACAATTTGTCTAATTTTTGTTTCCGAAAAAATCAGGTCTCAAGATATTTTAGGCGAAATGGCAGAGGCATTTGTTGACCAATCATTGTTTGTCATGCTTGGTAAAATAACTTTTTTTACTGGGGAGATCTGGTACGATAACAACATGATTGCCAAAACGAAGGGCAGCAGAAACCGTACATTTGCGCGCAAAAGTGTGAAAAAAGTTTTGGACAAGAGGTTAGCGTTTGCGCTGATAGAAACCGAGTAAAGTAATCTCCACTGCATACCATAGGCATTGAGTAAGTTTCAATATACTCTTCCTCTCAAAACAGCCAAACAATATTCGTTCACAAATTTTTGTGTTTTTAATCCTAATTTTACAACTATAGTTTACTGTAATCCCATTTTTTGGCTTGCGGTTGGTAAATTTAACACAAAAATTTTGTAGAGAAACGAATTAAAACGCCTAGGGGTAACAGAACATGAATTAAACAATACGCATACCAACGAGATCGCACACCCTTGTCTAGTCAGTATTATAATTCATGTAGTTAGTATAAGTTAACTGGTAACATTTTTACCACAAAAGAGCTTTGTTTTTCTTGTTTCAAACAAAAAGCCCCAATGTTTATTAGTTACCATAAATATTAGTATAAACATTTTATACGAAAAATGGGGAAAAAAACAAAACAAAGCATTAAATGCCTCTTTGTTGATGAAATTTTTGTTCAAAAAGGTACAGATTATTGCAGCATTTCCCGCTCAGTGTTTTTTTATCAAATATATTTTGCTACGTACGACGGCTCATGCTTATCAAAATATTATTTCTGGCTGGGTTACTACCGTAAACGATTGAACAAGAACAATCATCGGAATGAAATTGATTTAGGTCAGGCATGGGAAAAAACTAACATGCGCAGCCTAGTCACGAATAGTTGATGGAACATATTTTGTTAAGCGTGGGTCACTGATGGATCGCGCCACCGAGGCGCGGGCCATCTGTGACCCATGCTCGACAAAATAAATATTCTGACACGGAGGTTACCGTTTGTCCAAACAAAGTTAAGAAAAGTCTTCATTTTGAATAAGTGATTTGTTTTAAAAATCGTGACCTGGCCGGTATGCTTCTACGGCGCCGCATGTGGCTGGACAAATTTACTTATTACAAAGCGGTTAATGGTGAACAAACGCTGGGTTTACTGTTTTAACTAAACTTTTTTTTACAAAAAGATTGTCTGATAGATATGCCTGACAGACGAAGGCAGTGAATAGAAGACCTTGTGAACTTCGTAATATAATATAATACCCTATGTTATGTCATAATTCTATAATAAAAAGACAATATAACGCCGTTGAGAGAAAAGACGTCAAATACCTCAAAGTAAAGAGTTTTTTGGTGAGATTGAAAAAAAATTAGGATAATTTATTTTTTAGGCGTTTGATTAATGCACCGAGTGTTTGAAATCTTTTTTTTATTGCTAGATCGACGTTTTTAAATAGTTTAAGTTATTTTTCCTGTTTCAATTCACAACTAATGATCAAAAAAATCGCAAAACTCAGGTCGAACTTATTCATTGTTTTAAAAGTATTCCTTTCTTTAAAAACAAGTACCAACAACATTCCCTGTTACCCTGCCCAAATTTTTTTATTTTGTCAAGCATACGCCACAGATAGACCACGCCCTGGCCGCGTGATCCATCAGTGACTCATACTCTTGCTGGGCATTTAGTATTGATGTGCATGAGAAATTTGCTATTGGCGTCTCCGTTAAATTTTATCACTCCCTGGCGCCGATCATAATAATATTATGAATGCACAAAGTTAAACGACTACGTTATATCACAAACCAAACGGAAAAATATTAAACGAAACATGTTTTGTTAAGCAAGGGTCGCTGATGGACCGCGCCGCCGAGGCGCGGTCCATCTGTGTCCCAGGCTTGACACAATAAAATATTCATGTGTAATAGCTCGTCTCTTTATAATTTGACGATTGATGAAAGTGTGTCTCTGCTTTGTTTGCTCACAATATACAGGTAGAAGGTCAACCATCACGGAAGTGACTAAAATTGAAACTGATGTGATATATATTTGAAATTTAAGAAAAATTTTTCCAATCGTAAAAAAGCATACCCAAACATCTTTGCCAAGTAAGGGTCACTAATGGATCGCGCCGCCGAAGTGCGAAACATCCACGGCTCATCATTGACAGAAGCCTTTGACCAACTGGACAGAAGTATATATGCGCAATGCAGTTATTACCATTTAAGCTATTGATGCGGCACTCAAAGCATTTTGTTGTGTAGACAGTTGTAACACAACTCATTTTAAATCGCATTTGAGTGGATTATTGGGATTAAACTTATTTGAGTTGATCGTCCAGAACAAGATCGTGTCTCAATCAGAAATTATATTTTGTCAAGCCACGAGCAACACAGTTGGACCGTGTCTCAATGCGCGTTCCATCAGTGGCTCGCTCGTATTCGACAAAATCTGTTGTAGACGAAAATATTTTGGCCGGGCTATCATCGACCAATTATTAGCGAACGAGGTTAGCGTTGTTCAGAAAGATATGTGCAAATAGTCATAGTCATTTGATTGTAGCACTCATGAGGAGTGAGAATTCCTATAACGGAACCCACTGAGATCGAGTCAAAAATCGATTAAAACTGGCTTTGACGCATCCGAAGACTTGTTGTGTTAGGCATCAGCCACTCAACGGCTCGATCCATCAGTGACTCATATCTAATAAACATACCCAAATATTTTTTTCTGATTCGGGGTATGATACTTGCATAATTTCATTTCAGAATCATTGCGACAGAGTGCCAAAATATAATCTATATTTCATGGTAACCTTATCACAAAACCAGAGGGAGTGGAAGAAACCTGAGTAGACGGATTAAAAATACAATAAACAATAACCATTATATAAATAGAATGATATATTTCTAAGAAATAATAGCTTTATTACGCCATTATCATCATATCGTTATAACCATATCGTCAAAACGGTAATCATACGATAGTACTGTGGGAAAGTATGAAAAATTAAGTTGACTTTCAGTGTTCTACTTGCTCGAAAAGATTCTGTAAACAATAGAGCAGCAAAAATTATAATAAAAAATATCTCGGGTAAAATTGGCTGATAGGGCTGGGCAAAACCGAATCATTTGGAATTCGAATAATTTTTCGGAATTGGATCGAATCACGAATTCGATGTAAATACCAAATATCCCAATTTTACCATTGCAGCTTTTCTTTATTGTGAAAATCAAGATATTTATAGTTTATAGTGTATTTTCAATGTGAATAATTTTCATATTTTAACGACAAAACAAAATCAATTTTGGGTCAAATTTGACCAAAATCGATTGTGTTTTAACACTAAAAATGAAAATTCTTGTTCAGTTGGTAAGTATTTGTTCCTATGAAAGATTCACGATTGACTCGAATATATTGTGCTTCGAATCGATTCGAATCACCGAATCGAATTGTCCATCCCTACATACGATGGTCAACTTTCTTCATATTTTCAACCTAATATGTGATATTCCCATTTATCCGATGAAAAGTTGTGATGAACCTTCGTGGAATCACCGAAAGATTTGAGGTATTCAAATCACCTGGAACTGATATTCATCTGATTCGGCTTGAAGGTTGATTGTAAAAGCGACATCTCTATGCCTTGGTTCTATTGGAAAAGACCGGGATCGGATGGTAGTCGAGTTTGCAAAATATACAATTCAGCAAACCCCTTGTTTAAAGTATAAAATCAAAGGACAAAAAAAAATGATTCAATACATAAGTGAAGCCTTAATCTTAGTAAGAAAATTGTTCAACTAATGATAGATCGTTCCCATCTTCTTCTTTCTTTGCCTCGGATCTTTCTATCGGAAGCACCTGCTTAAAAAATGATCATTAATTTGAAAAACGGCGAAAAGCATACAATTTATTTTACTTTATTGTATAGATATAATGTCAGGTAATTTTAAATCACATTAGGTATTCTGCTGTATTCATGTTTATTTTTGCTTTTATTTTTATTACCCAAGCGTAATTGATTTTTTATGAATGAAACGCAGTCTCTGAGAAAGATCTAACACATCGTAAAGATGGAAAATGACGTTTTGGAACCCCTTGTATAGTCTTTGGTATTTACAATTACGTCTGATGACGGTTTGATCTTTTGTTCAAAATCACCCAAAATACCAGAAATGAAATAATAAATCAACATCTAATTGAAATGTCTTAAAATCGACCTCTGATTTTTATTTGAAAATTGAAAGCTATAATAACTTGACATTTGAATAATCGAAATTGGAAATAATCAAAAAGAGTAATATACGCACATCTTTTCGTCAAAGCCAATCGTCGGGAAATAATTTGACCAAACATGTTTTGCCACGCATTGGGCATTGATAGATCGTGCCTTATAGGCACTGTCTATCTGTGGCTCATTCTTTACAAAGTAAAATTGCTTTGAATGGGTACTAGCTTACCACAAATCCTTTTTATGTACCATTATGTATCATTATATTTTATCTTTAAAGTGTGTTTAAAATTTTGGTTTGACACGTTTGAAATTGTATAGATGATATGCAGAATCGGTTCAGAGAGCGTAAAAACGTTTTATTACCAAATTTGAGGCATTGGGGAGGTCCATTATTAAAATTTAAACATTATGTCAACAAAAACCGTATTGGAATATTATGGAGTGATATCCATAAACTATTTAGAAAAGACAAATTAATAATAGTTGCCTATACTTATTTGCCGATGGAAAAGCAAATCCCTTTTTCTATTTCACCGAAGGTTTTCTTATGGTGATCTTAAGTGGGACATGTGCTTAAACAATTTTTAAATCGAACCCTTGATGAAAATTCAAAGAGCTACTGCAAGATGTTGTACCAGCAACTATACTCTTAAATGGAAAACATACCAAAAAGAGTGATTTTCGTTTTCAACGACGACTGCATCAATCTGCCCTGAGTTTAACATAACAATGCATGAAAATAAATATATAAAACATAGACAAAAGGCTTTGTCTTGGTCGAATATACACGGATAGCTACAATGCATGGTTTTGATAAGTTTTATCGTTTGATCTCACATATTTTCGAAAAAATGAACAAAGCTCAATTTTGTCTACTCGGAATTTGATTCTAAAAATATTCCGTCGTTTTACGTCATATTCAAATTATCGGTTTAAGATATAATTCTCATCAGTTCCGAGTGAAATTCCGGTAAAATGATCGTTTTTACCAAAAATATGCCTGCCTTTTCCGATTATCTCGTACGAAAAAAATTAATTTTATTTGTCAAGTATGAGTCACAGATGGACTGCGCCAAAGTGGCGCGATCCATCAGTAACCCATACTTAACAAAATAATATCTGGCCATTTTGTTTCTGCGAGGGGGAAAAATTACGATTATAATATATTGTGGTAAGGTATAATATTTGTGTAATTGAAGTTAGATTTTTATCTCTAAGTTAAATTGAGTTACGGGTGTGGAACGCGTAATAAATGAGGGTTGTTGACTCCAATCGCAGTGGTCATTGAACTTGAGCGGAAATATATTATTGAGCAAAAATCCACGCGCAGGTATATGGAAGAATCAAACAAAAATAAATTGAATATGAAAAGTATGTAATTTCAAATATTGTGGGTATTTTAAAACGAGATGGAGAATGATACTAGAATACAATTAAATATTATTTATATCACCGCATTTTTACTGAATCTCACTGCATATTCTTTTTTAGGTAGAAACCGTAGAGCATTTTTATGTTGGAATTGGATCAAGAAGATTTTACCTTGAAGTACCCATCAATATCATGCTAATGTGGAAATACATTTTCATAGCACTACATTTCAATACAGAACACTCAGAAGTTGTACCGCATTAATGGCAAAAATCCGTGCTGTGTGGTTGGAGAGACAAATCGGAGTAAAACAATTTTTTATGGCTGACTACCCAAGACCAGCGGCTGTAACAGTCGTCCCTTATAGACGGGTAGGGTTAGAATTTCTGGAAAGATATGATCTTTTCTGTTCGGCTTAGCCTACCCAAGTTATTACACCCTGGTTTGAATGGTGGGCATGGATTATCGAGCCGGAATCTCCGGGACTCGAACCGGTAAACCATTAGGCCATCGCTCTCGATTGCAAACTCAAAAATCGTAAAAAGTCAGTTACCAAGTTCGTAGTCTCGCGTTTTTGGCGTTGATTTTCTTAAACCAAAATCTCTTTACACTGTTCTGAAAAATTGAAAGAAAATCAATAATAATAAAAGGTGGTTGTGGATTTGGTACAATTTACATAAAATATTTAAATCGCGTTCAACTTTTCAAAAATTTTCTTTTCTCAAATTTTCCGAACAGAAATTTTATTTTGTCAAGAATGAGGTCACCAAATGCTTGACAAAATACTTTTTCTGCCCGGGTTGTTCACCGCTGATTATGATTTCATACCTTTTTTATAGGTATTTATATTTTTCATTATTAACCATGCAACTTTTTCCAATGTTAGTGGCATCATAAAAATGATTGATTTGAAAGAAGTCGATGGGGTCCATGACATGTTGTGAGTAAAAGCATCAATACAATAAAAAATCGTGTTGTTGTGACGTCATATAAGAAGGGTAAAGGGTCGTAAAAAATACGTCATGGCGTCTGCAAATAAAACAAATGAGGGAATTTAGCGTCATTACTTAAATATTATGCTATGCCCTATATTCATAAAACATTTCAATGAAAATATTTGGGGTTCGGATACAAAAACATCAAATAAAACCCATTAAAAGGCAAAGATATTTTTAGTTTTACGATTGGTAGCAAAATATGTTATATAGAAAATACGAAATTAAAATCGAATAAATATAAAAATTTTCTAAAAATTAATCATCCACCAAAATGTCAAAATTGTTTTCATTATCACTTCTACTAAAATATCACATATATTGCAGTATTAAGTAATATTGAATCTTTTTGTAAGTTCCATGGCATCTTCAATCGATTAATTAATTTAAAATTTTCGTCGCCTCTTTCATGTTATTATTTTATTACCATTATTACTTTTTATTTCTTATTATGTAATGACAACATCTGAAATATAAGTGGAACAAATATCCAAGGGCGGAACTGCGGTAATAAGGTAGGTATCTACCCGGGCGATAGTAATCCGCAACTTTTCAGGCGCATACTACAAGTCATTCATTTTCTTCTAGTCGCTTTTTTATGATGCGCAGGAAACAGTATAGGGAACTTCTAAGTCCGCACGTAAAAAGCTCCTTAGCGTTTTTTTTTTTTTTTTCAATAAAATCTTTTACTATTTTAATAAACAAATATCTATAAAAATATATTTTGAAAAATCATTGTAACTATTTTTAATAAATTCGATTATCACACCTTTACCCTGAAGTAAAATTTGCTCCGATCTCTGTTATCATGCCATTGTTATTTCAAAATAAACTTGTTTAAATGCAAAAATAAAAATAAATTTTTTATAAATGGAAAGAAGGTGTATTTAAAAATAAATCTTTTCAATTTAAATACATAATATAAATAAATCAACTAAAAGAGTTGCACCAACATTAAATAGTTTCAATATTATATTCAACCGTTTTTAAGATGTTGAATTCGATAAAACACAAACTTCCGGCCTGATGTTTTTATTTCATACATCAAATCCTGTAAAATCATCATGATCATATAAAGTGTATGACGTCAGTCTTCTTTGTCGTTGACAATCATGATCCGTTGATAATACGAGCGTTTTATGTCATTGTTTATCAGGGCCCATTCATGGCAAAAGAAAATTTCTAATCTTTATTGCATCTTGACCGAATATGAAAATTTATTTTGTCAAACATAAGGCACAATTGGATAAGCGCTGTCGTCACGATTCATTAGTCACTCAAGCTTAACAAAACGTATTCGGATGACATTTTTCTAACGGAAAAGCGGTATTAAAATTAAAACGGCGTGTCGCACGGTTTTCATATCAGAAAAAAATAAACTCAGGAACAATTCAGACACAGTGTCTGAAATCGCTGACGCGGGAACACGAAAATTTCATTTCAACGTTCCGCAATAATGTGCGTCATTGCTGAACCTCTAGATTTAGCAACACAAAAGAAGGTTGTCAAAATCTCGCAAATCATATTTGAGTAAAGCGTCCCACAATGGCAAAGTTTTATCGCGGGTAAGACCCCATATGGCGAACACTCTCACAACAAAGACGACCTAAGAATTAAACCATGTCACAAAACGGAAACGTATAATTTAGGCTCGAAAAACTACCATTCCCAACTTCCTTTTGAGGTCGAAGGGCCACGCCACAATATTTCTAATGTGCGTCAATGTTCGAATGCCGGTAACTTCAAGGTAACGAACGCATTGTAAAACCAATGTGATTACGAAAATTCTCACGGCTTGTTTCCTATAATATGTTCGCTTTGAAAAGGGATTTGGAAAATTGCAGAATAAGTTGTGGTATTATGTATAGTTGAAAATCTGCTGGTTTACCTACGTTTGACCTTCAGCAATAAAGGAAACGTTCCACTGTCGCTACCCGTGTTTCGGAAGAAGAAAATGGAGACCATCTGGATGTTACCTGGGTCTATAATTACAATCTCACTTATTAAAATACGCACAACAAAACACGCAGCATATTTTAAATCACACTTCATCTCTTCGAGCCTAAATAAATTTGGCCGAAATCAATTATTATCATATTTTGTCGTTAAAATAGGAAAATCTCACTTCAAATTTTCAATTCTATGACGGATTTCCAACTGATGTGGGATTCTAGATCGACTCGAATTGCCTTATTGAATTGCCCAGCCCTAATCATTGCGCCATTACAACTCTCAAATCTTAATATTGTTTACTAAAGATTGTAGTTGATGTGACCCATTGTCCCTATCACGTAGCAATTATTCATCTGCCTATCGGCGAACTTGATTAATTGATGTGATAACATCAGGGATGCGACGTGGATTGAAAACGTCAAAATAATTGTTGCTACCTATATTTCATTCAAATTTTGGACTCATAAAAACAAAAACGTACTACATAATGCAGAATATTCATTTTTAACGACAAAATACAATCGATTTCGGTCAAATTTGATCAAAATCGATTTTATTTTGTCGTTAAAATATGAAAATTGTTGTTCCTAGACATGGAGTTTGAATTGATAGTACCTTCAATTTTCATAAGTCTATGCTCATAGTAGTAATTGGTAATTATAAATTTCTTGATTTTCTTGGAAACAATTTGCAATCTTAAAAATATCGGTTGTGTTATTTAAATGGAATTGATGATTCGATCCGATTCGAAAAAATATCCGAATCAGATTCGAATTTCAAATGTATCGATTTTGCCCAGCCCTATTTGCTTGTACTACTATAGTTCTTTACCAGATAGAAATTAATCTAAGAAATAAAAGGCACAATCAGACTTTTTTCTAGGCGCTTTTCGGGTGTCTCAACTGAAACACTTTTTAGATAAACACATGCTGCGAATAAAAATGTCTAAACTCGGTGTTTTATAACAGAAGTACCTGAGGTAAAAAGGTGTTCAATAGGAAATAATGTTTGAAAGCGAAGGTGTCTCCTCGTAGTAAGCGTTTTAATCTGAAAGCATCCATCTCAACAAATGTAATCTTCAAAGCGTACAGTGGCCGTTGTCGCTTGAGTTAGTCTGAAGAGTAAATTCCAATTGAAATACTTCAATATCTTTACGATTATGTCATGGAATTTTGTCAAATTTTGTACGTCAGTTCGCTTATAACTACTTCTTATTAGGAGACTTATTTCATCGGTAAAACTATAACGCCGCCATACAAGATACTTCTTCATGATTGCAACAGAAATATTTATCGCAAGATATCGTTATTTGGTATAGTTCCGAATATGATTGGATAAACTTATTTTCAATGTCTATTTTGTATGCTGCCTGCAGATTTTGACTTTTGACTAGTGGTAAAGATGCTTTTTTATGGAAAATGTTTGTTTTTGATAAAGCTCGAAAGCCGGTAAAATACAATTTAATACGAATATAGTATGGTGGAAAAAATTAAAAGTCATTTAAAAAACAACTATAACATTCCTAAGATCCTTGTTTGAGTATAGTCGTTAGGAACCGTATTTTTTAGTGTAAACGCAATGATTTTTATGGACTTATTTTTATTTTCTTACAAATTTCCGAACAAAGTATGTTTCCATATCTCCCAGTATTTTATGGCCGCATATTAAAAGTTAACAACGTGAAAATAAAACCATTTTGGCAGCTTTTTTGTTGGCATATTGGCACGCTATTGTGGTCAAATGAGTCTTTTACTCTTTTATTTTCAAACAATTGTCTAACTAATGAGAAAGTCGAATTTGTCAAGCATGGTCGTAGCATACTTGGGAAAAGATATTTATATCTCGCATCTATTTGAAATATTTTGCCAAGAACATGATAGAATTCTCTTAAGTCCATATTTTGTTCGTGTTTCTGCTTTCTAATTTGGTAAGAGTTAAAAAACAAAAAAGACACTACGAAAATTCATAAAATCAGAAATATATTTTCAGCACACAAGTTTTTGTTAAGCTTGAGTCATTGATGGATGGCGCCTGCGAGACGAGGTCCATCTGTGTCTCACGCTTGGAAAAAAATTTGATTGATTTATCAGATTTGAACTCTTGGAAATTATAACCAAGGTCATATTCGTAACTTTTCAAAACCGAATACTTCGATTCGAGATTAAATTCTAAACAAAGTGTTCGAGCATATGCTTGTATATATTCGACGAACTTCGATTTGACCCAAACATTAAATCAATGAACTATTTCTAGGAATTTGAACTACGTGCACATCTCAACAATATTGATGTTTATTTTATTTCTTATTTTCTTTCAATCCATATAAATAAATCGCTTGGTGAAAGCTAAAGTCGTTTGAACCATCGGCCAATAAAAGCATAAAGTAAATTTCCGCCTAAGAAAAAAAAAACCTGTTAAAGACAACATTTGTTTTAGGCTGAGCTAAGACTTGAACCATCGGATAAATCAAAGCAAGAGAGGCTGCTAAAACCATTGTTATTTCACCGACAGACTGACGTTTATTGAACTAGTACGTTTACTTTTGGCCAAATTGACTTTTTAATAATAAAGATCTAAATTTAACTCCATTACCTTCGCTATTGCTGAGCCTGGCAGGTAAACAGCGATTTAACAAAACATCCTTTTGTTAATGTGATATATTAAGATGGGTCGATTCTATTCACCATCCAGAAAGAAAAATATTTTCATGCAAACTTTCGCCAATTCCTCAGAAACGTTTTAAAATAATTGTCATTTCCGGTGTATAAAATATAATAAATATTCTTAAAATATGTTCACAATAGCCTCGGCCAAGAGTTGAGCGTTGATGAAACGCGCTGCCATCAACTGCTCATATTTAAAACAGTATTAGGCCTTCAGATAGCGCTCTAATTACTGTTAGTTCATAGTGATTTTTCTACGTTTTTAATAGTGCATGACACATCTACAAAAATCTTGCGTAAAACGACAAGTGACACAAGGTTATTTCCGAAGGAAATATTTATATATTTGATGTTGTTTTGTGTAGAATACTTGATCATACTAATTATTATCAGATTATACCGCCCAATATATGAGCTTCTTAATGCATTAATACAGAATAAAATCTACGCGCAAAGTATTATTTGGGGATATTTTAACGTAAAAAGGTGTGGAATAGTCTTGTCTCTTATAAAATATTACGATTTTTAAGAAAGATAGATCACCATCGCCCTACAATAAACTTTACTCCATCGGTTTGGTTCTGCATACAATAATTTCCGTTTAAGATGCGGCTGTTAGTTCTTTTTTATCTTTAGTTTATTGCACTCCGATGGTCGCAATTAAGTTAACCGGGTACTGCTTTCAACCCAAATCAAGGCGGAATCAATTGTACCATATCCACTTTCAATGGGAAAATCAACATTTAATGAACTCTAAATGAAATATGGTACATAATTTCTAAATTATTCGGCAACAAACCTAAAAATTAAATTTTAGTGTTATGGTTAAGTAGAATAAAGGCATTTTAGTATGGTTCCGGTACATCAACAATAATACCAGTGTTTTGTGTATATTTAAGAATTCTGTTGCAAAGTAGTTAAAATATCAAGTATTTTTAAGTGAGAAGTTTTCATTAGTAAATAGCAAGAAATAATATTACTACTACATCTATACTCAATTTAACTATCTCATTTTGATTTGAACTCTTGGATCTCTTCCCTAGGATTTTAGTTCAAACCAAAGCACCTCTCTACCGCCTCTAACCAAGCATTTGGTAAGGAACTCTAATTCTGTCCCATGGGTTGATATCAAAACATGCAATACTTTAAAAAGACTATACTTGCAAAATTATGTTTAGTGACGTATGGGACATTGATGGATTGCGCCGCCGAGGCGCGATCCATCAATGGACCTTACTTTACTGAATGGTTAACTCATGACAAAAAGAGTTCAAAGAGAAGTCTGTACTGTGTTAATAGCAAGGAAGTATCCATTTCTACACAACACAAGGCTTTATTTGAAGTGATGTTATTGTTTCAGTCTAATTTTTGTTGTGCAAGCTACACCTTTGTTGTGGTTTCGAGGGGGGCCTTGACTGTTTGCTCCGGTCCGCACCGGAACGGGTGAGGGTACGGGTGACTGACTGGGGCGCGGATTACGTATCATGGCGGGCGGCACTCTCGGAAAAATTGGCACAAATCATAATAACCTAAAACGGGCATAAAAAGTCACAAGTAAAATGCTTAGAAATGGGGATTAAAGGGCGTAAAATTTTGCGGTATAAGGTTTTTACTTAAGGTGAGTGAAAGCGTCCGGAATTTGCACAGACACAAAGGCGTATTGTGATCATATGTCGTTTTTACTTTGACTCGAAATGCATTGGTGGTTTGGGTCAGGGCCGCGCAACGTAAATTTGTAAACATCGCGATTATTGGGGGCTTAAAATAGACCCATTTGGTACCCTAAATTACGACTAGATTTCATTGAAATATAAAATTAGATTATGGTCGATGTCCTAACTTATCAATATACGTCACATGTGGCGGTAACTTGTGCAGTAATCTAAGAGGACAGGTATATCAGGAAATAAAAAAGTTTCGGCCAATGGCAAAATGAAATACAAAGAACTGAGGCTTTGTGACGTAGTCGATTCGAAAAAGTAAGGTTAAGACAGGCGCAAGGTGCAGCAAGTTTTTGTGCGAAAATCAGAGAGGCGTAAATGAACTTACCTAGCGTATAAGGCCTATTGAGGAACCACACTCGTGCACATCTATGTTAAAAGAGCTCGATTTCTACCAGCAACAACGAAATAAATGTATCTCATGGTGCATTCGACAGCGCATCTTTAGCTAACCGATTTTTTTGCATATTAATTGGAGACGCTTCAACTACATCTATCACATCAGTCAAAAAACAACACTACTTTATTGGTGAATCACACTCGACAATTTTCATTTCTAAAATATTTAGCGTCGCAAGTGACGCATAAGTCGTAAGATATGGAATTTCACCACCGTCCACCCACATCCAGCCCCATTTTGTTGCAGCAAGGTTTAAATTACACCCAAACCTCGATGACAATAGGTCTCGTCGATGACTCAGAGCCAATCGGAAGTTTAATCGATGGGAAATAAAACCGAATCGAGCGGAATTTTTAGTTGTTGATTTGTCTGTTTGACATTGATATGGGAGAGAAATATTCAAATCATTTCAAATATAAAACTTATCCTTGAAAAATCGAAAAGACACAAAGGCTTGAATGATCTTTGTCCATCTTCTTTGAAAGTCCCTAAAAATACAGAGACTAGATGGTGAACAACGCCGGAAAGTCGAAAGTTACATGAACCAACTTACAGTCATTTTAATGGAAAGAGCAGTTACAAAATGTAGAGCCAGCAATGGCACTCTGAGCGAAAAACATTTCATGAGCTGAGCCACTTTAATAATAAAGAGCAGTGAGTGGAATCTGACCTGGCCGATAGAAAAATCGTCCACCACTTCTTTCAATGCAAACATAAAAAGTTCGTAAACTTCTTTTATTTTGCCATATACAGGGCAATTATTTAATAAATATTATTAAAAATACTATAAGAGATGAATTTACCAAAATATGCAAAGTATTGGTCACAGATGGATCGCGCTTGAATAATGCTTTAATAAAATAACTTTCAATTTTTATTTATCTGTGGCATTGAATTTGTGCCGGATTCTAATACCTTGAATAGTGACAAAAAACGTAAAAAAATACTCCATTCCGGACAAAATATCAGATAACTTATATTAAAAATAGATCCATTGAAATTCAATGACTATTATTCCACTTCTTCGTTCGGGTTAACTCAAAGAGTAGATATCTATCACCAGCAGCAAAAACATGAAACACGTGATTCAATTTCTTCTACGGATCAATTCATGCAGTCAGCGCGTTGAATGATGTATTACAGTTTTTTTCAGTAAAATGTTTTATGTTGAATTGGTCATTTAACCTAAATTTGCTATTTTCAACTTTTTTTCGAGTGGCGCAAAACGTGTGAATTAGGTGATTGGTTGCTGGTATCGGTGACGTAGATTAATAAGTATACTTGACCCTTTGTAACAAACTGACCCAGTTGAAACGCACAAGCTCGTTTTTTATTTTTATTCTGGTACTACCACTTCCATTCCAAAAGTTTCCTTTTTGTAAAATGATTTGCATTCGACGGCTTTATGGCTTTCAAGATAGCGTGAACACAGGACAAAGTTCTGGCAAAACGTAACTTTTTCGAGTCATCTATTTTGACTAAATCTACTGAGTAAAATCTTGCGGACATTGCAAAATCGCTCTTCTTCAAATTCCACAGCTTATATTTTGCCAATCCAATATCGAGTAATAAAAAAGCAAAAGAGAACATCTTTCTAGTAAAAAAAATTTTGAACAAACATATTAGTAAGTATGGGACACTGATGGATCGCGTCTCTCAGGCGGGGTCTATCTGTGGCTCTTGCGATTTAAACCAGAAATTTTAGTTAGAAAATCCAGCGTGAGAACGTTTCAAAAACAGTCAGATGTCACAAATTGACATCTCCGGCTATTTGAAATTCATCTCCTACTTAAAATGTATTGATTTTGTTAATCCAGTTATTTTCAATTCCCGACACTCGATATTGATCGAAGATTTTTTGCCGATGAGTTCCCAAAAAACTTCCGTTTAGTGTAATTTACTTATTTTCGTCGAAGCGGAAACGGCAAAAAACCCTCAACAAGCAAGTCATTGTGTTAAAAGGGAGAAAATTAAGTCTTTTTTGTTCTCGCGAGAGATGCACGATCCCTTCTATTATGGCAACGAGTAACGGAATGTGGATACATGTTTTTGCAGTCAAGTACCGAACCAAGAGCTCTTACTTAACTTTGACAGAGATAATCGTGTCAAATGACTAGTATAAAGAAATTTTTTTGAGAGAAATCTATCTCTGATATGGGGCAAGCGTACATAGAGCCATCGAAGCGAGGTCCACCCTCGTTTTCTGTAAAAACTATTATTTTTTTTCAATTTCATAAGAAACAAAGAAAGTTCATCAAAATCTAGTTTGATTGGGCCTATGTAAACACAGAGCGAATAACTTTAAGGTTACGTTAACGTGTTTAGTTGTCATGACAACGACGCATTCCTTGGACGCATGACAAGTAAAAAGTCTGAAATTATATGTTTACAACTAATTTTTCTCTTGATCTAGTTGTTTACACAAAAATGAGGTAATTGGGTAAATAATATATGAATGACAAATGAACGAAAAAGGAAATTTGGAGTCCTACTAAATTACAATTCTGCGAAGTTGTAGGCGTTTTGACGCGAATTATCTTGTTGTGACACAACTCCAATCGACAAAGTAAATAGATCTTCGCCGATGACATTGAAACATTCTTAGATACCGAGATATGTAGTATACTGATAGTTAGTTTACAAAACAACTTCAAAAACTGTGGTTATTTTAAACGTAGATATTTTTCTTCCATCACAATATGAATTGCGCCGCACAGATGATTGTAATGTAACTGTGGTTATTTTAAACGTAGATATTTTTCTTCCATCACAATATGAATTGCGCCGCACAGATGATTGTAATGTAACTGTGGTTATTTTAAACGTAGATATTTTTCTTCCATCACAATATGAATTGCGCCGCACAGATGATTGTGATGTTTCTAGCAACTTCTTGAGTTCGCTTTAACCTTCCAAAAATTTGTCTTCCACATATCTTTTGCCAAGTATGAATCACTGATCGAACGCGCCTAACAGGCGCGATCCATCTGTGACTTGTGCTTGACAAAAAAAGTCTGTTCGGAAAAGAGAAAAAGAAAAGAGCTACTTCATCGCGAAATTTCTGTTGTTGAAATTTTCACAAAAAGCATAAAGTTCAAAAAGTCATAAAAAAGGAAGAAAACGGCTTGTAAAACAAGATTTCCAAACAAACATAACTTGTTGAACTCGATTATTGGAGAGATTGCTGATAGATCCAATTTATCATTGCAATGTTATTTTTTATTTTGTAAAAAATGTTGGGAGCGGCCTGAATGAATTGTGGCATCCGGCAATAGTTAAGTTCATGTTGTAGAATATCAAAATTTTGAGTTCATTCAAAATTTAAGTCGGACCACCCAAAAATATGATAATTGCTAGCGCAAATTTAGGCATTTGTTGTCATTTTAACTGAGCGCGCAGCATTTCGCCGTATTGTTCAGTTCAACATAAGCTCCCGCCATAGGATCTTTTACTCAGTGGTGCTATGAATGTATTGCTCATGTCGGACAAGCCAAATATGTAAATTGAACTTTTTCAAGAAGTGGTGAATACCAATCACTTAAGTATTTTATAGCAGTTTAGTTCTGCTTCAAATATTTTCTGCCTTGCATGCAGCAGTTGCTTGTAGTAAAATTTGTAGTAAGTACCTCTTTGTCATATCGAACTTGTTTCGTTTTATGGGTTCCATGCTTAGAGCAGACGATTAAACTTCTGATGTGCCTTACCCCATCGGGATTTTCCGTGTTTGGATTACAAATGGACTGCGCCGAGGTGGAACAAGCCATCAGTGAGGTATAACTAATTAAACAAAGAAGACCTTTTTTATTTGAAACAAAAGTGAAATAAAAGAGTGTTTGTTATAAAACTCTTAGGTTTCTATTTTCACATATGAATGATTAAACCACGACAATATATCGTACAGAGCTATTATATACTTTTCATTTCAAAAAGCCATGATAGTTTTGCGGACCTTCATTTATTTTTATTCCAAGAAACACCTTTCAAACTAACAGCATGTATTTACCAATCATCATCATGGAGAAATTATTTCTTATAGCTATCATGTAATATAAAAAATATTTTTGAACATAACTTTTCTTAAAAATAGGTAAATCATTAATCATTAAAAATTGAAACGTTTCGAAGTTCAAAAAATTCTTTGACCTACCCTGAATCGTCGCCGATGCTTCCGGTGATATCTGATTGTAGTCGGAATATGTCCTGGGCAAACATTCAATTAAACTTTTACTATGTAAAACATTGGCGAGAGATGGAATTTGAATCACAGAGTACGCCCACAGTCAGGATATCGAAGGTCAAAGGTCAATTTGAGAAGTTGGGCGTATTAATATATTTCCTTTGGCGAATGAATAGTCGGGTCAACTTTAATTCAAAGCGTACTGCCTTCTAGAAGCAACCATATGCAAATTGTTTCAACGATATTCATAGAAGATCGGGACCTTCTGGGCTACATTCATCCTAAATCCATACTTGATAAAAGAACGCGGTGAAACAAGGCTTTAGTTGTCTTTCAACGAGACCTAAAAATGAACAATCCGCTATTAATCATGTTTCACGGATTGGGTGGAGGCATATCCTATTACTAGACGTAATGTTCAAGTATTTTGGTGATGTCACTTCGGACAAAGGCTATTCAAGATGTTTCTCGGCTTATCTTGTACAAAATCTACCTCTTTAGCTGTATTACAAGAACACCTCATGGATTTGTTGTTGAGCTTGAAGCATTCGGTGCAAGCCTCGCAAAATGTGTAATTAGGCTAAATATTTTTATAAAAGGAGTTGCTTACGAACATGCGAGAGAAATGCTCGCCGTTTTTAGATTATTTACATTGTGATGTAATTGAGCAAGGATTTTCTCAATGAGGAATTAATTTTTGAAATCAAATTAATATTTTTGTTGATATCTCATAAAAATTCTGCTTACTTTTGCATAAAAATAAATGAAATTAATGATTAAATCTAGATGAATACATCATATCTGTTTATGACAAGTTATACCTTGTTTTATCAATAAATAGTGAATCAGGAGATATCATGAACAAATATGCATATTATATTTAGCCCAGCATTCTGATTAAAACCCGATGGAAACCTTCCTGTTGCACAAATTGATGAAACATGAGAAGACGAATGCTGACTTTTTGGTATTAAACAAAACAGAAGCCGTTATTGGTGTTGCTCAAGGCAAAAAATCTATAAACAACAACAGAATCAATATTTTTGGTTAGATCAATTCCGAGAATTTTACTTTCACATACTGGGTAAAAAATAGTTTTAATTGTATAATATTTAAACCAATACATATTTTTACAATGATAACGAATCCACTCAAAATATCTTATGAACAACACCAACAACCAGAGAATATGAAAGAGATGTCGTTTTGTACCGTGTAACCTACTCATAGAGCGCGCCACTGGGCAGCAGTCTATCAGTGACGTATTCTGACAAAGCTAAACTAAACTAAAGGAAAATGAGGGAGGTGTTTTTCTTGTTATTATTTATACGATATATCGTGCATGTGATATGATATCTAGCGGACAGCGTCCTCGACTCGATTTCTGCAGTTTCGTTACTATAGGGAAAAAAATATCAAACTAAAACTATAAAATATTAGTTTAGACACATTTTGCACCCTCGGCAAGCTCGCTGGACCATTTAAACAATCAAAATCCCAAATCAACGCAGTGAAATTTGCTGCCCAACACGCCCAGCAAATGGCAATTCGACGACCCGTTTCTCCTTATCTGTGATTGCTCTAGTTTTCTGAAAAGGCCTGACCAATAACAACATTCATTACTTTGACAAACGATAATATAATGAGACGATTAAATAGTTGTCATTAGTTCCTAAGTGGAATTATCGGAACTTTGGCAAAAATAGAACTTCGGCATTTGAAAATGTGTTGTTGTTTTTACAGTAGCATACGTTTACGATTTCAGGCATCAGGAGATCAAAACACAAAAGTTAAAAATATAATATATACCTACCAAAAATGTAAAATCGCATATTCCGTGTTTTCACGAAAATATTTGTGTGAGTATCTCCATACCGAGTTTATAGGTAATCTACCTCGGGCGGTTTTAGTTGTGCTAAAACCTTTCCATTGACTTTGTAGACCAACTGACTGAATTTTGTCGAACAAGAGCCACGGATGGACCGCGCTTTATTGGCCCGATCTATCAGTGGCCCATGCTCAACTTGAATAATCTATGATAAGTATGGAAAGATATGTACTTGAAAGCGCATCACGCTCATTCAACAAAACTTTCAGAACCAATTAACCGTCTCAGGACGTTTGTTGTTTATATAAATCTTTCCGGTAATTGTTTTGATTGGATGGATATTTGTGAATGAAACAAAGCTATTTCGGGAAGCGGCGATATTATGGTTCGATAAAAATATTCAAGGTCATTGTCGGTCAAATATTTGTTATCATTGTCAAAATATGTCATCAACGAAATTTGATGATTTTTGTGTGTGTTTAATAGAAGTTTATTTGGATAAATTTAATCGATGGTCACGGGTTAAAAGAACAATTTCCACACCCGAAAAATTCGAAAATAAATATTTTTCACTATTATTTCCTTGATAAGCTACGTAAATAAAATTATTAATAAATAGCTTAATTGACAATTATCGACCGATATTTGAAAAGAACATAGCTTTAAATACTATCCTTTGTATTAACTGTAATATATCACAACGAAAATCAGTGCGCTTGGTAAAGTTTGAATATTTCGATTTGTTTTCGACGGCTCTGAAAGCGTTGAATTATATACTTAAAATGAATGACTATGATAAACCGCTTACTAGTACAGAAACTCCTAATACAAAGCAGAATCCACATAAGAGTGGGCGGCGCAAATCCGTTTTTATATAAGCAAACACATTGTTATAACTAAAATAGTTATTGAACCTCAAACGTACTTGGTGTGTGTCAAGAAGGTAACAAAGCCTACGTGGAACCCGAGACCATCTGAAATAAGAAGGGGGGATATTGGGTCGGGAAATGTACACTCAAAATATTTAACTTACAGCTCAGTAGCGACCCTTGTGGTCATTAAGTATTTTTATGTCCCCGAGATATTCCGCTTGTTGGACAATCACCTACCAACTACGATACTTGAGTCAACACATTTAAACACATTGTGGATTACAGAACTAGCAATTTCATGCTCAGTCGGTGAGAATGACTGAGATTTCGTAAGATTTATACCCACTGATCCATGGAATCTAACAAAAACCTTTCAGATTATAATAAGGTTCTTTTCTCCCGATTACTTCCAATGATTCAATGAACGATTTCACGTTGTAGACAATTTTAAAAGTAAAAACGACATTTGTGGAAGGACAACTAGAAATCAATGTGCTTATGTTTATCATTCATTGCGCTTTACTATAGTGGCTTAGTTTCGCACGGAATGTTTTTTTCTCTAGATTAACGCCACACTTTAATTCAAGCTCGTTTTGTTTGTTGCAATCAGGTTTTCTATTTTGTCAAGCAAAAGCTGCAACCGAACAGCAAGTCGGTGGCATGATGCATTAGTGATTACTTGTAACAAACAGGAAAAACGTGTAAGAAATATGAATTAATATTGTATTATCTAGTGCTAGAACGTTCTGCATAATACTGCGTTATCCGAGATTTCATGCATGTACTTGAAAACAAATCTCAATCCAATGCAAAATTAGATAAAATAATTCTTATATGACTGTTGATAAAGTCTGCTTAGTGTCAGTTCTTGTTTTGATCAAAATCAGTGCGATGTACCATAAATAGCTTTGAAATAATAAAATCCCACCACAACAAAATATATATATACTTATACTGTATACTCGTAGGCGCGATCCATCAGTGACTCATACTTGGCAAAATTTTGTTGGAATGTTTCGGATCAGGTTTTACACTTCGTGTGTGGTCTTCATTTCAAACAACAATTTTTTACTATACTATTCTTAAAACGCCTTTAACAACCATTTACGGCGAAACATTGCTCGGTATTGCACGTAGACATGAATGAAATCTGAGAAGTTGTTTAGAATATAAACATCGTAAAGTGTTTTTTCCAAAATCAGATATTGCTTTACTACAGACAGATCAAGGTCAATATTGTTGTACATGAGATAGAAAATTTGAACACGCAAATTTAGAAAAGGAAGCAATATTTTCAAAGTAAGTTGGTATCTACAAAAAGAACGCACACATTTCGGAAAAGTCCCTTTTCCGGAAATTGGTTGTGAAAATATTTATAATTGAGTTCGGATTGAAACATCGACGCATAATTCTTTTTATTTCAATACCTAAATCCTTTTGTACTCATTTCAAAACTGTACAACATCGTTAATTCAACTTACTTTTGTTGTTTACAAATAAAACATACTAAATGCACGGATGCTTTATGGATTTTATAAACAGTGTCACATTTTCTCCTACGCACGCGTAATATCTCATTTTAATTTCGTATAACTTTTGAAAACAGGCGCCAATTTTTTAATAAAATTTGTATGTTGAACAAAAAAATTTTACGCCCTGTTATTGTATATGATAAATTTCGAATGGGTTTGGAGGAAGTATACCGGCAGAGGCCCTAATACTTTTGCTTCTGGTACGATTGCTTAAGTGACTCAAATCCACTGCCAGCAGAACCAATTAACAGTAAACTGAAAAGATACTTTCGACCCAGACAGTTTTGTAATTAATCAGGAAATGGTGACTAAAAAATTATTGACACCTGCAGCCAAAGTACTTTTCACAATAATAGCCGCACTTAACCGCTCACAAACATGACAGCTAGATCAGATTAACACCCAATCGGAGATTTTATTTTGTCAAGCGTCAGCCGCAGATTGACCGTGCCTAATCGACATGATCCATCAGTGACTCATACTTAACGAAATATCTTAGGCGAAGATATTACTGGTTGTGTATATAATATATAGTTATATGGCTCACACGCTGGTCGTGACTTTATGTGGAGGCGTACCCGGTCGCACATGACCGCCTGTATTTCATTGTTGTTTTGTCATGTCACGAACTTCCGTCGTCTGACAAACAATAAACTTGAATCTAAAAATATCAAAACGTTTATGGTAAAATAATTCATCCACCAAGCTTGGTCTAAATGTTAATCGTCCTATGGTTTAATCCCGATAAAGCTTTTCGTTAAGCAATCTTTGAAACATCTTTTGATCGGGTTGTCTTAACCTATCAGAGCTGTCGAACGAAAAGCGGAAGTGCCCGTTTGAGAAATATTTTTGTGGCAATTTCGAGTCACACACGGAACGCACCTGTTACCGTTTCTGTAAAACGTTGGAAGTTCCGATCACGACAATTTACCGACGAATTCTTTCATCGGTCTTAGCTTGGTGTGTTGTTGCATTGTGGTAAATCACGAATATCCTCCGAACTACTGGAATGGACTAATTTGGTCCGGTATCAGACTAATGACCCAGCAAAAGTGTATTCCATTCTATCACTGTTTGGTGGAAGGGCATGACGTCTTGCGGTGCGTTGACGTAGCGGGTGATTCTCTTAAGCCGCAATACACGTTAGCATGGTTACGTATTTTTAGCTTTGTTTTGTTTCAACCTTGCATTTTACTCCGGCGCAACGCTGAGCATGCATTTCTTTACGTTTTCCAGAGCAACGGTTTGGTACTCTACGGTTCTCTACTAGCTTTTGTATGTAGTTCATGCTTTGCAGGCGTGTGGTGACTGGTGGCGAAACCGTAAACTATACTTTTGTATTGCATTTGCTCTCAAAATAGTAAACTTCTATGCGGGCTTGCGGTGTGCAAGTTTTAGTTTTTGTTATTTTCCTGTATCGACCTCTCTTCCCACACCAGTAGCGGATTCATAAATATACCATGGCGGTGGAGTAGGATCCTGGTCGTTACGCCATCACCATCTCTTTCTTGGCTGTTGTTTTGAAAGCTGGACATGAGCTCATTTCAATAGAAAAAATCTTATTGCAACAGAAATAATGGTTTGTTATGCTTCAAACAAAACATAATAAGTCCTAAATGATGCCCTCACACTTTGTCTGTAAAACCGCGAATTAGCATGGCTATTAAAGCGGGAACAGAAACACGATTCGCTTAGAATGGTGCATTCGTATCTTTGTTAGCAAGTATCGTATCTCTTGTTAATACAATAATTTTACGCCTCGCATATTGGAACACTAATATTTTTGTGCGATGGAAATGAATTTCTGAACGTCACCAGGGTGCCGAAATATTATGGCTAAGCAACACGAAGGTCACGGTGGTTCACGTAAGTGCTGCTTACGGCTTCCTCGCAAACTACGTTCGTGCACAGGAATAATGAGTAAATGTTAGGCCAAAACTTTCACCCTAGATTCGGTACTAGCGTCAGCACGAAAGTTCGTGATTCAACATTTGGTTAAGTCGTATTCTTGGCTTTCCCTCTCTCGCAGGATAAAACTGAATTCCTATCCTGTCATAGCCATGTTTTAGCGACTGTACCTCGCTTCTTGTAAAGAGTAGAGTTTGCGGCGTTCGCGCAAAATGATCTAGTCCCGGTTAGCTCGATTGGTAAAGCGCTGGGAATACGCTTCGAGCGACGCGTCACTGTCCGTGAGACGCAATTTCGAATTAGGATTATACGAGAGAGGTCTGCTGGACGCCTGCCGGTGCACGAAAGCACGCTTCACTGTTCGTAAAGACGCAATTTCGAGCGAGGATGAGGATTATATGAGAGAGGTCTGCTAGACGCCTGTCGGTGCACGGTGGTTTCACGAAAGCATTTCTTACAGCTTCCGTCCGCGCACAGGAAAAATGAGAAATATGATAAGCCAAAATATTCCAACCAGATTCGGAACTGGCATCTGCGCGAGAGGTCGCGGTCCGCCATATGATTAAGCTGTATTCTCGACTTTCCTCTCCCACAGGGTAAGGATGCAAAGATGAAGTCTTGTCCCGTCCAGTGCAAAGAGACTTCGCTAACTACATTACTGTACACTCGTTATACCCCTGAAACAAAAATGCTACGAAAAAATACAGATTTTACCTTTAAGACTTTATTGAAAAAAAAAGTATGAAAGAAAAATTATTCCAACAACATGTCTATAAAAACGAGCAGGGCACACTGCCACCCGTGCGCAGTCGGCACCAGGCACTGAAGAGTACAAAAGAATTTCGTCTTCAAATTGCCACAAAATTTTGATATAGAAGTTTGCTCTAATCAAAGCTGGAAGCGACAACTTGCAGAAACCGACTACCAGCCACCCAATGGCAAAGAGCTAATGCAATACGTAGTTCCGGGAACTACGCCTCAAGATGGAAAACACCCCAAACGAAACTGAACCGCCAAGATTAAAGTGCAGTGAACTAAATATTAATCGATCCACATCATCCCAAACGACACAGGCACTGGTCAGAGGAGTAAGAAAACATTATGAATAGTAATGGTACAGACTACTGGCAGAACACACTTTTTGTAGCATACTCAATTCAACAAGATGAAATAAGGTTGATATTATTATCTGGACAAAAAGCACACATTTCCAGCCATCATCATTTGACAGCCTCAACAGAACAGCCGAAATCATGGGGCAATGTAGAATGGCGGAGGCAAAAAGCAAAACAGTTTTTATGCAATGCCCAACACATTAACTGCCCAAACCAATATATATTATATCATAGTGTTGCTTGTCCAAAGGACTTGTGTTTAGAAACGAGCCAAAGCCTGGAGCACAAAGAGCATTCATGGTTCATGACCAGTGGAACATGTGGTAAAGGCTTCCTGAAGTAACAGGGACATCATGTCCTGACCTTCAATATGGTTAGCTGTTTTCCCATCTTATAGTTTCAAATATTGATCACTATTTTAGCAACAACAGCCAGCCATCGCAAAACCAACAAGCCAAGAACTTTCTACGGCGAACCACACGTTTTCATGGTATCATCACTCTTCTTTGGTTTCCTCATCTTTTTTTCTTGCTGCCGACTCTCTATTTCTTTTCAATTTTTTCCAAGCCGGCTCCAATTCCTCTGGTTCTTCTTCAGGTTCTTCCTCAAATATTGGAGTTGGTTGAGAACTACAAAATATATTAAACATCAACAGCAATTAGACTAAGATTTGATGATGATGTTGCACCTCACACCAAGATGAATGAATCTTATTCAATTTCAGATGTCTACTCCTCTCATAATAACCTCCAAATTAGAGTAAATGACTACAAAACTACAATGCCTTTTTTTACATGTTCATCCAAAAAGAAATGTTTTGCTTCCGATGGGCAGTGACCATCTTCTCCAGGTACCAGAGCAACTGACATTCTGTCACACTAACTGACGCCCTTCGATCTTTTTTATTTTATTACCGAAATTACTTCTGAGAAGAGAGGAAGAGGATGGAATATGTTGCGGTACAAACTAGGGTGACAGAATCTCGTTTTCATTTGGTTGCGGTAATGTTTATGCCATTTTCTTCAAATAACCCCAAAAAAAACTTTAAAAACTGTTATTTCAAAGCAGTATTCATGATTTCGGTTGTTACCAGACACTCAAAAATAAAAATTTCAATCTTCTAGCAAGAGATATGTTGTAATTCGGTCTATTTCTATTAGGTCAATTTTCTTCTGCTGGAACCACTTTTCTCCAGATGTATGGGTGGCAGAGTAACTAACATTCTGCCAGTCTGATACAGACGGCGGGACACTATTGTGTGATTGTTAGGTTACAATGCAGCGTTATAAATATTGACATTCTGCCAGACTGAGGCAAATGCCTGAACATTTTCGTATGATGGAAGAGTCCAAATGCATCTTTCTAAATAATTTCTGTGATTTTTAAATATTGAGAAAATATTCCTCTAGAGAGGATTAGTGGAAACAGGTTTTGACTAATATTTCAAATGATGACATAAAGTGGTTATAAGACATTTATCATCTATATTCTAGGTGACATAATTTGTGGGTTGCTGATTTAGCAACAAACCATACAATTAGAAGTATTGTATTCTATACCTCAATTATACTATAGCCTGGTTGTTTCTGCGACCACCAAAACCACTTAGTAGTCACAGATTGATAGCGTTAGAGGCAGTTTAAGCCAGAATAAACAGTAAAAATGATTAATTTTGTTGTCAAATATTCCATGACAATGAGAGAACAACTAACACAAAAACCAAATATTCCTGCTGTAGTAGTTAGGTGGCAATATTTACCGCAATATATTTTACACGGAATAAATATATCATACTTGAAAAAAGTGATTATTATCTCTCTTTAATCAAAGTATGTGTCACAAACCGATCAGAGCAATTCATTTATGGCTAATTTAAAATAACAAAAATCCATCTCCCCCAATAAAAAAGTTTATTTTGTTTTGACCTACAGTAGAATATTGTTCTTCTTCCGGTGTCCCAAATGTTCATTATCGTTCTCTTCCGATGTACAAAAATCTTCAAAACCATCAATACTGCTATTTCATATCAGTAATGACGATTTTGAATCCTTTTCTACAAGTTTGGTGACTACTGAGCGTTAAGGAGATGTTTTCTTTTTTCATCAAGAAATATACCATAAAACGTTGGCCACTTGCTAATTTTTGCTATCTAATGAAACCCATTTTAATCTCGCGAGATAATAAAACGACAATGATTTGATGGTAAAATTACATAAAAGAATACGATGCAAATTTGATATGACTATTTAAAGGATTATCCGGCTATCACTTTGCATAAATCGGGTATTAAATTCTCACCAGATTCTAATTAATTCTGTGAGGTCGATGCTCTGATATCAACCGAGATAACAACACAACAAGGTTAGTTAGTGTAAACATGAAACCGTATCTAGGTTACAACACTGACAACATTGTCATATAAATCAAGAATATAAAGTGACACAATCTTCTTTTCTTATAGATGTCTCAAACTGTGGGATACTGTTCTTCAGATAAATCTAACAATTTCAAAATAGATTGAACTTTTTTTTAATTCACATGTTCAAAATGCTTGTTGGACGTTTAATTAAAACTTGAATTATTGCTTTTCCTGTTAATTTCATTCTGATAAAAGATATTATATAAGAGTCTTTTTTATTCTGCATAAATGATGTTCTTCAAACTTGGCAACAATGGAAAGTAAGGGGCCCCAGACATTTTTTATACATTTTAGATTATTTGAACTCAATTTAAGCGTTAGCTCTAAGCCCAATCAGTTGTCAGAAACATCAATATTTTTATTGCCACTCCTTGGAGTTGATCACCTTGATCAAGGCCATTTATCAACGACCACTTGTAAACACCAGGGTTAGTGTTGTTGAGAAGATATAATCTTTCCGGTTCGACATGACCTAACCAAGTTAATACGTTAGTGAGCAAGGATTAACAAGCCGTGGACTCGCCAGGACTTGAACCAGATATCTTCAACTCTTGATGCCAACATAAAAATCATAAGGCCGTCGCGGCCACTAAGAATGATAAAATGTTCAATTATTAATAGTGCGATGATCTTACGTCTTAAACAACATAATTGGAATGTGGGGTGAAGTCTGTGGAATATCATTTTGATATTTTGTTGTTTAGATCTCCGACCTTATTTAGTGAGTAAGCAAGTTTATTTCTACTCCATAATCAGCATAAAAGACGACAGATGAATGGCAAAAAAAAAATTTTTTTTCTTGTTTTCTTGGTTTTGTTTAACCTTCGTACACAAACACAAACCAAGCACACAGATCAAAAAGAGTATAATAGAGGAAGATGTCGGAAATCTATTAATTCTGCTGCATAGAACATTTACACCAGCTATGTCTTATGGCACTTACTTAATGGACCAGCACACCGGCTCATTTTTCATATTTCGATATAGGTCATTATTAAACATATTGCAATATGTTTGTTAAAATGTTTGATTAAAATTGTTGTCAAATATCATTCAGACATATACATCAGTTTAAAAAATAGGCATGTATCAATATTGGTTCGTATCTTAAATCCGAAAGTGTCATCATCAATTTTGAGTTGTAAATTAAGAACAAATCGGTGTCTTGAAACATATTTCATCTCAAGAAAAAAGGTGCAATAAAAAAATGGTTATCTATATTAAAACTTAGTTCTAATCCCAATAAAATTCAATAAAGTCAATAAAAGTACAATAAAAAGTTTATGCACCGGAAGTAAGGTCACATTAACTTAAAAAAACTAAATCTCCAACATTCATGTTTTTATAAGATTATAAATATCGTCTTGTAACCAATATATTACTTTATCAGCAACTTGACATATTATATATAAATATTCAAATTCTTCCAAGTAATAGGCAACACAATTTACGTCAATGTCTGAAACAATGTCTGTATAATTCTACTTGATTAGATCTGCCGTAATTCATTTGATACACCAGATGAACCACATTGTATTCAAGACTTTTCAACAACACAATCAGAAAAAGTTCACCTGAACATGTTTCGATACATGTTTTGTTTTTGTTGATGGACCGTGCTTCATATGCAAGGAAGAAATGTACCTTTCGATTGGAATAGTACATATCTATGCAGTGTATCATAGATCTATATGAATAATCATTTCTGAATAGTACTTAGTCTAAAATTCTTAAGAAAAATGTATTTGTATTCAGTTATTCTAGCTAGGTAGCCCTAACATATTTCCTGCGCATTGTTAGAAGTGACTTAAAGGAAGCAAAATAAAGTGGTGCATGGTTTCACCATCGCCCAGGGCAGATACCACTCACTGCGCTTCACCACGGTGGTTCAGACCTGTTCGAGATGTTTTCCGTTTTAGAGTGAGGTTGCCTGTACTACATCTTTTAGTTGCGCTTTGCTATTGAGTGGCCATTGGCTGGTTTCTTTTGGAAGCTGCTTCCGGCCTTACTCAGAGTGAATTTCAGTGAAAAAAAAAAAATAAAACAAGTTTGATTATTTTATATTGAATATGCTAAAGAATCAGTGATTCAGATTTCGTCAAATGTCTAGTCAATCTAACTAAATATCAGTTTTAATGATATTGTTGAAAATCCCCTAAACATGAACAAAGTACAGCAGAGTTTAAACGAAAATTCTCTAAATTTGAGAAATTTGAAAGTTTCGTTAATTTTTCTCTTCTGAAAATGTTTTCCATGAGAACATAAAAATGAATAATACCCTATACCGAAAATGCTGAATTTTCCTTTGAAGTTTTTCTGAAACAAACATTCGTAATTGAAGCAATTTTTACATTTCCTTTATCCTGAAATGACTATTTTATACCAAATATCGTCATTGATGCATATTTCAGATTATAGCATCTTCATTCATGTGGCGAACACTAAATCCTGTTCATCCAAGCATGATTTGTTAAGCATGAGTCAACAATGGATCATGCCGCCGAGGTGCAGTTCATTTGTGGCTTGTGCTCGACGAAACTCTTTTAACAGTAACAATGACAAATTAGCGCTTATGCTTTGTAGTCAATCACTCAGTCGGAAAATTTCTGCTAAATCATGTTTAAGTAAATAATAAATCGAGAGACTGCAAGGCGCTTGTTCATCACAGGTGGATAAATTTTGGTAGGTAGAGTGAAACTTTATTATAAAACATGTTCTGATGAGCATGAGCAAATGATGAATTACCCAATCAAGGTTGCCATCTGTGATCCATGCTCATCAATGCAAAATTTTTGATTCAATGAAATGTAGCTCAATCAAATTTTTTTATCGTCAAAAGTAACAATGTCCATTGTCAATGCGTAGAAAAGTATAATATAGGTTGGTTGAAACTTCCATCCTCGACTTGGGAATGGTAATGGCATGAAAGGGTTGGTTCTATATATGATTGAATTGTGATATTAGCTTCCCTTTCCCAATGGATGAAATATAATGTCTTTTCCTATTTAGACCTCTAGATACAATATATCTCAATGCTGCATCCATAAATGACAACCTATATATCATGACTGGACGCTGATTGCGATATTATTTTTTTCCTGATCATGCCAGTTCCAAATCAAGGGGGGACGGTTTTCCACAAAGCAGTTAATAGATTTTTTTCTGTGCCTGAACATCATTGGGTATGCAAGCCGTAACCAGTAGGTAAATGAACCACGTGCGCATGTGAGGCACCTGATTCAAACACAAGACAATCATGGAAGCATACCATAAAGCATATTCCTAAAGCTTTCACCAATTAAGCTAACCAGATTGAGTTAACTGCACATTTTTACACAAATGAAAAAATTAAGAAAAAGGGTCTACTCACTCAACATACGCATGAGAGACCCATTTAGGGTTTTTCACTGCATCCTCAGCGTGACGTAAAATTGCTTCCCGAGGATTCGTGTCATCTGCTGTATTCTTCGCAATATTTTTCATAATATATGATGATAATGTACCACCATGAGCAGTAATACGACCTCCAGCACCTGAATGATGAACAGATAGTTATGAATACATTTAAAACAGCTTTTTTTGACCTGTGGTGATGGAAAAATTGAAAAATAAATAAAAAAGAGCATAAGCAATGGGTAAATAAAATTTATGATTGAAGCCTGAATTTTTATTTGAAAGAAAAGAATTATAATTGCTAAATAGTAAAATCACAAAAATAAGTCTCAGAATAGCTTTTTGTTTTTTTAATATGGTTGGGCAATTTAAATAGAGCATAAGCAATCAGCAACTCATGTTTGATAAAATAAAATTTATGATTGAAGCCCGAATGTCTGGTAGCAACCAAACTAAAAAAAAAGTTTCAAAATCATCAATACTGCTATGAAATAGCAGTGTTGATGATTCTGAAGCTTTTTGGTCCCTTGTGGAAAATGACATGAACATTCCAGACACCCGAAGAAAAAAAAGATTTAGCTTAATGTCATACCTGGACCAGATAATGGAGGTTGTGGCTTCCTTGATTTGACTGGATCCTTTCTTGCTTTTTCTAATTGTTTCTTAGTACTTCTCTCGCGTTGTTCTCTATACATTGGTAATGAGTATGCTAAAAAAAATAACGTATATTATAAATAAGACAAGAGATAGATTGTTAAAAATGCTAGTCTGAAACAAATTAGCGTATACGGGTGGAAGCAATTCAGTGTATCTGGCAAGACTTTTTGAGTAGTAATTTATTCATGGTGTGGTATTCAAATTACCGTAAACACTCACTTTATAGGGTACATATTTCATTATTGAATCGATCGAATAAAAATTAAATACAAAGGCCTAACATGCTAGTGCCTATGCTAATATTTGATATGAAGTACAAAATCTCAATTTTCACACAGATTCAGAATGCCATTCAATTCTAAAAATCTAAAAAATATCCAGCTAAATTATATCTCAAGGGTTTGAGAAAAATCTAATAAATTATTGTTTTGGGGCATATTTTGTGCAATATCGATGATTTCTGCCACACAGCGGTTATTTCGGTAAACCAAAGCATGGGTAAACTTCAGATTATACTGCAAATTAGAGCAACGAAACTAATCAACAAAAAAAGATTTGCAATCATTCCTACGTGTGATGATTTTATGACGAATGAAAACTTCAGCATGATTGGCTTTTTGTCTTCGTTTAACAACGCAGAGTTTAGCTCCCGAACACTCCGTTTGGGATCATAGA
Organism: Styela plicata; assembly: GCA_963675895.2. Taxonomy (NCBI): domain Eukaryota; kingdom Metazoa; phylum Chordata; class Ascidiacea; order Stolidobranchia; family Styelidae; genus Styela; species Styela plicata. The sequence goes on from OZ023146.1 coordinate 2,289,250, forward strand.
ATACTTTAGCAGTTCCTTCTCCAGTTCCTACTATGATTTGATTTAATTTAGGATGCCATAAACATCTCACGACACTCTGAAAAAATAAGAACAAAATGATTTTTCTTATCCGTTACACTTTTCACGTACTGCTTAAGGAAATGAGAAAACAATAGCCTTTCAGTAACAGTTAATGTCAAGTGCGAAAAATTTATCATTCCCAACAAGAAATCTACCCAATCAGGAAATTTACTTTAATATTTTGCAATAAACAATATACATCAGCTTAACAGAACATTTTACCAATTCAAAGGATTTCATTACTTATTGAAAACTTGCAGAATGCTGTATAAATATATGAGGCATATATTGCAATCTACAGAATAATCCAGGCGGAATCTTCAAAAGTAAATAATCAAAATCCAAAAAAATTACTCCTGTATATGGAACATAATATTGCAACAGACACAGTAAAAGCAAATCATAAAAATCCCTAATAACATTTCTGTTTAAGATTTTTTCTTACCTCAGGAAAAAGTAAGAAAAGTCGATAGGAAAAAAATATATAAATACCCAAATGTCATGAAACTATGTATTGTGAAAGTATAACATTTTGAACGAACCGTATCACATATTTCCATTTCATTAAGAACCTCTAAATTATCACTGTCTAAGAATATAAGTTTTCCTGGTCCTTTTCCTTTCCTCACTGAGATTCCTGTCATGACCAGCTTTCCGTTTGGACTGAATGCACAATCTGTCCTGTATGAAATGAAATGATCATCATCATTAATGTTATACATTTTCAATCTGCGGACATAATTTTTGCAAATGAAATTCATTCAGCTGATAAATTCATTTTATCCATCACAAATTAATATTTCATTTTAGACTTTAAAGTATATATAGTCAATAAGTACGTCTTATATGGAAATATTTCAATCAATATCTAAGATACGGCAAAATATAAATTTATATACTATATGACTAACAATATGAGTCATATTTATCATCAATATCGCCAAAAAGAGAAAACTTACATGGGAAAAAAGTTTTCCAAATTCTGCGCGACCGCTGTAGGTCTTTTGAATTGTCTAATATCCCACATTTTTACTGTGTCATCACCACCTCTTGTACAGAATGAATGTTGATTGTATGAAAAACATATCGATGATGTATCAGTTCCGTGACTATGACAACCATGTAATAAATGTGATGTGTGAACCTGAGTGGGTGGATTTGGAAGTAAAGTTATATGATATAGTTATATGATAGCAATGACAGTTTCGAAAAGTTTTTATTTGATATAAATGAATTTAATTACCGTATTTGCCCACCTACATCATGCACCCATACAATATGCGCAGGCAATTTTTTAGGTCAGTTTCACTTGAAAATATGCATATCCCTATATTGTGCGGCCTTCATTTCTATGTATCATCTATGTATCAAGGTAACCAAAAAAAATCTGGAAGGTTCTGATCTGAATAGAATGTTTTGTAAAGCTGCTGGCGCCACATTTTTGTAGAAGCTCTTAGTCATACGCAAGGGTCAGTTTCATCCATTCTAATACTGCTTCTAGCCTTTCCAAAAGTGAATTTCAATACAACAAATTCCTTCTAATTGAATAATTATTTTTTCCGATTAATTTATGTCATTGTCAAGTATGGATCACTGATTTGTCCAACTGTTGTTCATTTTGGATAAACTGAATTAAGGGACTGATATAATGAATGCATTTCATACCTTCATTTTTTCATCCCACAATTGTATGGAACCATCATTACAAGCAGCAGCAAGAAGTTTACCACCTCTGCTATAACAACAACTTGTTGGTATTGCACGTCTTCCTGACTTGTCTTTGCATTTTCTTGTAGTCTAAGGATTTCATATTAATTTTATTCCTTAAGTGATAAAATTCCTTTCGCATTTGAAAAACACAACAATTCTTTTTGACTATAGTTAGCTTTGTTTATAGGGGTGTTCCAAATGAGTTAACATATGAAAAATATATCATAATTTTGGGATAAATAACGTTTCAGTCAACTCAAGGTTTCCAGAATGTAATTAATGATTTAAATTGGTTTGAAATTGAACAATCAGAATTTTATGCTTGGCTCCCCTCATTACAAAATCTACAAATGAAGCAAATTGATTTGGTGCAGAAAGAAGAGCTCAACTAACCACTATCCCATCAGAAATTTTATTTTGTCAAGCATGTGTCACAGATGGACCGCATTTCTCCAAAGCGACCCATCAATGACCCAGATTTAACAAAACAGGTTTAATTTGATATTTCTGACTGGGTAAGCAAATGAATGGCTGCTCCAACTTGAACAGGCACATATCCAAGGTACAATCCTTATCTTTACCTAAACAAGTTTCAAATTTGCAACTCAAATGCAAATATTCGGAATATAGAGCTGAAAAGGCAGCTATAGCACCCCAAATTTCGAGATTTATATTGCAATATACGCTTTAGATGATATCTACCTTGCATTTTTTTCCTTCAGAATTAACATCCCACGTTCTTACAGTTCCATCATTGGAACACGTCAGAAATTCATTTTTTACCTTTGGATGCCAACACCCACTGTTTAACATTGCATTGTGTCCCTGTGAAAGTGAAAGGAAATAATTACGGTAAAATAATCGAGACAAATTAATTGACACATCATTAGGATAGGAGCGGATGGATGGATATATCGTTCATTTTGTAATCTTAAGTATGGTTTCTTCATGTTTTTACAAAAAAACATCTCAATCTATGGTTCAAAATCATTAGTCAAGTAAAATAACTAAAATTTGAATCCTGTCTCAAAAAAAAAATTATTTTGTAAATATAATTGATGTTTGAAACATATTTTAACTGCTGCTACACATTCGAAACAAGAGGAAGGCATAATCGATTATGAAATATTCCCTTTCCTGTGAATTTCCTCCAGGTATTCGAAATTATGTTTATATTTTGCTGGTCTGACAAACAGTTTGGCAGAATAGATTGATCAAAAAAAAAACTTCGGTCCGCTTCAATCCAGTTTCAGGGAGTCATTGAAACCTTACTTTACGAAAGCTGCAGTAAAATATGACAATAAAATCGGAAAACCAGACTTGCACGCACTTTTACTCTCAATATGACAGTTTGAACAAAATGAAACATAACAGCAAAAAAATTTCATCTCCAGCTTATGCTAATAAAAAAAGACTAACCAATGTTCTGAAACATATCAGAAAGATATTGATCTCCCTTAATACATTCTAAAACTTCGAATCCATCTCTATTGTATACTTTGGCTTGTGAATTTCCAGCAACAATTAACATGTTCTCTCCGGTGCAACTGTATTGAATGTTCTTTATTTGATGGCTGAAATAATCAAAATAGTACACTATTTGTAACAAAGTTTAGCGTTATGACAAGGGATTTTAGTTTTGTTAAAACATAGACACAGATGGACCACAATTTAAAACAAGATTAACAGTTGCAATACATATTGACGATGTGATATCCACGCTTGACAAAATTTTCAATAAAAATTTTATAACTGGGATGGTAAATGAGTTGATGGCATTTTTTTGGCCCATATAAGGTCAAAAATTGTGATATGTAAGATTTTTAATTCAACAAATTTAAAAGGAAATCACTTTACGTTGTGTTTATATCTTCATGCAATTCTTTTGTACATCCCTACTTACCACTCACATGGAGTGAACTGTCGAAATGACTGAAGACTGTTGTCCATTCCTGCAAAATCCCACAAATGAACATCGAAATCATAACTTCCCGTAACAAGTCTTGCACCAGCGGGATCTAGTGCAAGTGCAGATATAGCTTTGACTCCATGTGTTAATGTGATTTCATGAGTTGCTGGAACTACTGTGATGTTCTGAAAGAAACATCAATTTTAAAACACAAACTTGAAAATCAAAAATATGCTAAATTTGGTGGTTCGATAGTGCAAGAGTGCAATTAGCATTCTAAGAATTTTTTATTTATTTCATATGACATATATTCATATTCATCATATGCCCATCAGTCATAACCTTCACTTTTTGTTATTTCAGGTAGATATCGCATAATTATAAACCTACTGTTATAAGCCATAACTTTCACTGCTTTGCACATGGCTCTGTTGATGTTTACACAGAAAAAAATTTAACCAATGGTCAATATTTCAGGATATGCGGTATCTCTTGCTGTGGTGGCGTGATGCAACCAACATCAGTTGCCAAACGAAGCATCTAATGAATCACCATACAGGTTCCTCATTGGTGCCACACTGGATGGAATGACATGACGCAATATAAACCTAATATCCAGATAAAATTGTAAGCGTTGTTGGATGCATACTGTGAAACGAAGTATTTCATTCCATTCAATTACAGAAAATTGAAATGCCCTCAGATAGTTACGAATTGTAGATAAAAGTTCAGCCATTCATTTACAGAAAATTAAAATGCCCTCAGATAGTTACGAATTGTAGACGAAAGTTCAGTATCATCAATACTGCTATGAAATAGCAGTGTTGATGGTTTTGAGACTTCCTCTACACATGAAAAAATGACAGCATTATTTTGACACCCGAAGAAAAACAAGATTCTGTAATTCTGGGATAATATAATCAAATATGGCAGCTGAAATAGATCTCAACCTCATCCTCATCAGCGACTTCTTTATCATTATCTTCTTTCGATGAACTTTGTTTTCCTGAACTACTAGAATCTTTAGTACCGGTATCAAGTTCAACTGGTATCGGTGGCCCAATAAAGTCATCATCTGCGTCTTCCCTAGATGACGATGAAGAAAAGAATGTCAATAAAACTTTTTCACTATAAAAAAAACGTTTATTTAACATGTTGAACGTTTATTTAACATGTTCTATTAAGTGTATGAAATTATGTTTCTAATGCATTTGTCCAAATGTGGTTCATGCTTGACAAAATCATTTTTCGATTGCAAAAGCTTGATTTTATACTCAGCCAAAATAAAAATGACTGATGAGAAGAAAAATCAAAATTTCAAGTTCTGATATAATTTTAAAGTGTCTGGCTAAACTGGCCATGATAAATCACATACTTTTCAGCATCTTTTTTTTCTTCATCGGTGTTCGCTCGTTCATCTAAAAAAAAAATTATTAATTATTATTAAAAATTACTGAACTACTGATTTCTATCCATATCTTTTCCCAAAGACAGAGAATATTTTGTGCACACATGATTTGATGAGTTTCAATAACTGATGAATTGTGGTGTTAAGGCATGAATCGCAATCTCATATGCCCTATCGGAAAATTCTTTTCAAATTATGTTTTGTTAAGTAGGAACCAATGATGGATCGCGTCGATGAGACGTGGTCCATCCGTGGCTCATGCTTGACAAAATAAATTTCTGATTGGGTGCCTCATTGACAGAACACATTATCGGATTGCGAATACTTTGTCATATTATATCGAATCTACAAAATGAGTATACAAATAGGGCATGTAGGTACTAGAATGGATTTGAATCTGGGCACTAACCATTGCCAAAATTTTGAAATGTACATCAAGATCACATATTGTCGATGTGTCAGAATTAACGAGAAAACTGAATGAAACCCACCTAACACCTTTTTACTCCTCTCCTGAGCATTTCTCCTAGTTTCTTCAAATAACGCATCCAAGTCAAATGTCTTTGCTTTTTTACCAAAACCTCCGAACCCCATCACTTCTTCCATCGACTTTTCACCGGACATAGTTATGATTAGGCAAGGCCAAATTTAATAAATATTTTACTGCATAAGATGAAATTAAAGAGATATCAATAATTGCACAAGATATTCTTTTCGATATTAATTTAATTAAGTGTTGCCGAATGCTAATAATTTTTTAATCAAACAATTTGAATATTTATAAAAGTGAGTATAAGGATTGGTTTTACAAGAAAACTTGACAACATATTTAAATTTAAGATGACACAAGCATACACACACCGTACCATTCTGAGCCGATTAGACAGAAAATGAATAACACTAAATATCGACTTAATACAAGCCATATTCAAAAATCGCACCAGAACTACAAACGAAAAAGGAATAATTGATTGCTAATATTCAATTCAATTAATAACAAATATATTATTTGAGGTCAAAAAATTCTGGTTGAAGCGCATAATCAGTAAGTTATCAAATATGAATAAAATAAATTGACGTAATCATCATTTTCAGAAAAAAATCCCCACTAAAGAATAATAAATTTATTTCTATTAGCGCATAATCCCTGCAAACATGAATTGTTTGTCTAAAAGTAATATCAATCGTTGAAGCAATTTTTTGGATCAAGCGGACCTTTTTTTCATGCAGGCCAAGTTTGTAGCAAGCTGTTCAGTTGACAATGCTCCGATTATAACCCCTTCACCACATTCCCTCTTTTAGTACCGAATGATAATATATCCATCTGATTGCAACTTCAGTAGGTGTACTATCTGGAACATATTCGAAATTGTGCTTGTTAGTTAATATACCAGATGCTAATGGACACAGCATAAGCTTTTTTTTCGAACAGTCTTTCAAATGCCTATACATGCCTGGGTACACTGTGAACTGTACCTATTCATTTTCTTTGTAAATGTTCACAATTTCAGCCACTTGCCATGGAGAATAGTTGGATAAGCCAACCTCTTGAAATTTTCCCTCAATAATTTTCCATGTTCAGGCAACGATGTATCACAGTCAAGTGCATGAAGATAATATATATCTACCTGGTTTTTTTTCATTCTCTCAAGCGAAGTTTCAAGTTGGGTCCTCACGCTTTTCACATTCAGAGTTCTGCCTTCATAAGGGTTTAAGAGCTTTAGTTGCATATTTAAAATTTTCGATTACTTCCGCTTTCAAATCAGGGGAAATAAACCTAGATTTTCCTCATTCATAAATATATGCAGTATCAATTTCTTTTTCACCAAAATCATAAAACATATCCAGCATTTTCTTATTCATACATTCTTACATTCATATCAGCTCTTGCAGTGATTTCCACAGAACCAAATAAGGTTTTTACAGCAGCCATTTCAAATAATCTCAGTTTACCAAGGACTCAATGCAGCGAGGAACTTTTGGAAGCCCAAAATATTATCTGATGCTGAAGAACTGTACGCAAGATCCAACCAAATGAAAGCTTATATAGAGAGGCAACCAATCAAATTTAATGCTGCATCATATTGTAATTGCCCATTTGTTTGACATGATTCACATGTGGCACATGCATGACTGATGTATTTCAGACAGAGTTTTAACATAGTTGACATGGTATAGCATATTTACTGGCGAATTATAAATTAATTAAATTTTGCAACAACAAAAAAAAGAATTACGTTGAAAGGACTAAAAGATAATGAAATGAACCTTTATAGAAGTGATGATTTCCAAAATATAATTGGGCTCAGATAATCTTCAACATATGAGTAAATAATTCCATAGCTAGATAAAACCCTGGATACTGTCATGTTCACAAATCTTACCCAATGATGATTAACTTTTTGTATCGAAAACAACAAGATAGGTTGGCACATAAGATACAAAACCAGAAATCAAAGCAAAAACGATCCATACAAAATGGAACTCATATACGGTAGTTGAATGCATTGACTGCGTATCTGCCCCCCGCTGAGTACTTTTAGTCGTCGTTTATGATACATATATGGGAGATATTTCAAGGCAATTCTAAGGCCACGCATAGAGTGCCAAAGACTTGGATGGTATAAAATTGAGTGGTAGTCACATATTTAACGGTAACACCATATTGAACATATTTTATTGATTGAAAGAAAATATAGTTCAATGGAGATTTTATCTGGCATATTCTGGGCACAGATGAGATGTCGTCTTCCAGATATTATTTATAACAGAAACAACATTTGCATCAAGTGGACCTTTCTGTGCATAAGACAGATTTTCATCCAAATGTTTTGCATTTGAGGCACCAATGATAACCCCATCACCACAATCTCCTTTTAATGCAGAATGATGGTATAGCCATCTAATAGCAGCCTCAGCAACAGTAACCGTATCCCCGTAAGCAATTCCAAGTGCCTCACGAATTGCTTGCACTGCATCAAAGTATTCTTGCTTCCAATAACGCTCGCGATACTTAGTAACCCATATTCCACTACCAAAAAACCTTCCAGGTTCTTTTTTAGAAATATCTTCCATTTTGTGTTTACCTGTCAAAAAGCCACCACCAAGAGGACTGTAAGCATAGAATCTCATCTTGTGATATCTCAAACATGGAAATAATTCTTTCTCCACCATTCTTGTCAAAGCACTGTACATTCCCTGATAAACAGTAGGTTGAACCCAACCATTTTGTTTACAAACATTGACAATTTCTGCCACAAGCCATGATGAATAATTGGATAAACCAAACTCTTTAAATTTTCCTTCTTTGTACAAGGTGTTGACAGCTTCTAAAGTTTCCAGCAGTGGTGTATTATGGTCAGGTGCGTGGAGGTAGAAAATATCAGCTTTATCTCTCTTCATATTTTTCAATGATGTTTCCAATTGGGATCTCACACTCTTCGCTCCCAAACCTTTCCTATCCCACGGATTTGCTTTAGTTGCGTATTCGAAGTTTTTGCAGATAGTTTCTTTTAAATTTCCAAGAAAAACTTCAGTCTTCCCACCCGCATACATGTAAGCTGTATCAATTTCAATGAAACCATGCTTTTCAAATATATTCAGCATTTTTCGTCCCTCCTCCATGTCAGCTCTCCTCGCAATCTCCATCGAACCAAAAATTGTTTTGACAGAAGCCATTGTTACTACCTTAGGTTATTCACACTTATTACCGTAGTCTGTAAAGTTTTGTAAATATTCACCGCAAATGTTATTTCCGAGGACCTAGAATAGGAACAATACAATAATAGAGCCTGTTTCAATAGCTTTACAGTTTAATGGTAACGAATAGATTTTAGGTAGACTTCGAAATCCTGCATTTTTCAACATAATATTATAGGGGCTTGTGATCTGATAAATTTGAATGGTAAACGACGGACCCTATGCCCCATGTAAATGATTAATCCAAATTGGTTTTTTATTTTTTAATTTCTATCTCTTTGCTAAGTGTACATTCTGCCCATCTTTTCAGTAGGAAAACCCTATCATATTAATTAAGCTTTTGAAAATTTGTTTGCTTAAAGTTCCTAGTATTCAGTATTAAAGTCATACTCAAAAGTAACGGACGGACCCTATCTAACTTGGAAAGATGCTTGGCCTTATCTTTTGTCTACATATTATTGTAAATTATTGCTCAATATTTTCTGAAATTGTTGTTATGCATTGATCATTCAGCATTCCTATAAGCTATACTGTATAGTAAAAATGCAGAATGATTGATATCTTTAAAAAAATGCTACACTGTATACATGAATACACTGATAATGTGGGTAAACTGTAAGAGCAAACGAACAATGTCAGACCAAATCAGATACGTTCAAAACGTATTTATTTTCAATGATGTTATGTCTGACAAAGTGTCCTCCCCTCCTAGGTTAATATCTGTGCATGTATTTATATAATCCATCTTCTTGTTTTCAGACTGCATGGTTAGGACTTTAATTTAACTTTAATCTGACTAACAACCTCATTAATGTTATTTGGTGTTTATACGTGTGGCGGGACTTATTAATGGCGACGAGGATAAAGACAACAAATAAGAAAGATTTAAAGTCCTAACAGCCAGGCCATAACATGACATACCAAGCTTCATTTCTTGACAAATTCGACCCAGAAGCCCATCGTGGCAATGTGTATGATGCATTTTGCGAATTCGTGGAATCTTTTCAGTACGAATACGATGCCATTGCCAAAGAACCTCCAACGGAGGAATCTGATAAAGAATCGTGGATTGAAAGGAATAAACGCAAAGTATTCCTAGGAAGGTTTGCATCAAGAAGCCTTCAGAAAGACTACGAAGATGCCATATCAGAAGAAACTCGAGCAAATCTCGAATTCAAAGATTTTGTCAAGAAAATGAAGGAGCGATATGAGCCAACGCGCAATTATACGCTCGCCAATTTTGAATTCCAGGAAATTCGTCAAACAGATGATTGAAAGTTTTGATAACTTCGTCCACCGTGTCAGACATGATGCTAGGGCCTGTAAATTTACATGCAGCACAACATGCACTGTTGCAGACATTCTAATACGTGACCAAATTATCATTGGCACATCAAATGAAGAAATCAGAAAAAATGCTTTGAAAAGCCAATGGGACCTAAAGCAGCTAATTGACAATGGAAGAAGATTTGAAGCTGCAGCTCTCAGCGCCCAACGTATCAATACAGAGACTACTGTGTCACGTATTAAGCCTGGAAAATATTCACGGAAATCAAGAAACATGAAAAGCAAACCTAAAGAACGATTTCAACCAATCACCACCAATCCATGCACGACCTGCTCATCTAAGTCTTGCAAAAGTGGTAGGAAATGCCCAGCATATGGTTTGGAATGTTTTGCCTGTCATAAAAAGGGACACTTCCGAGGCTCCCAAGAATGCAAAATTAGTAGGGACAAGAGAAAAAGCACAAGACGTCTTGAAACCAGAGGTGCAACTGAAGAGGATAACAGCAGCGACAGTTCCTCCACAAGCAACAGCAGCAGCAATCGATCAGTTCAATCGATTGCCAAAACACGACGTGTCAAAATAGCGCAAAAGACACTGCCAATCAAAAGATTGCACCAAAAGCACTCAACAACCAAAGCAGGCATGAACTATTTCGTAAATATTGTCATCAAGGAAAAAGTCATCAAGGCATTTGCTGACACAGGGGCAGATATAAATGTCATGTCTCTAGAAAATGCAAAAAAACTAGGCTTGCCACTCAAGAAGACGAAAGTCAAAATTCGCCCTTATGGCTCAAAACCACTACGTTGTGCCGGCTTTTATGAAGGTAGCGTGATGTACAACGACACCGTAGCAAATGCAAGAATATATGTCCTGGAAGGTCAATTGGAGACTCTGCTGAGCGGCAGACTCTCTGAAGCTCTTGGAATCATAGACTTTAGTGAGCGCACAATCAACAGACTGAAGTCACAATATTCCATTCGCCATACAGGTTTAGGCAAGGAAGATCCTGCAAAAAGAATCATAGACAAATATGAATCTGCTTTCCAAGGTATTGGAACTCTAAAAGACTACACAGTGCATCTATATGTTAATGATAACATTCCTCCAGTAGCCCAAGCAGCACGACCCATTCCATTCCATCTACAAAAAACGCTTTCAGAAAGAGATAGCTGACAGCTGGAATACCAAGGAATAATAGAGGAACACCATGGACCTGCCCCATGGATTTCCAACCCCGTACTCACTCCAAAGGATAATGGAGATATCAGGGTCACTATAGACCTGCGGGAGGTGAACAAAGCAATACAGTCCACCAACATACCCATACCCAGAGTTGAGGAGATAAAATCAAAGCTAACTGGAAGCAAAATTTTCAGCAAACTCGATTTTAAATCGGCATTCCACCAGTTGGAGCTTGATGACGAATCTCGACTGCTCACTGTATTCCACGCAGGGCCACGACTCATGAGGTATCGGAAACTAGTAATGGGTGCGAAGCCAGCATCCGGTGAACTCACTAAAGCATTACTCCCCATATTCAGCGACATTCCTCATGTATATGTGATTCATGATGATGTCATAATTGCAGCAACGACAGTAAGGGCACATGACAAAGCCCTGCGTAAAGTATTAAAAAGGATAATAAAATCAGGTCTGTCCCTCAACCCATCTAAATGCATCTTCAAGAAAGAAGAAATTCCGTTTTGGGGAATGATACTCACTAAAAAAATGGAGTGAGACCAGACCCAGCAAAAGTAGAAGCTCTCAAAAAGGCAAGTAGACCACACTCAAAAGAAGAGGTCATGTCGTTCTTATGTTTCGTTCAGTCATTTTCGGACTTCATTCCTGATCTGTTCCGCAAGACTGAGAGCTTAAGAAGACTCACGAAAAAACATGTGCATTTCAAATGGGATAGAAATTGCAAGGCTGAGTTCCGAAATCTCAAAGAATCTCTAAAACAAGAGACTATGCTAAGATACTTCAATCCATCAGCCTCAATGCAAACATTTATCCATGTAGATGCTCATCGTTCAGGGATCTCGGCAATTCTTGGGCAAGGAAGAGATCTTGAAAACTGCAAACCAGTTGCAATAGCAAGTCGCTCTACGAAGGCAGAAGAGCAACGATATGCCCAGCTCGATCTTGAAGCTCTAGCGGTAGACTTTGGACTTCGACGTTTTCGTCAGTACACAGCAGGATGTCAAAGGGATCGATTCGTACTGACAGAATAAAGCTACGCCACCAAGATCTCAATTATCAAGTGATATACAAACCGGGTAAGCTAAACCCAGCTGATTACTTATCAAGACACGCTGTCCCTTTTAAAGAAATCCCCAAAACTTGGAGAAAGGAAACTGAGGAATTCGAAAAAACAATATGGTTCTTGCAAAGTGGTCCATATATGGAATCAATCTCAGTTGATCGAATAAGGGAGGAAACTAAAAGGGACAAAGTTCTAATCAAACTAAAAAAACATGTTCGGGGACACACTGAAATCAAACCGAATTCAAGTCTTGAACCGTATCGCAAAATTTTCGATCAGCTAACCATTTCAGATTTTGAAATAATTCTCAAAGGCAACAAAATAATATTGCCCAAAAGCTTATGGAATCTAGCGATCGAAAAAGCTCACCAGGGAGGTCATCCTGGAATGAGCAGCCTGAAACGCAGAATCAGAGGACACTTTTGGTTTCCAAAGCTGGACAGAATGATAGAAGCCAAAGTCGCAGCCTGCTCACAGTGTCAAGCCTTCACTAACAAAAGAACGAAGGAACCTTTAAAAATTATGCCGCAGTCAAATGCTGCATGGCAGGATGTCAGCATAGATCTTTTTGGTCCCATGCCCGACCGAAAACATGTTGTAGTTGTCCAAGACATGAAAACAAGGTTCCCTGCTGCAGCTGTTGTCCAATCAACAGATGGAAAACATGTAATTCCAGCAATTGAAGACTTTTATACCAATTTTGGGAAACCCGATTCTCACAGAACGGACAATGGACCTCCGTTCTACTCTAAGGGGTTTGAGGAATTTTCAACCAAAAATGGGATAGAACATCATAAAACTTTTCCTTACCATCCCCAAGCTAATCCTGTTGAAACATTCATGAAACCTCTCGGTAAAGCCATGAAAATAGCTCACTCCAACAGGGAAAATAAGCAAACAGCTTTAAATAGCTTTCTTGCCACATACAGGTCGACACCCCATCCTGCCACTGGTGTCAGCCCTGGCAATCTCTTGTTCCGTGATGGTTACAAACAAGATTTCCCTCGACAAACATTACAAGAGGCAGAAGTGAACGATGCCTATAAAAGAGACAAGGAACAAAAAGAAAAAAGGCAAAGAGAAGTGAACAATTCCAGACATAGAGTTACATCCAACTTCAACATAGGGGTTACTGTCATAATCAGAAACAACTGCAAGAGAAAATTTGATCCAATATTCGGTCCAGATAAATTCACCATAACAGACCTGAAAAGCAATGGTCTAAAATTAAAGAAACTTCGTGATAACAAAACTTATCTCCGACATATTGATGATGTCAAACCATCATCCTTCAACACAAGTGACAAAACTAATGAATTCACCTTTTGGTATGAACCACAAGAGGACTTGCAAGAAAATGAAAATGAGCAAATTCAAGAAGAGGAAAGAAACAATGATCAATTATCAGAGGAGACAAATGCACAGACTCAACTAATCAATGTAAGAGATCAAATGCCTCTTGAGGAAGAAAGAAACACCCAAGAAACACGACACGTCAGAGACACTCCTTCAACCCCCAGACTGCCAAGAGCATTATCTCAACTGGCTGATTTCAATCGCCCTGGTCGAATTGAACAATTGCAAACTAGCAGACCGAGGCTCCGCAGACGATCACTCCCAAGCACATCTCAAGGCCCTGAACGGCCATGGACTATTAATATATAAAAGGGAGAAGTATTGTTATGTCTGACAAAGTGTCCTCCCCTCCTAGGTTAATATCTGTGCATGTATTTATATAATCCATCTTCTTGTTTTCAGACTGCATGGTTAGGACTTCAATTTAACTTTAATCTGACTAACAACCTCATTAATGTTATTTGGTGTTTATACGTGTGGCGGGACTTATTAAATGAGATATGACAAATAAATAATGGCGTTTCTATCGATGATGTATTCTTGTACCTGACAGGCATTACAGCTAAGTACAAACTGCAAAGCCAAATTTTGGTATATTGTTTTACTTTAGTGACAGACTGAGTACTAATTAATATTGGGTAACAAAATTTTCCCAAATAATTTTCCATACAAAATAAGCAAAAAATAGGGGTGGGCGTAAAAGCAGGAAGGGTTGACCCCTCCAATAATATCAATCATAGGCTTTAGTTTGAAAGTATTTATATCATAACACAAAATAGGTACTTTTTAACATTTGAAAACTTTTGGGGAAATTCCCGGTTAAGATTCGAAAAATGCCCCAAAGTTTTAAGTGACCTAAATTCACTTTAACAAGACAGAAAAAGTAGACCTAACTTATACTATAGGCCGGTGGCATTTTACGTTAATATACACTATGAGATGATTAACTTTAGGCTTTTACTGCAGAATCAGTTTTGACAATATGCCATGGGCCTAGAATATCCATCATTCACCATTTATTTAGTCATATGACTCAAAGTATAAAATAACATCTTGGTAAAAATATTTGAACCCTCTCTGCTGTATAGTTTTGCACAGTGATAGGCTATATATAATGCATTTTGGATATTACTTGGTTAGAATTGCTACCGGGTATAACACTAAAAATCCTATGAACTTGATGGGGCCACCACCGATAGAATTTGAGATACCGACCAGTACTGAGTACGGTACCGGTACTGAGTAAGTTTTCAAAATCATGGTGCAGGTAATGTGATCAGGATAATAAGATTTGATTTTTATCCTGCCGGAAAGAAAATCCGAGAATACAGCTCAATCGTATGGGGTACCTATGGCCCTTGCTGCATATCTGATAACGCTCAGTATTGCCTTATCCTGTTTCTCAACAGCAACAGATCAATCTGATCGTATAGACGCGAGTTCGAATCCGTGACTGAGTAAGGGATCATGACTAAGCGCGAAAGGTAGCTGGACCCAACGCTGCGCGATGGTTGACGTAATCTTATGCTGTATGGCTTCCTCCCCAATCAGATCCATGCACAGGAAAAATGGGAAATATGTTAAGTCAAAAAACCTTCACCACGATTTGGAACTGGTATCTGCACGAGAGGTCGTGGTTCGCCATATGATTGAGCTGTTTCTCGGCTTTCCTTCTCCCGCAGGATGAATATGAAATCCTATACTGTTACTGATATGAATTATTATGATGATTTCGTTTTGGTATTTGAGATACACCAATTGGGAAAAATATTGATGGTTGTAACTTAGATTGATTTAAAAGCATTTTCAATATGATACAATGATTTGACAATATTCCCGATACTATTTTTCGCAATATTGGACATGCGGGAGTTTTATTTATTATAACAATTTAATAAATATGACAATTACTGGGGTGAATCAATGCCTTCATGAGCCAATTCCACTATAATTTCCACATGTTTTGTTGTTAGGCAACACAGTGAAATACAGAATAGACGGGGCCAAAGTTATATTGTGGTGTTAAAATGCTATCATGGGCGAATTTGGCATATTTTAGAAGCAGGACAATTTTTTGGATGCGAGAGCTTGATGTTAACAACTTTTTTGGCTACATTTGGCATGCTTTAAAGAGTGAATAGTATTTATTCCAAACTAGTCAGATTTTTAAATGCCATTATGGACCGAATTTGGCATATTTTATTACCATGGTAGTGATTGAAAATGTTTCAATGTTAAATGCCGTGATAGACAGAACCTTTTTTCTTACATATGGGCCGGCAATATTTGTCCAACGGTTGTAAGTTTTTGCCATTGCAGTAAACTAAAATTCAGGACACCGTTTGGATTGGTGGTATATAGATGTCGTAGGTTTGACATTTATTTTATACTGGAGATAGCAGCAATTGGCGATGAAGAATGAGATTTTCTCGTGTGTACCTGAAAAACAACCAAAGGCCTAGGCAGTCAACTGTTTACAAAAAAAAAGGTTTGGTGGGGAATTGTGAGATACTTTCATTCTACCAAGTAGGCTATAAATCACTAGTGGATTTTGATTATAATTCAGAGACTGTAATAGCGACACTGCTTTGATTAGTCACCAATCACAAATAATAAGTATCAATCATTAGGCCTACTGTTCTTAATCTGTGGTAAAAATATTCCTTTTTACAAATAAACATACCAATCACATCAAGCAAAATTGAAAATAAAGAACACATGGCCAAGCATAAATGAGAAGAGATAACGCATATAATTCTAAAAGGAATTACTATCTTAATACGCCTACACAATCCAAGTACAGCAAACGTCAAAATGCTGAATGGGAGAACGGCCAAGCCTTGGCGACAACAAAATAAACTTATTTTAAAATAGAACCGAAGATGAAAATCTCTTCATATTTTGCTAAGGATCTGAAAGGAGATATGTGAATTACAATTCATAAAAATGTTTAAATAAGTGCCTTGATTTTGCGGTGACCGATTTTGCTCTGTCCCCTCTGTTTTAGCTGTGATGTTTCGCGAAAATTTTTAAATTTGGATTTTTCACAAAAGAAAATAAATGAAAAATGCTAGGTTTGCGCTCTTTTGCTCTGTTTGAGCTGTTTTGCAAAAAGTTTTACATTTATATTCACAATTTTTTTTTAATATAGCCGAATAAATCATTTTTTTTTCAAATATAGCAGAATATGAAAATTCTCTGATTTTTGGCCGTGATCTGAAAGAAGTTTTATATATTAACTCGTGGAATATATTTTATTAAACTTGGTCTTAATTTTATTGTGGGTGATTTTGCTCTGTTTTACTGTCTTTTCCTCATTTTTGTGCTATTTTATTCTGTTTGCGCTGTTTTTCATCCATTCTGTTCTGTTTTGCTTTGTTTATGCTGTTTTGCTTATGTTTTTGTGCTGTTTTTAGGCTTCCATTTTGCACCAAGGTAATGGTATTCATTTTGTCTTAGCATATTACTTAACGATCTATTTACTGTGGTTGGGTTGCATGCTCCTATTGGTTTTTCGGTACCTTCTATTAGGCTAACTTATAACAAATATCTCGATCTCAACACTTTTCTCATTACACCGAAAATTTTTTTTTAGCTGAGCTTGTTCTTCCGGATTAATCATAAAATGACATTTTTCTGCACCCGCGGTTTCAATACCCTCCATGGGCGAATTTGCACGTCGATGCCAATCCATAACTTTCTCCGGCCTCCCCTCCCCCAGACTTGATGTTCCGAGATGATGTGGTTTTCTATGCAGTGATTTTCAATGACGTGATTCAAGATTCCAGTATAAAGTTTGTACATGGTATTCTAACAAGCAATTTGCCTGAAATATTTTGCATTACCCGTATTAGAATTTTGGGGTATTAATATGCTTCGTGACACGGCTAGCCATTCAGGGATACTGCTAACACCGTTCTTAATATCCTCAAATATTACAGTCAATCTCGGATGAAGTCTTGTGAAGAATTTGATCCAAAACGCTGTCATAAGATCTCCTTAAGGTGCCTTATTGTCATATCATGTATGTATGTATGGTGCTTATGACTACTTGGTCTTTCTGTGGGGATTGATTTTTTTATATACGTGACATTTAGCCCCTTCTCGATTAAACAATTTCAATGGCGTGTTGGAATGTCCTGTCGTAAGTGTCATTAGCACAGAGCGTGGTCTTAATTGGCAGTGTACTATCTTCCTAGATTTCTTCTCTCTCCCTTTCTCTTAGCCAATGTTGAATTGACTATTAGTTATCAATACTTACTGTTTAATTGGTGCATTCCTATTAAATTGAAATGTATCGGGGAGAATGTGGTAAATTAATTCAGTACATTGGTGAGATATGTCCAATTTTCGATGTTGTTTATGTGAATCAAACCTTATCGGTTTAGTTGGTTATTGTGTTCGTGTTAATTTTGTACGTGAATTAAAATATTTTACCCACATTTTTGGAGTAATTTCCCGTGGAATATTGGATTGAAATATTAATATTAGACAAAAGGCCCGGGAATATTTGAAACATTGAGAATTTTTGCATAATTGCTTTTTTAATTTCAAACACTCTAAATAATATTTTAAATCTGCATACGTTACCCCATTTTATAATTAAATCTCATAATTATACAGCAATTGTAGGTTCCAAACCATGAACAGTTATAGTCAACCTTGAACAAGTCCCCATTAACCTTAGCACAAGTAGGGCTAGCCAATTTAATTCGGTGATTCGGATCGATCCGATGCACAAATTATTTTTCAAATCACGAATCATTCGAACAAAAACTTGCTAAATAAATAAATTTTCATTTTCAACGACAAAATGTAGTCGATTTTTGGTCATAGGTGACAAAATGAATATTGAATATTTAAACAAAAATGGAACTTTGTCCGCTTTGACATGGAGTGTGAATTGAAAATACATACCCGTCATGTTTCTTCATGTTAATGTTAGTAATTTGGTATTTATATGAAATTGGAGATTCGATCAGATTCGAAAAATTTATCCGAATCCGATTCGATTTCCATGGTTTGGTTTTGCCCAGTCCTAATCCCTAGTTAACATGGAAATCACTAATCCACTCAAGCTGATATCAGTGAAGCAAGCGATGCAGTGGCCATCATTTCGTGGGAGTAGATGCTAAATATACACAATAGTGATTTTCTCCAAATATGCTTGAACCATGAACAGTCTTTTGTTACAATTTCTAGCCTTGTGCTGCGTTTATCAGTGGGTCATGATGTATTATTGTTATATAATATTAAATGCCAGGCCATAAAGACGACACGGATATAAAGCACTATTGGTCTTTATCAAAATAAAATTAACAATTTATTAAAAGTTCTTGAAAATCCAAAAGTTCCTGAAAATTCCCGGTAAACCCCGTTTTTTTTGTCAAACTTTCCGATGGTTATTTGCCTCCCAGGAAAATTGCAACCCTACCCATACATAATAAAGTATACATTTTGATTGGGAATGTATGAACCAATCACCAATGTTTTGTTAGGTATGTGTCACTGATGGATCGTTTCGGTGAGTGTATATTTGAATACCCATTTTATTGCCCGTGTTGGCAACACAATTACCTAACAATAAAACTGTCGTAGTTATATTTTACTTTTTATTTAATAACCTGAGTGACAAGTTTGTGTGCTAATACCTGGGATCTCTGAACACAAGGAAACTGTAGCTGCATTTGTACTGCATCTTTGTATCAAGTGTTATTCAAGCTCAATACGAGACATTTGCTTGCCACAGTTAACACTGTATTGCCTGTTGCATTTCAGGGATCATTTTGACTGCGTTTGAGCTCGTGATCCTCGGATCATACGCGGTTTACATACGCGATTCGTTTTCAATGACTTCAAAAGATATATTCTGAATTTCGTTTTTGTCATGACAAAATAATTCGTAAATCCTAAATGTGCGTTGCATGTTTAGCTTTTGTTGGAACGTTATTCTTTGCCATAATTTGGGTGTATTTATGAATCGAGGCAGATCACATTATTTATAAACAAGATTGGTATAGATTGTTCATGTAACTTGAATCTTGAATGCTTTAGAGTGGCAAAGTAAAAGTCTCTTTGAATGTTTCATATCCGAGCCGGTTTGGTGCAGTATGTTTTTATTTGTTGTATACGGATAAGAAATATGCCGATTTGTTTTATTGCATTTCCGTCTCACAACCGACCAACGATCAAAAGCGAACAAACTAGAATCGCCAACATGACGAAGAGCTTTTTGTAATGTAGTACCAGCAAAACCTCTAGAAATGCGACACTTGAAACTTCCCAGGCGTAATTGGAGGGGGTATCTGTCTGACCTGGGCGATGGAAAAAACATCCATCCGCCACTGAAAAACCTTAAAAATATGTTGTTACACACGTACCATTTTGAGCAATTTCTAAACGCAAGCATTCCAAAATTTTTGAATTTTTGGAGATATTTCAGCCGATATCGAAATTGAGAAAATCGAGAGTTAACTATATTAAACATGCCAGTACCGAAATATCAAATTTTGATACAGATTACTAAAGATTTTTGTAAATCCGCACACTCATTAAGTTAAGGCCACGCAACAAATGCTTATAAAGTTATAAAGCAATCCGTAAACTACGGATAGTAATTTTGAGGCACTGATTACAGCAGTCCATAATCTAAAACTAGACATTCCTAGAAATTGTTGATAAGTTCTGTATTCGAACAGATATAAAAAATATTTTAACAGACAGAAGAGTCATTCCCTACGTGATTGAATATGCGCTTTTAACTGACAAAATCCTTCAAACTGTAATCGTCTTTTTTGCTCATTTTTATGCTGCAAACTT
Source organism: Styela plicata (assembly GCA_963675895.2). Lineage (NCBI taxonomy): Eukaryota > Metazoa > Chordata > Ascidiacea > Stolidobranchia > Styelidae > Styela > Styela plicata. The sequence continues at coordinate 2,309,765 of OZ023146.1, forward strand.
TTTGCCTTAGTGAATTTTTATATAAAAATTTTCTGATGTTTTAAAATCGCTCTTGAATTTAATGAATAAAATACCAAGTTTACTGTAACCTCAATTTCAACATTCATTCTCTTCCCGGGATGGGATGTGATATTTGTTGCTTTCATCCTCGGGCCTAGCTTGGGGAGGCCTCACGGGGGAGTTTGGTTGTTGAGTGGACTAATGCAAAAGACCTTAGCTGTCGCACGCACCAGTAAAATATTATATACATACATAATCTAAAAAAACATTTTTCAATAAAAAAGCTAAACAATTCAGAAAATATTATTCAATAGTCAACTCGAGATGTGAATCAAGCAATTATTCATAATTTACTCAACATTTTTCTGATGTTTCAATATATATGAAAAATACTCATAATTAATAAACTGAAAAAACTAGCAAAGCGTGATTAAAATTTATCCACAATTCACTCAACTTTTTTAATGCTTAAATGGCAATGAGTTGAAATTTGAGAAAGGAACAAGGGAATTTGAGGAAGGACTACAAATAAAAATCTATAAAAAATATATATAAATAAATGGAATCCTATTAAAAATTTAGTTTAATAGCCAAATTTGAGGAAGGAAGTTACTTTTTTTATTAATCACGTTTTTTGGACAATTGATGGAAATGCTCATTAAAAGTACAATTTGAAAAGTAACTTTTTTTAATAATAATTGGAAAAGGCGATATAGTCAATGAGTTATTGCATAACAAAAACTGGAGAAATAAATAGAGAGTATTTTTCATTTTTTTTTCTGGTGGAAATTTCTAATGTGAAAATTTTGATGAGAATTTGCATAAAATGCGGCATCATCGGTTGCTGATTCGTAGTTTCGTCAACAACTGTTGAAAGTCACTGTTCACAAGAGCAAGACCATGGCATCAAAGGTTTTTTGTTACTGCTGTTGGTTGCTTGCATCAGGTATACATCGGACTAATATTTTTTGTCTAATTAAAGTGCAAAGCTGAAAAATCTATGAAATATATAACCAAGTAGCAACTTTTTCCTCTCAAATTCGTCAAAGCAATCAAATATACAACTAGCTAGAAAAAATATATACATTGTGGAATTTGCGGGAAAACAAAAGTCAGACCACTTCAGAATACTTTTTGAAATTACATAAAACATAACCATAAATATTTTGTCACGCCAAAGCAAGAATGTATCGTGTCGACGTCACATGGTCCATTTGTGGCGCATATTTGACAATATAAAATTTATGAGTAGACCCGCATGGCATATAGATAAAAAAATTAAATTTATTTTGTGATATCTATTTTTTGTGCGCTAGTGAATTCTTATTGAATATTTCGGTCGTTTTTTGAGATGAAAACAATTCCATCACAAACAATGTATATTCGATCTGAAAACAAATATGTAGAAAGTATCCCCTTCTCCACATAGACAATACTCTAAATAACTTAACTATATTGATTAAATCAAAATCTAATATTCATCTTTCACATTTCTCTTAGCGCCAGAAAAATCGCCAATCGTAAGTACAATTTTGTTTTTTAGTCGGTCAGCGATTAGCAATGACCAAAACGAACCACCTAGGGTACAATTCTAAAAACAAACATTATTTTTATATTTTTACCGTGTAACTCACTAATTTTAGTGAGATGTCCAATAGTTGTTTCCGAATTTTTGACATTCTAGTTGGTCCACGAAGTATGGTCAAATTTGGCCTTGATATCTCAAGCCGGCTGTAGCCCATACTTGCCATCCCATTGAATACGGATATCGCTTCCCCTCTCCCCGGTCAAATGTGCCAAAATCGTATCCTAAACTTACCGGTTCAGAAATAGTTGTCACAATAGTTTTCCCTTCATCATTACATATTTGATAAATGTAAATTGTTTTTTGTTCTAATTGATCTTGTTCAAAATGTTTTAGTGTTTGTTGAGAAAGACACACAAAATTGAATTTATGATAGCAAATTCGAAAAAACTAGAAAAATATATTTAAAGCTTGTAGCCATTTTTCACTTACTATTATTCGATTATCATGAGGTGGCTAGAATAAAATTGTAAATATTGTTTTATCAATAGACTTTGGATGATTTAAACAGCTGTTTGGGTTTACCTCCTCGAGATAATGAGAACCATGCAGACAAAGCAAAAATATTAGCTGACTGGCTAAAAAATTTTCCACGTTCCGGTAAATACTACCTAATATAATTTTCTTTTTTATGATTGGTCTATTTTAATAATATTTCGTATGACATTCCTAAATCTTAGGGAGAAAGGCTTCTTCCGTAGAACTTGTCTCCCCCTCGGTTATAAATATTTTTAAAAAAGATTAACTAAATACAGCCATAGTTAATATTAAGTTAGTATTATACATTCAAAAGTTACAAATATGCATGATAAGAGTTTTATAGTAGTATCATTGATTTGTAGGTTGAAAACCTCGATTTCGAGTCTGAGTGAGTTAGGCTCGACATACCGTGCTCGACGAAAACGAAAAGATCATGTTTTCCAACAACACTAACTAAAAAATCGCTCAAAGCAGGATTGCACGAGAAGTATAATACATAAAAATCTCCTGAAACCACCCGTGTTTAGAGAGCTACACTGTAACAAAGATGAAGTGATTTTACAGCGTTAAAACCGACAGTAATTTTTGCTCGGTAAAAATATTCAATGGCGTTTGACCAGTAATATGTACTTTTTCATTCTGGGTTGTCTCGATTGCTCGTTTTTCTCCCTCCAGAATGGAAAATTCTCTCTACGCTCAACCCGTTATTCCTCCCCGTGTGCCGTGATTATAGTTATATTATAGTTTTCGATTCAAAGAGCATTTCATTTGTTGATTATTTTACGCATTAATTGGGTCATGCTGTTCAATGTTTTATTCCACTTATGTCATGCCTCAATATCTGACTGAATTTCAGTTACATTACATTTTAATATAGACCGAATTTAGTATAGAACTGCTAGTTTATTGACCGTTTGTAACGCCCGATACTTCGATGTCGAGAGCAGTAATTCTCTGTATGTCTAACTTAATCGAAACGTGCTCAAACCTGCCTCGCGAACGAGATACGGAATGTACCAATTCTTTAATTGTTTTTTTTTATATTGTCTCTCGTCTCGTAATAGGGAGTTAGTTTACTACTCGCATTCTCTGTTTGTTTATTAAACCCTGTGATAGCTGATTGAGAAATCTCATTTTCTAGAATTCTGGATTCTTTTATTATCCCAGCTCTAGATGACTCTGGATACTTTTTTATTCCGATAATATAATTCAATATTTACATACTAATTTTCATGCTTTTCTGATATACTTGGCTGCAATATACAACTGTTCGACGTTTGAAGGAGTATCTGAAAGTCATTTTGCCGTGTCGGTTCAGACCAATCTGCCAAATATTTCAAGTTTTCGAGACATTTTATGTTGATGGATACAAACGCTATTTTCAAAATGTGTTTGTTTTTAAAGATGTATTGTAAGAATGTATTCTTACCGATATTTCACTGGTTTTTGTTGCCAACGGGTTTCACAGTGATTTCGCAAGCGATTTCACAAGCAGAAGAGCAGTGATTTTGCAATTGTCGGCAGTGAAATTACAGAAAAAAGACATAGAAAAAATACTGTTCAAAGCCAGTAATATTACTTCTGCTTAACGGTAAAATCGCAGGTATTTTACTCCCGAGAATAGAAAAATTACTGGTCTTCTGGGATGCAATTTACAGTTGTTTCGACAGTAAATGTTACTGCTTTTCGACCGTTTTTGGTGCCAGCTCAAATATAAGCCAATATTTTTTGTACTGTACATAAATGAAGGGATGACGATTAAATAATCTTTATATTTAGGAAATATATTTACATTAAACCAGTTTTAAAGCCAATTAGGAACCAATGTGGCGGAAATGAATTTCAAAGTTAATTTATAAGCTCGAGGAAGAAGCTTCTTGCTTAAAAATTGTTTGTATCACTGTGGAACTTCCATCTATCATCCATGCGCAATGACAGCCAAACACGTATGTGGGTTGAAGATTTTTTTTTTTTGGAGGAAATAGGAGCAGAACGCCCCTCTGAACAAAGTCCAAAGTAAAATAAAACGTTGGCAACGTTGCGACAAGCTTTGCAGACCTGAAAGGAGTTTGGGACCAATCATATTCATCATAAATCGTTGAATACGGTCAAGCATATTAAGAACAGTGACTGCGAAGTTCCCCCAGATGTGAAAGCAATATTCCACACAGGATCAACAAAGAGACTTGCACAAACGAAGTATGATTTCGGATGAAAGAAAACGACGAGCTCGATACAAAAAACGGTTATTATGGTTGTTGCAACAACTTAGAAAACTACTCAGTGAAAGCACTTCCATTTCCTACATCTTGGCCTATATGTTGAAAATGAACGCAGTCGAGAAACTTTCTACGAATTGATTTCAAAACAAAACCTTTCTATTCAATGCTGACAACATGAGTAAAATCGGGTGTAACATTTTTGAACATTATATTCGCGGTTGCTGGTAGAGATGAACAATTGTAATTTATCCCAACAGTTATTTAATTTTATCTTTTTATGTCTAAGATCCGTTATGCATATTCAAAATACGATGTCATAAAAAGTTTTGGCTTTCCATCGATTCATTTTACTTAATTCTAGATATTGTATTTTTTTTTGCGCCATTTATAATAGTCATCGATTTGAGCACTTAAAAGCATCCTGAGCACTTAAAATTACCAAATTTGTTTCGTTAATCGCGACAATGAGGCGAATGAAACACAAATTTTTCTTTATGATACTGCTCTTGAGGAATCGTCACACATTCGTCTCGTTGAACTCACAAAGAATTGAGTTGGAACGACTGTGCAGCTTGTATTACATAATATACCTCAATGACAACTGTTTTTTTTTTTTTGTGTCGAGCTCGGCATTATCAATCATCCGAAATCATACTTCATTTATCTCTTATTCGACCCTGCATGGAATATTGCTGTCACATCTGGGGCAACTCTGCAGTCACTGTTCTGCGTATACTTGACACATATGCTTATTCACGAGTTGCCAGAAAGATTTACTCGAACTGGCAAGCATTTTATTAGCTAACATGTCAGCTACATGTTGTTAATGCTTAAAGGAACGTTTAAGGGAACGAAAGAATCTTTTGAATTGAAGCTTAGATTTCACATAGGAATCGAAAACATCTTGGTTGCCAACATGTTTAACCAGGCCATCGCGCCCACCGATTGTTGACAAGTCTCACAATTCACATGAGTGCAGGTCAGTGCACCATGGAATCTTGATTTTTAGGAAGTTCTAATAGAGAATCTGAACATTCAGAGAAAAATCAGACGATTGACGAACATCCCATACAACCAATATACTTTTGTCAATATTGTGCTGCTATCTCTCAGTTTTCGGAAGTTTGCTTGCATCCGTTAGCAAAAGAAGTGGAGGGTGATCAGAAAGAATATAAATCTGCAACCTTCTCATTCAATAAATAGCTTGATGCATATTAAACGATGAAACGCGGTGATCCAGCTAAGATACAGATTGGTGTGAGTCACTGGCGTAAGTAAATGTATCAGAAGGAAGTAGTAATTTATCCGAACAATTTGAATTCGAGTCAGAAACAAACTCATTGAACATGGTGCCGAAAAGGCTTTGTTTCACCGGCACGAAAGACACCCAAAATGCAGATATTAGGGAATGAGTTATCATTGACAATTGACTGTATTTTGGATAGCAAGGATAAAAACTCATCTTCGTTGTTGGTATCACAATAGGGTAGATACACATTAATTAATAAAGCACTGATTTCTGACAAATTTAATTCAATACCCATCAACGGTAAGTCGTTGAAGTCAACTTTGCTAATGTGTGGATCAAGTGCCTTGTCCCTGCTAATCCATAAGGTCTCCCCAATGTATGTACAACGCAATGTATGCAAAGTGAACTTGAATGAAATTAAATTTGAAAAGTTTGTGCACAACTCAATAACATATTGCATTGCATTATTAATGCCAGGGCAATTTAAAGAAATGATGTTTAAGTTATAACTTAGATTACTTTTAGGATCTATCATTGGTTATTGGATTTACATATATATCTTTTTATCAGAATGCCTTTAGGCCACATACTTTTTTCTAAAATTTCCTTCAATATGCAGTTCAAGAGCAGAGAGGACGATTTTGAATTTTATTAGGTAACAAGCGTGGGAAAGCAAAAATAATTCACAGCAAATTGTGGGGCCCTTTGGTACAGGACCATTAAACTTGAACAAGGCGTTAACCTAATAAAAATCAATAATACAGTCAACTTTACCTGTGTTCAAAACAATTGTGTCAAGTACAAAACTCTTGACTTCTCCAACCAGTTCAAATCCCGCAAATACAGGACAAAAATATTGCCGAATGACGTTGATTCTTCCTATTACAAAACAATCTGACTTTATTTCGGCAGTTCGTTTTTCTGTAGATAAACGTTATTGCGTGTTGCGGTAGCCTATTGTTGTTAGTGTTGTCCATCGCAGCATGGCGAAAGGAGGAGCATAGAGCAGGCGCGCCCGACCCTGGCGAACTTCATGACTGAACTGAAATGTAGCCCATCATGTATATATTTAAAGAATGGTGCTTTCAAGAATAGGGTCTCATTTTTATCCTGTTTGGAGAGGAAAGCCGAGAATATATATTCGTCTTTTCCTTCGCTACTTTTGCAGTTTGTATAGGTTCATTATTTTCAGGGCTTGTACATACCCAGTACCGCACGTTTTTATATCAATACTATAGTAACTGTAGGTCCGCTTTGGTACATTTTTCACTTCTTTCAGAGTCGTTTCTGTACTTTTCAACTCGTTTCGGTAATAAGTGTAACCCATGTAAGCATTCAAACAGTCTAAAAGCAGATTGACACCTGAATGCCATGGGTTGGGTTCTGTTAATGGTTACAATCTTTTGTTTCTTTGGAGAATGCCAGTTGCTCAAATACCCTAAGAAAATAAGTTCCACTGGAAGAAAATTTAGCAGAATAATTTGATGACTCTCAACCAAACTGAGTATGGAGATTGTAGATGAGCACAATCTGGTACTTCTATGGCATAAGTTAGCAGGGTTGATGACTTGAAAGCTCTTTCCGTCACCCGAAGAAAATGATTTGAACATTTCAGGCACATGCAAAAATCAAGGTTTTAGCATCCTGTTTTGGATGAAAGGAGGTGAGTCCTGGAATATGATTTCCAATTATTGAGCGGGTACTTATAGCCCTTATCATCTTATCTCATACATTGTGTTTAAGGTCTCACATGTTCATATTTTTTGATGAAATAGTTTGCATAGACTATAACTGTATAATCATGGTCCACTTGCCCTGTGCCATGGATGCCTTTTAAAAAGGCCTGCTTGGGCAACATTGAAATTATCCTTTAATACCATGAGTATTTATTTTATTGTCCATTGCATGCTAGATCAATACTTTACTTTAGATAGTCTAATTTTCCCATTTCACTTTGTATGTATATAACCATTCATATATTTGAGGATGATAAAAATCAGGAGCCTAACCAGAGTAGACGTTTGCTTTATCTAGTTACTGTTCTAATTTGAGTGCAATATTTTTCCTATGCGTTTATTGATGATGGCAGACTTATGACTGAAAGGTTGTATCGCCGCCTCCAAGTTTATATTGAATATGTTGTTGTAAACTAATATTATTGTAATTTATGCTTTTGTTTTCTAGTGGATGAATTTAATAAATTCTCTCTCAGATATCCAAGTCTCAAAAGTTTTGCCCACCCCCCCTTTTAATATATATCTGAATATATAGCCATCTGACCCATTATTCAATGACTTTCGTTAATTATATCTTGCAGCACTATAAATATTGGTACCTTATGATGTCATCTACTATAGTACTGTTCAGATGAGTGCAATGGAGTCTCCAACTTTGTCCCAAATGCTGCTCAACCCTAAACAAGGGTCTGGTGCATTCATGTATCCATCATGCCAAAAAACTTGTGATACAATTCAAGATGACCATATCAGTCCTCTGGTTGAACGTCAAGCCCATGACCATCAAACCACTCCTGTCTCCGCTCCTCTGCACAGATCATGCAAAAGTAGTTCAAAGTCACTAGGAATGCGTCGAAGATTTAGATCTATAGAGAATTCTGCTTCACCGTCACTCACTAACAGGACCTTGAAGCGCGTTTTTAACAAAACTTCAGAAAATCCAGCGAAAAGGATAAAACCAGAATCTGATGCGATTTTGAAGGTTTCTACCAGAAATGTATTATATGGCACCGCTAAAAATCCAAGTTCATCCAGTTCAGAAACATTTAATTTACAGTCAATGTCATGTAAAACATCCCTAGGATTTAAAACTGCAGGTAACAAATGCATCAACATTTCAAGAAAAGCAATGCAGAACGCTGAAAAAATATTTGCTAAACTTGAAACAGAATTTGTAAGAGTGGATAAGTTGGAAGCTGGAGTAGACAAGCTGGAGGTCAATTTAAATAAAACAGAGGTTGTTGCTTTACCTGTCACAAATTATGGAGATGTTACTCAAAGAGATCCTGGTTTGTCACATTGTGCTAAATGCAATATGCAGAAATGCACATGTAACAATATTGAGAATTCTTCTCGTGACGGTGTATCTATGGGATTTAAAACAGCAAGTAATAAAAATATTAAAATATCAGAAACTGCTATGAATCGTGCTTCAAGAATTTTTGAACAGGTTTTCAATGAAGAGAATAATAGTGTAAAAGACCCATGTCATAGTTTAACATCTGTAGACAAATCTTGGGATGAAGCTTCAAGAACTATGGAAAAGGGGGATGAACTGATTTTGAGTACGGATGCAGTGAAAACTAACTGCGTGCGTTCGAATGTTTGCACCAGTCCCGTTCTTCAGAACAAGAGGAGTGCAAGAAAAAGGTTGAAAATATTTAAAAACACATTGTCAAAAAATGGGGGTAGAATTCATGTGCCATTTACTGACAGCACAGAAACTATTGAAAAGAACACTGACTGTCCACTGCTCAATGATGGTCTTGATTTAGAATTATTGGCAGTGGATTTGAATGAAAAATTTGAAAAAGAATGTGGTGGCGTTGATTCAAAAATTAATATTGTAACATCCGAGGGGAATTCCTGAAGAATGCTGACTGTCCCCTGCTCAATAATAGCCTCAATTGCGAATTATTGGCAGTAGATTCAAATGGAAAATTTGATAAGGAATGTGGTAGCATTGGTTCAAACACTAATGTAATGTTAAATATACTCAACATAACACCTTTTTTCAAAACATTTGGCTGCAAACACTTGCCATTTTCACCCTATTTAACAATTTGTTTTTGTTGCATAGATCTGGGACTAATGTACAAAATATTATATGTATTTTTCCACAAACTGTTGGCATAATTCGGTGATGCCAGCTAAACATTCGAACTTATATAAGACAGATTTTCATGGGCAGTCTTCTTTTGTGAATTGCAGGTACCTGTCAGATATTCATGGTTGAACCGTGTTCATAGATATTTTTATGTCAGTGAGTCCTTTTGAACAATTTAAGGAAACAAGTCAATAAATTAAAATGCTTACAAGCAATGAAAAAAGTATGATAAGTGCTGGTCAACAAAAATCCTCCCTTCGCACAGATGGCATCTCAAATTTATTTTAGAATTATCTGTTCTTATATTTATATTATTTTAGAATGTGCGGCCCTAACTACCAAAACGAGATATTTTCTGGATCAAGATATGTGTGGGACCTATGCCATATTGCAAAATAAAATTCTAATTGGTTGTCCTGGGGCTAAACCTAATGTATTGCTTATAGTAGTAACCACAAAGCAACTCTGCATAATAGTTAGATTAATGCAGTTTACAGGTGAAGCATTGATCGAATATCATGGGCAGCTACATTTATTTTTGTTGCTAATTTTTATTATTTCTGTTACGATTTCGTTTTAATTTTCTTCAAGTGTTGCAGGAATTTAATTACCTTGTTTCACCTTTGCTGTCCAAGCTATGTTAATGTCAGATTTCGCATGGGGATGCAAGTACACTAGAAGTTGTCTGATTATAATCCAATGATCCATTTGACATATTGTGCCTATACACCACACAATTGGATATGATTTTCGCAGAGTAGAAGCCACGGGTGGATTTGTGGCCAATATTCAACAACAATGAGTCTTCTTGGTCACATCAGGCAACGTCTTCTCAGTCTGCTAGTATATATTCAATTTGCGAAACAAGGGTGCGATAGAGCTGCTTGGCTTACCTGGTACATCTTTTGAACACCAACCAACTATGATAAAACAATAATAACGGCACACATTTTGTTTTATTGTAAGAGATTAGGAAAAAAAGATATAACAATAATACTTGTGATGGAGAAAAGGTGATCCTATTTAGAATCGATGCATTCAGAATAGGCCTCAGTTTTCATGTCATTAAAGTATCAATGAACGATCGGAAAATTAGGCCAACGCAGACATGGCCCATACCAGAAACTAAACAAGGGCATTGCTATTTTACTGAATTTTCTCTATACCTGGCATTCATAGTTTGTAATTTCAACCTTAAAACAAATCGTGCGAAAAATGATGATTGCCTATTTACTGAATATAAATGTGCGTCTTCGAGCAGGAAGAAGTATATTTTATAACTGTATGGTGCGCAGATCAGCTATGATGCAAGTTTCGAACATGACCCTATTAAAAAAAACTCATTCCCAACCCTTTACTAAATCAAAAAAACACATTTGTCATTCAAAACCGAGCAATATGAAAATAGCCATGTGTTGATTTATATGCGAAGATATCATAAAAATGGCCAAACATCAAAATAAGGTAAAAATGTTTGTTTTCAAGGTCTGACAATACCAGCTCCAAGACAACTTTACATACGTGACGCAACAAAATTCTATCAGAATTGCAACGAATTTTATCGGAATGCTTTGGTTTAATTCTGAAACTTACATCCATAGTTAAGTCAAACCATGAAACAGAAGCGCCAGGATGTGATGGAAAAATTCGATGTCCAGGACAGCTAATTTTAAGTGCAATAGTTCAACAAGAATGAAGATATGTATGAATCAAACGTCCAGTGTCACTTCAAAAGTGTCTAGTAGATTGGCCAGCACCTGGAGTAACCTGAGTGCTTTCAAGCATGTTTTTAAGCATTTGACCCATTGGAGTGGATAGAACTTCCCCTGGCAAGTCTGTTATGTATGATGGAATGTCTGTTCCCGTTAAAAATTGAGAAACTTCTGCCGAAAAGTTATTGCAGTTGTGGTGGAAGAGTTCATACTTCTGTGGTTTGAATGAGTCTGCTCCTAATTGTGATAGATACTCATAGAACATTTCTGATGGTACTTCTGTGGTCCCCAAATTTATTTGCCTGTCAGGCGAACCCAGAACAGTTCCGCAGGGAGGACAGCTTTCTATTCCCATTCCTCCATAGAAAAACTCTTGATCAAAACATACAATTGATGTGTGCCATATTCCATCCAGTGGTCGTCCGAGAATCATTGGCGCAAGCTGACTAGCAAGGCCTTTTGTGAGATCATACACAAACAACTTGACTAGCGCCATGTTAATTACCTATGCAGCACTGACAAGAGGGTGACTTTGATAAAAAAAAACTCAATATTAGTACCATAGGATAGGAAAGTCGAGAATACAGCTTAATCATATGACGAACAACTTCGGGGTGAAGGGCCGCAAGCAATGCTTGCGTGAACCATCTTGAGGCGTCCAACGGGCCTCTCGCGTATAGGCCTGACTCAAACCTACTTCATGACGATCAGAGATGGGTAGTTCGAAGCGTATTACCAAAGATCAACCGATCGAGCTAACCGGCAGCCCGTTGCTCAACAACCTTACGAGCAAACCTGTAAATGCAATATTGTATCAGGTTTACGGAATTGCTGAGTCATAATTGTACTTTGCGATTTATTCGATGTCATAATTATTCGTCTTGAGGTACCGAGTACTCGTTCCTACCGTAGCGTTTTCGTCGGATATGGCGTCTTATGGCTACGTGAAATGTGATTTAGTTTGAAATGAGTATCAACATAAGTTTTGAATAATTCTGACAATATTTTTGCAATTGACGCTTTTTTGCCCGGAAATTTTTTCGAAATGTGGCATGATGGTAAGAGATAGCTGAATCATGAACATATGACTTCAAGCTTCACTGCACGCAGTTGATTGGCACCTACCACCCAAAGTGAATATAGCTGCCACTTAACCTATTCTGTAATACTAAAGACTAACTGCTAAAGCCCTGCTGTCGCTCAGCACTGTCACACGTTTTGACCAAAGTGAATATAGTCTTATTGTATTCACTTTGGTTTTGGCATTTTTACTTACTCGGTCGATCTTCAGTTATACTGCATATGCGAGTTTTATATATCTGTGGGCTTAACTTAATATCATAATACCGGTACCGTGCCTGATTGTATTTTCAGCTTCTATTCCATTACCGGTATATTATTCCAGACAGTCTCATTATAGAAGTTGGGTGTAGGAGGGAGTCAATCATCGCCGTAGGCTAGTTCATACTAAGAATTCTTGAAGATTAGAAATGGAGTGGTTTCGCTCCTGGTTTTGAAATTCATGTTTTGGTTGTTTGCAAGACTGAGCTTTATGAACTAATTCAATATCAGATGATTGTTATGATTTGCAAATAGAGAAGATAGCAGCCCGTTAGGAGTCATATCAATATAAAAATAAAACATTTAACAGTGGTGTACAAGTCTCAAGGGGGGGACATAGAAAATAATATTAAAATTTTTGTAATAAAACTTTTTGGTTCTTTATAAAAATACACCGTTTTTGGGAAAACATCACAAGGCTTTGATGGTACACCGAAAACACATGAAAATTTTGTTTATTTTGTTGAAATTACAAAATCTTCCGGGGAGGGCTGTCCCATTCTTAGGGGGCGGGGGCATGCCCCCTCGTGCCACCGTCATATGCTCTTCGACCCTGTTTCATATTGACCTTAAAATGGCTTTCCTGATTAAATTTCATAGTTGAAAGGGAACGAAAATTTATAGAACTATACTCCTAATAATTTTAAATTCTTTTCCTGCAAAAATGCTATCAAAAGTAGTGATAAGGGTATGGTATCTATTCTTATCAAAGTCACCTGCCAAGGTAAGTAATTGAAAGTCACCTGTCATTTTTTTGTTTACAAGCACTGGAGCCATACAGTAGTAGTATTGAGAAAGAATTAAAATTATCAGCTTATATTAGTTGTGGTATGTCAAATTTCTTTCTTATTCTGTATTGTATGTAGAAAGAATTAGCCGTTTAACGAAAGCAGACTTTTTTCGTTGCTGGGAATGGGATATACTGATCGAAGTAGCCCAGTTGTACGGTACTGCTGATGTTCGAAGATGTAACTTACGTCTATGCTCGTCTGTTGGGGATGAACTACCAAGCCAGAATCAGCAGTTTTGTGTACCACCCACTATGCGATGGCGATCCTCTCTCATATTCTGTATTATCATCCCTTATGGGATTTGAACGCTGGACCATCTTGATGGGTAGCTCGCAGAATGTTTCTTATAGTCTATTTACTGATGTGGCTATCCAGGCACCCAATTCCTTAATTTGACCTTTTGAAGTATCCTTCAAAGTGATGCTATGCCTCGCCAAGCTTCACTATTTTTAGTTGTTTTTTTCTTTCAAAGTTGTCAGAGGCCTAGTTTCATTCATGAACTAGGATTGTGATCCTGTGAAATGCACTACTCAGGTGAGTGCCCACTTCTGTCAAGGGAAAGTACATCCATGCTGTTTTATTAATAATAATAATATTATTTTCGAATGAGGTTGTTCAAAGTAAGGGCATCTTCACTTCTTGATTCAAACAATGACAAAATGCTATATAATGTGCATTCTGCAGTGCAAAAATTTTTGTTCTCTTGGACACACAAATTTTTTGTTCTATATTTTTACTGCCATATTAATGGTGCATAAAATTTATTAATCTTCGTATCCCTAGCTGTATTTAATGAAAATATGGCATTTTCATTATTATTTTAGGAGTTCTTGTCTAATTAAGGCATTTAACTCCACTTCTCCATTACAAACGATGCCAAAATACTATATAAGCTTATTCTCCAGTGCAAAATTATCTTTGCGCTCATGGCATACATAAGTTCTTACGCCTAGATTGGCCTATATTCCATGGATATATGGCATTTGGTGACAAAACATGCTCTGGACAGCTGATTTTGTTCTTCAATATCCAAATCTGTAGTGTGAAGCGCTGATACCAAGCATTGCAAGTGGCACCTTTAGTGGTCATAGTAACGGCGCTGGGAAGCACTGGTTTCTGTCAAAGACCTGAATTTACTGATGTAATGATTGAAATTATTAGTTTTCGTCGACCATATTGGCTGTAAAATAGTCAATTTAACAAAACTTGGTAATGCTTTTGTATGGTAATTGTTTTCCACAGTACGTACCAATTAATAGTTATGGGTGATGTGCCAAAAGATGCACCAGATCATTGTCCAGGCACGGAAAGCCAAGATGCTGGTAAAGCAGCAGCATGTGCTGGGTGCCCCAACCAAAAAATTTGTGCCTCTTCAGTGCCAAAACCACCTGATCCCGACATTGATGTCATAAAAGAAAGATTGGCGCCAGTTAAGCACAAGATACTGATATTGTCAGGCAAAGGTGGAGTGGGAAAAACTACTGTTACTTCTCATCTCTCGTATGGCTTGGCTAGAGATGAAAAATGTCAAGTTGGAGTACTGGATATAGATATATGTGGCCCCTCAATACCAGTGGTAATGGGGTTGTCTGGTGAACAAGTTCATAACAGTGGTTCGGGATGGTCACCAGTTTATGTACAAGATAACCTGGCTGTTATGTCTGCAGGATTTTTGTTAACAAGTCCCAAAGATGCAGTGATATGGCGAGGACCTAAGAAAAATGGACTAATCAAGCAGTTTCTCAGGGATGTCGACTGGGAGGAAATGGACTTTCTATTAGTTGATACTCCACCTGGAACTTCTGACGAACATCTATCAATTGTACAGTATTTAAAAAAGGTTAGTGCTCTGCAATAGCATAATTACTAATTATCCCAGTCAAGCACAATGGTGTGAAAATATATAACATTAGAATTAATCTTGCGTTTCATCACAGAAAATCAGTGTGTTTCGCCAAGCCAACTGATTAAGCATTTAGCCCACTGAACCAGAAATATTATGGCGTTCGGTATCTGCAAGAGCTCTATAGCCTAGTTCGCATTGGGAATAACTCTGAATCTTGTCCCATTCCCAAACTTCAATGTATTCTAATATTAATTATATTATGATTTTTAGGCAAAAGTTGATGGTGCAGTCATTGTTACAACTCCACAAGAAGTGGCCTTGGCAGATGTCAGAAAGGAAATAAACTTTTGTCGAAAAGTAGAGGTTCCAATCATAGGCGTCATTGAAAATATGAGTTGGTTTGTTTGTCCAAAGTGCACCAAAACATCTTATATATTCCCACCTACAACTGGTGGAGCTGAGAGTTTAGTCAAGTCTATGAACGTCACACTTCTTGGCAAAGTTCCATTAGACCCGAGGATAGCCAAATGTTGCGATGAAGGAAAATCTTTTCTTGATGAATTACCAGACTCTCCCGCAACCAAAGCATACTTGGCAATAACAAATAAAATAAAAGATTTTTGTAAAAATAATAGTTCACAAGAAAGCATATAGTATTCATTCCTGTATGAATATCTTCTGTAATTCTCAGAATCAGGTGCTGTGGAGATGGTAAAAAAATGTTTACAGAGACTGCACTGCACATACCTGCTTAGAATTTAATTGTAATATTATACCTTCTTTGGAACTTTATTTAATATCAAATGGTGAATCTAATCGATGAATGACGCGAGTCATTTGATGTTATTTTGTTATATGG
The DNA here is from genome assembly GCA_963675895.2 of Styela plicata. Classification (NCBI taxonomy): domain Eukaryota; kingdom Metazoa; phylum Chordata; class Ascidiacea; order Stolidobranchia; family Styelidae; genus Styela; species Styela plicata. Next base: position 2,325,693 of record OZ023146.1, read on the forward strand.
TAAACAGACTATGTCTTGTAGTAGTTTGGTATTGTTCAGAATTTTACACCAGGTAGCATAAACTGTCTAGATTTGATATTACATGTGAGGGGAGAGGTAGAATTTTGCAGATAAGGCTTTTCTGGAAATTGGTAGTTGGTACATTCAACTCCTTTCAGAAATATTATCGTATAGTGCAATACTATTTTGCTGGTTCCGGGATACGATACTTCACACTCAACGTTTGTCCGCATATTACTTGATAAATATCAAATATTTAAACTGAAAAATTTGAAATACGCGTTCGTGGCTTGTCAATCCGATGATTACATTTAGAGGTATCACAAAAAATGCTCCATTCTATGGTAGTTTTTCTAGAAACTGTGTTTTCTGTATTAGCATATATAAGATGAAAAGAACTAAATCCCATCAGTCCTGGATTTATATAGTTTAACTATTCAGGATTCGTAATCTGGAATGCCCATACCCCTGGCTTGAGCAAATGTTTTTAGTTAAGTGGCAAAATAACAGTAATATCCACAAATAAAAAATAATATATTATATTGCTTTTGAAGTCATGCACTATAAAGAAGTTTTGCCACAACCCAAAATCTAGATCTTTGAGCTTCAATTGATGTGCACTGCGGGAATGTACGGCCAACACGACAAACTGCATTTAAAAAGCTTTGTGATCAACTGTCTTTCTTTGTTCCAAATTTAAATCCTTTCGATTCCAAATCTTTCCGAGCTTCAATTATTTCAGCTTTTAGTTCAGCAGCTGCATTTGGACAGTCATTGAATGTTGCAACTCTGTATAATATAACAACTAAAGAGTATACGCCAAAGCCAACAATCAAATATATGGGAACAGGTAATGCCGCTTCTTGATATCTTTTAGGTATTCCACCAATAAGTTGAAAGGAAAAAACTGCCCAAACCATCATAATTGTTCCAACACATACAATCCATTCCATTAATTTAGTCATTATTGCACTTGGCAATGAAAAAAAATCAAGACTAACTTTTTGTCTGAAAAATTAAGAACATTAATAAAACCTACTACTATTGCCAAATATCAAGGCCAAAAAAAAATTTCATAGAACAGCAATAAAATGCAAACAACAATTCATCACAAACAGGGCATGCCACGTTTATTGAAGGGAAAGAAAATATGAAATGGTAAATAATGGAAAGGGCACATTGAGAAAGCAATACCTTACAGTTATATTGACAACACAAAGATCACACCATCGACATTTTGAACACAAAATAGCGAAATATATATGTATATTATACATGCAATATATTGTACCAGTAACATGTCATTTTTTTAAAAATAGGTAAAACTTGATACGGTACCTAGCCAAAGTCCCTCAATTTTGCAGAATTTATTATTCGTATATATATATATTATTCAAACATTTGCATAGATCTAGTTTCATTTGGAAACAACCTCTCACTAGTTTACTTGTTCACTACGAATTCACCTGTCTTCACGAATTTCCTTTCACTACAGTTAAGGTACGGTACTTTCAGAAGATAACGTTAAATCTAAATAAATATATTGAACACGAAGTAGAAATTTTTGCTTCCAGTGTCACGCTAAATCACAATAAACAGCAGAATCGATATTGTAATTTGGCTGTTCGAGATTTTATAAACAGTCTAAGTAGTTGCCAACAACTGTAATTAATTTGGCGCAACAACAAAGCGATCTCGATTTTTAACAAATACCGAAGAATGCTGTCCTTTTTTTTTCTGAACAAAAAACTAGGTTCGCAAGTTACTCAGAATGGAACCTTCCTACCCCACTGTATTTTTTTTAACTCCTTTATGAGGTAGCCCAATTTGATACAAATTTTTTTTTTTTTTATATATATACTTTGCCTATATCTGTATCATTACCTGTATAAATTTTTATGTTGTCAAATGGAAAAAGTTTGATGGAATATTTCAAGGGTTTTTGCCGCACACCAGTAACAGGGCCTTGTGCAACTATCCTGTTTTTTTATATTGATTATTACGAGCAATAAACATCTACATACCTGTTGTCGAATGATAAAATTTGAATTGGATTTACCCGACCTTTGACCCCTACATTTTTTTTTTGCATAAAAATGGAATTGTAAATACAAGAATATAGCAATCTTTCCAAGTAGTCGAATGTTTTAAGTTTTGAATTGTATTTGAACCCCGTAGTCTATTCTGGTAATCTGTAGGTTACGTATGAGTAAATTTCTGCTTCGATTAAGTGACTTCACGGCAAAACCATGAAGCAATTAATGAGTGAATCACTGTATATCAGCTTAGTCCATGCGCCTTCAAATGATTTACAAACAAAACAGACAGAAATTATTTCAAAATACTAAAACGACGACGTGTTTACAAATTATTCTGAAAATCTTTCTAAGTGAAAAATCTATGATGACAATTTCCGCGATTTTTTTTTTGAAACTCAAATTACAAAATTTAGGGTATTTTGAAGGAGCGTGAATATTTTCGCGAAGTTCATTTGCTCCTCTCGCTACTGCTGCTGTGACATACTCGAATTCGTAAACAGGCAAGTTGCTGTGTATCGGCAAGTTTTTTTACAGGGTACGTACGGTATCGATCGCTCTTGATAGATTCTTGAACAGATGAATTCTCGTCATCGAGCGAGGTGGTTTCGATGACAGATATGTTATAATAGCCTACTGGCCTAGCCTGATCACTGTAAGCGGTAAGTGGAGGCGATTTAATCTTTTTAGCAATATTTCTGTCCGTCAGAAATATTTTCTGTCAAATGTGGGACAAGATACCGGTAAGTTTAAATTTAGCTAATTATCGTAGTTTTATCATCGGTCAGCCAAATAAATCTTGATTGCCCTACCTCTATAACTAAATAAAATATAAAAGTTATTACATTTTTCTTGGGAATGTTATCGCTATGGTGTCAAATATGTTTTCTGAGATTAAATGACTCCTCAAAGCAAAATTAGTGAGGGATTTGTGTAATAACCAGTGGCCACCTATATACTCGCAGGGTTGGATTTCGGTTTAGCCTACCATAGTTATTACACCCTGGGTTGAGTGGTGGGAATAGATTGACGACCCGAACTCTCCATGACTCGAATCCGAGATCTCCGACCTGCGACTTCGACATGTTTCACTGCCAGGCCATCGCGCCCACTATTTAAGCACGATCCATTTCTCCTACACGCAATGATATTTAACGAGATCTAAATTCTTGGGGTATTTCGCATTTTTCATTTATTTGTACTTTTTAAACATTTTAGGTGGATCCCTAATGTTAACCTATAACTGTTTTCCATTCCAGGAATTGGAATATAATCCACATGACGGAGACGTTCCAGATGGGGCAAATATGTCTTTGTAGAAAGAATAGTGTCGAACCGTAGCTTGAGAGTCGACAATGAAGATGAAAGTTTTCAAGAACTCACCAGGGTTAAATCGAGTGGCGAGCAGGGTGAAAAATTCTAAAAATATGTTCTCGTTAGTTAGTTCTCGTAGTTGATCAGCACGGTGGTGCTACTTAACTCGTGAAAAAGAATATGATTTGTCAGGAATTTTTATCTGCTGTGCTGCGATCTAATATGTATTTCAAAACATTTTGTTCATATTTTGAAACGAATTCTCCATTTGTTCAAAAATACTGTTATTTTTATGATATTAATTCCTAGAAGCTTCGATTTAACTAGCCCTAATGAACAGTCATAAATGATTTTGAATCACTGCATCTTGAAAAACTTTGGGAGGGAGAGGCCAAATTTGTAACGAGAACTAGTGCGTTAAAGACGTGGTAGATGTTTTTTGTCATCGACTGGAGCAGTTACCATTCAATACACCTTGAAATATCGGTTCGCGATGGCCTAGTGGTTGAACATGTTGGCATTGCGGATTGAAAATCCCGTGTTCGAGTCCGTTCGATAATCCATGCCCACCACTCAACCCAGCGTGTAATGAGACCTTAGTCAGAGTGCTCCAATCCACTCCAAGAAGTGGCTATAAAAGAAAGTTTTCCGCTTAGGATAGTTGTTGGTTTTACGTTTACGATAGCTCTTTGCCATATGGTCGTTAATTTCCTTTTGGGTCTAGCGAATGAGGCTTTATTTTCGTTGATGAACGATCATGATTGAATTCCAAAGTATTCGCCACTGGCAAATTCAAGTAGAGACCATGCCCTAACGGTGCAATCCTTCAATGATCAGGTGAACAATTTTTAGTTTTTAAGGCCCAGATTCTTCACACAAACGCGAATTTTAACCTTATTTCGTGTCCATTTTCATATTACAAGGAATGAAACATTGCCATTGCGTCTAAAGGCCACAATACACGTCATACCGATGCATTTTGTTTCCGGTAAGAAAATAAAAGCGGCCATACACGTTTACATTGCTTCGCGTTAATTGTATACATGCCTGAAAGTGTATTCGTACGCAACACAACAAAAACTCTCCTTTAGATTTCAGAGCAAACCGTTCGGCTGCCTTGGAACGTGTAAACAAAAACATGCGCAGCGTTGCGCTAGCGTAAAACGCAAGGTTAAAATAAAACAAAGCTACAAAACAGCAACCTACGTAAGCAACCTATGTCGTAAGTGAAATAAGCGAGTTGAAAATGAAAAAAATGTTAAAGTTCATGTTTTGTAAAATTTTGCTCAAGGTTTGAGAGCTCCAGACATGCAGAACTTGTACATAGAATCTCATCAAAATACAACTAAGCTCCTTCCCTTATATGTTCGTTTTTCTTCAAGTAAACCAGAACCATTTTGCAATACATCCAAAGAAAACTTCGGATTTTTAAGACATGACTCATTTTATCATCAACAATAATTTTTTTTATCATCGCCCATTACACCGTCGAATGTGTACATCGCATTTGGTGTTCTTGTCCCTCGTATTTCTTGACAAGACTATAAACAGCCTGTTCACCTAAATAAAGCATATGTGTGCGAATATAGCAAATATTTAGGCTAGCCTAAATTATTTGAGTGTAGTCCTGCAGGCTAATCCATATCTGTAACTTATGCGTCAAAATATAAAAATGTAATATTTACTATGGATCAGTGGTGGGAACGAGTCACTTCACTTCGAGTCGAAAAACACGTGAGTTGCAAGTCGAGTCCAATTCTTACATAAATTTGAATTCAGAGTCTTGATGGTCGATGTACTTTCAAGTCGAGTCATACATTTACGAGTTGCAGTTAGGAGTCGGTTTCTAAATCTATTCAACAGCAATGTCAGATTAATTTGCCACTTACCTTTAAAAGTACCCATTTCGAATCGTCATCAGTTCATCACTGGGCAGACGAACGCGGACTTTCACATGGCATATTGCGTATATCCTTCTGGGAGGTGCGTATGCTTCTGTGATAAGTCACGAAACGGCAGCAGACAACGTTATTTTTTAAAAGACAATTGAAGACTCAGGCTAAATTTTATCAAGTATCAAGTCAAACTAGAGTTAAGTCAAGTCATTGAAAAAGGTAACTCGACTAGTGTCGAGCCATTGACTTGATTCCCCTTCAACACTGCTATGGATTATTAATGTCACTTTTTCTAACATATTTATTCGGCCTAGTAACATTGCAGTTTTCCGTCCCTATCGAAGTCTGCAATTTTCATTATCGGGTAACGCCACGATTACGATTGCTCACCTTTTTTTGTCACTTAGTTTTTTGTTTCTACAGGGCTACTTTATTTTGATTTTCAATCATATATTTGTGATTTATGGTCTTTGTTCGTCAATCATTATATGCTTTCCACACTGTCAACTTTCCTATGACAATAATATAATATAACGTACTTCCTACGGAAGCAAGGTAAAATAACATACAATCTGAATATAATTCGCCATGGGTCACAGCGATTAATATGATTTTGAACAAGATGCCTCGCCGCGAAGCTTGGACCATAGGAGCCAAACCATGGTTAGATGAGGAACATACTAGCAAATACTATCCGAGCAAATACTATCCGATATATAATGACATTGGTAAATGGTAGATAGGTCTGCACAATTCGATTCGGTAATTCAAATCGATTCGAAACACAATTTATTTGAATCATCCGTGAATCGTAATTTCCAATGTTAACGACAAAATGTAATTGATTTTGGTCAAGTTGTAATGAAAATGGTATATTTGTACTTATATGCTGGAATTTATGATTCGATTCGAAATAATTATAAGATACAGATCCGAACTACAAATGATTCGGTTTTGCCCAGCCCTAGTGATAGCTGATACTGTAGTAATTTCAAAGCATTGTATGATTCGGCGCTTTCCCAAGCAAGAGTTGAATCCTATTGGATGTCTTAGATAGAGGGTACCTTTTTTTCAGTTGATGCTGCGATTACTGCTGAATCGGAAGTTTTAGGTCGGAAATATTAAGTCTACAGCATTTGCCATGACATCGTCTGTTTGTTTTAAGTTGAATGGTGCTCAAAACATATTAGTTCAAATGTGGTTTCTTAATTAAATATACCCATGCACAAAGATTCAAATTCTGTCGTTTTGTTCGTCATAAAAGTAATAGTTGCTAGTATTTTTAAAGAATAGTTACTTGCTAATTATTGTTGGTGGCCAGTCTTCATTGACAGCACTATTTTTATAAAAAGACGGGTAAAATTACGCGCCCCTATAAATGTAAGAGTCGTCTAAGATTTTTATCGTTTTTTGTCCAAAATTTTTTATTATCAATACAATATCTTGCATTATGATAGGAAATACCTCTTACCATTGTGTTTTTTTCAGCAAAAAATAAAACAACAATCATCCCCTACGTTTAATGTTGGCGGAACCAGGAAAAATACCAAAATAAGGTTGCAATAACTATCGATTAGATGTTTATTGTCCATGTCCTATACCTATTTGCAATTATAGATTAAAAAGGACTGACAATCTGCGGATAGCGCCATTACGCCATTAACATAGTCAGTTCCTGGTCCTAATAGCTACACTTGCGCACATTATTCACAGAACGGACGTTCACTAAAGCTCATTGTTCGTATACGGAAAAGTTGCGGAAATTTTTTTCCGGGTAATAACTTGATCATTTGACGCACAGGCGTACATTGCGTGCGTTCAGTGAGTAATCATTGACCTAATAGGCTTTATAAAAATCACAATATGGCCGACGAATGAACAGGAATGGATTGGGCGACGAGTGCATGATACCATATTAAATCAAAATGAATTCGAGAAATATTTTGTTACTAACGATAATCTTAGCAGTATGTTTTTCAACTATACATGGTGAACGCAAGAAAGGTTTGGTGGAAAGAACATTGGAAGTTGCTGCATCTCCTGCGGTGGCTATTTTGTCTGGTAGTAGGATGATTTTTTTATTTATTCAAAATACAGTATTCAGCTTTGGAGTCCTAATTGTAAATATGTTGGTATAGCGTTTCGTTTCCGTTCAAAGAATTTTGTATTGTCGAGCGTGAACCAGGGATGAATTCATCGTTTGGTTATAGATTTTCACTATACCCCGGATAAGTTTCCTAGTAAATGTCCCATACCGACTGATATATTTTTAATGGTTTACAATTTTCCATGATGTACCGAAATCATGGTTTGAATAAAAATTTTAAACCGCAAGGTTTAAATACTAATATTTCAACCAACTATATCTAATCGTACTTAACTATGCCATTTATTTCTATACTCAAATTCACCTAAGCAAAATTTTCATCTTCAGATGCTGGAAGAGCAGTCAAGGAAAGCGTAAAAGGAGTGAAACACGTCTTGAAAGGAATCGGAAGAATTGGCTTTCATTAACTACAAGAAGATCAAATCTGTTCAACAAAAATGCTGTTACTTTCTAGTTACAACTTTCTAGTTAATAAACAAAATATTAAAATAAACGCTTTCGTTGTTGATTTTATCCCCAAACGTAGCAAGAAAAGAAATGCAAAGACTCCTGCCTTGGAAGTACTGTTGGTGATTCTCTGGGTAAAACGCAAGGCATTTACTTGGTATACCTCGTTCAGATTGTTCACAAAAGACTTTAGTTCGACGAATATTCGATTTACTTCGTTAAGGTTTACAAAGTTTTTCTCCTGTACCTAAATTGTACCTGTTAAATTCACTATTTTTAACCAGGTAGGTTACTTAAAAAGCTATCCACAATTGAGAATATCCAGGTGACCTAGTTTTTAATCGAAGTAATGTCTATATTTAAAAGTGAATTTATTCCCTAGTGATAATTCGCATACTTTGAAGTTGTAATTACATGACAAGTTTGTGTTCGTCATTCGAAAAATCCATATTTGTGAGGGTTTCAGATTAGATAAAAATGATTATCTACGGATTGTGTTGAAACAAGAATGAATTTGTAAAATAGGAACGAACACATAAATTATAAAAGAGCAGTAAATTACCTGTACATGCAAACTTTCGAAATTCGTTCCTGACCCCGATGAGCAGTATGAAAAATTCGATAATTTAATTTTTGTCACGAAAACTGTCAAAATGTAATCTACTAAAGAGTGTCGTCTGTTGTCCCGTGACTGATACTTATTCCCAGTTTTTCGTTGATAACACATATTGTTGATTGTGTTATTCGATATCTCAGAAACAAAAGCCTTTTCACAATCAACAATGGCTAGTAGTGTTGGAAAAATGTGAAATATTGCGCGCAGCTGGTTTTCGTCTTTCAACCATGAATCAGAGATGAATATCACCTTGAAGTTGCAATTATTGATGTCCCACGCTTAATAGAAATGTGAAAGATAAGCCAACACACTAACGAAATAGCTCGGGATTGTGTTTCTGCGATCAACACGGATGCTTGTTGTTCAATCGGTGATGTAATGCGAAGTTTTGGTCAGAGTTGATAGAGAGCCCATGGCAGCTGAAAAATTGAAAGACGAAGAATTAGTGGTGTTCCGTGAAGCATTTGGGAAATATGACCCAGAAGAGAGTAATCATGTGGCTACAGAAAATATAGGAAACGTTCTGAGGGCGGCTGGACAAGCTCCGACAGAGTCTGAGTTGGAAGAATATAAAAAGGTACAGATATAGACAAAAAAATTAACAAAAATTCACGGGGGCAGACGTATTTACAAGTCGCGCAGGTAAAATTTGGCCTAGTAAGAACCTAGAAAACTATTCAACTTTCAAAAATTAGATGGCCTATATATTCAATATACGAAACTTTAATTTTTGTACTTCGCAGTGTTACTGTTATCTGAATTTTCAACTTTCAGCCTAAATAAATACGCCCACTATTTCATTTACAGAGACATGTGATATTTGTACCAAGTGCCCAATATTCAACTTAGTAAGCATTTCACTAATTTTACCCAAATTTAGGAATTGGATTCAAAAGACAGTGGCGAAGTTGAGTTTCAAGCGTTAGCTGATTTATTTGCTAAAATTATGAAATCAAATTTTGATATGGATGACGAATTGAACGCAGCATTCAGGTAAGATGCAATATGCGGTAAAATTTTGATGATAGTTGTTGTATTAAACTTGAGATACCAAATGAAGCGCTTTGGCATGACGCTATCATGCGAACAGTCACGCCTACGGATGTTTTTTATTGATTGGAATTGTCAGATAATCCAGAAGTAAAACAAGAATCGTTGCTTTCATTCGTGCCTCAAACGTATAATATTTTTATCATTATGTCGAAACACCGCCAATCAGTTTTTGCACTAACGACAAAAATGAATCGAGTCTCAGAGTGAGGTATTGGGAATAATAGGTTGCCAAAATCAGAAACACTCAAACATACATTATTCCTAATTTCCATTTCTGTTTTTCTACTGGATTAACATTGGAATGTATCTCAAATAAAAATATATTAACTTGTGTTTGTATTTTCGTTTTTGGCACACATGAATTTTATGACATTGCTAAAATTTGAATAACAAATAAGGATACAATTATTTTGCAAATCTGTGTTGTTAACAGGGTTCTAGATAAAGATCTGGACGGAGTTATCAGTGCTTCCGATCTTCGTGAATATCTGACGACACTCGGAGATAAATTGTCCCAGGAAGAAATTGATGAACTTATAAAGGACGCTGATACGAGTGGGGAGGGCAAAATAAGTTATACGGAATTTTGTTTTGCTCTATTGAACGACAATATGTGACCATACGTCTATTCTATTTTAGAATTCTTCTGTCATAGTAGTATTTCAACATTACGACTCCGGGTTCCCTGTCAATGAGAAACCCACGAGTTTCAATTGTGGATAGCCAGCTGCTTAGGCGTAATTAACCTTCTTCGACAAGGCACCTGTAGGTCTAATTCGCAACTGTTATCATATCTTCTCATAAAATCATAATACTTTTTTTCGAGAAAATACATTGCAAACCCTCCACGCACGCTAATACTTGGGGAAAATATGATATCCTTCGAAAGTCAAGTCGGGTCATACTCTCAGGGTGGAACGACTCCGGTAGGTTGAGAGCTGTTGCTGTACCCGCAAACAGAAAGCAGTTAGGGCTATTTTGAACCTCGAACTTCAGGGATAAGTTTTCAATTTTCAAGTTATCTTAGATTTTTCATTTATTTTCGAATTAGTTTTATTTCAAATGTCCAAAGCGTTGAAAGTCAATTTCTTAATAAAATGTTGTAAAATCTTAATAAAAATAAACTCGAAATTTGAATTATTTATTTCAATTTTTTAATTTAAAATTGGGGTTAGGAAAGTGGGGATATTTTTGGTATTGAATACTCGCAGGAGGAACACGACCCCCACTGATTTTAGTTGTGGTGCTTGGAGTCTTCTCGTGATGAAAGGCGTTTCTGTCGATATTCAGAAACTTGAATTATATTTGGCATAGCAAGCTCAAATTTTGCGGCAAATTCAAGATCTAGAAAAACTATGTTGATTGATTTTGAGGTTTGTGAACAAAGTACCCTATTGATATGGTTACAGTTTTAAATTGTTCAATTAATTTAATCCAACTTTTTATTCATTAACAATCGTAATTCAGTGTAGCTATCCGCAAAGTCGAGTAGAGCGATATCATCAGCAAATGACCTGGGGTCTAGTGAAGATACTAATGGCTAGTCATTAATGTAAATTAGAAAAAGCAAAGGGCCAGATGAGCTAACTTGAGGCACTCAACACGATAAGAATTCTAATGAAGAAATATATCCCTTGCTCTCAATATATTGTCGCAGAATGATTTCATTATTTCGAATAGTTTTCCACGAATACTAAATTGAAACAATCTTTGCAGCAATTTTTTCATGATTACCTGTGTCAAACTTTAGATACCAATACTCTTGATCGAAATATTTATTGACTTGCCATTGTTACATTCACTACAGATCGCCCACGCTCTGATGAAATTCAATTTTTCGATTGCAACGTTTTAGCCGAGGTATCAGTGCTAAAACCATTCGATGTCTTTGGATAGACGTGCTGAATATTGAGTATCAATCTCTTTTAAATAAATACTTATAGCTATTCCAACAACAACAACAACAAAAAATTTGTATCGCTAACAAGATGAAATTTGAACATTCTAGGGAGTATAATTTCTGTTGAAATATATTATAGGTTCACGAAAAGAGCACAAATAATATGAAAAATTTTGGAAGTGTTTTGTAGAATTATATCTCTCAAGAAAACACGTTTTACATCAAAAATCAAGCGACACACGTCAATGTGCGCCATTAACTCTTATAACGGACACCATGGGCATTCAAATATGCCACGTTCTCCAAATTCGCGCCTCGATTTCGAGAAAGTTTTGCAATTAATACGTCATTTCCAGCCTCAACTTATAAGATTTTCTCTCTCATCCCCATAGAGTTTACATATTATTGCGTTTACATATTACTCGGAGAAAATAGTGTGACTGTGTCATTATCAATAGATTTTGAAATCCTTGCCGGCATGTAAACCCAATTTTCTCATGTCGATAGCGTCCGTTCCGCAGAAATTTATCTTGATCTTGAACGATCCGCGACGCAGACAATAAAATTTCGATCAACTGTATTGGTGTATAAGGTCAAACGCCTTGGCGAGATCCAGGATAACAGCGCAGAATATTCTTTTTATTCAGACAATGCCAAATGTTCAGTAATAATGTTAATTTATTTGGTTGAGTTATTCCTTATCTCAAATAAATTTTTAGGTATGAAATCAGTGACACCTTAAGATAGACTGCACACAAAAAATTTTCCACGAATGCATCACCGCTTCAAACACACATCGAATCTGAAGATGCGCACTATTTCAGAACTCTTTCACATGCGATTTTCGTATTCAAAATGGCTCTATTTTCGTTCATTAAGGTATCGATCTCCTCTCCACAACGAGAAACACAAGGTACACATTTTAAGCCAAAATCTCCTATCTGGTCAAAGCCCTATCTCAGGGTGGCCAAACTGCGGCTCTCGAGCCGCATGCGGCTCTTTAAGACTTTGCTTGCGGCTCTTTGATGAATTAGCCTTGGTGAATTAGACGTGCATTTTCCCGCTAAAAGTCAAAATACCGTTCAGTTTTGAGAAATCAACACTTGAAGGAACTGCTCCGAACTGCTTTAACATCATACCAACCTAATTTTAAACGTCCTGCAGCTCAGGTGGAGATTCGAAGTATACCACGCAGCACTAATATTAACCAATAGCTACACTTCGTTGTGAGTGAATAAATTCGTATTTCTATATTGCGTTTCTGTTGTGGCTCTTTTAAAAACTGGATTTTGTTATATGCGGCTCGAGCATGAAGCAGGTCTGGCCCTGCCCTATCTGCCCTCGACAGTAGGAACGAACGTGGGTATTTTTTCTATTCTCTGGGTGTCTGCTGGCAGTAGACTTGGTTTGCCTGTTAAAGTAGAGAATTGGGAAGACTTGATAAACGATGTATCCATGATGCAGAATAAAATCACATATTACAATAAAATTCGCAAGGAAGCTATGGAAAAGTTCACTCAAACTTATGCTTACATAGACAATATTTATTGAAAAGCTAATTCGTGTAGCCTCAGAATCTATTTCCATTTCCAAGCACGGAAAAAAATATTTACCCCCAGGCGTGCCAAAGCAATTAGGCTTAGAAAAGCTGGTCGTTCAAAAATTGAAAGATCCATTAGTCGGGAGTCAATCATAACCTTCAAAAAACGCTATATCTGTGCACGAAAAGAACATGTTGGATACAATTTTGCTAGCAGAGAAAGCCCATTAGTAGAAATATTTGTTATTGTAAGCAGCTCTATAAATTACAGATTTCAAGATCAGCGTATGAATGATTACAATTCAGTTTATTTACATTGGATAAATTTAGGCGTGTAGTTCAAAATTGAAAAATTAATTCTCTGAGACGCGATAATATCGGATACCGCATGACAAACAACTTGGATAGTGATAATACATCAAAGATTTCGGATCTCTTTATACAAGGTCCCACACAACAGGCACCATTCTATAAAAAAGCAAGCTAAGTCACCTTCAACATACAGACCAATCTCTCTCACAAGTAATTTATGTAAAATAATGGAAAGATTGATCTCTGTCAGACTTGTATGTTTTTTGAAAAAAAAACATTTTAACTAAATTCCAATCATGATCATAACATCCACTTACACGACACGATATAAAAAAAAAACTTGCTAACAATCGTTTTTTAGAAGTGTGCTTGGACACTGAAGGAGCATATGACATGGTGTGGTGTAATGGACTAATCTACAAATTAAGCAAGTTTCCTATGGGAAAAAGGTTAATGTTGAGATGGATCATATCCTTTTTAAAATTTAGGACGGTTAAAGTACGAATCGGAACAACCTTAGTATAACATGTTGTTACGGACTGTTTGTAATTGTTCATTTTGTTTACTACGCGAAGTCCATTCATGAGCTACAGCGTTTTTGGCGTCATATTGCTGTTCTTGGGCATGTTCAGACAAGTAACACGCAAAGCGCATCTGTGTCGATTCTGGAAGCGCTTTTTTATCAACTTGCGTTTTGATTTTGTATTGTGAGACAGCTTTCGCCCTCATTTAGGGTGGAGATCAAAAAGGTGGTTTAAACCGATAATCAAGGTTTAACTTTTAAGCGATAGTTCAACTCGAGTTCAAAAAGGTGGTTTATCTTTCGGCAGAGTTGATTTAAAATTAACGCTTTTTTAAACCTGGTACGGAGGTGGTTTAAGTGGCGTTATTTTCAAAAATGATGGGTTACTCTTGGCCGCTGCCTATAATACGCCTCCTTAGTTCACACTACATCGGTTGCTAAATGCGCTGTCCGTTGTAGGGATTCCGTTTACGCTAGCGTACCATATTCGCGATGTGGACGTTATCGATTGATATGGATCGGTGGGTGATGAAAGGATATTTCAAGATTACTTATGCTATGTGTAACCCTATTGTTGATTGGAAGGAATTTAATATTTGCTGCATGATTCTGATATATAGATAGTAGACTATCGGTACCCTATTTCGATCAAGAGTTTTGAAAAGGACTGATTTGACTGTGAAATTTGTCGAGTTACCGGCATCACAATGTAACAAAACCATTTTTGTGATTTTACCAGAATCGAAAATCACCGAGCCGCAGCAATATTTTCATTGATCTGGTGGAATGCCCTACTAAGATGAGTGTTCACTTCTGTTTCTAACCCTGTACGGTATTAGGACTGATTTGACTGTGAAATTCGTCAGCTTCATCGTATTTAAATGCTACTGTACCGTAATGTTGCGAGATACCGGTACCACAATGTAACAAAACCCATTTTTGTAATTTTACCAGAATCGAAAATCACCGAGCTATTTTCATTGATCTGGTGGAATTTACTAAGATGAGTGTTCACTTCTGTTTCTAACGATTACCGGTACGGTATTATTTATTTCGGCTGACATTCTGATTACCTTGGTCAATCCATCAACGTGGGTTTGTTCATACCCATAGCACAACAGACATAGGTCAATCTGTACCCTGATAATACAATGGACTGCAAAAAGTCGTGGATTCGTGATATGTTAAAAAGCTAATTGCAGAATGAATATTGTAATTTTTTTAGATTTTGTAAAACAAAATATATCCTGTGCTTTTGAAATGACTACCAATAGAAGTGCAAACTTTTTAAATGCCGAGAAACAGCTGTTAATTCAGCTGATAGAGGAGCATCCTGCAGTGGAATGCAAAGAAACAGACAAGATGTCTCTGACACAAAAAAATTTGGCTTAGCAAACTATTTTGAACAAATTCAATTCGGCTGAAACTTACTGCAAAAATCGGATTTTTTGAGAGACGCATGAAAAAGTATAAAAAATAAAACCTAAAATGCAATCAAAAAGCGACATATGCGAGGAACTGGGGGTGGGCCAGAGCTATTATTGCAAGAGTGTGGTCAAGTTTGGTTCTCATCTGGCTGCGCAACACCCTAAACCTTTGCTTCAACTTAGATATTGCTCGATTTCACTCTGGTGCTGATATGCGCCCTGTTATATCTCCTTTCTTTTGCTGTTAATGGGATTTATTAGTGGGGTGAGCAGGTACGGTTTGCAACTATACCCGTTGTCTCCAAGAAGGAAGCCTGTAATTTGTCCGTCCTCAAACCTGTCATGAATTACACAATTATCGAAAATTCTTGAGTCATGCGTGGAGCCTGGCCATCTTGCAACAATGTTGGTTATTATTCTGTTAGCATCACAAACTGCCTGTACATTCACTGAGAAGTAACCTTTGCGATTCCTAAAAGCCTCCGAGTCGTCCCCACCAGGGGATTGAATCGCAATGTGGCTACAGTCAACTGCTCCTATTACTGATGGAAAGCCAGCAATGCTGAAAAAATTTCTGTTCACTTTGTTAAAATCTTGTCCGAAAAAGTTTATAAATTTACCCCTTTGGTGGCAACTCTGTGAATGGATCTACGGGCGGTGTGTCGACACATGCCCATAAGGTCGCCATCTGTGACCTGGAAATGCCCTGAGGCAAAAAAACGCAATGCAACAACGAGTTGAAGCAGTGGTGCGAGAGCATGTTACCTTACTCGTAAATCATTGTCGTGTCTGATTATATCGAACAATATTAATACACTGTTTTTCGAAAAACGATATTGAGACGGCTTTCACCCTTGTTTAGTGTTTAATGAATGCGACTCCTTGTTAGCTAGGAATTTGTTATCGGTTAGAATCTTTTAATTGTGTTTTCGGGTTAGAATGTTTATTAATATTTACTGGTTAGACTTTCTGAAAACATTTTACTTAAATTAACATTTTGATATTTAGAACTTTATCTAATCGATTCTCGGTTGTTCAATTTTGAAAAACCCACTTCCCACTTGGACCACTAGACAAACTATCCGCTGGGATACCCATTCCGCTCTACTACCCACTTTGGTAGTCATTTAATTTCACTAACAACTTGGAACTATTACTGCTGGACTTATTGTTTGTAACACTGCTGTTTACTCGTAACGAATTTACCATTATTTTCACCGTTTGATGCCTCGTCATTTGTAATATAACACCTTTCAAAAACATTTTTGACTGTATTTCATTGACTATTTTGAGATAGACGGTGGGATTTTCCAACAAACAACTTAGGATTTTATGTGGACAAAAAGCAAAAGGCTTGGAGTCGATGGTTTTATCCTAAACATTTTTACTGCTGTAACGCGCCCCTAAGTCTCCAATGCATGTATATATATATCTTCCTTCTGGCCTTGTATCTAGTATTTGCTGTTCAGTTCACATTGTACTTATCTGTGAAAGAGTTGATTAAAGCCTAGTCTTGATTCTGGAGCTGCGATTTGAATTGTATACTGCTATAGGTTATCACAATGTAATCAACTCTTTAATAATATGAACCGGCTGTTAAAACCAGCAAGACTTGGGGTAGATCCAAATGAACCTGAAGCAGCTACGATTTATGAACATTAGTTGAAAACTTTCTGGAGCTTTGTCAAAGCCGCCCAGTCGGCTCTATTTAGTATAGAGAGCTCTACTCCCCCAGAAGTAGATAAAAATTTCCTTGCTGATCAATTATTTATCTTCTCTGGTGTACACTTGTGTTGAAGAGTCTTTTGGTGAAGCAATAAAACTTCTGGAATCGGTGTACCTCAAATCTAAAAACGTTATCTTTGCCCGGCACCTCTTAGTCACCCGCACTCAGAAATCAGGGGAAAGCCTTGCATAATTTCTACACGAATTGAAAGAGTTAGCTAAAGATTGTAATTTTCTACCAGTATCAGCTGACGTCTACAAATCCGAAATGATACGAGACTCTTTTATGAGTGGCCTTCTTTCTCCATCGATTAGACAAAGGCTTCTAGAAGAAACTAAAACTGCCTCTCGCGTAGGAAATGACTCCACTTCGGGACCGCTTTTGATAGAAAGATACGGCGAATGGAACTGATGACGTGACTGTTGAATTCATTATTAGTTATCACTGTTATTTTGTGCATTTTATTAAATTGAAAGTTGGCGGGAGAGAATGTGGTAAAAATTGATTCAGTACATAATTGTGATGTATCTAATTTCCAATACTGTTAATGTGAATTTTACCTGTTAGTTGGTAATTGCTGAGTCAACGCTATAATTACGTAATCCTAAATTGGTTGATTACTTTGTTTACGTCTGGCTCACTTGCTGCCTTGAATTTAGTATTTACAATTCAGTTCAGTTTGAATGAAGAATGAAACTCTATATCGAATATCCAGTTTTCTAATTTTCTTCTACTTTTCGGTTCCTCTTCGATGTTTATAAATATCTAACAGGGGTCCTTTTTCGGTATATCCGATTTTCAGGTTCTCTCTGTGCGAGTTTCGGCGACGAGAAATGAATGGTTGGAACGAAATTCTATGTTTTGGTACGAAGTAACGCTTCCGAAACTATTCTATTCATCAGAACCCCATTTCATGAACCTGTCCCTTGAGATTTTAGAAATTCTCCCTTAATTGTTTGCTGTATAGCCCAGCCTCCCTCTTAGTATTTTTTCGTTCATATACACTGATTTCCATAAATATTTAACCAAATCACAAGTCAGTAAACGATACCATGGCACCTGAATAATAAGGTTAATAAAGCTTAACTATATAGCGGCAAACTGGGCGGCTTTGATGATGCGAGTGACTTCGATAAAAAAATATTCAAGCTCAATATCAGTCTTTTTTGCATTTTGACTTTTCTGGGGTGAAACTATTTATAATTTGCCCACCTTGACCTGTTGAGTTATCATATTTTACAACGTCTTTTTCAACTCCCCAATTGCAGACGAATTCCAGTCTCATAACATTCGCAATAGCTTAACTATAGGAGTCCTATCAGTATGACAATAATGCGCTTATCAGCGGTGTTAAACTTTTAGGGGGGGGGTGAAGAGCGGGAAAATAATATTAACAATTTTTGTAACAAAACTCACGCAAAAACTTTTTCGGCCCTTTTCTTAAAAAATACCCCATTTTGAGGGGCAAACACTATAAGACTCTGTAGTCTGCCAAAAGCGTGCAAAAATTATGCCTATTTTGAGAATTTTTTTTGTTAATGTTACACAATCTTTCTGGGAGGACTGTTCCTCACTTTGTCAACGTTACAGGCCATGTCCTCCCCTGCCCCTAAGGTTACATCGCCATATGCCCTTTGACCCCGTTTTATATTTTCTCTAAATGGTTTTCTGGATTAAATTTCATGTTTAAAAGTAGCTAAAAAATATAAGTTAGAAGTAAACTTTTAATAATTTTAACTTTTTTTGCGGAAACAAATGATTGGAAAATAGTGATTAACTATTTTGTATCTGATCTTATCAAAGTTGTCGGCTAGCGAGTTCATGCAAAAAAATTCGCATTCCCGCATTTTTTAAGGCGAAAAAGCGCTCGGCGCCCTCAAATTTCTGTCCACACGCTCAGGGAGACCTTAGTGGTATTGCGAATGGGTTAACCGCTTAGCGAAAACATATTTTTTGTTGGCTAGAAATGAGCGAATATCTTCTAAAGTTTTTTTATACCGATTTATAGTAAGTAACGTACCGGTACGCAGTACCGTACTTGGTAAAATGAAAGTAAACTCTGTACGTACTTTACCGTACCTAAAATTCCTCAGTACTAACACCAATGAGCGGACAAAACACGTTCGCACACTCGCCAACGCCCATCAAGTACAGGTAACAATACTGAATTTAGTTACAGTATAGCCTAGATCTATTTGGTGAACTTTTGCTTGCAGTAAGTTACGGTATGTGTAGGATTTCATGTTAGGTATTTCTTTTGTGTGTTCTCCACCTACAGATCTATCCTAGTCCATAGCCCATCATAGTCTTGTGCTAGGCCATAGCTATAGGATATTTATAACCCTATGGCTATATTGCACTGTACAGGTAGGTTACCGGTAACTGTTTAAATTATAATAATATTTGGAACTGTGGTAGACATATATAGGCAGTAGGCCTTGAACTGGTGAGGCGTCCAGCGGACCTCTTGCATTTAATTATCATTTCTTACAGGATTCGAACCTGTGTCGTGACGATCAGATATTTGTAACTTGAGGCGAATTCCCAACACTTTACCGATGGAGCTATTCAGACACGGACAGTGGTTCATGTAAGCACTGCTTATGGTTTCCTCTACCAACCGGGTCCCCATGCACAGGAAAAATGAGAAATAAGATTAGTCAAAAACCTTCACTTTGATTTGGAACTGTTATTATTATCATTTGTTCAGAAGCACAATCATCAGAGAGATGATTTATCTGTTTATGCATTTTGGATGTAGCCTATTTATGGATAAATAACAGACTCTGGACTATAACTGATACTGGATAAGCTGATATTGTAAGATTCAGTATCTTTTTATTATTACCGTTATCGCCTATTATTATTAACCTCAATCATCAGTATTACAGTATCATAAAATTTGAAGAATATTTTTCCAACTAATCTGGCAGTCCTTGATTTGTGTTGAAGTATAATGTCGAAATTGACGGATATAAATGCAAAGATTGCATATTTGTCACGGAAAGTACATGGAAAAGGTCCCAAGCTGAAGCTGAAACGCCCAATGTACTTGAAGGATCAAATTAGATCAGGATTGAAACGTTCCAGCACAGTGTCATGTAAGTTTGAAAAAGCGCCGATGTGCTCATTGAAATAGTAACTAATGCCGAACGGACAATGATGGATTAGAAAATTTTTCGTAATAAATTATAATATTGTATAATAGGTTATTATATATATATATATATATATGTGAATGCAAATATAATCTTTACCAGATTACTCAATCTCATCACGGGTTTTGCTTCAGAAGTTCCCCATCCCACGAACAACACTCTCAGTGGGACATTGGAAAGCATATTGTATGAATATTCAAAATGTCTTGAAAATAACTTAGATTAATTTGATATAAATTACTTTTCAACAGATGCATGTCAAGATTTTTCGAGAAAAATCCAAGTAGGTAATTCATTGACCAGTCAAATCAAAACATTTCATATTCTCTTAATTTTCTATGACTGAAATATTCTCATTCATGTACACATTCCTATCTAGCTCAAGGTTGCAGTCAACAAATGGATGCATTTCTTACATGCCTCGACGAGAATAATTTTCTGGATGCAAATTGTGCGACTCAGTTCAAAGCCCTCATTGACTGTGATAAAAGCTTTCAGGTATACACAGAAAATAGGTATATTTTAAAGTCTATGAAGTGTAGAAAACACACAGTTACTTATACGCTATATTATCCTGAATGGACAATATGGAATATTATTTACCTATCCTTACATTACTAGGATTTTGGATACCGGTAACACTTTGCTCATGCAATATATTGCCTAATTCGCTTTGAGTAGAACCTAACCAGCTGACCTTACAGTTTTGTATTGAAAAAATATTAAACTACAAAATTTTAGAGAACTGTTTTAAGTAATCTTTTTTCTAAATTAAGTTGTGGCAAATTTAATTTGTTTTGAGTAAAATAGTTCATTTGGAAGTCGTCGCTAATAAATAAGAATGAAGGATGGTTACATATCCATTATTATTGGTTGAATGACATCATCAAGATGGTTTTTCATGTGTTTTTGTGCTGAAGTGCCAGAAAGTTTCCCTCTTTGTGCACTTACAGAGAAAAATACAGAAGGAAGTGAAACAGCCAACAAAATTCCATTTATGGTCCTCTGTATAGTTTTCAAAAGACAAGAATTTCTATGTCACTCCTCTATTTTATATCAAAGAGTTTTTGTCAGAACTAAAGATATGATATCATGGTTTCATAGTGGAGAACTTGTTTTGTTTCGATTGTCCAAAATCTTCATTTTCCTAGGATGAACAAAATTCGCTGAGAAAAAATATCTTGAAGGAAGGTTTTTGAAAAGAGTTAATGGGGTCAGATAAAAAGAATTCCATCTTTTCAGTTGGTGTATAAATTGTTATAAAATATTGCTTTTCGGTATATTTTCTTCCAATGGGATCAATTTGGTTCGGGTGTTTGATACAGCAATGTGATTCGTCAGTTGTTTACTCATGTTAATTATTTTCTGATGCATTTCACGATTGGGGTTAACTATTCAGCATATTTTATTGCAGGATTTAAAGAAACTCCGTATGACTAAATTTAAGGAAGGAGAAGAAGTGGATGGGATGGTGCATCCGTCCATCATCAACCAAGAACTGAAAAAATATCCAAATCCAATAAATAAAGATGGTATAAATATCCAAAGAAACTTGTTAAACACATTACCTCTGCTTGATCGAAAACCATTTCCATACAAGACAAAATCTCAAAACTCACAAAAAATGAATGATAATGGTTTGAAAGTTCCTAACCGATAAACATTCAGAGTTTTCTTTTTTTGTTATGCGAATGATAACATAAGTATTGGTTTACCATACATGGTTTCTGAATCTGATCCATAGGTAGAGGTTCAAACACAAGGATGTTGTAAGGCTCTAGTCACGATTGTGGCGAACTAGCTCCCTCACAAGTTGAAGAATAGCAAATACATTCCAAGTACAAACAAAATTTAAAGTTTAGAGTCTCGAGTCAAGTTGACTCGTACATTTGAGAGTTGCAAGTCACGAGACAATTTCTAAATCTATTCAACAGCAATGACGGATTAATTTGTCACTTCTCACTTATAAGTACCCACTTAGAATCATCATCTGATCATTATTGGGCAGACAGACATGCAATTCACAGCAGGGTACATTGTATATCCTTCAGTGAGGCGCATTTTCTTCGTTGATGAATCATGTAACAGCAGGCAAGGTGATTTTTCAAAAAATGATTGCAGACTTTAGGTAAATTTCAGAGTCCGGTCACATTTGCATTTTGTCAATTCAGAAATTCTTCTGTCAAGACTAAGAGTCGTCGAAAAAGGTGACTCCAGTCTGCCCAGCATTACTTATCACCATAAAGCATTTGTTTAAATCTGTATGAAAAAATTTTGTTATTTGCCCATGTTTTTTGAGAATTTTTCGGTGATACTTGAATCATTACTTCCTCAATGTAGTTATTTATTGAGTCATGTAAATAAGTGGATAACTAGGATCTTGTTTTTAGGTTGGTCTTTGGGGAGAAACATTTCCAAGCAATTTTGTATGGCGGGGACTCCATCTTGTTTGATGATTGTGTTGGTAAAGTCCCTATTTTAGTATGAAAAATATTTATAGAAATTTATGATTGTTTTGATATTTGGGAGGCAGCAATGGTCTTATCAAAATATTGCCATTCCAGTGGTTCTGATATAAATGGCTTTACAACTATTTTCAATAAACGTCTATAGGGGTGGGGGGGGGGAGTTTCTTTATTCCCCAAGTATGTTATGTCTCCTGCAGCCTTGCTCTGAGAGATTTCAGATAAAATAAATCCGACTGGCTGGCTGATTTTTTGCCTTCATATTTTTTGTCTGAAGCTAGCGGAGGAAGCCGTAAGCAGCACTTACGTGATGTGCCCACCAGACCTTCCGCAAATAATGGAGAAGGAAGGTAGGAGACTGATCGACTGAGCCAGAATGTCCAAAATGTACCATGGATGATGCTTGAAAATAATAGAAGGAATACCATCAATGCTACAAGCTTGGTTTTGTAATGTTTTCCTTTCAAGTCGTCATCCTCCACAATTCGTCCATGGCCAAAAGTAACCGCTGCAGAAATTCTTTAATACTGATAGTGCCCACTATTAGCCTCTAATGTGACTTATTTTATCCAATCTGATTTTTATGTGATAACAGCAGTGGCGTAACTGGTACTTTGTGCTTGGAGGGACATCCACGCAAGCCTCTAATTCATGACGTCATAATCTAAATGCATTTCCGGAAATAACGAAAGTTGTGATAGCTTAAATCAAAATCGACAAGATAAACAGACTTCATAATGATTAATACACAGTGTTATTTCCTGAATATATCGTTACCATCGACGATGTGCTTTGACCTGTTTTTTTTTTTTTATTCAAAATTCACAACGGCGTTAGGAAGCAGTGTCGGATCCAGTAAAAAGTTTTCGGGGAGGGCCCCCTTTTTTCAACATACAAACATAGGCTTTCAAATTAAAAAAAAAGTTTTGAGAACGAAACAAAAATACATAAACACTGTCAGACAGAAAATGCATTTGCGCGACAGAGGCTTGTGTGAATTTTAGTAAAAATTGAATAAAAAAACTCACTTTGACAGCGAAATACACAATACACATCAAAATATTATTGAGCAGTTTGAAGTTGAATGTCAGCTAACGTTGATGTTCATCTTAATTAGAAGCTCAAATAATCCTCGAGTGTGAATCCAATCGAACATATCTTGGAGTGACCTTGGATCGATCTGACTTTTAGGAATCATCTGGAGAAAATCAAAAAGGAGGTTTCCGCACGGGTTGCTCGGATCAAACGTTTTGCAGGCATAAGTTGGGGTCAAGCGTGGCAGTATGGTACGGTACGAAATTTTTATCGTACTTCGAACCAGCAAAATAATTTCGTACCGTACCTTTCGAAAATTTTTCGTACCGTACAGCACGATATCATTTTTTTCGTACATCGTACCGAACTTCGTACCAGTACGAAATGAAGTTCGATTAATATTTTTCATTTATCGTACTAAATTTCGTACTAGTACGAAAACAGGTACGATTCGCTGGGCAGCAATTTCGCATCGTACCAACTACCAATGTCCAAATCAGCTTTATTTGTAAGATCTGGCCACCGCAAGAAACGTCACCAACATCTTACATCAAATTGATGCAGTTTTATGATATCTGGTTTAAAATCCAGGAAAGAAAAACATGCGCGTCATTAAGCATATTTCACTCCAATATCATTGTTCACATTGCGTATAATATGAGAATGGTAGACCGGTGGTGATAAATGGTGGTACGATGAGCAAAGTTTTCGCGAAAAAATCTGGCATGAAGCAATATTTAGCATATTCGCAGCATTGTGCCGTCACAATAAATTCTCTCTCGACGAAAAAATGTTTGTTGTGCACCACACATGGGTTTCGTGCGGTCTCATTCGAAGGTATGGTTATGAGAACATTATCATTTCACATTTGTGCATCTGGTATTTCTGGTGCAATTTACGTTCTCTTCACATTACTGAATAATGCTATTCATTTTTTCATACCACACAGACGTATTCCCGACATGCCTCGTTGTCTATATTGTGATATGGCTGTTTTTTTTTTAAATATATCTTCTATTTAAGATGTGCATCAGCTAACATTCAACTCTAAATAGCGTAATTATATCCCCATATTCTGAGGTTTCTGCTCTGATAATATACTTCTGCGTGTCAGAGTACAAACAAAACATAATAGCGGTGGTTACTGGTTAGCATAGTTGCATTGGTCAGGGGAAGAGAGTTTTTTATTTAATTTCCACAAAATTTTCGCACGCCTGTGTTGCGCAATATTTTTCCCTGATTAATTTCGCATATTTCGTAGCAGTTAGCCCTTAAAGTGAGAATTTTTATTCAATTTTTTCAAAAATTTCTGCGAGCTTCCGGCGCGTAGATACATTTTCCTGTCTGGTAATGTTCATTTCACTCTTAAAACATGTATTTTTGTTTCGTTCTCAATAAAATTTTGTGCGCCTCCGGCACCCTAATCTTTTTGTAAATTTGAAAGCCTTTGTTTTCATGTTGGAAAAATGTGCCCCCTAAATTTTTTTCTGGATCCGCGATTGTAATTGGTATATTCGGGCACCGTGATTTTTAGTTTTATGAATGCTGCTTATCTTGTCGATTTTAATTAGGCTATCACAACTTTCGTTATTACAGAAAAATGCATTCAGATTAAGACGTCATAAACCAGTGGCATATATGTATTTTCACACGCAATCACAAAGTTTTACGCCACTGCAGTAAAACCGATATACGACATAGCTCATCCAATCAGCTCAAGTGAATCAGTTGCATTTTTATTTCAATACCTGCGCCGCTTTTAATCATTTTAAAATTGCCCTTTAGTATAAAAATTCGTTGATAGACACAATTCATATATTACCAGAGCACTGTTATGAAACGACATAGATCTTAAATGAAATTATTTTTTTGAATTCATTTGAGAATATAAAGTGCAATGCGAAGGTACTAAAAGAGTACGGTACGGTACGAAATAAATACGGAACTTCGTACCGTACTGTACCAAGTACTAAAATTGAAAAATGAAACTTACCGTACCGAACTTCGTACCGTACCGTACTACCCGCCTTGGTTGGGGTGCGTCATTCGATGTACTCAGAACGTCAATTTTGGCTCTGGTTCACTCAACAACTGAATATTGTTCACCGGCGTGGTGTCGCAGTGCCCATACTACCCTCATTTAGAGTCAAATTAATGAGGCAATGAGGACTCTCACTGGATGCATACGCTCAACACCGACTCACTTTCTTCCATATTTGGCTAGTATTGAACCATCACAGATTAGGCGAGAAACTCATTGTCAAAGATTGTATAATAAGGCCACTATTTCTACTTTTTTACTTCATCAAACACTTTACAAAACAAAGGCTCCATCACGTCTCAAATCAGGAAAGTTACTCCGGTCACATATGGAAGAGATATGCAGAAGCATTGATATTGTACCGCCTGTTACTCTTGGAATACAACCATATATCAGCAAATTCACTTCAAAACTTCCAGGTCACAAATTACCTCGAAAGGCTTGGATCCAGCTCAACAGGTTAGGGAGCGGCTATGGATGCTTCAAGTCGCTGATGTACAAAATGGGTTTGTCGGACGCACCGTTTTGCGAGTGTAGCAATACTCAAACAAGAAACCACGTATTGAACAATTGTCCAGTTTATAACCCACCATGCAATAGAGACATCCAAGTATGTCTGTTTATTTTGTCCGCTGTAGTTTAATTATCATGGTTGAACAATCATATGCTCAGACTCAACTCTGCGCTCTATTTATAGGCTATCAGCTGATACTGACAAGCCCGTTCCCGCGCTTTTATGAATATTCCCGTGTTTTCCTGATTTATTCCAGTTTTCACTCATTGCTGGACTGTCAGTTGATATTTCAGTGTTTAGTTAATGCCGAAATATATTTAGATATGTTAGGAAACTGTATGTTGTCTTTTTCTCATGCCACTAAGGGATCTTAAGTCCATAATATGCCAATTTCTACTTGTTTATAAATGGTGATTAGCCCTTTCAGTAGCCTAATATCAGATGCATTAATCCTTTGTTTTTCATGTGTAGTTTGTTATTTAATTGGAGTAATTGGTTGTTTTAAGTTCCAGCTAATATTAAAGTGTACAATAAATTAGATAACCTGTAGTGAACCACGAAGACTGTGTGATCCGTCTTTTCAGCCTGTGATTGGTTTCTACCTCCACCGTTCCTTATTCTTCGGGTGATTTCATCTGTCAATTTGTTTGTGAATTGTATTCAAGTAGTCTCAAAGACTGTCGGATTGGTTGTGGCTAACCAATATCGAGAATCACGAACTAATTGCTTACATATGCAATACCAATTTTTGAATCATGGGGCACAAAATCTACGGGATTTTGAGCCGCGTGACTAATTTTGGCGAATTTTTATTTTATCCTGCTAATGAACTGGTATACCAAAATTCGAAAACAGGTAAGTTCCCGCGAACATTCGGTAAGGATACATATTGTCCAATAACAGCTTTTTTCAGACTACGAACTGACTATCGCTACTAATAGAGTTTTCAACTTGTGCCAGTGTTAATTAGTCGTCACTGTGTACAATTACCCGGGGTACCATTCCTCTGGTTACAATTTCCACTAAGTGATTTTAATATGTGTGCAATTCCATTGTGTTCTAATCCATAGGGTGCAATTTACTGTGTGTACAATTCCAATGGGTGCAATTTTACTGTACTCAATCTCGTAGGGATGCAATTCTAGTAGTTGCAATTTCACTTGGCGTCATGCCACTGTGTGCAATTTCATTGTGTACGTCCCTATGTGTGCAATGCATACCTGTTGTCTTCTCTTCTTGTTCGCTTCCGGTAGAGAATTGACTTTTGTCCAAAAAAATCTTTGGTGAGCAATCGTGACGTTTTCATATTGATAAATCTTTTTTTATTAAAACTCTTTCAGAACAAGGCTGCATGTCAAAATTTAAAAATGAAATGTGAAAACCAACAACTGCACGCTAAGCAGGGAACATTTCAGAGGAATTGAGCTGCTATCTTTGAATGCAGTGAGGGGTATCCACCCTCGACAAGAGTGTTGAACTGCCCACCACTTCTTGGGATTGTGATTACATTTGGTTTACCTCTGATACGTGTGGCTCTGCCAGAGGAAAATATCTCCAAATCAATATAGGACTACAGATTACAAAGGTAATAATCCCATCCGCCATTACAACGCGGTAATCTTGGATGGGAAATTCTGTCGCTAGATTAACATAGGTATTCACAGTAATATTCATTAGATACAAACCATTAACTTCAGTCGTCTCGTTGCGTCATTATGGGCGGCCCAAGAAGAAAACACCTAAATATGACGTTTTTATTGTATGTTGCGATAAACATTATGCAAATCGCGTCGATATTGAAATATGGAATTTAAGTGATTAAAATCGGTTAAATAAGTGTAATAATTACTTCCCCCTCCCGAAATACGCTAGTAAGTAATGATATAACTGTCCGAACCATGAGAAACAAGGACTGAAAAATTGCAGCTATTGATATGCGTTTCATTGACAGTTTGTAACAAACTGCTCAGAAGATCAAGATTACTATTCAATGAACAAAGATCGTAATTAGTGAAGTGCTGCAGAGCACGAACTATCTTAGGATGAATTTGGCAGGTTTGTAGTATTATCTGATAAGATCTGTCCGATAGAAGCTTTTATGCTGACAGGCCCGCGTTGATCCTAGTTTCACTCGAAAACAAAATTGGATCATTTGAAAATGTTGAACGAACTTTTCATTGATATTGACTTACCAAGCCACTTCTGAGATTGATGACTAAAACAAAGCTCGGTTTGTATTTCAGATCCTTTGGTTTTTCAAAAAATCTCCCTTCACGAGATTTGGAGCAAGGTAAAAAGGAACTACAGCCACAAAAATAATATTTTTGGACGTTGGAGAACCTTCGAAAAATTGGAGGTAGGAAGCTCGTTGACAGCTTGATACAGTTGACTTTTTGCTAATCCCTATCTTAAAGTTTGATAATCCGAAATAAGTTTGACGGAATCTTTCAGCGTTGGAAAAAAGCGAATAAATTATTAAAAATACCTAAATTAGCAGATGACATTGAAAATAAGAATATTTGGGGGAATTTTTTTCATATTGATTCAAAATGCCCTCATGACAATGTGACATGATGTTCGTTAGATATATAACATTGGTTTCACACTATGGTATTATGGGTTATTATACGGCATTAGGCAATTTTAGACCCAGTGACCAGCCTATAATTTGCTTTCCAAACTACATATTAGCAAATGTGCCATATTTGCGAGCCTCCCCTCACCACAACACCAGACGACGGTTCCTGCTTGTATGGGTGAGACAGGGATTCCTCTGGCGGAAAAGATTGTATTTCGGTTCTCTTTAATCACTTTTAAATAGCTGCATACAATTTTCGGAAAATAAATACCAATTTTATCAGTTTATTTGAAATTTAGTAACTTTTTGAATCACCACTAAATACAGTAGAGAGTAACCCTATATGAGTTCGAACATTTTTATTCACCTCTTCAGTCAGGAATCTTGACAAAGCCGAATGTTAGACTGATGTCATTTAATGTTTTTGCACGTACTCAGTCTGTGATATATTGCTTAGTCAGGTCACCACTGTGAAGCTACCAGAAAAAAGTATTCGACTGGCAGAAATATTTGGAGATAATTTCCACGAGAAAATAAAGTGTTACCGTAACGAACTTAAGCACATTAGGGTGGCAGATTTACTCATCATGCAATTATTCATTTTCGACGAAAAAGGCTCGAAAGAACTCTTAATAGAAAATTTTTGTACACTGGAGAGTAAACTTGACATATTTTATCTTGACAATTATATAAATACCTTTCTAAAAAAACATACACCTATACACAGCAGCACAGGAAACAGAAAATATTCGGATACTGGAAGACAAACTTTTCATATTTTATCTTGAAGAACATATGAATACCTTTCCAAAAATCAAACATTTATACATAGCAGCATATTTGGAAATTTTGGCAAAAAACGAAATTTTCTGTGGGCATTTTTTAAGCAACCAACTCCTGATTGCGACTTCGATTTCTTTGACTGTCACTCTTGTCAAACATGTGTTTCAAGTACAAAATATGCAATATATACATCCGACAAGCAAAGAATAATAATATTGTACTCAGTATAAAAACCTGTTTGCACCACTGTTCAAATACATCCAACTACCCAGACAAAAATATAATAGAACAATGAATGAGGAGCAATTAAACTTTTAATTACAAACAACACTAAAAAAAAAAGCAGCAACCACATAAGAAATAGCATTGCCGCAGGAGAAATAGCATTGAGCAAGGCGTCTGCGGTAAGATCAAATGTGATTCCTCATTCGAGCATGAAAAAACTGGCACAATAACAACACAAAAACAACACTACTGAAAAATTACTGAATGGAAACAGCCAAGTCCAAGAATCATTTTACAAAGTTATCAGAAAAGCAAACAAAACCTAAAGTAAAACGAAAGATAGAAAGAGCAAAGCATAAGGGTACAGAGCAAAATATGTCAGCAACAGAAAACAAAGCATAAAATATTCGTACAACAAGGTAATAAAGCACAATGCACTGAGCATAATATTTTTGCGAGTCGACAGAAAATTTTGAATTTTAGTTGCCAGTTAATGATGAAACTAAAGCAGAAATAGATCGCGTCTAATAAGGTTTCATTGGACAGCACACACTGTGTTGACCAATTATAAATGATCTAATATAAGACAATGTTTGCGAATCCACTTACCCTAATAGTGACATACATACGAAATGAGATAAATACAGAAATATTCGAGCGCCCAATGGGTGAATCCACAGATCCTGAGCTGAGTGTAAACTTGAAAAACAGCACAATCGTTTATCATCGTAAAATCATTGTAATTCTTCAAACAATTAGTAATAAAAATGTTGGTGATTTGAAATGATTGATTTTTTATGTCAATGATAAGCATGATTATAATTAGAATTAATTGCACAGATATAGACATAGTTAGTTCATTATTCAACTATTACTTTTGATTATTGTCTGATTTCAGCAAATATAAGTCCTTGCTTCCCAAAAGATCAGTTTACAATTCACTTTACATCACTTGGCCTAAAAACAAAACTAAAATCTTTTAATACAACATGCGCAGCATAAGAAATCAAATGTGAGAAATAGCTCATTCTCGAGCATTCAAAAAACCTCGGCCATAAAGTGAGTTGATAGCAAGCTGGCACAAACTATTTTTTACAGAACTAGTAGAGTATGTTTGGATAAGCCTGCATTCCAATAAAATTTCCTGTCAAACTGAGAGAAACAAGCATAATATTTTGGTAACTTAATCAACAATCTGATCAAAATCATACTAGTAAGAGGCATGATGGGAGAGAGAGATTTATTACTATTCATCGACCAAAAACACATTATATATAGATTTTAAAATAATTGAAATGAATACAACAAAAGTGTTCGGTATAGACTGGGAGACAGCGATAACCCCTTTTATGATTATGACCATGAATTTTTCATATTGAGCACAGTTGCTCGATTTCTGCATTGATCCATCGGTGGTGGGTAGCTTGTTCTTTTAAAACATGCTTCCCAGTTTGTACCGAACGAATTTCAAACAAAAAAAGAAACTCCCAAAATATAGTAATGAATTATTTTAGTAAGAAACATTCACTGTTGAAACTTTCTCATAAAAAAGTCTTGAATGATCCAAGTTTATCAAAATGAAGCCTGAAAATAATAAATTCCAACAAATACTTACACGATTACCAGAGGGTCTTCTCATGTTTTGCACTCCACCATGGAGTAATTCAGTCCGATTGGAATCCAAATCCTTGTACGATAGGTACAGATTTTGGATTTTATGTTGCATGACGAAGTTGTACAGATCTTTGTACCCACAATCTGATAATCTTGGATGTCTTGCAATGCGAAGAGTTTTGAACTGATGTTGTAAAACAAAAAGAAGATAAATGCATAGCTTGGGCAGAACTAGGTAAATTATTCGATTCAGTCCACAATATATAAATGTTCCAGAAGCTACTATGAATCATGTTATTCGACGGGCACAAAGTCAGATACTCTGACCCTCCAAGAAATAGGGTTCTACTATCAGAAAAAAAATTGCAAATTGGCAATATTTCCCATTGAATAATCAAAATGTTGACTTTGAGTAACTGTTACCGACAAAACGCCCGAAGAAAAGCGCCCAAAATCATCAACCCTGCTATGAAATAGTAGTATTGATGGTTTTGAAGCTTTTTTGCTCAACAGAAGAAAATAAGCACAACATTTTAAACACCCAAAGAAAAACAAGATTCTGTAACAGTGATGTCATCTAGCTTTGTGGTTCAATATCGATAAAACAACTGAAAAGGAAAAGAATATTTTTTTCTTCAAATATTTACTAATAATTATATATCTATCCCTGCAGTGTGGTACATAACAATTGCAGTAAACTCCATAATTTTAGATTTTTTATTAAAATGTACCTTAAACATGGGTGGAAATAATAGCTAAATGAAGAATGACCGGTAATATGGCAAATGTTTATATTAAATGTAAAACCAGAACTTGTATCCATCGCAAAAAACATCCAATCTAGGAGCGATACATTGTAGCAGTGTAGTGGTATCTATTTTTTATATATTGTACCATGATTTTACAGCAGCAATAAATACAATTTTAAATATTCATAAAACAAAATGAATTCAATCTGAATTCCAGAACATCTGTAGCAAACTATTTCGATATTTTTATATCCACTAATTTGAGTGGTAGTAGGTACTAGCGGCCACTTATAGTCTCACATGGTTTATATTGTTAGAAAAATATGATCTTCTCCAGTTCAGCTGAGCTTACTTTAGTTGTTGAGTGGACTTGCCAGCACTCGATCCGACATTTTCAACCTGCGGTGCCAATATCATCACGGCCAAAAATAATGACTACCAACAAACACTTACCGTGGTATCTGGACCCAGATCTTCGCTGAAAGCTTCTAAAACTTGATCAGACATATTGCAGTGGTTCATACTGAAGTCTTCTACTTGACATTCACGAACTATTGCCGCAACGCTTTCAACACTTTGAATATACAGAACCCATTCTGTACAATAATCGACAGTTAATTTTATAATCTGAAAAAGAAGAGGGATTTACAGTACATTCTTCTTCTGATATTTTCATTTTGTGGCTGCAATGACCATTTTTTCTGATCTAGTCCGAACAGTTTTAAATATTTTGCCGCGATATTTTTTGTTTACGTGCCACTGATGCATTGTGCTCTAGAGACGCGGTCCATCGGCTTCTCATGCTTAACAAAGCATGTTTTGACAAATTTTTCCGTTTGGGACTGAGTGGTTTTTGTCTTGGACGGCAGTAAAATCATCCACCACTTCTTGAAAACCTATTGGTGGCCTCTTACAACATGAAAGAAATATGCTGGGCCATGATAAACCTCTGCCCATACAGGCGAATCAGTTATCGGGCAGCAAAATCATGTGATATGAAAAACTTTACAAAAAAAAAGTTTGCCGCACATAGTACAAAAATAACTGTATATTATTCAACAGCTTTGAAAACTAAAAAATAATTGTAAAAAGTTTACAGAAAAACTAACCTTAGGAGGAGAGTTCTCGATAGCTTTTACAAAACCTTGAGCATTATAGCCGCTAATATTACAGTTGGTTAAATTAAGGTGACCAACATATTTGATCTTTCTCAGTGCTTTCCCTATGACCAGCATGTCCATTCTGAACAATGGGACACCACTGAAATCCATAACTTCCAATTTTTCTGGCAGAACCTCATCATCAATCCATTCAGAAAACTCTGTCAATGTTTGCAAAATATCGAGCAAGTCGTATCCCTTTGGTTGATCGTCAGAATTCAGTTGTTCTGATATTTTTTTCAAAAATATTTCTTTTCTTCTTGGACGATTATCGACCCCTGATTGAAATGTAAAATGCAATGTAATTAACGATAAAAAAATATTTTTTGCAGTAGGCTTCGACTAAAACCAACCTGGAACAACGTCAAACACTTGTGAGAGCCTATGTACAATATCACTTTAATCATATTTTGATCATGATAATAGCAAAATTGTTATTTTTTTGTCAATTTTTTCAGACTTTTCAGAAAAATCAAAACATGAAATACCTTCTATAGAATAAAAATCTTACTGTATGGTACAGCAAGCCACAAACAAACTGTTCAACTAGGGGATGATAGAAGTTTCTCCAGAATGGTGGTGTGAATCCAAATATTTTTTCTATGAAATAATGGATTTTTTTAAATAGTTTTTCACCAAACATTATTGCAATTTTATCAGAATTTCATTAAATATTTGATATTTCAAATTAGAGTATGGGATTGATTCCTCAAAAAATAGGCTTTTTTATAAATATCATCTTTCGTTTGGAGAGAAATAAAATCTTCTAAAAAATGAAAAGCAGAATAATCTTACCATCAGGTATGAGTTCAAATTTTTCCATTAAAGCATTCAAATTGTCACTGAATAAAAGCCCACAAATCATCCTTCTGATGTTATAGAAATAAGGTTCATTAAGATTTTTCATTACAAATCGTTCAAACTCTTCTACGGACAAAGTGAGAGTGTGCATGGAACATAGGAATTCTTGCACGGCGATATCCAAAAAACGGAAGCTTCCAGCTTTGAACTCACGCAGGATTCTTTTAAGTGAAAGCAAGCCTGTTGGATATGCCACGCCACATATTTCATTTTCCACATGATGGTATCCACATAAACGAGTAGCTTCATCCATGCTAAAAGTGAACTTATGTATAGAAATCCCAATATAAGCTAACTTTGCAAGCTTCCTAAGACCTTGAATAACAAGCTGAGCTGTGACCTCACGGCCCATAGCAGTGCTGACTACATCTGTGGCGCTTATCATAAGTTCTAACAATACCTCGGACACTGAAGTGGGATGCTGATAACGTCTGTGTGATCTCAAAGCCATTATATTGTATAGATAATAACCAGTAGTTCTGTTGAGAAAGTTCAGTTCAAGAGCATAGTTAGTCCAAGAACCAAGTATATTTTGGTGATCTGGTCCAATGAATCCTCTGGCAAAATTTCTCATAGTGTGTCCTGTTATTTCTCCAACAATAACAACCCTGTCAGGACGTGACTTTCCAGTAAGACACTTCGCTTTATAAGGTCTTGTTGCAGTCATGATATTACATTTAGGAAAAAGCTGTCTTGAAAATATGAGTTCAAAAACAGTTGCAGGGGTCGTAACTGTATTGTTATAAATTTCATCTCCTCTCAATTTTTCAATGACAGGATACCGCATTTTGCAAAAGTGATCGATCATGAATAATACTCTATGTGAATTTTTCTTCATCCACTCTATCCCAGCGTTCAGCACATCGTCCTGGAATCCTACATCAGCTAAAAGAATATCAGAAACCTTCATTCTTTCATCACCTCGAAAATCTTTGAAATCGAGCAATAAATTCATGTTGCCCTTTGTACTAAAATGAGGAATCCTTTTATCAAATATTGCAGTCATAACCCTGTTCAAAACTGTTGTTTTGCCTGAACTTGGGCGACCAACTAACATCACATGCAATCCTCTGATTTTATGTATATTTGGTGGCCTTTCCAACAAACTATATTTATCAATCGGTGTGAGTTTGCAAGAAATATCAGGAGGAAATAATTCATCAGGTATGTCATCGAAACCACGATAAAAAGTGTCAACATTGATTTCAAACAATTCAGGAGTTTCTTCAAAAACTATTTTTGCCAAAATTTCTTCGGTAGCTGATTTTTTCTCATCCAACTCCATATCATCCTTATTCTTGTCATCAGACATTTTCTGTCAATACATCAACACACATTTACCCCCAAAAATAACCAATCGAATATGAATAAATTTTGTGACGTTTTGTGACACTGAAAGGAAAGCATCTACAAACTGAAATAACTGAAAAAAAATTAACATAATTATCGCTACAGAATATTCAATAAATAATCAATATTTGAGTAATTTATAAAACTGGACCCTTGCCGGTCAGAAATTTTATTTTGTTAGGCATATGTGTCACAGATGGACCATATGATCCACCGGTGACCTATGCTTAACAAAACATGTTTGGCCAATGTTTATTTCTGACCGAGTTGATTCAGGATTTTATGCTAACAATCAAATTAATTTCCCAAAAATAATAAATAAAAACATTGCACATGTTAGTGATATACAAGACAATGATGCTCAATGACAAAAAATAATATAATGTTATAAGCAGTTGGTTAATAATACTCCAAACAGGATGACCATAATTTATTGTCAAGTAAAGCTCTAGCTACGGCCCATGCTTGACAAAACAAAAATTTTCTTATCTGTTGTATCTTAATAGCTTTAATATCTTATTTTGTGAATAAATAATGAATATGAATGCATTAAACCGTTGCTGTTGTTGCGCGACAAAATGAGTCTGTTCAGAGTAACTCTAGAACAAAAAAAAAATTCCAATAAGAATTCTAGAATAACGTATGTAACGTACTGAATGTATGTATATATTTTATACTTCCACACAGATTGCATCATTTCTATTTTAAATAGGTCAATCGCTGTGCTGGCCATCCTAATACCTCAATAACAGAAAATATCTAAAAATACATAGTACTTCATATTATTTTAGTAGTATTGAGCACTAAATATAAATTTTACATTACAAATAGCACACATTCGAAGCCCATTTCTGCCCATCAAAGCAAAATTTTCATCTGACGATTCTCACACGTCAGTCATGCACTATTTGAACTATTAGAATACAAGGTGTATGACTAATAAAAAATTACATCCTTCCATTCATGGGCCACAGATAGACGACTAGGAAATGCAGTTCATAAGTTATTCATGCACGATACTGCTGAACAGAACATAAAAAACCTAGTTATGACTCACAAAAATAATCGCATGCATGTGTAATATTCTGCAATCCTCTAGTAAACAATGCTGTTAATTATCTTGTCAAAGCTTCAAACCAAAAACAGTGCTTCAAACAGGTCCATGCACAGGAAAAACGAGAAAGACGTTGATCCAAAAAAAAACCTTCAACCCAATTCGAAACTGGTGTCTGCACGAGGAGTCATGGTTCACCACATGGATATGGTTAAGTCGTATTCTCAGCATTCCTCACCAGCAGGTTAAATGTAGTGCCAGCCAGTGTTAAGCCCCTAATAATTTAGTAAAGTCATTCAGAACATCGTTACAAATTTTAATCAAACTATTACGATTAATCTAAGAAGCAATGACATTTACCACAACTGTTAACTAAGATATCGAGCAATTTTATTTAAATCAACTCTTCAAGTGCATAGAATTGGTCCGCTTAAAATGTAATGCAACGACTGACAACCTTTTCTAAGACATTTGGGAAGAGAAATATAATCTTTAGAACTAATATTGTAATTTTTAGAAGCTGTCAATAAAAAGAATAAATTATATTTAATTTTGTCTATGATGTTCCAGAGATAAATTGCTTCTAGAAAACAAAGTCGAATGATCCATGCTAAACAAAACATACTTTGTCAATTCACATTTCTGCGAATCGACATGACAGGGAAAAAAAAAGCTTTTTATCAATTCAGAATTAATTTTTTACTGGGCAGCGAAATGCAACAGAACAGTGAAGAACAAGTGTACACAAAATATTTCTGACTGGATCGATCGAAAATT
Source organism: Styela plicata (assembly GCA_963675895.2). Classification (NCBI taxonomy): domain Eukaryota; kingdom Metazoa; phylum Chordata; class Ascidiacea; order Stolidobranchia; family Styelidae; genus Styela; species Styela plicata. Next base: position 2,362,953 of record OZ023146.1, read on the forward strand.
GCATTCCACATATTGTGATTTTATATAATATATAAAACCACAACGTATGGAATGCAATTTCAAAATATATATTAAATTTTGAAAATTATATTCGCAACAATGGGCAAAATGCCTGTTAAATGTTTTGAATTTGATTTTAGATAGAATACAGAATATTCGGAATGACTTGATTCAATATTTGATTGGAAAATGAATGTGTTTGAAAGTAGCAACCCTTCTAAAACTGAAACGATTCAATATGATGACAATGAAGAAAACCATGCAAAAAATGTTCTATTATGTTTTCTTTCACAAAAGTTCATTGTCCAGGTCTCTTGGAAAGACAACAAACTAGTGAATTGGATGAGGCGGATTCCTTCAACTTTTCAGTTTTAATTATTAATATACTTTATATGCCAAAATAAAAAGCTAAATAAATAATAATTACTTATTGGCCACTTAGTAGTAAAAGATTTTGAACTGCACTTAAAGTTGATTCCTCATTTTGAGCTGTGATTAGATGTCTGTCTATTACAGTATGTATGCTTCCACTTTGACTCGATGTATAAGATGCTAAATTGTCCCTCGCATATTCTTCAAAAATAATCGGAAATCCAGCAAAGTCTTTTCTTTGAATTGAGTCAAAAACAGATGGGCCTGTCATGCTATATCCTTTAAAACACCATGAATTCATTTCATCTTTTCCAGCAGCGAGAGCAACAACGCCTAAACCGATTGCACATATTGGTTTCTGATTTTTGACAAAATGCCGAAGGATATGCATCATTGAATCATGTTTCGCTAAATCATAAATCGCTCCTGGAGAACTAGGAATCAGTAGGGTCGAGTATCGGGACGGATCCACTGACTCAATCTTTATCGGAGCAGTATAAGCTTTTGTTCGAAATTCGTTCACCCATTTTCTGCTGCCCTCATCTTGATTGACAAAGTTTATAGGTAGACCTTGCGGTGTTGCAACTTGAAGTACAAACACAGAATTGGTTATTGTGAATGCATTTATAAATGATTGTGCTGAAACACCTTCCGTATGTCCGCTACATATTACAAGACATGATGGCCGAGTCGCCATAGCAATAAAGTTATTATATTCAAACAATATCTAAAATGAAAATAAACAAAATGTAATGATCATAAAGCAATAATATACTTATATGGTAAGGTAATAACAAAAGGCACACGTACAATAAATGAAACTAAATATATCTGGTGACGAGTGATGATATTAGATAGTAAGTGTACCAGATCTCAAAAATACAAAAAATAGCTGCTGTTGGGAATGTTCAAAATCATTCATATTGACGATTACCAACGCTCTCTGACTAATGTCTGACAAAGAAACAGTTTCACCGTAGAATCAGTCTATTCAAAAGTTCAATATATCTGAAGATAAATTTTGGTTTTCATATGATTTGTCCAATCTTGCACCAAGAAGAAGCAGTTTGTCATATTATGCAAAGGCTTTCCAAATTTGAGCACCCAATTAACCAAAAATGGACATACAATGGTAACTAATGGTGTATTCAGGACCTTTAAAAGGGGGTGGGGGTTTTTGAATTTTCCAAAGCTAAATCAGGATGTCATATTATGTGCCGCATGCTAGGCTCTTTTATGCAAAAATTTTCTATAATTTAGTGTTACGAATAACAACTTAACCTATTACTCAATCGAAAGACTTCAGCCATCAATGGAATATTAAATTACCCGACAAAATACTTTAAAATATAGAATTTCACTTTTAAGCAGATTTGAAATGTATTTTTAAGTGTTTGACCATGACAAATGAAAGAAAATGTTTCAAAGTCATTAATTGCTATTGCATAGCATTGTTGATGATTTTAAAACATTTTTTTTTAATAATAATCATAACAGATATAGAAAAAGTGTCTCTCAAAAGCACGAACAATGCTATGCAATGGCGGTGCTGATGATTTTGAAGCATTTTTATAACTGCGTACCATAACAGTAACAGATATGAAAAAAAATTCTTCAAAATCATAAACAATGCTAAGCAATACACTCAACATTAAATGAATTCATCAAAACATATTACATATTTCACTTTGAGTTGAATAACAATATCCATTTTCAATAGCATTTATTCTGGAAATAAAGTAATTTTCAATCAGAAGAAGTTGAATAAAAGTTTGGCTTCATCTGGAAAATGCAAAAGAGTGCTTGGTAATATCCAAGAAAAAATGTTATGCACACCTGTTTTTGTTAAGCAAGTGTCACTGACAGTTTGCGTCATTGAGACACTGACCGTGTGTGAATCATATTCGTGCTTGAAAAAAAGCATAACTGATTGAAATAGTCTATTTTCTAATTGACTTCACTTTCAGCCTGTCATATACCTGTTAAAGTTAACTTCATTTTCTAATTTAAAATAGATCACCTCATTTTACAGTAAAATCATGATAAATAAATGTTTTCACTAAATTTTACATTCCTTTAATAAGAGCCCTCTATGTTTGTATTGCTCACTATGCTAATTTTAAAATTCGGCAATTTTTTTTGACAATGTCAAAATTTATTAGAAAAGCACCTGCTGGACTGACAAAAGGCTAGCCGTTTGTAAACTATACCTAAAGAGACATCACTTGTTGAGCAAGTCCCGTATTTGCAGAATGACGTCTGATCAAACATTTGTGAATATTAAAGGGAATAGATCCACTCAATAAGGTTGCAGGTTGGGAGGACCAGAGTGGCAGAATATAGGTTACTCTGATAATCATACTCCTGAAGAAAATGGTTGCCATCAGAAGAAATTTCAGCTAATTGGCAATATTTTGTGATAAATCTGTCGTAAGAAGATCGATATATTTACTAGCAACAAAACTGTGGAAAAGTGTTGAAAATATGCTATTTCATAGCAGTATTGATGATTTGGAGCTTTTTTTGTCCACCCGAAGAAAATCACATGAACATTTCGGATAACCGAACAACATCAAGATTTTGTCACTCTGGGGAGGGATTCATGGATAGAAAGGGTCCATCGATGGATTATGCCCAACAAAATTGAATTTCTAACAGTAATAAATTAATGAAAAACGAAATAATAAAACTAAGTGACACAAATAATGTCAATAAACTTTCATTAAAATTGCGCATAGCACAAATGCAACTTAACATTTTGGAAGTGAATTAGAAAAAGCACCATAGTAATAATCAGTGGCACACCCAAGAAGTTCTGAAAAAATGTCACCCCTGAAACAAGTTAATTACTAATAGTATATATCAGGGCATCGACATGTTATGGTTAAGGGCGGTGGTTTTGACATCGGCTTGTATCGAAAATGTGCCCAAATTGGTATTGTAACATTTTTGCGACTTTAACAAACAAACGATGCTAGGTATATCATCTGGGTATATTAAACATTGGGATATTTTTAGAAACCTCTGGTATATACTAACATATCTAACCATGTCTATGCAGAGGAAAAAGAGGAAAAAGCAGATAAAAAATATTACCCCAGACATTCAAATCATCTGGTAACTCCACGAGAGGACGGGGACTGTGTTTTGAGCCTTCCTTTTCCAGGAAATGAAAATGATATTCTATACTATCCTAATAGAAAAAAATGATATATATTGAGCTATTTATCACTTAAAAAGTTGACATCTGAATTTTCAGAACCACGCCCCTGGGTTTGCCACTGGTGACAAGAATTTTAAAGGTGAATAAAACACAAGCATCAACATAAAACATTAATTAAAAAGCATACGATAATACTGATAGTGAGCAGCATTACAAAATTTTCATAACTATTGCATGTAAACAATCTCGGGTAACAAGTCTAAAAACAAACCCCTAAGTAAACTACAATATCAAAAATTCAGAATAAATATATGTATGCCACAACAGATCATGAGAAACTAAAATGGTTGGAATATTATTTCTCAGGAACTTTCTGCCCAAACACATTTTGTTAGGCATGGGTCACTGATGGAACGTGCCGTCTAGGCACGGTCCATCTGTGGCACATGCTTGTGAAAATAAAATTTCTGATTGGGTTGGTCCAAATCTTCTTATGGTGCAGTCCTAATATTCCGGGATATCTGAGAAAAATCCGTGTTCACGCATGATTTGTCAAGTGTGAGTCAATGATGGACCGCGCCATCTGTGACTTGTGCTTGGCAAAATCAAAATTCTAAACGAGTCCTAATGATCTGACGTGGTAGATATATTAATAAGTATTATTTTCAGAAAATCACTTTTTTCAGTTTCACCCAAATTAATGATCGTAATATAAAACAAACAATAAAAACATATTGCAGTTACGTATGACTGATCTATAGTATTCTAGTAGTGAAACGATAATTCAGTTTTATACAAAGGAAAGCTAATTTCAACAGAAGGTACTAAAACTAGAGCAGCAGAGTGGTTCATTTCACCAACATGTTCAAAAATGTTTGATATGCCAAAGGATCATGGTATGGATACTTGAAGTCAATTAATAACAACATATAATATTTAACAACATAGCCAGGGGTGCTACTTCTAGATTTTTCGGTCCAACACTAATCATAGCATTCAATAACCAAATTTAATCAACTGCATTATTAAAAAGTATCAAGTCAACTGCATCTAGCCGAGATCTGGATTAATTTTAGATGAAGAGATAGAATTGGCCTCCACGCAAGTCACATTTGTGCTATTTTCCTCGGTTAATTATGTTGGATTCAGATTTAATATTCAACTCTGTTAATTCCTGGGTTATGATGCTTGGTGATTGAACTATATTCACAGCACTGGTAGAATCGTTATGGCAAATAATGGATGCTTTAAAGGCTGAACTGATGTTTGGATAGAATTAGCTTCATGAATGGCAAGTGCTATTCTGGTTGATGTTGGATGACAATTTTGTCGTTTCTGCGTCAGTAGCGTTATCATCAGACTGAACTGGAGATTTATCAATTATTCAATTAGAACTAGATTTTGTGAAATGTGTTTTGTGTAAATCATCTTCTATATTCTTGTTCATCTGCTGTGTAAGTTATCTGAGATTGATGGATATGATGTCGACTTCAACTTCCATCATTCATGCTATTATCAGTTGTTTGATGCTGCTCCTTGTGTATGTGTGGATTGTCAGCTCCATCATTTTTTGCTAAAGATTCAGTCGTCATAAGTTGGTTTGGACTAAATATGCGAGTTGCATCTTTTGAGTTGCTCATCTTTGATTTAGGTGCATCAAGAAAATCCTGTTCAATTGATATAGATTTTAGTTTTTCTTCCTTAGAAGTTTGTTTATCTCTACTGGTGACAGCTTCTACTGCTTCAAGATTGGAACTGTCCATTTGTGATGATTTTGAAAGCAATCTTGTGTTTGATTCATTCCCATCGAAATTTATTTCAGATTTACCTCTCATTGGTGTAATGTCTTTGTTAAAGTTCATGGTTTGTTTTGCTATGCTAATGTCATTCGATTTTGTCACATCATTTGCTGAATCACTGGGTTTGGTTATAAGTGAATTATTCTGATCAATAGTTGTGTCAGAAGTTGGAGTAGCCTTTTCCTGAAGTTCAGTTACAGCGTTCTTTATCCAGTCCATATCCATGCCAGGCACAGAAGGCATACCAGGCAGTGGCGTTAATGATAAATTAGAATTCAAAGTCAACCCTAGAGCGATAGGATTGAAAGGCAGTGAAGCAGCTGTTTCATCACTGATTCCAGAACCTGTTAAAAGAGATTCATTCATGACTGCACTTGCTGTAGTAAACGTACGAGCACAAGCATCACAAATTGCAGGAGGCCGACGATTGGGATCATCATTTTTATTCTTCGGAATTCGTTTTCCACAAGCTAAGCATTTATGTCTGTGACGTTCATGTGTTCGCATGTGTCGAGTAACATCAGATCGCTTGACAAACCTCTTTCCACACTCCTCACAAGCAAACTGTTTATCTCCTGTGTGCATCACCTTATGTTGGAGCAATGTATCTTTCCTACCAAATGCATTACCACAGATATCGCATTCATAAGGTCTTTCACCTGTATGAGTTCGCATGTGACTCTGTAAATTAGTTTGTCGACTAAAAAACTTTCCACAAGTCATACAACAATACGGCTTCTCGCCTGTATGTACACGCATGTGTCTGTTAACATCAGACTGTTTTAAAAACCTCTTTCCGCATTCAGGGCAAGCGAATGACCTTTCACCTCTGTGTGCTTTAAGATGAGATTTCAAATGGCCTTGATCAGTGAAATCTTTATCACAGATCACACATGTAAAGGGCTTCTCTCCTGTGTGAACGCGTAAGTGCCTCATCAAATGACTTTGAAAGTTGAATGTTTTGCCGCAATACTTACATGAATGACCATTAGGTTCCATGTGTCTGGCAAGATGACTTGTAAATGGCGTGCTATATAAATATGATTTTCCACACATTGGGCAAACATATGGTTTCTCTTTAGAATTTTCAGAATTTTCACCTTCCATATTACCTTTTTCAGGTGCTTCAGAATCTTTTGAAGTTTTTATAGCCATATTTTTATATTTGTCTAGGATACTACGTTTGACAGTATTAAAAGAAGCACCATTTTCTCCTCCAAGCACCATGGTTGGAGATTTTTCACAATCGAAAGCAGTAGACAATGAAAGAAAATTCATCAACTTTTCTTCATCTTCGAGCGTCATGACTTTTTTTCTATTTGCCTTTTTGTCATCTCCACTGGAATGAGTGTCATTTCGTACAACCTGCTTAGTACCTTGTGCTAGCAGTAAATCAATGTTTAAATTTGAAGTTTCACCAACTCCAGGTTCACGTTTAAATTTATTAAAATTTGTTTCAAGGGTTTGTTTCAACAGCTTATGGCCAGTTTTTTTCAAAATTGGCTGCTTCTTGGTCATGTCGATTGATTTCACAGATTGAGTTGTCAAATTCACCAATGGATTATGTCCGGTGTCAGTAGCTAGAACAGGGGCGTTAAAAGTTTCTAATAGCCCTGTTGCTGCTTTAAAAATCAAATCATCATCACTTGGTAACGTTGGCAAGAAATTAGGGAGTAGTCCTGGTTGGCCCGGAAAACTGTCTGTATGTATCATCTTATTTGCAGCAAAGGGGTTATTAGAGTTTTGCTTACTAAAATTTTCTAAAATTTGAGATGCTGCTTGTGAAATGAATGCATTATTGGTCAAAGAAGGAATGCTTGGTTTATCAAAATTAGTATTTGCAGATAAAGCTGGCGTAGTAATATGATTGTTTGATATGGAGGAAACTGTCAATGAGTTGGCTGGAATATGTTCTAAATGTGTATTTATTTTAATTTTATTGTCATTTGGATCAGTTTGGTCAGGCAGGGATTTGTTTGGAACAGCTTTCTCATTGAGGAGGGATTTGCTTGGAACAACAATTTCATTGAGCAACAAGCATTTATTATTATTGCTTTGTTTGGCGTCATCTTCATCAACATTATTAGTTTTCTCTGAAGTCTGCATCGATTCTTGTGTCATTCGTAGTTTTTTAACAGCCATCTCCAGACGATTTTTCCTAGAAAATGATTTGGTATTTTTTGTTTTTGAGAAAACTCTTTTGTTAGCAGAGCTAGGGGATGAGTTTTGAATATTATTAACGTCTATCGTTCGTTCTACAGAAGATATCTCTTTCATTGACGTGTCATTATTGCTGTATTTGTTCTTTGTTGCTTCAGGCAACAGAATACCAGTATCTTCGGAAGAAGTAGGTTGTTGAAATGAATTATCTGAAGTACATGTTTTTTCAACATCATTCATCAAATCTGTCGAAGGAGTAACTTCATCTAACATGGTGATTTTGATAGGAAATTCATTTCCATCCATATTTGGGATACGGTATAAATAAAGTTCTAAACAATACAAAAGAACAAAAAAAAATTCTTTGATTCAAAAAAGAATGTTTAGTTATAATAAATAGACACAACAGTATTGAACACACCAGGGTAGAGTCCTACAGCTTAAAACAATAATCGGGACCTCCCAAAACTGTTTGCAATACAATATATTTAGAAAAATCAAATGCAATTTCTCCTGTGAGAAAAAATGAATCCTGAAAATTTGTAGGGAAGCAAAATCCTGAATTTGAGAATTTTTAAGGTGAACTTTTAGATTCAGCAATAACCAAATGGAGGCCTTTATTGGCCATGAATGTTAAATCTTGGATTTTTTACGTTCGTTTGCTACAAATACTAAATGAAATGAAGACTATAAAAGTTTGTCTTATTTGATGTTTGAATGGTGAAGAAGAGCTGAGAAAAACAAAAACACACTTTCACGAATAATACTGGCAACAAGAAGGAAAACATTTGATTGTGCAAAACGATTGTTAGTTAGTGCACTTTGTCTTCAACATAAATTATAAAGCATATCAGTATAGTAAAAATAATTCAAGATACTCCGTCAAGACGAAAGTATTTTGATGATCAGGATAAGAATCAGGTGGTGGGGCACTAGGGCTGGACATTTGCGAACACTTCACGATTTTATCTTCAAATAAGATTGATCGGTCAAATCTAATATATGAAAGACTATAATATAAACCAGACTGACAGTATGTCAGCTATTCTGCAACTCAGACACCCAGAAAAATTTGTTTTCATCAGAAGAAAATTTAACAATATTTCAAGATAAATCTCTCAAAATTTTTAATTATAGTGTCGGGTAGCAATCTAATTGCAGGAAAAGGGTCCAAATCATCATTACTGCTATGAAATAGCACAAAGAAAATGACTTACATGGAAGTTTTGGACACTCTAAAAAGAACAAGATCCTGCCGACATGCTATAAACCAGGGTGAGTTTGGACTTGTTTGTGTAAAAGAAAAAAACGGTTAGATTTTAGTGACAATGCACCTCTGCATAATTTTTTTGATAATGCACCACAAAATAATGCCACCAAAGATATATGTATCTTAGTTGTAGAGACCAGCTAATATATCAGCCAAGGGTGGGGGATACATTTCCCTAAGAAAAATTCAAATAACTCTTGACGGCATTTCGTGATTCTCAGCAAAATGATATGCGTAAAAGCCACCTCGGACACGGACAAAATGCATTTCCATCCATTGGCAATACGCATTATACCAGTACACACTTGTAACATTTTCTACTCTTTGATTTCTTCTTAACAACACTACATGAAAGTACTATAAGCTTCATTGGTTTCTTTTTTAGATGAAAACTGCAATGTTTTGAATGAATTCACATAATTTGGCTTCATGAACAATTTTTGAATTGAAACGTTTATTATTATTATCAAAATATATGTTTATTTGAAATAAGAAGAAGGTTAAACACAAAAGCACATGCTTCATTCAGAAATATACAATATTTCTGCTACCGAACAGTAGTTGAGTAAATGTCATTCTGCTAGTCTGCTCACATGAAGTGATGTCGAGAACGAATCGAATAATATTCGAAAGTGAACATACTCATATAGTAAAGTCCTTGATTTGGAATATATTTCAGAATTGTGACATAGGAAAATGATATAATCGTTTTTTTTACATAAATCAACAAACAATTTCGCTTTTGCTTACCGGATTGATATAGTTTCACAAATAGAAGGAAATTGTGTATTGTACTCATTCTTGATTTGGTAATTAATAAAATTCTTTGAAAATGTTACAATTTTCCTTCTATCTAAAAAACTATTCCATATTTGTACCATAATTACGTTGCTTGCCAAGGCAGGAATGGTGGTCCGCTAAATTTAACTGACATATTTCTTATGTATACTGTCATGTGTTATAAGAGTCGACTAACAGGTAAAGGAAAAAATTTTGAATTATTGCAGTAAGTACACCAATATTACATAATATAAGTTGAACATCACAGTATGCGAAACTGGAAACAATGACAAAACAACAAATTTAAAAAATTTTAATACTATTTCTACACGTTGAAAAACTGTTATATACCAACGGTGAGCATTATGTCCTATTCACTGCTCACATAAATTAGTAGTATTTCAGGTTTATTTTCTGCACATTTGTTCAAATTTCGTGGGTGAGAACAGATCTAAAGCAGTCTTGCGTTGCTTGCCAAGACAATTAGGCAAATGAGTTTCATACGCATAATTTCCATTGAACTTTATTCCACAAAATAAGCATAAATTTTTATCATGTCTAAGAATATGTTGATTGAGAGTTGCTTTACGAAAAAAGCTTTTGTTGCATCTGTCACATTTAAACTTTCTTTCTCTAAGATGTACACTACGTATGTGGGATTTGAGTTCACATTTAGAAGTCCAAGATCTTTCACAAAGCAAACAACTGAACGGAGTTTCGCCTGTATGCTTCTTTCGTGTATGTTGAACTAAACTTACATATGAGCTTAAATTCACATTGCATATTGAACACTTGAATTCATTATTATGGCTTCGAATATGGACATCCAGATGTCCTCTTATGTAAAATCGTTTTCCGCACTGGGTGCATGAGAATGGTTTGTCTGAAGACTCTGGATGCTCTACTTCCTTGTGGTAATTTAATTCAGATTTCCATGTAAATGACTTTCCACAAATTTCACAATCTTTATTTTCAGCTTCAAAATGAATAGAACGAAGATGAAGTATCAAACTTTCATGTGACGCATATTTACGTCCACATGCATCACAAGAATATTGGGAATCTCCTTGTTTAATGTTAGATTCATCATACTTGCATGAGCTCTTTTTATCATTTCGTACTTTTGTCTTCTTCTTCTTTTTAACATCCGATGATAAATCGAATTTCTTTGGTATAATTTTGGACAAAAAATCACACCGTTTAGAGTTAATTCCCACCTCTCTGGTTTTGACACTTACTTTCACATCGGAATGATTGTTATGCAATTTTTTTTCAAATCTATCCTCCCAAGATCTATAATAGTTATGAGGTTTTCGATCAGTTCTCTCCACAGAAGAATCATCAACATCAGTTTTTCTGAATATACTGGAAGCAGATTTTGTGCCAAAAATTTTATTCACCGACTCATTCTTCAATGAGTCTTGGTTACGCCTTCTGCTCTCCATACTAGTGCTTTGTAAAAAATGACTTTGGTTGAAATCTGTCATCAAACGAGACGATTTTAGCTTTACGCCTATGTCACAATTTGATGATTTCCTTTTTAATTTTACTTTATCGCTTGACCAAATCTTTGTCAAATTGCATCTTTGAATCGATGGTGTGTCTTCCCTAACAACATAGTCTATTTTAATGTCTTCTTCCTCCACAATACATTTTGTTTCTAAATCATCAGGAGAAATGTTTGCAATATCCTTGGAGGTGATATTTTCATTCCGCGGCTGTTCACATGCTATATTCATGTTATTTTTTTAGTACCGGTAATATAAACTATGGTATCCCTAACTGAAATATTAGTTGTACACTCATGGGTTACTCTGGAAAGAAAACATAAATAGAATGTTTATTTGGAATCTAGAAAAAATTAGCACAAATGCACATTACAATTTTGAACAAAAACCAAAGAGCAATCCAACTATTATATTGAATTCTGGTATATCACAATAACATCCAAGTTGCAATAAATTGTTGTTATAACGTGGGGAATAGTCTTTAAGTGCGCATCTAATATTGTCCAACTTGATTAGACACAATTTTGTAAGGAATTCGGTGAAAGACATTATTAATAGAACCTTGTTTTCAAATTGTAAAATTTAAAGTTTTTTCAATTTTTAAACAAAATGAAGCAGACCAAACCTAAACAGATATACATATATATATATAAAGTGTTATAATGGATAACTTCATAAAAGATCCCCGAAAAAGTTGTTCCTTGCCAAAACACCATTTAAAAAATGCAGAATTTGTGCTTTTTTGCTTCTCCAAAACCTAACAGGCTATCATGTTGGATTGAAAAGATAGGCTCTATAAATTCTGTTGCTTTACCAAATAAGAAAAGGAATAAAATACCAAGCCAAATGATTCTGAGGGAAAATATTTTCAAGATCTATATCAAGGATATAACAAATTACAGTTTAGTCAAAAAGGGAATTTTGGCAAGCAAGTCAAAAACAAATTGGACATAACTGAACATGGTTCAGTCACTTTGTAAAAATATAAACAAAAATACACTCAATTAGATTCCAACATCTCTGTACATGTCAACCTTGACAAGTCGACATGAAAAATTTTTTGAAAACTAACATTATTATTAATATTAGCTGTGTACTGCGTATTAGCAGTGCTGATGACATTAGAGTTATACTGGGTCTTAACATTATCAGAAATATTTGGCATATAATCAGTCTTGCACGTATTAGGAGTTTTATTCAAACGATCAGACTGTGGACCTTTTTTACATATTTTCATATGCTTTTTCCTGTTTGCTGATTGCGTGAATTGTTTGTTACATTTTTCACATGAGTAAGGCTTGGCACCAGTGTGTACTCGCATGTGGGTGATATATTGTCCAGATTGCGTGAAACCTCTACCACATACTTCACATACATAAGGCTTAGAACCTGTATGAATTCGCATGTGCCTAGTCACATCTGCTTTTCTTGTGAAATGTTTGCCACATTCTTCACATGTAAACGGTTTTAATCCTGAATGCGTTTTAAAATGATTTTCCATATGACCACGCTGAGAAAAACATTTACCGCATGCGGTACAAAGAAAAGGTTTTTCCCCTGTGTGTATTCTGATATGATTGTTCAAATCACTCCGTCTTGCAAAAGTTTTATCACAGCCTTCCTGTGGGCATGCATGTGGTTTAATATCCAGATGAGTTTTCATATGTCCAATCAAATGACCATGTTGAGTAAATCCTATGTCACACTTCGCGCAACGATATGGTCTTTCACCTGCATGAACCTTCAGGTGAAAATCAAGGTTAACTTGGGAAAGAAATTTTTTTGGACACAAGTTGCAATAGTAAAATTTCTTCTTTTTCGTATGCGTGATATGATGTCTTGATAAATGAGCTGCTGTCAAAAATGCTTTCCCACAAACATTACATGAATGTGATTTTTCTTGCGCATGCGACAACCTGTGAAGTTTCAGCTCTTTGGCTAAAGGAAAATGTTTTCCACATGTCCGACAAGAATACATTTTTGTTTTAACCTTTTTCGTACCAGTGGCTTTCAATTTGCGATCATTGCCTTCTTCTTTATTCTTTTTGTCAACGTTTCTCTTTTTACTTCTTGCATGTGATTCTGGAATTTCTAAACTGACTTTGATAGAAGACATTGATGGCAATTCATCATCGGAGTCTGATAATACAAGAACAAAAGTGTCTCCTACAGCCTTCGAAGATTTTTTCTTGGATTTATTCGAGTTTTTGGTAACAGCAACTTTCCTCTTTCTCGTTTTTTTCTTACGTGTATCAGGTTTTAAGAGTCTATTGGCAATAGATTCAAGTTTAAACTTTTTACGATTACTAGACCTTTTAGGACGACATTTAATGTTAGAAGGACCCATATTGGCAAATTCTCGTGATGTTCCATATTGCTTTATCGCGCAACCACTGTCAGATATAGAAGATGAGGATATGGGATTCACATCTCCACCATCATCATTATCCATCAAATTTTCATTCAATTCATTACTATCTGCTTGAAGTTGGATTCTTTCTTCAATTTGGTTAAACTGTTCATCATCTTGTTCCCCTTCAATATCCAGACTTATTTGTTCAGTATGTTCAAGTTGTTCATCATCATCATCTGAAGGTGAATATTGAAGTAAACGACCATGTGATTGACTGTGCATCGTGATAGTGTAACCATCTTCTTCGTGTATTTCCCAAGTATTTTCAACCACCTCTTCTGTTTGTAAACTGATGGTAGTTGTGTCGTCAGTGTTCTCCCAATTTCCCATCAAATTTTCTTCAGCAGATATATTAGCATTCATCCTTACTGCAATAGGTAAATTTTTACAATCTTCCATAACCAAATATCCCTACTACTAGATTATCATCTACAAAAAAAGCAATGACTTTATCACACAATAATAATGTGGTAGGATGATATCATTGATCGAAAACGCTCAACATAATACAGCCAAAAGATATAAAATATATCTTAACAAAAAGTCATCAACACACCTAGAAATCAGAAGCCATCCATGACAGAAAAAAAATTTTGCCAAGCCATGAGTCACAGATGAACCACGCCTGGGGATAGCAAAACACATCTGAATCAGATATTTTTTGTCCATAATATTCGATTCGCAATATTCAAATCATAAATTGTTCGATTTGATTTCTGCAACAATTTGAATCAACAAAACGATACATTCAAATTTTTTCCAAAAGGAGAATTGTGTGTGAATTTTCTCATAAATTATTAGCTGGTAAAAGGGTGTCCTTTTTGTTTAATATATGACTGCCAATTCGAAATCGGCGTTCGATTTGGATCAGGAAAATTATTAAATTTCAGTCTGAGATCAAATGTATTTGCTTTTAACTAGCCTTGAATATGGTACTCTTTCATGATCAGTTTTCAACATGCAATCACCTGGTTCCGACATAATGAATAACATATACAATCAAAATATGATGACAACAGATGAATATTAGAAGTCACAAATAGTATTACATAATTGGACTTTGAAAGCACTGACATCAGAAGCCATTAAATTATTAGTTATTAAATGCAAGTAATCAAAACCATCTTTATATATTATTTTTACGAAAAATAAAACAAAAAATATTCTTTTTAAGATAAATATCAAACAATTTAAACATAAATAAATAGCTAAATTATGGCTTCCATGAATCGTGTCATGGAATTATTTTTGCAATACTTGATTGTGTTAATAATCAGGTCCTGTAGGTACAAGCTTTTGAACAGTTCGAACATATTTCCGGCATGTCGTGAGAGGCGACTAAAAGGAAACAAAGATAAGACAGATGGTTTTATCAACCCCCAGGGCAGATACCACTCCCCGCACTTTATCGTGGTGATTAACTTCTGTATGGAATGTTTTCAACTTGGAGTGCAATTAGTTGCTGACACTTCATAGTATTTCTTTGCCATTGAAGTGGTCAATAGTTAGCTCGTTTTAAGCACTTGCTTAGAACAAACTTCGATAGAAAAAAATCAATTAACCATTAAGCAAATGTAATTGAACATTCTCATTAACATTATTAAAAAGTGCATTCCTTCACAATATCAATCCATATTTTTTCAAAAATTATTTTAGCATGAATGAGCCACTATTAGTTCATGTGAAAGTCTCCTTCATGCATCGAGAGGCCCCAGACTCAATTTGCAAATTCGCAAGCCAGATTCTAAACTGAACAATGTTATATTTTCAGACCTTGCATATAATATCAATGAATTTTGAAAAATATAACAAATATTAAAATCTTTATCATATTTTGTAGACAAAGTATGGAATGCATGAAGGAATACTTATTTTGGACAAGAATTATGATTATTATTATGAAAACACACACAGTAATAAGTAAATTTCATAAGTATAATAAAATTTAGAAAAAAATGGTCAGGATCAGCATTTCATACATAGATTAGGACAATGAATGTATTTGACAATGGCAATTCTAGCAATGATCCCTAAGGATTGAATGGTTTTCATTCTACTGAGGTGTGTTTTCTATAAAAGGTTCATTTTCACCATTAGCTAATTTTGTAAAATCAATTTCCAATAGTTTCTGAAAAGTCCCAATATCTTCACTATTTTGGTTTGTATCGAAATTAACGATTTTTTCGCACATTTCAGCAAGAGGGACTTTAGTGCATTTTTTCACATGTTTGTTTTTATTAACTGATTGTGTAAACCTCTTGTTACATTTAGGGCATGAATATGGCTTAGCACCTGTATGTTGCCTGGAATGAGTTTTCAGTTCTCCAGATTGAACAAAACCCTTTCCACACACTTCACAAACATACGGTTTCACGCCTGTGTGAATTCGCATATGCCTGGTAACTCCAGATTTTCTTGTAAATTTTTTGCCGCAGCATTCACAAGAGTGTTCTTTCACACCTGTATGACCTTTTGCGTGAATTTCCATATAGCCTCGCTGCGCAAAACACTTTCCACAGGTCGGGCACATGAAAGGTTTTTCACCGGTGTGTGTTCTAACATGATTGGCAAGATCACTTCGCCTTGAAAATGTCTTGGTGCACCCTTCGTGAGTGCAAGCATGTGGTTTAATCTCTAAATGAGTTTTTGTATGACTGTACAAATGTCCTTGTTGTGTAAACGTCATGTTACATACAGTGCAACAATAGGGTCTCTCCCCAGCATGAACACGCAAGTGCATATCCAAGTTTGATTGGGTCAGAAATCTTTTTGGACATAATGAACATTCATAAATAATTTTTTTCTTATTGTGCATGACACGGTGTCGCTCTAAATGAGTTGATGTTAGAAAGGCTTTCCCACATTTATCGCATGAATAAGGTCTATCTTGCTTATGAGAAAGTCTATGTACCTTGAGTTCAACACTTGTGCGGAATTGCATTTCACATTTTCTGCATGTATACATTTTAAGATTTTCTAATTTTGTTTTCTTTGAAGGGCCTGTTATTTTTATCTTCCGATCTCTTTCTACAACCCTCTCATTTCTTCTTTTTTTCTTCTTTCTACTTTTAATAGATGTTTTTACTTTATGCGTGTTACGCATTGCAGTTTCTATAGACGATAATTCATCCTCAGACTCTGAGACAACAACAACAAATGTGTCTCCTGCCACAGCCAATGCATCAAAAGAAGCATTTTCACATCTATTCACAGTGGGTTTTTTTCTTCTTTTCTTATCCAGCATTCCTGACATTAGCAACTTATTAGCAATGGATTCCAGTTTGTATCGTTTACGTTTCTTTGGTGAAGATTCATTGATGTGGTCTTCGATTGGTTGATTTTGCTCGTCTTCACATTCCGACATTGACGCAGACAAGGGTATAACTTCTACTAACAACTGATGTGCGGAGTTATTCTCATTAGTAACATTATTTTCAATACTCCGATTCATCTCAATAGATTCAAACACAACATTTTCTTCATTGTTATCATCATCGTTTTCCTCGCTTTGATACTGATAATTCTCTACATTTTCACTTGGTTCCATAAAATCTTCTTGATTTTGATTTGATGGTTGAATTTTAACAATTTCCCCTTGAGATTCATTATGCATTCTTACAGCAAAACATGTCAAGTCATCCTCTGCTTCCTCATATGATTTTACTAGGTCATCCCTATTTTCCTCAACTTGATTTTCGGAATAGCTACTACATCCCGCTAGTCGTTTCTGTACACCATTTATAACGTTTTCATCTCTGACAAATATTTGGTCAGGGCCATCACTATCCCTTTTGTTATGTGTTTCCATATAGTCATCCATGAATGATCTTTTTGTATTCTATTGATCTAAAAATAATATATAATATATAATTTCATTTACAATTATTTATGTTCAAATATAAAATGGCCGAGCACTCTTGCTTGAAATCTGTAGAATAAATGATGTAATAAAAAGGTATTAACATAAAAAATGAAAATCACAATTAATATGAGCTTATATTAAAAAAAAATAGGAAAAAAGGGCCCAGAACTCGCAATCAATTCTAAGCAAACACTGACATGAAACATTATATGAAAAAATTACTGATGATGATTGTGTTCCCAAGAAGCTTATAATGTCCTGCAGCATGAGAATTTAGCAGCGATAAGCATCATAAAATTACTATAACAAACACTCGAAAAGCAATAAACAGTTGGCACTCGCCACATACTAATATCACCAATATGAGTTGAAATAATGTAATGTACAGGTGACAGTTATTAACAACAACATTGCACAAAAATATGAAAGAAAACATTGATATCTACTGCAAAATAAAGACAGTTGTACAACCTTTTGAAAGGTCAGTCATTTCATGTTTGCAACAATTTCTTGAAACATTTTATCGGTTAATTGGGAAGGATTAGTACAAACTAGTGATACCGGTACATCATCACCAACAGTACATGTTTTTTGATGCTGTCGGAAACCATATAAAAAAGGAAAACGTTCTGAACATTTTTCGCAAGAATATGGCTTTTCACCAGTATGTACCCGTGTGTGGATTAAAAATTGTCCAGATTGTCCAAATGCTTTCCCACAAACTTCGCAAACATACGGTTTGACTCCAGTATGAGTACGAACATGCCTGTACAGATCAGTACGTCGGACAAAACCTTTACCACATGTTTCACATATGTTTGGCTTGACTCCTGTATGAATTTTCGAATGATTGTCTAAATGTCCACGCTGAGCAAAACTTTTCCCACACAGTGTGCACAAGAAAGGTTTTTCACCGGTGTGTATTCGTGAATGATTTTTCAAATCACTTCGACGAGTAAAACATTTTCCACAATGATCGCAGCAGTGAGGTTTTATTCCGGCATGGATTTTCATATGACTGGACAAATTTGAGTGATGTTTAAATCTGGTTCCACATGTTTCACATTCATACGGTTTTACACCAACATGATCATGCAAATGTGTTTCCATACTTGCTTTATTTGGAAACGTTTTCTCACACAAAAAACATTTTACCATAACTTGCTTTCTCAAATGGACATTCATATGACGCTTGAGACGAAATGCTTTAGTTAAAACCTTCCCACATATCTCACAAGGGAAATGGGAGCCATGAGATTTTGGTGCCCGTTTTCTATCTGTTCTAAAATGAAGTTTTGTATGCCTTCGCATATTTGACTTAACTGCAAATTCTTTATTGCAGACTTCGCAATAATATTTATTTTGTGATTTTGGTGGCTTCCTTTTCTTCGGTTTAATTATTTTCATTAAAGATCTTTTGACTTCTTTCGTAACCTCAACTTCATTGTCAGATTCAGAAGCAACAAATACAACAGTGTCGATTTCGTCCACTTCTTCCAATCTAGCAATGTAAAAAGGATTGTCTGTATTCACATGATCATTTTGCTCAACAGATGGTACTTCTTCAGAAGCCATGTTTTGTAGTTCACTCATTAGTAGTTTATTAGCAATAGATTCCAACTTTTGTTTTTTAGAAGAAGGGTTTGACATGTTACGTGTCATTACTGTTCTGATTTCATCTATTGTAGATTTAGAAATATCTTTGTTGTGGGTAGAAACACACATTTTTGCCACATCATCTCCAACTTCAGAATTGTTTGCCTTTGATGAATTTTCTGAATCTGAAGATAGTGGACTATCCTCTATGGTGTGATCTCCACCTTCAGATTCACTAGATTCTGCAGAACCATCTTCATTATCTGATGATGTCTCATTTTGCTCAATGTCGTCTTGAACAGCATCAGAATTTATTGAATTGTCACTCTCAGCATGACTATTCATTGGATCCTGAAATCCCTCCCTCTCGCCTGAAGCATAATTCTCAGATTCTTGAGAGTTTGTAGTATTAAAATTTTCCTTTTCTGCATTGATATTAACTCGTTCCATGTTCGAACAATCAATAGCTAATGGATCATTTTCATCATCATCGTTTGCTTCACCATCTTGATCATCAGGTCCAAAACTTAAATCCAATATATGAATTTCATCTTGTGAGTATAACAGAGCATTTTCCATATTTGTTCATTTGAAACTGAAGTCAACTACAAGTTAAATCTGTATGGAAAACAATAAAATAGGTTCACATAATATTATACTGTATATAATTATGCAATGCATCAAATCACCAAAAATGATACAGATAAATATTTTACTTGTTGGCACATAGAAAGTCTGAACTGCAAGGTATTTATACACCATATTTCATCGCGTACTGGTCGCAGATGAATAAGCTCTGCTGTAATCTAATTGTGGACCACACTTGACAAAAAATGATATCAAATTGAAAGAATATGCAGTATGCACCCTTGAACAATTAGGAATTCAACATGTAAATGTACTCTGATTAAAAAAAAACAGGCATAACGATTTTGCTACAATAACAATAATATAAATATCATAAATTGAGTCAAAAATGAACATTGCAGTATTTTTGTTATGAGTCAATATTTTACTTTATCTTATAAATTACTTTCATGCAGCAACAAGTGAGTGAACAAAAAGTCTGCTACAGCTAACCATCTTACGGCCAATCTTCAAGAAAACACATTTGGATTAAAAGTTCGGTGGGAGTACTTAGCAATATAGATTTTGTCAAGAATAGGCCATACCTGAATTATCCATCTTTATTCAACCTATATAATGTTCTTTTGCCAAATAGAAATTTGGAATCACCTAATGCGGGGAACACAGCATACTGCGCTATACCCAACAACATACTGTTCAATTTTGTATACTGCATTTTTCATTAATAATTCCTTCATTAATATACACCAACCCTCTGACACCTTTTTACATTTATGAATGAAGGTATAAACTACGCAGAAGGTATAAACTACGCAGAAGCCTAGCAGGAGGAAAAGCACAATGCAAATTGTATTAATCATGTTGATCCCTTCACTATTAAAGTTGTATTTTCTGTACCGCACATTTTAAAAATATGGAGATACAAAAAGCAATATTCTACAGAAAAATGATCCAGCATTAGCAAGCCCAGCAATTAAGTAAAGAATGCAACCATAATCATGACAGAAAAACGTGACAAGGAGCAAGTTATATTATCACACCAATACTTGAAGAATAAATATTTGTAAACAGTAGAACAAGGTAAATAGACTCACTGTACATTTTTTTACTTATCAGTAAGGGAATGATTATTTCAACAATCATTCATTGATCATGGTCCATGTGAAAAAAAATTGTCAAAATGCGCACAAGCTATCTCCCAATCTGAAATTTCATTTTGTCAAGCATGAGCAACAGACTAACTGCGTCTGTGCATTACCTCGAAATGAATCTATTTACCCAATAAGCGTTATTACTTCTGAACAGAATTTTCAAACAGCTCAATATTTGGATAAAGAGTAATCTATTCTGAGCGTACATGGCACATGTTCCCAGTTGAAAGCTAACTACTGTAGTTGTAGATGGTGTGAATAAAATGTGGTGGCAAAAAATGCATTTTAAAATAAAATATTATAGCGTGCAAAGATGAAATACAAGATGATTGGCATACTCGTGAAAATTACACATAACAACAAATAGTAAACATGGTATCAGAGAAAATTTCCAAATCAGTTTATTATGCGAGCCGAAAATAGAATCTTATTTTTTCTTCAAGAGACCGAAAATTATACCTCTACACCATTTTCTTCAAATAATACATTCACGATAGAGGTCTTAGCTCATTTTTATCCGTTTTGTACAATTAGTTGATAGTGTGATACCAAAAAGAGAATGGAATTTTCCAGGGAGTAATAATCTTGGCTTTTGTGATAAATTTTCTTTCTGAAAACTAAATTTTTTTTGGGCATCTGAGTAGCAAAAAAACTGATATTTTTGCCAAACTGTAACAATTAAAGAGTTGAATGACAGAGCCCTGGTGGAACTGTATAAAGACATAGAAAAAATGGCAACATCTCAAGCTGAACTTTTAGTAAAAAAATCCAAAAGCAACATCAGCGACAAATTAAAAGATAAGTTATTGTTGACGTGTGCGGACGAAATAAAAAAGGCAAGCAAAGAAGCGGGTTACTATAGTTTCAATCAAATTTTATCAGATGACTTTCTTATAAACAATACAATAAATTTACACTTATCAAAAAATATGCGTAATTTGTTACTATCATAATTATTTATCTGGATCATGTGCAAGACAAGAAAAATTTTATTGTCATAAACCAAATAACCAAAAAGAATTTTCTTGAAATAATTTCATCAGGTGATTTTAGAGAAAAATAGTAGGAAAAAAAGTTCTTTTACTATAGCTTTTTGTAATCAAACTAAAATTGAAGCTTAATCAAAACAAATAAATATTATCATTATAAGCATACAAGATAACAAAAATGAGAACAAATTTAGTTCAGGTATAACATATTATGTCTGTACAAAATGAGCTAAAGTACCGTACCATAGTTTTATTGTAATAGACTAACTCTTTGTTTTATCAATCGTGAGACAGAGATAAGATTGATGAAAATAATCGTCATAAAAAAATGAAAGTCTTAATTTTTAATGTTAGCCCTAGACATAGATGAAACACCAACTAGCAGTATTTTTCATCGTTGGCCCATGCTTTATTCCAGTCAGAAATTTCATTTTGTCAAGCATGGGTCACTGATGGACCACGCCTAGATGGCCATACACCTAGTGAAACATTCATGAAAAAACAATTTCCATTAGAAATTTTCTGGCTGGAATTATTAGTCATTAATATTTTTGATTGTTACAGTTGGGAAAGATGAGTAGTTTAGAATGTGAGTTAAATGTGTTATAAAAAGCCTGGGGCAGTGAAATTTCTAGATTTATTAAGAATGAGAATATCATCCAGTCATAAGTTGTGTATCTGTTCAGAAAGGATCATATCTTTATAAAGTCCAATCGCCATATCACACTTCTTCGTAGATAATAATAATTCAATATTAACAACCAGCATCATATTGCGAAAAAAATTTCAATTCAAATCATAAGCTACCGGTATTAGATTTTGGCCAACCCTAATGTTGCAAAATTAAGTTCATTAAACGATATCAAAATTCAATTTAGTTATTGATATTCAGTTTCAAAATTTCAGATCACCGATAAATAAAATTGCTGCATTTTCATCACATTTTCCTGATTTTGCTGCAAATATCGATTTCAGCCAAAATTTATAACATAAAATTCGGCATATATCATGGTTTTGCTGTAAAACAAGTATTCTCAGAATACCGGTATCTAAAAAAATGATAGTACCAAACAATAATCCGTATTTTTTTTATATCAATCACACAATGCCGTATTAAACATACCGTACTTCAATCAAAATATTGTATGAAAAATATCACAGTACTTCTCCCGGAGCAGTGAATAAAACTTTCTTTCAGGAACAATTTCGTAATAGTAGAATTTCTAACAATTGGACTTCCCTAAAATTTGATTAACAAGCATTGAGTTGAGTAAAATGCTAATTCTCAATTGCATATCAAACACTGACAATATACTATACCAGTATGCATAATTTATAAAAGGAGATTATAGAATCTGAATTTGTTCCATATCCTTGCTGGAGTATTACTCAGACGTATGATCAATGTGGGAGTCTCAAAAAACCCTAATCCGAAAGTAACAATTATGGTATACTTAAGATTTGAAGATTTGAAGGCACCCGAAGGAAATGGTTTCTAACAGAAGAATTTAGCAAATGGGCAATGCGTCATGATCTGTGACTAGAAACTCTAAATGCCTCTTTTAGAGTGTCTGTTAGTTACCAAACTGTATGAAAAACTTCAAAATCATCAATACTGCTATGAAATAGCAATGTCTATGGTTTTGAACCTTTTTGTTCATTCAAAGAAAATGACATTTCGGACATTCGAAAAAACTCAAGATTCTGTCGCCCTGGTATACGGTGATAAATTTGACGAGATAAAGTTATGTAGAAGCATCTTTTGTTAACTATCGGGCCAATGAGACGTGGTCCATATTTGGCTCATATTAGACAAAATCGAATTTTTGATTGGGGTAGAGTGAAATTTGATGAATTTAAATTAAAGTTGAAACCAAATATTTGTACAGAATTTATAATGAATACATTATAATGAATTTTTTTTTTTCAATTTTATATGCGAATTGAAAAAAACGACACCCACGTAGGCGTACCAGTACATTTCTCATTTTGGGTCTTGGGTTGAACTTTCTAACGACTCGATTTTGCCATTTTGTATCAGTGTTGATGATAAAACATCTCACACAATTTTAACACTGTTTCATACCCGATACACAAATCCGATATTTTAACCTTTTAGTAATTATTAGTTGCTAAAACTTTTTTTTTCAAAAAATCTATTTTTGACTGCTGCCGTTTGTGTTTGTGTAGGTAACACCAGTATAAGCACTTTGAAGAGTCAAAATAAGAACATACAAAACGCTTTCGGAACTCCTATCCATAGTGCAGAACTGCCATTCTGTGTACCAAAGCGCATTATAGTGTGCAATATAGTCATTCCTTGATATATACTCACTGTGAAAACGGTCTGAGTTGATGTATCGACATTTCAACGGTAATGCGAGACTGCATCACATCTTTCAGTTCTTGTTGCAAATCCGCATTAAGTCGTGTCAATTTACTATTATGAAGCTTTAAGTCTCTGATTGATTGTTGAATTGCATTCTTGGATCTTTCTGTCTCTTGATTGGGTTTTTCAGCAATGCTTGGTATATCGTTAGATGCTGTTGATATGCTATTAGATTTGATAAGTTTTGTGTGACGATCAGTGATCGCTGAATCTACACTTTGTATTCTACTTCTCGGCGGTTTTGTAGGCGCTGAGTATCCTTTCTTATTTGTTAACTTGTCAGGCGATTTTTCTTCTTTTGTTGTTGTGGTGGATGCATTACAGGATTTTTCAGCTTGGGTGTGCCTAGGTGCTGGCGTTGGTTTTGAGCTCACAGGCTCAACATCTTTCACTTCAGCTTTAGTGCTTTGTACCGGTACAGAAGTTCTGGATTGATGTGTAGAGATCACCTGCTCTTCTGTAAGTCGACTATTTTCAAATTGACTGAAGTCAGCAAATTCCTCTGACTGAGGGGGAACTGTAGTTTCTGAGATAGGGGGATTTTGATGTGTTTGGGGTCTTGGTGGTGGAGTTGGGGCAGTAGCTTGAGCCTTCACAGAGTTAGGAACAGTTTTCGAGATTTCTGGATGAGAATGACTCGCTGCTTCACGCGCTAGTTGTGTTGGTCTGGGAGGAGGTGTCGGAGCCATGTGTGCATTATCGCGTAGAATTACACTAGTTTCCATCGTTGAACTTTCCATTGATGAATCCGAACCAGATCTAGGTTGCAGAGGTCTTGATGACCAATCACTCTGATATTCCTGGTCGGATGAAGGATTTCTTGTCGGCTGTTTGTCTGTTTCAGTTAATGATCGATCACTCGTTCCAGCAGACGAGTGAGATGAATTTGAAGATGATCTTCTCCTAGGGCTTGCGTGACTGTCGGGCTCGGAAAAATCGTTTTTTAATGAACCGTAAGGATTTGTTAAAGATTTGTGTGAAGGAGGTACAACGAGACCTTGAGCAAGATGATCTTCATCGTCCGTACTTTTTGATGAAACTTTCGAACTCATTTTTGCAGTGTGCATCTCATGTTTAGATGGTGTAACTCTCAATGCAACTGGATGAACAATTCCCACATTCTCTGAGTGATCTAGGGATTGGTCGAAATTTGCCAAATTTGTTGAACTGGATGTCCTATCACTGAACGTTTCCCATTTTTCATGATTCCAGTGAGTCTTACCATCTTCTTGCTTTGCTGGAGTTAACTGAGCTTGAGTATTATTGGGCTTCTCTCGGTGGACATGTTTTATTGGGGCGTGTACCGGTTGCACTTTCTCATTATCTGCAGAGGCATACAGGGATCTCTCAACAGACTTATTATCGAGTACTGGTCCACTATCAGGAGTGTCAGTTGCTAATAAATTAACATTACCTTCAAAGACTGGTTTGACTTCTGCAACACCACACATTTTTACGAGAGGGGGTAACAAAGTTTTGGGTAAGACCGGTGGAAGTTCATATCCATTTTTTCGCGCAACAACAAGATGAAAAGCAGCACAGAACTCCAGAAGAGTCAAATGTCCATCTTGATCCATGTCACACAACTCCCAGATATGTGATAACTCTGGTATCGGTAGTTTTGACTTGGTGAAGAAATTGCGAGCGGTTTGACCATCGATTTTACCATGAAGTTGAGGCTGCATTGTTTCAAATTGATTCTTGTAATAGTTACCTTGCTCTTCTGTGACATACCATGGATCATGGGCAATTTCACCTCGCCTAGTATCAGAAGTATAATGAGCATCACCTGACGGTCGCTTCTGAAGAGAGTGGTGACCGTCTGGTTGTTTGTGTTGCGAAGAATTCATTTTGACATTAAGCGAGTCCATTAACCTATCTTCTTGACTAACAGCTTTTACTAATTTATCATGTCCTCTACCATCTGCTGCAAAAGTTAAATCGTTGTCATTGTCAGAAGATTTGTTTCTGAGAATAGCATTGATTGTGCTTCCAGGACCATGAGTAACTACAAGAGGTTGTGTACCAGAGTGCGAAATTCTATGACCAGTCGTTTGAAGTCCTTGTATTTGATCTAATCCAATACCGGTTCGATTCACAACTGATTCTTCATTTATCCGTGTTGATGCAAGTCCTTGGTGTAACGGCGGTATGACGTCAGGTCGAGACTGTGCTACGTAATTGGCCGGCGCAGGTGAAGACAAATATGGAGCTGCTTGGCTGGCAGGCATGAGAGATGAGTCTGAGAATGAGGTCCATCTTTCATCTTGTCGAACTACCGAATGAGAAATTTCTTTGGGTGGTGCTGAATGAACAGGACTTTCTTCGAAACTCATCCATGCTTTTCCACTGTCAGTTTGGGATTTCCCAAATACTTGCCGTGGAGCACCAGTAGTCATTTGTTTTGTTTTTTCGATTACTTTGCTATTCATAAAGCATTCATTAATTCATCTGTAAAATGCCATTAAAAAATCCACATTTATTGTTTTATCAAAATATAGTTCCACAGTTATATACCTATATAAATGAAACAGTCTTGTTTATGTTAGAATTAAATAAAGCATTTTAGGTTGAGTCACATGACAGTAATGTAACTTTTTACTATGTCTTTGTGTTACGTTATTTCAAGAAATATATCTATGAAAAAACAGTCTCTATAAATACCTAATAGACCAAAAACTACAGAAACAACCATAAAGCGAGTGAATAATGTACCAAAATGGCCCCCCATTTATTCTTGGTCATTGATAATTATTTCAAAAACTGGAGTTTTAAAATGGTCCCGCCAACCTTTCCTTCCCATGCTCGAAATATGAAATCTGTGATCAGTGATTATAATCACTTAAATGATGGTAGGTAAAAATGAAGTGTCACACAGCGCTGAACGTCTTGCTTGGCCAAACTTAATCCTCATAACATAATTGTTACTTCCCTATTCAGTGTTATGAAATATGGGTTAGGTACCAACTGACAATTGCAGATTGCCCTCCTATGAAAATATATTCTGTATTGTTGGAAAGTTGTGAAGAACTTCTACCCATAATGCACACCAACCCATCATGTAAAAAATCATAGTCCTGATAGGCTGTTAAGACACAGGCATGTGACTAAACCAATAAAACTCTATACTGAATAATGTTAATACCAGCAGGTTTGAAATTCTTCATCACAATAATCCGTAGGTTATGATACTTTCAGTTTCATCACATTCTGCATTGCTGCCACTGCCACAAAATTAAAATTAATTTATTAAAATCTCCTGTACTGGTACCGGTACGGGTTCTTGTTGAGCTGAGAGTATTCAGTATTGATATCCCAAATAATATCATCTTTCACTTGAAAAGTTGAATACTAAGAATACGACTAGTTCAGTGTTGATGGGTTACCGTGCCGCACAACTGCAGACTCAAGACTGCAATCGTTTTTGTTCTGTGCCCTGACTGCCTGGTGCCAGAAAAGTCCCGATTAATAGGTACTGCAAAATTTGTAAGATTATGAACTTAGCCTGTTCTGTGTTAGTGCTGCTATTAATCATAAGCCTATCAAATGAAAGTCAATAACGATCTTCGATTCTCTGATTATAGATCTGAGATTACGGATTAATTCTCGTAAAAACAAGCCTACGTCATTTCGTGTTCGCGCAAGAAAAAAGGCAATCGCGAAGATGAGTGGTGTAAGGAGTAGTAAATACTGGAATATATGCTGGTTGGCCGATCTTCTTTTTTTTACAAATTCAATTCAGGAAGCCAAACTACAATTTTTAATATATATATATTGCTTGAATGTCAAAATGTTTTAATTTTGATCAAATTATCCAATGCCTTATCATGAGTTATTTCCGAAATACCACAATTCCTCACATTTCACACATCACAAAAGTTATTGCATAGGTAAAAATTAAAAAGTAGTGATTACAGACAATATCATACTATTATCATGATCAAAAAGATTTACCAGTATATCAATCATTTCATGTTGCATCAATGACCATAAGAGGTGATTCATGTGTCATATTGAGTGAATATTACATTTATAAATATTTAGTTAATAATTAATAATATTAGGCATGAGCATGGGGTGAATTTTGGCATTTCGAGAAAAACTGTAGCAGGGATACAATTTTTTTAATTATTCAAATAATGCATTGGGCGCGTTGCATTGTAGGCGCGCAAAAATATTTTGAAAAAGTTTATATTAAAAGGCGGAATGTCACGAAATACACAATATGATTCATGCGAATGACACAGGCTCGTGAAATTTTTTTTCTTTTCTTATAATGTAACCTAAATAATCATTCAGTCCTAAAGATTATGATTTTATATTAATTCAACATTACACGTTACAGGTGCTTAATATTGGCATGGCCAATCAATCTTTACTTCGGGAAACGTTATATGGCAATCTGCTGTGCAATACCTTCCATTATGAAAGTTTGATATAAATCCCGATTTCGCTGCGGATAAGGCTTGATATTGATGAGTGTGTTACGCCGATGAAGTCTCTTGTGGGTAAAATAATTTTTCAAGAAAAAAATATGGCCCAATAACACCCCAGTTAAACCTTTATTGCTATGAATTTCGATTTCACTGAAACTTCATTTTACGTCTCACTATTAGTTGTGAATAGTTCAATCAGAGTCGGGCAGCTGACTGCGATGACCGTATACCGAAAAACTGTGCTTTGTTGTTCAATGTGTTGTATTTGTATGTATATTTTACTGGCTGACGAAAAATAAATCGCTCTCCAAAAAGGATGGGAGGACACGCCCAGTCCCCCCTGTGTATTCGGTAGTAGCAACACACGAAATAATGAATAACGTTTTTAGTTTGCTCTAGAGTCTAGGCGATAGTCTAATCATCCACTATTTTTCCGTTGTCGAGGGACATGATAAGTAGAGAAAGTCCTGACCATATCCGACGTGAACCATCACGTGCCGGAAAGGTGTGATTGAGCTGATCGGTGAGCGAAAACAATAATTTCAGAAATCATTATAATCAGACCAAATGACACAATAGGGTAGATGCTGAGGACACACCATATTTCTTTAGCTATATTCTACAGAATATACTTGAATTTGAATTTTGCTTCAAAAATCGTGCATTTTCAGCAAGCCATAATCGCCCGATTAAGATTTGATACCTCTGCCGCCACTCCTGGGAAATATGTGGTTTACAAAAAAATCTTCGTTGCTGTATAACTTAAAAAGCGTCCTTCTGTTATCGAAATGAAGGTTGAAGCAGTGCCTGTAGTGGGGGACCAGCAAAAAACAATTAGCTATGCACAAGAGAGGAAACTGAAAATTTCATCCTAAGCGAAAACATTCCATACAGAACTGAGTCCACTTGTTTGCTTCCCTACAGTCGACTGCTACCAGTCACTGGAAATGTGCTGGTTAATTCTATAGCCGCTCTCAAAGAGCCAAAACGTTTGCCTGAGTTACCATTCAAAAAATAATATCCATGATTGTATTTTATCTTTTTGATTTTATTGATACATACTCTTTATTAAAAATACGCAAAACTATGCAAATATTGAATTATAGGTAAAAAGCGATACAAATCTTCCTTTTTTAGACGGCGAATATTACGTTATCATCGGTCCCATTCTGCAATTAAATTGGCCCAACAAGAAATTCTATTCAAAATTTATCAATATCTCGATGGGCGTAATTCAACAGTTTATTGAAACCTATTCTCATATCTGTCCAATTACATCTTTCATTGGGTGAAAACTTTGAGCCGCATCGTAGGAGTTTCGTTACTTCCCCTTCATGACTCCAAAATGCTGGAACAGCAAAATGTAGTCGACTGAAAATCCATTTGGCAATCACACAAAGATGGGTCAGAGAATCCACTCCCCAGCATTGATTGTTAAGTGTACAAAGTCCTCCGATTTCAAGACAATGTTGTCCATACGCGAACATAATTGCTTCTTTTGCCCACGTCACAGATGGACAATCTCCCGTCTTTTTGCATATGGTTCCCGATAACAATCTTCAAATAAAAATATTAGGGCCTTTCGTTCCAATTCCAACATAGGCTGTGGCGTATTCAGAACCTTGAAAATTGGTCTAGAGGGGGGGATTTTTTGAGGAAAATGGGTCAACATAACTGTTAATGGTCAAGACAGACAAGCAAAAAATGTTTCATAAAAATAGTGTTTTTAATGCATATCAAGATAAAATAGAGTAAAACTCGTGGCCGAGGAGCGAAATTACCATTGAGTAATACCCCTTGAGCCAGTGGGGGCCATGTACGGCTACGGGCTTTAGAATGGTCCTAACGTATTTCCTTTGTACGGTAAAAGGCGACTAAAAGAAAGCAAAGAAGTAAAGAAGTGGTAGGTGGTTTTACCATCGCCCAGAACAGATACCACCCACTGCACTTTGCCATGGCGGTTCAGTTCTGTTTGGGATGTTTTTTCGTTTAGAGTGTAGTTGCTGGTCCTACATCTTTTAGTAGCTCTTTGCTATTGAGTGGTCGTTGGTTGATTCTCATTGGGAGGTGCTCCTGGCCATGCTTAAAATGCATTTCAATAAAAAATATATATATTGTAATTTTTCACATTTTGAAACACTTAAAAGACCATTTTGCAATTCAATTTATCGCCTCCCCTCACCCTCCCCCTAAATACGCTAGTAATTACAGGAATAATAATTTAATCAATGACGATTTGGAAATTTTGAAATAAACCCAACTAACAGAATAATAATAAAGATAATATAAACGTTTTCAATGCTCATCATTTTTAGAGTGTTCGGCACCTAAAAGAAGTAAAGTGTAAATCCATTCACACTTCAAAAAGAGTATTTTATAACTATAATAGTGAGAAAGTTTAGTTTATTTACCTTTGATATCTGGATTTCTCCGAATATGCGTTTGTAGACAAAAATATCAGCTTGTCGGTATCAGTCAAAGTAACATCAAAATTTGAATCAATGAAGAAACCGGTAGATTGAAAATCATACTGCATCACGCTGCAATTTAAGGTATAAATGTATTGATTAACTACTAATATTAAGAAAAATATGAGGTCCTATCCCAATCAGAGGGTTTTAATCTGTCAAGCATGGACCAATGATGAACCGCAAATCCACCAGTGGCAAATACTTGTCCAAACATACTTTCAGAAATTATTTTCGACTGAGACATTTTTAACTTTTGGTACGCTAACGATGAATGATAGCCCTAGCCTTGGCTTTTTTGCTGCGTCATCAAAATTGACCAGAATAAATTCTGTTTTGTCGTTAAAATTGAAACTGTTCGCTCTTAGACATAGATTGTGAATTGAACATTCATCGCCATCAAGTCTGTTTATGCTAATATTAGTAATTCGTTACTATACATTTCGTAACTATAAATTTCTTGATTTTCCTATTACAGAAAAGTTGTGATAGTAAAAATGGGATATTTGTTATTTACATGAAATTAGTGATTCGATCCGATTCGAAAAATTGTCCAGATCAGATTCAAACTCCAAATGATTTGGTTTTGTCCAGTCCCAATCGATATCAAAACGAACGTATTTAAGTATTCAAAACAATATTTATCATTTCAATGGAATCACCATTTTCCAGAATTTCAAATGAATTCACCCGTTTATCGACATTTCCTCGAATAACACGGCGATATTGAGCATTAGTGTCAGAGCAGCAATGCCAGGTTTATTGTTGGATTTTACTGACGCCATCACCACAGGTAAATGTTTACAATCAACCGAAGCATAGTTTGAACTACATAAACGGATACCATCATCGTGTCGAGAAGTAAGGTACCTGAATTACAATTAGGATAGATTGGTTGGAAACACGGGGGAGGTAAGTCTGTTATACTTGCTCTTATTATTGTCTGATTGTAATATGAACGCTCATAATCTCGCGATTCAAAATATCCTGTTTGGCATGAAAAGAGGTTCGGATACACGGATTATACCTAACCATCATCTTCTGAAACAGAAAATGTATTACAATCAAATGAGGTATAAGAACTTTTAGTAAGTATATGTATCTGTAAAATAAAAAATTGTTCACGTTGACGTCCATTTTAGCTAAAATGATTCAAAATATTCTAAAATAAAGAAAATGCCCATTGAGAACATTTTGTACCACTTTTACAGATGAAAGTTTCGAAATATTTGCTGTCGCCCATCCTTGAGCTTATCGGGAAACATACAGCTGGACAGACCCCTTCTGAGTGACTGTTTATATATTATCTGTTACAGCTATCATATGCGTATCTTGCTGAAGGGTAAATTCGTTAATGAAACAACCAAGCCTCGAATCATGTCCTCCCAAGTCTCGACAGTACGATCAAAGAATTTGCAACGATTTCACGAATTCATAAATTCTAAATATTCTTAAATCACCTTATCTCAAATTTGTATGTATCTTCGACATTTATTCCATTATTCTCTTTTAACGAAGAAATGCAAAACCCGAATAACTTCGGGATCCCGTACCATCCTTGAGTTTTCAACAAGTTTTTGAGTTCTTTCGCGACAACCTCCAACTTTCTTTGGAAATCATGATCAGAACTTGTTTTATTCAACTGCAAAATTTGTATTTTAAGCAAGGTCGGATTTGATATTTGGCTCCCAATATGGTCCATGTTGCTAGTTGATTTATTCACACGATACTTGAGTATGTCTTCGCAACCTATGAAATTGGTTTTTGATTTGTGAGTTAAGATTTCAGAGATTGTTGGCTCGTTCGCAATAATAGCATTCCCGGAATCGTATAAATTGTTGTCGTAACCCAATAAATTGTTGACTTTAACAATATCATTGAAAAAATATCTGAATATCACCTCCGATGCATAATCAGTTTCATTTGTCAATTCAAAATATTTTAAGCTAATAATTCTGTTCAGAATAGACTTGTTATTATACATTTCTTCTATTGCGCGTTTCAGGCGAATTTGATCATTTGACTCGAGACTCTTTTCCAAGCAGTACCGACCTGTGGAACGAGACATGAATATTAGAGTCTGTAGTTTAGTGTGAGACAATGTAATATTCGAGAGGACGAGCCGACTAAAAGTGAGTTATCGCAATTCTCAGGTCCTAGTCCCGACAAGTCCGACTCGTTAAATCGTGGACAAAAAATGTTCATATCATTTCTAGGATATTAAACACGTTCGTTTATAAGTGGCCGCCCCCACAAGGCTTTATTCGGGGCGATTCACTCAAATAAGCCAATATAAACGAAAGAATTGGAGCTCATTTAACCAATAACTTGACATGTTTATCTCAGTTTGGGCCCCAGGTTCATTGCGCCCTCATGTACGGTTCATCTGTGGTCAACACTTAACATAAACAGCGTAGGTAGAGACGGCGTCACAATTTAGCTCTGTAACATTTAGTCTGATCGAGGTCAGACTACTTCAGACAAGCATCAAATGAGTTATTCATACATTAGTGGTTTCGGGGGAAAGTCATAGATTTAATTTTACTGTGAGGTTCATTAAATTTAACATTCACTTCACAGCAATCGTTATATCTAAAATAAACAAGTGACAGCGCACAATTGTCGGAAAAAATGATTTAATATTTTATTTCAGTGTTGTTAGGATGCAGAAGTACTTTCAAAAAGCACCGACTTTTCTGCTTTCTCGCAACCTTGCTCTAACTCTTTTGACAAAAAATAATATTTTGTGTTCATTTACTTTTCCAATACCGATGCTCGAAAATAAACCGATACCGACCAAAAATGTTTTTTTCATGTACAGACTCGTGAAAAAATAATCGGAATTGTGACCTCGCGGCCATTGCTCTCATCTCCTATACTTTATTGCTGACGATTCTATAATTTACAAACAAGTTGTAATTAAAAATATTGTTTGAAAATAGCGGGAATAGGTTTCAAACTCCGAAAAACATGTCATTTCCTTGCATGAAAGTCAGCGGCCTTGGACAAGTTTGACTCATTACTGATACTTCCATCACAAAATTGCATGAAATAAATTAAAAACTACAGGCCATTGGACTGACCGTATTATTGGTATTAACTATATATTTTCTTACTCAATCTTTAACATTCAAACCCGGATATTTTAAAAATCTTCAATAGCAAAATAGTGAAATTGATCCGAAAGAAAGGTTTTCAGTATCAGATGAAAATCGGTAATAAAACCGGGATTAATGAACAACTTAGCCTAGAGGCTAAAATTAAATGCATTGACTATTTAGCTATAGTCGGACGTAAATAACAATAATAAGAAAAACTTTTTATAGGGACATTGAAGAATGAATCACTTTACATCATTATTCTACACCATGGATTAGTATGGCTGAACCGTGGCTGGCTCGAGATCCCGGTTCGAGTCCCGGCTCGTAAAACCATGCTCACAACGCTGCCTATGCAGGGCGTAACAACTTCATTTTCTCAATCAAAGGAATATCGGCGATATTAGAATCGGCTCATTTCATTGAAATTCACTTTAAGCAAGGCCGGAAGCATTGCCTAGAAGGAACCAACTAACGGCAACGTCGTAGCAAAGACCTACTAAAAGATGTGGTACCAGAAACTGCACTCTAAACGAAAAACATCCCAAACGGGAGTAAAACCATGTACCATTCTTCGCTTACTTCAGTCGCCTCGACACGCAGGAAATATGTTAGCACTACTCTAAAGACAAGGATTATCGAGGTGTTCCCACTATATACACATTCACAAAAGTATATCCAATTTATTCTAGGTTATCGATATTTCTGGAGTACATTCTTTGGAAGAAACAAATGACTCACGAATCGAAGCTATGTGGGAATCACATGTAACAACAAAATACAATTCTATCAAAATTGATTACGTTTTGTCGTTAAAATGAAAATCCCACTTCATTTAGCAAGATTTTGTCCCTATGAACATTCCACAATTAATGCGAATAATTTGTGCTTCGGATTGATGCGAACATATTGCCTGGCCGTAATTTTATAGAACTAGTTCTATAAAAATGAAAAATATCTTTTGAGGTTTTTGATTGGATAGTTATTATTTTTCCAACAAGTACATCTTGTTAGAAAGCATACACCACTGATAAATCATGTCGTCCATCGATGGTAATATATGATAAAACTATCTTTATGGATGACTGGCAGAATAGGATATAAATTGTGACCCGCTTGAAAGAAAAATCACGTTCTAGTCAGAGAAAAAAAATATAAATTTTTATAGCGGAAACCCCAAAAGCACCCTGCGTTGGCCATGTGTCAGTGGTCCTTTTGCACGAAACTATACCTCACGGATATGGAAATTGTCCAAAATAAACGATGACCTTGTGCACTATACCAAAAATACTGTAAATACACTGGTCATTTGCAGTAATTACATATTTCCAAAGTTAAGATGAGATTTATGCCGAATATGTGCTGTTGATGAATCGCACCTCCGCGGGGCGCTCCGTCAATAGCCATTATTTGGTGGAAATGGCTGATTTTGCATCTATTTTTTTAATGTAAGTACACTGTAACAAAAGTACAGTAAATTTACTGTTTGACTCATTACTGATACTTCCATCACAAAATTGCATGAAATAAATTAAAAACTACAGGCCATTGGACTGACCGTATTATTGGTATTAACTATATATTTTCTTACTCAATCTTTAACATTCAAACCCGGATATTTTAAAAATCTTCAATAGCAAAATAGTGAAATTTATCCGAAAGAAAGGTTTTCAGTATCAGATGAAAATCGGTAATAAAACCGGGATTAATGAACAACTTAGCCTAGAGGCTAAAATTAAATGCATTGACTATTTAGCTATAGTCGGACGTAAATAACAATAATAAGAAAAACTTTTTATAGGGACATTGAAGAATGAATCACTTTACATCATTATTCTACACCATGGATTGGTATGGCTGAACCTTGGCTGGCTCGAGATCCCGGTTCGAGTCCCGGCTCGTAAAACCATGCTCACAACGCTGCCTATGCAGGGCGTAACAACTTCATTTTCTCAATCAAAGGAATATCGGCGATATTACAATCGGCTCATTTCATTGAAATTCACTTTAAGCAAGGCCGGAAGCATTGCCTAGAAGGAACTAACTAACGGCAACGTCGTAGCAAAGAGCTACTAAAAGATGTGGTACCAGAAACTGCACTCTAAACGAAAAACATCCCAAACGGGAGTAAAACCATGTACCATTCTTCGCTTACTTCAGTCGCCTCGACACGCAGGAAATATGTTAGGACTACTCTAAAGACAAGGATTGTCGAGGTGTTCCCACTATATACACATTCACTAAAGTATATCCAAGTTATTCTAGGTTATCGATATTTGTGGAGTACATTCTTTGGAAGAAACAAATGACTCACGAATCAAAATTATATGGGAATCACATGTAACAACAAAATACAATTCTATCAAAATTGATTACGTTTTGTCGTTAAAATGAAAATCCCACTTCATTTAGCAAGATTTTGTCCCTATGAACATTCCACAATTAATGCGAATAATTTGTGCTTCGGATTGATTCGAACATATTACCCTGTCGTAATTTTATAGAACCAGTTCTATGAAAATGAAAAATATCCCTTGAGGTTTTTGATTGGATAGTTAATATTTTTCCAACAAGTACATCTTATTAGAAAGCATATACCACTGATAAATCATGTCGTCCATCGATGGTTAATATATGATAAAACTATCTTTATGGATGACTGTCAGAATAGGATATAAATTGTGACCCGCTTAAAAGAAAAATCACGTTCTAGTCAGAGGAAAAATATATAAATTTTTATAGCGGAAACCCCAAAAGCACCCTGCATTGGCCATGTGTCAATGGTCCTTTTGCACGAAACTATACCTCACGGGTATGGAAATTGTCCAAAATAAACGATGACCTTGTGCACTATACCAAAAATACTGTAAATACACTGGTCATTTGCAGTAATTACATATTTCCAAAGTTAAGATGAGATTTATGCCGAATATGTGCTGTTGATGAATCGCACCTCCACGGGGCGCTCCGTCAATGGCCATTATTTGGTGAAAATGGCTGATTTTACATCTATTTTTTTTTTAATGTAGGTACACTGTAACAAAAGTACAGTAAATTTACTGGTTATTTGCATAATTTCATATTTTTGAAGTTAAAAAACGTCATGTTGATGAGATTTATGCCAAATATACCCCATTTTTCGCCGAAAAAATCAATTTTTGATATTTCTAATACCGCCAAGTAAAATCACTGTCAGAGACCAAAGATTTTGTTGCATTTTCGTTACTGTGTAAGTAAGTAATGTTGCTGTCAAAACATAATTTCACTGCATTTTTGTTACAGTGATAGTTCGAAGAGAATTTGGTACTTACCGTTGTACGAATATCGACTATGAAATATTACCCGAAGATTTACAATCCACAACATTACCGTCATAACAACAAGCCGAGTGTTGCAAGTTGTAATCATTGTCTCTAATTTTCATCTTTATCAGGCAAACTTATCTCATAATTTTTAACGATATTTGTTGCATTTTCATGAATAAGTATAAATGCCTAATTTTATAGGTCTTCCCGAAAGTTGGAGAAGTGCTGTAAAATTCATTTATAAGGAATTATTTTCAATTACTTATCAACTGTTGGAAAAATGGCCATGAATATTTATTTTTGTCGACTTGTAAAATAACGTGAGAGTTGAGTTGCTGCTATTGCCCCTTTGACTCCCATCCCTCCATTAGAAACTTTTGTCGTATAATGTTTTGCCATGTGTGGGTCACTGTTGTGCAACATACCAACATATCAACATTCTTATCCTAGTGGTAAACTTTTAAATATCATGAAATTTAAACTTTCTTGTTTTCTATAATTCATGTTTATCGAAGATTGTCGAAACTGGTTACTACAAATCCAGCTACAATATTATATTGAGAGAAGTTTGTTTAAAAAATCTTAGCCGCTACTTGCATAGTTACTAGTTAGCACTTAGCAAAGCGCCTGGAGGCTCAAAATTATTGTGGTGAAATCGAGAACAACAGCAGTACTGAATATCCACAAAAATTCCGTTTCAGGCATTCAATCGGTCGAAATATAAAAATTTATACCGGAAACATTAGAGCAAAGTAATGCCTACAGTCTCAGGTGTTTGCGAAATCTATCTCAAAAATGTTATTATCGGAGCACATGACATTTTAAAGTTCAAAGCCAACTTCTAATTCGGTCGATTTGTATTTTGTCAAGTAAGAGTTATACTCATTGACTGCGTTTTTCAGGCGTCGAGGTACGAGTCGTCGATGTCTTATGCTTGTCAAAATGAAAATTCTCAGGTAGAACTAATTTTCTTAGTTCTAAAATTTTCTTAGTTCTAAAATTTTCTTGCCTTAACTAATTTATAAACTAAATACCTCATCAGTTTTTCCTGAAATCTTCTGAAAATAATTCTGCGTCTATTCATGTTTTACAGTTATACTCTTTCCAAACAATCACGATG
Source organism: Styela plicata (assembly GCA_963675895.2). Taxonomy (NCBI): domain Eukaryota; kingdom Metazoa; phylum Chordata; class Ascidiacea; order Stolidobranchia; family Styelidae; genus Styela; species Styela plicata. Next base: position 2,401,420 of record OZ023146.1, read on the forward strand.
ATGATTCGGAATTTCAAATTGCCCTCTCGAGATTCCTGCCTTTAATACTGGGCTGACCAAGAAGAGCTTATAAACGTGGATGCTTCTTTCAATGCAGAGAGACAATGACAGACACCACTCACTATGATCTAAAATAAAAGTTCAATTCTGTATCGAAGGTGAATTTCGTACAGGTCTTTGGCGTATCAGTCAGCGGTCATCAGTTATAGTTTCTTCGGATGTTTGCTCCACTGTTTGGAGTAAATTTCACTTAGAAAAGACTCACTCAGGCTTGTATTGCGACAAAATATTCTGTCAAATCTGAAATAAATTTGATTCCGCTCCTTTGCCTGTTCTATCTTGTTCGGTTTGAAGCAATATCTCTGTTCTGTTAAGAAGGTGTCAAGTTCGAAGCTAGCCTAACAATGAAATACTCCTCTGAACTTAACTTTTAACTTCATGCTAAGCAATTTTGAAAGCAGCGCCCAAACGGTCCAACTAACAGCTACACGAAAGCTGAAATAGAACCGACTGAACAGTAAATATCAAATATAAGAAACTAGAAATAACCAGGTCACTCTCTAACTTAATCCTATTCCAAAATATGTAATAACAGGTCGCTCGTAACATACTTTGGGTAAATGAAATCGCACCGCAATTTTCCCCGTCCGAATTATTTTTATCAAGCATTGGCCACAGGTGGACCGCGCCTCGAGTGCGCGATCCATCAGTGGCCGATGCTCGATAACACTCGCTTTGTGTGGTCCCCTCATCTCGAAGAATAATCCACAAAGTAAAATCTAGAATTCAAGGCCGGCAATTACGTGACGCAATAATTAATTGACCAATTAGATGGTGGTAACTGTGACAAAAGTTAAGTGAATATACTAACCATTTGCAGTAAATAATGTAAATTTCAAAAATTTTAAACCTGCGTATCGATGAGACTTATGCCAAGTATGGGCCGTTGATAGACGATAGTGTTGGTAACCTCATGTCACCAGGGATGAGGATATGTCGCAACTCATGCGTATTGTTATGTCACCCACCAGGGATGCGGATTTGTCACAACTCATGCGCATTGCTATTTCACCAGAGATGCGGATTTGTTACAACTCATGAGTTATTCCTATTTCACCAGGAATGCGGATTTGTCGCACCTCATGAATATTGCATGTCACTGGGGATGCCGATTTGTTACTAGGGATGCACCGAAACCACTTTTTTGTCGTTACCGATACTTCAAAATGAGCCGATACTGATAATGCAATGATGAAGTTTCCCAATACCGGACGGATACCGACCGATACTGATACTTCAAAAATGAGCAGATTCCGATACCGCCGATACTCTAAATTTCCTATACCGACCGATAAAGATTATTTAAATTGGGCCGTTACCGATACTGCCTTTAATCAAAATTTAATTTTGAAGCTAATTTAAGTTTTAATAATAGCACGGCGACGTTGAATGCAGGGGTCACAGACCACATCGCATTACTTTATTCGAATCCGTAAATAATTCCGAAGAAATGTTTTGTTTTGTAAGTGTAACTAGATGTGTGATGTGCGTTCGATCAGTGACTCATACTTAACAACTCAATAAATTGGGACAAACATTGTCAATGTCATGTTAATATGAAATTTCTAAGAGTTGACATATATCGCTATGCCCAACTGTCATTTATTCAATGCCTATAGTTTGAAAACTATTATATATAACGAGAAAGTCATTTGAATGAGATAAGAATAGCCTATTGAAAAGTAATATTTTCCTTAAATGAATATGAATCGGTATCGGCGAGTATCCACTATTTCGGGAGTATCGTTATCGGTATCGACCGCAAAATAGCCGATACCACCGATACTTTTAAATGTTTGGAATTTTGGGGAATTTGCTCTGACCGAGGCGTAAATCAGTTCCTAAAAAATCCAACTAACCGTCACCTGAAAGACAATACGCTTCTACAAAAAAGGAAGCATCAGTCGGCTCAGCACAGTCCACGACAGATCAAACATTGTGTAATGAATTGGATCAGAAACTTACTTGGGGATGAATTGTTAAACTTCTCATAGATTGTTAAGCTTATGTTTCCGTACTACGTCCTTCGGTTCTTTAATTTTGATTTCCGAAAAAAAGTTATTACCGCGTCTAGGGATACAATTCTGAGATTCAACATACTTCAAAATGAAAAAAATCAAATATATACTTGTTTTTGTGATTTGGCAAATTTTGCCCAATCAAGAATTTTAATTTGTCGGGAACCAATTTTATTTAACGTTGTTCTTTATTGGGTGTCTTACTGTGGATGTTAATCTCGGATGTTGTTTTTGAATATTTCTGTTTGTATCAAATTCCCCAATATTCTTTGTTCTGCAATTTCCCCGTGTTGTTGCTTTAAGTACATTTCATCCCTTATGGGTGTGTTTCTTTGCTATTAGTTCTTCTACAGAGATTTTCATCAATTCTACTGAAATTTTTTGAGAAATTTTATCTTTAAAGATGTACTTTTGGAGCATATTTGAAGGCATTTGTGATGACTATCGGTATCGGTAATTTTGAGTATCGATGGCATCAGTATCGGCTCATTTTGCAGTATTGGCATTGGTATCGGTACATCTATAATTTCTATGGTCATAAGATGTAAAACTAAAAAAAAATGTAATATTAGACAATTGTACATAGTTATGATTCGATTCCGTTCACAAATAATTATACGAATCAAATTTCTGTACCAGACAGCTTTTAGAAATGCCTATTATTCATTCACGCTTTATGGATATATGGATTTGCAATTAGAATTTTTAAAATAACTTATACCTAATTATAAATTATATTAAAAAATATATATTCCCTATGTCTATGTAGTATAATGTACTCATAACTACAAACGGTTCATTGTGGAGGCATCTACCCAACGTGTATATGAAACTTCCTACTCAGTTTTTAGCCATAACTTATATCACGCAGGAAAATCTTAAATGCGATTCTAAAACCCGAGCATATACTTCGTGATTGTACGGGGGAGCTATTTCTTTTGAAATATTTTTCTATTTTCAGTAATACAAGTGAAAAGTCGGATTGGAAATCATTATCACAATATATCTACGACTTCTTCATTGCATTAGTGGCTTCAACCAATCCAGTGCGTGTGTTCAGCTTCATTCTGGGAAAATTTCGTTGCAAATATAAAATATCGAAGGTATAACTCAGCTCTTCTACGCTCAAATTCACATCAATGCACAGTTTACCTTTCACTGCAAAATACCAATTTAACAACTTTATTGGCTCAACAGTGACCTTTGTTGAAAAATTCCGATGGGTATGGAAGATTTTTTGTACTCAAATGATTTTTCTGATTAAAGATGCAAATATTGTTTATTTTCTCATTGAATTCGGGGTCCAGATTGAATTCGAGATCTTTTACTTTAACCCTTCAATGCATGGTTTATTTTTAACGAAAAAAATATTACGTTGCGGTTCTTAGAAATGAATTTTAGGATTAACCGTTAATTTTGCGAAAAAAATATTTTTCTTTGCTGAGGAGGACATTTTTGAACTGTGATATATCTGTCACGCTATGTATTAAGGAAAAATTCCTAAATTTCTAATTTGTACAGTTTAAACTTAAATCAAGCAAAATGATTACTTTATAAGTTATTTGAACTAATATTATTATACAGGGGGGAGGGGGGGCTTGTTCATTCTCCCAAAATAGTCGTCCCTTTCTCCCAAAACATTGTGCAAGTTTTGTTTGAAGTATTTATTTTTAGCTTCCTTGATGATCAGATTTTCATGCCTGGTTAACTCATTCGCAAAAACCGTTGGATTACGCTTCGAACTACGCATCTCTGATTATTATTACACGAATCCCGAGTGAGGATTATATGCGAGAGGTCTGCTGGACGCCTCACCTGTACACGGTGGTGCACGTAAGCACTGCTTACGACGTTCTCTACCAACCAGGTCCACATCCAGGAAAGATAAGGAATATGACAAGCCAAAAACTTTCGCCCCGATTCGGAACTGGTATCTGCACGAGAGGTCGTGGTTCGATTGAGCTGAATGATTAGGCTTAATTTTCTGCTTTCATCTCCTGCAGGACAAAAACAAAGTCCTCCCTTCCGCCTGCTGTGACTGTTTGACGTAGACTATTTTCATTGAAGTAAAACGGTTAAATGTTTATACTGTTCGGCAAATGTTGTAAGTAGCCCACTCACATTTGATACACTTTGCCTATCACCTTATATTTTGATATCATCACCAAATATCATTATTTTCATCCTAACACAGGCCCGCCAACGCTAGGGGTTTGCTTGGCACCTGGTTGGCGCACGGTTTTTCATAAGCGCTGATCACGACTTCCTCCATCAGCAATGCTCCTGTACATAAAATCAGTAACAAGTTCGACTAAACTATCATCCCGCTTTTTTACTCTGACATCTGTGATAGTGGGTTAGTTACTTAATATTAAAACCTTTTGTTGAGCATGTGCCACAGATGGGCAGCGTCTCTCTATTCTAAGAATAGGCAATTTAAAATACGTTACTATTCTCAATCTAACCAGGAATATTTAACGTCAACTAAGAATATCGAATATTATTCCAGACAGATTGTTGAACTTTTTGATATTATTGACAAAAATAAAACATGAATGCAACTACACCGGTAATTTATTTCCAATCTCACAGAACAAAGGAATGGCGATACAACATGTCGTTTGTTTTAAAATTTATGTTACAAGCCATTGCAATATTTTAGGCCATTGTACAGTTAGTTTATTTGGAGTAATGCTTCCGAAATTGCTTGGGGTGAAAGTTTTGATAAAAATAGTTATGATCATATATTATGAAGAATATTTGATGAGATAGATTTTTTAATATATATAATTGCAATTCGCTTTTAGCAAGGCAGGGACAGAGCCAAAAAACTCAACAAATAATAGCCACGCTAACCGCAAAAAAAAAACTTCGGAATATCGCACTATAATAATTGCGCTTGATTAAGCTCTGGGAAAAATACCGTAAAAGACTGAACCCCTTATTTTGGGAGCGTCATAACGTGATTGCGCGTGACAATTTGGGGTCTAAAACTGACAAAATATTATTAATTAAAATATCAACGTAGGGTCGTATCCGGCCATTTCTTCATATTTTCCTTAATAGACGTGTCATCTGCCTATAACTAAATCCTAGCTCAGAGTGCAAAAAGATATTTTGTGGACTAATAGAATTTTTTAGAGAATGATCATCGTTTAATAGCACTTGTCACTGTAAGCAATATGAACATTATCTATTCTGTACTTAGCATAGAAATTAACTTATATCTTTTTAGGTCTCTTCATAAATTTGCAGTTGATGTTTTGTAAAGGAAATTGTGGGTCACATAACTCACGAATGTTGCTGTACTAATTTTGACGTGTATTTGAAAGGCCTGCATCCAAGCCACACCGCATTTAACTCTATTTTGAATGCAATCCGCAAGATTATTTTTTCAAATTCGAACATCAAAAAAATGCAAGCTCAGTAAATGAGGGCATTGCACCAAAGTAATCACTGCGATTTGTAAAAGGTGACTGAAAAGAACCCAAGAATTGGTTTTTCATCGCCAGATGCAGATGCCAATACACTGAGTCACTGATAGAGCGCGCCGCCGAGACGCGGTCCATCTGTGGATCATACTTGAAAAAATGAGATTTCGGACTGCGTTGGGTTTATCCGACCTTTCTAGAAGTGAATTTTCAATAAAAAAAACTGTGGGCCCTGACATATTAACTTTGTTTATCGCACTGATAACATTGTTTTTGAGACAAGAAAATTACAAAAATGTGCATTTTTTTTATCAAAACTGCAATATTTTCTTATATAAAACAAGATGTTTGTTCTGTTTTCATGTGCCGTGTCTTTCAATTTATTGAGTTTTACATTTTTTTAAAATGTTCATTTATAACCGGCATTTTCAACTTCAGCTAATTTATTCGAAGCTGTCTTCCCACCTTCAGATCAATACAAAAAAGTCATAAAAATTTCGCCAGAGTAGGCGCTGAAAACAAAGCATACATTTGGTGAGGACAATCGAGTATATTACACAAATCCTGGATATATTTTAATGCAAGAGAAACAAGTGAAAACATCTTTAATTTTGGCGACAGGTACGTTAATACGTGGTAATACCTGAGGGCTGAGGAGTACACACCACCATCATAACACAATTTTTTTTTTCTGCAATATTATTGTTAATAGGGTTGGCAATTCTAGGTGAAGATTAGGTTCCTGATTCAGGAAATTAAGTGTACAAAGTAAATGTAAATGAATTCAGATAAAGTATTAAACATAAATGGCCTAAATGCAGAAAAAAAAATGCAGGTTAACCTAGTAATAAGCCACGTAGTTTTGTGAAAACATCGTTATAAACTAGTTTAAATAGAAACCAGGTTGTCATCAATAATTCTCCATAGGCACCCGGCCTTGCTTAGACAGAAATACAATAAACCCCTCAATGACTTGCATCTTGCGCTATACGTCCAACGCTATTAAAAGAATCTCGTATTATATATAACATATGTACATAATATATGCGATTCATTTTGGAGGGTGATGCTTATATATACTAAACTTTGCAAGGTTTCTGTGGTAGGACAATTCCTATATTTTGGCTAAAAAATATCGATTCGTTTGTATGATTTGTATATCATGATTATGCAGCCCATTTTAAATTTTGAATACCGCTCAAAACATTTCACGTGTTTAGATTATTTATAATCAGGTGTTCAGCAACCTGTTTCCGGAACACTGGCGTTCTTTTTCATGGTCTATCAATATCTCAGACCCATATCAATAAAGACAAAGTATTTTCGGAATGAAATATCTTGGACAAGTATGAGTCACCAATGGATCGCGCCAAGAATTTTTATCATTATTCTTCTAAAAGAAATGCGAAATGAATAACCGCCAAATCGATTCCCTTTCTGTCTATGGTTGGTTGAATGGACTTTGATATCCATTCAGAACAATTTTATCGCAATTTCTGTATTATCAACTTGCGACGGAATTCAAAAACCTGGCGATCGGTTCTGACGCATTAATTGCGTCCTTACATCTTTCGCAAAATACGCAAACGAAGGCGGAGTCACCATTCAACGTCGTGGCGTCAAGACTCTACGTTCGGGTAGCGTAATGTAGTTACGACTATAACAATGATTTATCGGTTCTCTTTGAAGAATTGAAAGACGTTATTTAATGTCACGTAATCATAAGTCTACGATAAATGTCTCAGTCGCAAAATATATTCCCAAACATGTCTCGCAAAGTGAGTCGTATTCTTTACAAAGTTGCACTTGTAATATCAAACCAACGAATATATATCACACGAAAATTGTCAATGACGTCAAATTCGTAGTTTCAGAAAAATCCATTTTTTACAGATCATGAGATGCTCATTCAACTCATTCATTAATTCATACTTTTCTAAATCATTGATCGAATTGATTGGTCGTCTCTGTTCATAACTAGAGTAACGATGTAATTCGACTCAAAGTATTGAAACTCGAAATGATGAGCCCGTAAGCGTGAATGCATGGATTTCTTATCTTAAAAGACGCTGTCACGTAATTGACGTTGCATCTTCATGCACAGTTTTACGTCGCTCAAGAATCTAGTTGGCGCAAGGACGCAAACAGAAATATAAAATTCCCAAAAAATTCCCCATAAAAATATTTAAAATGCGGCAAAAACGTTTCAATGGTATCATCAGAGAAGGAAATATCCTAGCTCGCACAATCACGTTTCAATTTGTTGCCGAACCCCAACAAAAAGGGAACCATTTGAACATTCGAAAAATCTAATCATGTACGTGAGGGTCTGGAGGGTGTTTTCATTAACTATTTCATCGCACATATTCACAACGTTTGTACTTCAAATTATATCCACATATTTTTGTATTTTTAAGGTTTTCTGAAATGTATTTATAATTACCCTATTATTTGTGATTGAGAAAAAATGAGCTTTTAAAGTCGACCTGTTTCCAGACACGTGAAAGACACTATATCGTCTTTTAGGGTCAGACGACGTTCATGGGAAAGACACCATCGTGTCTTACAGGATTCGAAGAGTTAAACATATAAGTTAGTGTTGGGTTGTTATACAAAATTATCATGTTCTCCTTCCACAGAAATATAAGTTTATCGGAAGCTTTCGTTAGAACATCGTCTCACTTTTTCAGACAAGATTAAAGTTGGGTTGTTGTTGAAATTTTATTTTTTCTTTCCTCGAATTCTTCTTTCTGCCAGATACTGCCATAGTTGCACGGGTGGTTGCGAGGCTGAAACACCAACAAAAAAGTCAGATAATCTCATTGTCTTGGTATGGATTAGGAATAAAATTGTTTCAGCGAAAAATTCTTGCAATCTAACCAAATTTACCCAGCGTGAATCAAAAATTAACCGCGTCTTAATGGCGTGATCCACCAGTGACGTAAATATATCTTGGAAGTATTATGCATACATTCAAATGCACACCAGGGACTAGAGAAAATTTTGATTATTTTGAAATTTTCGGTTAAAAACACGTGTTTTGGAGAATTTTTGTGAAATATAGATGCGAACTTTAAAACTGTCCTAAGTGCTCCTTGCTTACTGTCGTGAGAGGCGACCAAAATGGGTGCCAATAGCGTGGCAGATGATTTTATTATCGCTCTATACAAATACCACTCACTACACTTCCTTATAGCAGTTCATTTCTGAATGTTTTCTGCTTAGAGTGCAGTTGCCGGTACTAAATTCTATAGTAACTCCTTGCTATGTTATTTAATGCTGGTTCCTTATAAGGGCTGATTGCGGAATTGCTCAAGGCAAATTTTAATAGTAAAAGTGAGGCGCAATGGCCTAGTGGTTAAACATGTTGGCATCGCAGGTTGAAGATCTCGTGTTCGAGCCCCGGCAGGTCCGGCTCGCTTATCCATGCCCACCGCTCAACCCAGGGTGTAATAACTTGGGTAGGCTAAGCCGAACAGGAAAAGATGATATCTTTCCAATAATTGTAACCCCGTCCGTCTATAAGTGGCCACTTTGACAGGGCCTTGGACAGGGTGATCCACTCTAAGAAGTGGCTATAAAAAACATGAAAAAGGCATGAATAATATGAAAAATTTACCTGGGAGGTGCGATTCGAAATTCGGGTCGTCTGATGTTATTAAATTCGCAATAGTTGTTTATGCAGATATATCCACTTGGACAAGGTTCTCTTGGACCACAAACTGCAACGTATTATTTAATAAGATTCATTTCGTTTGAAAATGTTAGAATCTTGTCAAGTATATGCAACATATAAATGATAACTGGCTGACACAATTCAGCTGTGGTCCAACGATCCACAAATTTCATTAGTTGAAAGTTCATTGTCTCTTCGGGAAGATAGGGAAAAATACGGCTTCGTAGCATTCCATATCATTCATATCACAGAATGTGTTTAAAATATTTTGCAGATTGCTCTTTGCAATCAAAGCTTCTAGTCACATTTGTGGCTCGTGTCTGAAGGTATTATCTTAAGATTTGTGAATAAATTATCCAGCTGTACTATTCGCCGTCAACGTGGGCAGAATTATACAATGATTCAATGGGTTTTATTTCATATTCATTCAGTGTTTGGAACATCATATCGTTTATATGGCCGTTGGTAAAATGCCTTACTCTGACTAATCTTCTCTAAAGAGTGCACACCACATATGTTTCCTAAAATTGCACTCATTCCCACTTATTTACAAACTAAAATTATTATTTACCTGGGAAAAATGGACTAGTGGATGACGTCATTGTTGCAGCCAAAGTCAAAATCAGCAAGATAAAAAAATTTTCCTGCATGGTACTTGAGTGCATATTCTTATAAAAAGTAGAATAATATATTAAATATAGACTAAATATTACTTGATGCTGACGGATATAGGAAAGTTTAAAAGAATTTTAATCCTGTACAAAGTAAAATTATCATTCTGTTGTACATAAGTAGGTGCTTATTTAAAGGTTTGTTTAGTTGTTTAAAAAGAAAAAAGCATGGCACGTATCGGAATCAGTTCGATATTAGTGAAGTAAAACTTAATATTAGTACACTACAGACCAATTTAAAGCAAATTGCCTATGAATCGTCCAAAGATGACTAGAGGTGTATTTTGGGGTCAAATTATCAATACCAAAATGAATAAAACAGAATAAAAAAGCAGCTTCTTCACATTGCTTTTGTTTCTGAACCAATTATCAGATCAGGGCGTAGGTGCATATTAGTTTTGAACTATTGACCTTTGAGAATTTAAAAAAAAAATAGAGAAAGAGAAATATTTGATTGGTTCGTCGTCAAGAACGATTCACTGCCAATATCTCAACTAACCTGTTTCTAATTTAAATAAGAATAACTGCTGAATTGAGTGTTGAATAAGTATGTACGGTAACATTAAAATACAATTAACTGATTTGCTAGAGATACCCAATTCATAAACACATTCCTTATTTATTTATTCGTCCAGTAGCTCATTCTTGGGTTGTGAAATATAGTTACTAACTGTGCCACATAAATCATCAAACAAATTATCGAAATATGGGAATATCTAATGAATAAGTATTTGAATTTGAAAAAAAATTTGCTAAAATTTCAATCTAAAAACGAGTTAAAAAAAATCAGAATTGAGTGAAAAGTACGGTTGTATATAAGAACGGTAAACTAGTTTACTTCCGTATTTATACTTTCATTTACAAGCCTTGAAGCCGAAAATTTTATTCTGACTTTCGTATTGATGTCAATTACAAGACTATGACTACTAAGAATGTATAAAAGTAAGTGTGTTATTGTTTAGACTACGATGTCACCGAAGAATTTCACCAACAACGCCAGTTTTCTGCTTACTCAAACCACGCATACCTAATGGCCCAAAAGTTTGACAAAATAACTTTTATTAAGCATGATTCACTGAGTCACGGATGGATCGCGTCGATGAGACGCCGTCATATGGGGTACAAGCTTGGCAAAACAAAATCTCTGACTGGGTAATCTGTTTAAGCTACGCGCAATTTGTCTTGCTGATAAGCTTGGTGAATCCGCTGTCCGCGCACACCAAGCCTCCTACTTTAGGACGGGGAGGTGACGCTTCACTGCGTCGAATATATGCTTCCGACGTCAAACCACTCACGCCAAACAAAGCATATTTGAATATAGTTTCATCGTATTGAAATTTATCCCATAATAAATCTGGTAATTCGATCATTTTGTTCAGGCCGTCATGAGCTGGTACGTGCTGTGCGTACAACTTGACAATAGTGTAGTCGGGTCCGTGAAATATTAGTTTTTAAAAACAAGTTGTTTTGAAGCAAATTCATAAATAATATCAAAAACCATGATTTATGATATTCTTTTTCATTACTTCACTTCATTCAGTCCATATGAAGTGCCGTTTACTTTTAAACGCGTGTTCAGTGGACCCTATATATAAACTATATATCTAATTGATTTGATTCAATAAAAATATCGCGTTATTCTCGAATATTACATATTTCTATAAGAGTAATTTAGCTCAATGATTTCTAATATCAGGTGCGAGACCTGTACTGGTTTACGTCAAGCATCATTTATTTTTAATTTTGTAATTTATTTTTGTAAAATTCGCTAAGAGCAAGGTTGCAAGAGTCATATCACACAGGAAAGTCATGTCAGGCTTTGGCCATAAAATCTGTGAATTTCACACGCGTTTCTTTACTTTACCTACATTTAATAAAATTTATCTTCAAAGCTGTGAAACTGCAAAATTTTCTTATCATTATTTTTTTGTTTCCAAAATGGTATCTGCTGCCACCAACATCAGTCACCGGTCGTAGTCGTTTTTGCCCGCCAAGCAGTAAGAACCACTGCTTTAGCTGACTCGCATCATGATTTTACAATAAGTTTAGACGACTTCTGATCTAGTCAGAACAATTTTGTCCAAACAAGTTCGGGTAAGAAAATTCCATGCATGACAATATAAAGAATTAATTCGTAAGGATATAGGACTCAGTGTTTCAAGAAATAATAAACTTTCATCTATGTCTACAGGACTTTAAGCTAGGTATAACAAATATATGTGAAATATTCGACTGATAAAAATTCTACTCTAATCTTTTTTAATTCAATTCATCCTCAGCAATGTTGGAAGCTGCATCAGAAAGTGTTAAAATAAAACTACTGTTCTGAGGTCAGAGTAAAGTCAGTAACTGCACATTAAAAGGAAAATATTCTGCAAAGAACTGAACCGCAATGATATAGTACCTTGTTTTTCACAACTTGGTTTATACGTAAAATCAAACCATCGCAGTCCGAATTATATCACCAGAAAATGTTTTATCACGAACCCAAAACTTCCCCCGGTCGCAACAAAGGTTCAGAACCACAGAAAAGAAATTCTGAGCTACAAAGCGTGACGTAGCGTTCGAATGCCTTGATTACTAAAACAACGGCTTGAAGGTGTTTGAGAGTTGAGCCACAACGACTACTAAGATCACGTTGAGAAACCCACGACGCTTTACAACACGTGTATAACAATATCATATTATATTAAAGGTGTTATTGTTATGTTACAAACCTAAAGTATTCATGCACGAACAAAGCCCGCTTTATTCAATTTATAATCTATTTCATTCGCAGTTTGCCTTGCTGACAGGGATGGTGTATTCGCAAACACCGAATTCCTGGCGCGCAGATCAAAAGCTCACGCTTGACAATGTCGAAGATTTCAATTTCTTGTCGAGTCAATTCAACCACGTCCAACAAAGCACATTTATATTCCCTATTGTAAATGCATTGTTTTGGAATGTAATATATTTGATTAGTCGATCATTTTGCGCAGGCGATAGTGGCCTGGTGATGATACATGCCGTATATACAACTTGGTGATAGTATATAGAAGGGTCCCAAAAATGTGATACTCCCTAAAAAAACTGTTTACTCCCCAATATATAATTTTAGAAAAGATATACTTTCATCTACTTCCGCTGACTCTTGTATATTTCCAACAATTAGACCTATCAGAGGTATTCTACACAGAACCAAACAGTAACGGTACAGTGCAGTTCTTGCAGGGTCGTTTTATGTGTAAAATCGAATCATCGCAGTCCCTATTTTATCACCAGAAAACGTTCTATTTTTATAACCCAAAACTTTCCCGATCGAGGCTAAGGTACAAAATCACAGAAGGGTTAATATGAGTCACAAAGCGTGACGTAAGTGTACAACGACGTAGTCTTGTCCTGACAAAGAAAACAACAGGGCGGAGGGGCTTGAAATTTCGTTGTAATCAAATTATGACAGGGTTGGGCAAGAAAATTGTTTTTAATCAAGTAGAAAAAACAACCCAAAATATGCGCTGGAGTAGCGAAAATAAACGATAGACATCGAAAAATGGTTTCAAGGCCTGAAACTAGCTAAATATTGTAAACAAGTACAGCTGTGAAGATATGCTAGCAACTTTAGATTTCCCTGCGTTTTGAAGCCCTTAAGAGGCCATTTTGTGAGACAGGCATGTGTGACATCGCGGTTCCACCGAAATACGCTAGTGTTCGATTCACAGGCAAATTCAGTCCTAAGACGGCTAGAGAATACATTAAACATACAGCAAAATTGGATAACTACATGCCCTTTCTTACATCGGTGGCGCAACTCATTATAGACCCATACATAATAAAATATAATACAATAGAAATTCTCGCAATGTTCGAGATGTACCCTAAAGACAAAGAGTGAGGCACGCGCTATTTCGATGCGATTTTTCAACGTGGATTTCAACGTTTTAAAATTCAATGTCGGGAAATTATAATTATTACGTAAAGAAAGAAAATTTATCTTTACTGCATCACAATAAGTGGAAAAACGTAATTTCCCCCGGACAAAAAAGGAGAAACGGATTAATTAGCTCGATCGTTAAAACGTTGGGAATACGCTTCGAGATACGCATCTCTCATATAGGCTCGAAAACGTGGTAAATATATGCGAGGGGCGTGCTGTACGTTTTGTGCACGGTAGTTCACAAGTGCTGCCATGAGAAAAAACCCGTGGCAAACCTTCCGCCAGTTTTTATCAATGAACAAACAGTTGAAAGGGTGCACCAAACTCGATTCCTTGGTGTAGAATTTGATGAAAAGTTATCCTGGAAACCTCACATTACTTCGATTAGTTCAAAAACTCGCGCATAGATACATAGAAACAAATCATCCCTTGCTAAATTACATAAATATATGCAATAAGTTTTTGAGAATGACTTTCAGTAGAGATAGGAGGGAAAATATTGACAACATCTATCACAGTGAAAAATTACTATTTGTAGAAGATTTTGATAAATTCGAAAAGCGCAACCTCATGTACTCTCTCTTGCAAGGTCACTCCCCTGCATGCTTCAACACGTTATTAAATCATAGAACAAATAGGAAAATGCGCTCCTGCAAATTTGAAAACAATTGTTGTATTCCATTTCTCTCAAAATCCATATATTTTTCATCTTTTGTCATGTGCCGTGCCAGTTTCCTCTTCTCGTTTTCCTTCATTTGTTTTATTTTATATTTTCTCTGGTTACAGAGTCTATGCCGCACACTGTTTAGGACCATGCGGTCTTGTGCCTACTCCCTGACCTTTTAAATAAGAATGTATATTTTCTATTGTTACCAAGAATACTTAAAGGCAAATAAATGCATACATACATACAATAATCTTTACATCAATACGAATACAACTCAAATTTCCCTATTCGGTACTGTTCTACAGGAATCCTCAAATATTCGTCTCGTTGGATTCACACTGTTAAAGGACATGAGTTGGAATGAATATGTCACCAGTATTGCTAAACAAGTCACAGTGGTCGGTTCTCCATATAGAGCTCACCATTATCTCTCTCCCGAAATCACTCTTCGTTCGTTCTTCAGCACGGTCGTGTAACTAATATGGTTGACCCTGAACTTTCTTCGGGTTTGCGAAGCTTGTCACATCGCCGCAATGTTGCCCGTCTTTGTTTATTTTTACACATATTGGTCTCTGTTCAACGGAGCTTGCTGCTCTCGTTCCTCCGAACAAAATTTTCGAACGCTCCCCTCGATTGGCTACCAATTCGCACTCATTCACTGTGTAGGTTCCACAATGCCTCAGGCAATCTCTAAACTTTGGAATTCCTTGCCTTCTCACTCCTTTTTTAGTCGTGTTGAGCCATATAATCCTGTTGTCTATCTAAATAAAGGCGCTACATCCCTGTCGGTGATGGGATTTCCTTAGTTCCTATTTATGCATTCCATGTATCTCTTTAGTGGTTTCAGAAAACTTTTCATTCATGGCATGTCTCCTGCAGCCTTGCTCTGAGCGTATTATGATAAACAAGACGACATATCCGATCACCTGTCATACAACAAAAACAATATTTCAACACTGGCAGTCATAATCCAACCGAAATATAAAATCAAAGATAGGGCGAATCAATTATTGAATTGGCATGCAAAATAGCGAACTATTAAAGACTATACAAAAATATGTTTTTGCTGAGTAAATAATAAATATGCAATATAGAACTGCCTGTACTCTATATCGAACTGGCGAATTTTATAATTGTTTGCGTTTTCTTCTTAGGATATTTAGCCTCTTTTGCAGTCAAATTATTACTATTACCTCGAAATTATCATCGTTTGCATGAAACTAAATCATTTTATGTCGTTAGAAGTGTATACAGTAAAGGTGAATTTCTAGCATCGATGCATCCTTGATATTTTGCAGTATTTTCATCAAAGGATTCAGTTAATTACTGCTGTCATGCTCGACCGATCACAAGACTATAATAATAAGCCACTTTTAACGTTATTCACGTCACAGAGAGCATTTATTTATAGATATTATTACCTGTTTCTGAAATCCCGTAGGCTGTACGCTACGTACTTATTAAGATGAATAGTTCAGTAAAACAGCGTCGCAATAGCAAGCAGGCTTGGAACTAAAATCAATAACGAGCGAATACATCGTTAGAAATGTTTAGCGCATACGTGTTTTTGTTAAACCCGAGTCACTTATGGATCGCGCCGACGAGGTGTGGTCCGTCTGTGCCTCATGCTTGAAAATATTTTCTGATTGGTTTAAGTGTAACACAGTTTACAGCGCAATATCTCTTGTTAAACATGTGTCACTGATAGATCGCGCCGCCGATCGATTACTCACATGGCAAAGGAATACCACAAAAATTAGTAAAGAAACTTTAATCCAAGTGGAAAACACTCCAGACGGAACTGAGCCATCCTGCTGAAGTGCAGTGCGTCGCATCTGCCACGGAAGATGGTAAAACCATTTACCACGTTCCACTTGAAGGAGCGGCTGCAACTATAAAAATATACAGTTATACAACATCACGACAAGATGAGTATAATACGTGTGCCTGCACGGTATTGATCGCGTTACAGTATATCCGGCCTGCCTGAAGAGTAGTGTTTAGTGTTTAGTATAATCAAAATATAATTTACCTTCATAGGTACCTATTTGAAAACTAGGAAAATTTAGCTTATTTTCACTGTACCCTGGTATCCTAGGCAAATTTTTTACTTTTTCCTACAATTGGCAACACCAGTACCGTGTATCCGACATCGATCTGCGCTTGGTCATCGGAGTACAGGACAGAAATATTTTGTGCGCGTATAGTTTTGTTAAGCTTGAGTCACTGATGGATCGCGACGACGAGGCGCGGTCCGTCTGTGTCTCATGCTTGACTGAATACATTTTTTGATCCGGATGCTGCCGCGGGCGTTGTTAATGTTATCAGGTTAGAAACTGCACAGCAGTGGAGGTCGCAATTGTATTTATTTTAAGCTATATAAAGTTTGGCGATATTTTAACAAAATAAGTTGAAATATTACTGGGTAATTTAGTGTCGCGTTCAAAACTGAGTAGTGCCTATTTTATAAACCAGGTATACTAGGTAAGGAAGCAGGCTTTGTATAGGCGGTCTTTGAGGTCGCGCTACACGTTTGCGTAGGTTTTTTTGGGGGGGAGGTTTGTTTCATTTTACCCTAGCGTTTTACGCAAGCGCAATGCTCTGCATGCATTTCATTACGTTTTCCAATGAAACAGAACGGTTTGCTAGGAAAGCTAACGCAGAGTGCTCGTTACGTTTTTTGCGTTTGTGCTTCGTACACATGTGAACACATTTAACTCAAAGCAGCGCTGGCGTGCATTGCCGTTTTTATTTTATTTCCCGAAACATATTGCAACACATCGGTAAGAAAACTTCACGTGTACTGTGGCCTTTAGAATTTACCTGGCGTTGTTCTTCCGCGCCGTAAGAGGCGACCAAAAAGAAACAGAAAGTGGTAGATGGCTTGCCATCACCCACGGCAAATATCTCTCATTGCACTTCATCATACTTTATTGTTATAAATTCGCTGAAGTCATATTTCAATCAAAATTTCATTTATCCAAGCACAAATCACAGATGAACCGGGTCTTGGTAGCGCTTTCTATCATTGGCATGACACCATGGCCTCCACTAAATAAGCTGGTGTGCAAAATATTACGCAACGGTATTGACAGTTATTCCAGTGTTCTTATAACTAATTTATCAAGCAATGTTGATGAAAAATTTTCATCTAGGAACTTGGAACCGCTATTCGCAAAAATGGATAAAGTCTTCGAGGAATCCAAATCTACCAACGCGTACCATAAACTTATACTTGCAAGTTTGATAATCACAACAATACCACAAGGAATGGTAAACTTCTCACCAGTCTTTGTTTTCCATGTTCCACCCCATAGATGCGTGATTCCTGAGGTTGACCATGTGAGTAAACAATCTTTTGGGTAATGTACACTGTGGTAAAGATTCAGGAAAATCGTTGTTCTTATACAGTAATTTTACTGGGTGATATCAAAATGAGTCATCAAATTGAGCTTTCCGACCTGCTCTGGATCGTTGATGGGACGCTGTACATCAACTGAGCATATTCGCCATAATTAATATTAAGCAATGATGTCTTCATATCGATATGTTTTTTCACGCGAACAAATAAACAGTAAATTTACTGTGGTTTTGTCACCGTGTACTATGTACATTACATTAACGTTTTCTTTACGAAGAATTTTACGTCACCATAGTTTTGATTTCACTTCAGACTTCTGTCTACGCTACAGGGTCATTGGTTCATTGAAAATATGTGTAAGAATGAACACTTTTCTGACAAAAACTGTTGGCAATAATAACGAGGGGCCGTATTTCCATCAGGAAAGTTTGTAAAAAGTGTGAAATTGGAAGAATTCTTTCGGGTTCACGCTTCAGCATGTATAACTAAAGAATCTTGCTGTATCGTTTCGTCTCCCACAAGACAAGAACAGGTTTTCCAATTTCCTCCCTCGCCCCTGACATTCCATCAACACGCCTTCATGGCGTTTTCGGCCGTTAGTCTGTTTAATTTCTGTTACCCGTGTTTCCCTCATTAATATTATTTTCAGGATGATTTCAAATTCAACGATTCATATTTACTTGAATACATCCCCCCAGATTCAAATACAGTGCATACATTGAGCGGATGTCAAAGGTTAGATATAATTAGCGGGTTGCGAATGAAGGTGGGTTAAAATTATCGTCAGTGCTGTAACTAAGAGTCAGTAAATTTACCATCCATCTCCAGTATTGATATATTTTCAAAATTTGAATCTACTCCATCGATAAAAATTATGCCACGTATGAGCGGTGGATGGACCACGCTTAGGACGGGGTATCGCATCGGCAGTCTATACTTGGCCGAGAAGTCAATTTCATAGTTTTATTCTAATATCCCCAATTAAAATTACCGTCAAAAACGGCGGTTTTGTTGCATCGTTTGTTATACTTCAGTTTAATGCTGTTTGGAATTGAGTTACTGATACTTACTGTTTTCTCGTAGTGAAATGAGATGATGTTTAAAAATGTTTTAGCAATCACTTTATGACTCCATCATTTTATTTTTATTTTTTTCACGTGTGTGCCACGGAAGGGCCGTGGCGGCGCGACCCATCTGTCGAATGACACAGTAACATGACGCAGTGAAACATTTCCGACGTGAAATTTTACGCTCTGAGGGATCTCGGCAACGTTTTATAAGCAACACTGATAGGACGCTCCATTGAGGTTCGGTGTAGCAGCGCCTGTTTTTTTGACATTCACTCTAGGCAAGACCGGGAGAAGTATCCAAAATAAAACTAAGCAGCGACCGCTTCCGTGACAATAAGATTTTTCAAAATATAGTACGAGCAACTGCGCTCAAAGCGGAAAACATTCCATACAAAACTGAACCACTGTCGTAGAGAGCAATGAGTTGTATTTTGCCCTTGGTGATGGTAACACCATATGCTATTTTAGTCGCCTTTTACAATACGCAGTGAATATGTTAAGGCAATTCTAAAACCCACAACTATAAGGCATTTAGAAAAACCCAGCTTAATTGTCCACAACACAGCGTTAAGCGTTAAGGGAAAACTGGAGCAATGCGCGGTCCATATGTGGTTCGGGCCTGACAACGGACTAGCCCAATGGAAAGGGAAAATGGTTTGGAAACATGCATACCTCTTTTTAATGCACCATCTTGACAAAACGATATAGCGGCAACAACTTATAGACACAGAGTATTCGTTTTGTTTTAAAGCCAATATCATTCGGATCGGACAGAACCTACCCAAGTTTCTATTCTCTGGGCTGTTATGTGAGCACGAAATGAAGTCCCGAACTTTCCGGGGCTGGAACGCAAGATTTTTAGCATGTGATCACAACCATTAGGGCTTTACACTACAGATAAATCATTGCAGTGTGTGAAATTCCTGAATCCATGATCCTAAAATGCAAACTGATAATACTATTTCAGATATGCAGTTGTTATAAAGAAAAATAATTCTTCTGGAGACTACGCTCAAATTAATAAAAATAAGACCCAGGGGTGTGGAAACGGTTTCAAATATGACAATAGAGATGGGAAAATTACTGCAGCGATGGAGGTGAATACACTCAAAATTCTTGTCGCGTCATGAAAATTAGCAATGCAAATGTGTAATTCATAAATTTTATTTTACAGTTTAATCTGGTATGTGATAACGAATGGAAAAGACCGTTCCTCACGTTAAGTTATTCGATCGGTGCTCTCATAAGTGGAATCATAGCTGGAGCAATATCTGACAAGTATGATTTTATACCTAATAAAATATATATGTAATTGGGAATGCCCCACCCCCTCACCGACCAATCAATTGCGGAATGGCCTTTTAGGTATTTAAAAGATAACAGATTAAAATAAAATCGCGCGACTTCGGCGCGCTGTTATTGTTTTTTTCGAATTATTTGCTGTCCATGAACCCACTGGGGGGCTATAACCCAATAACCGTTGAGCACGGACCTTTGTAGTGACTGTGTATCCGTTCTATGTTACAGCTACACGTGAAGTACCTTGCTGAAGGGCACGCTCGGTGGTGAAACGGTGAACCATTGAACCATCGGCCTTCCGGACAATATGATCGCGCTCAACCGACTGAGCCACCGAGCGGGGCCGTGCTGTTATTGTTGTGTTTATTTAGCCGGTTTTGGGCCCTGAAATCCCCCTTTTTAAACTTTTTCGCCTTATCTTGGAGCTGTTTTGATGTAGTGATCAATAAAAACATTTTCCAGCATAATTTGTTGCGTGCGGCGCCCGTTATGCCATCATAATTTTATCGCATTTTTTTTTATTTTAATTTTGTCCTCCCATTTTCAAATTTCTAAATATTATGCCACTGCATACATGCATCTGTACACATAACTACTGTTAGCATTCGTTTATGAAGAACGTATTCCAAGAACTATATATTATTAATATTTAATATTAAATTGTGTTATTGACGACATAGTCCAAAGCAATTAACTCCTTGAACGCTGAAAGACATTACAGTGTCTATAGCGTGTCTGGAAAACAGGTCGACTTTAAAACTTGTTTTCCTCAATCCCAAAAGATGGCTCAATTATAAATATATCACAGAAAAGCTGGAAAATGAGAAAATATGGGGAAATAATTTAAGGTCGAAATGTTGTGATTATGTGTGATAAAAAAGTTATTAAACACACTCTCTAAAAACGTACATGATTACAGTTTCCGAATGTTCAAATAATTCCCATTTTTGTTTTGGGCTTTGGCAACAAATGGAAACGTGATTGTGCACGCTAGATATTTCCTTACTGATGATACCATTAAAACGTTTGTGCGGCATTTCGAACCGTTTTAATGGGTAATTTTGTTCGAAATTTTATAGTCAGGTTTGCGTCCTTGTGTTAACTAGATTCTTGAGCGGCGTAAAATTATGCGTGATGCCACGCTCGTTATTTTGTTGCGTCTCGTTCATATGAATTGCCGTGGGTATGAATTCAACTCTGTGGGATTTGGTGAACGGGTCAATTCCTTATCAACGCTTCTTATTTTACCTTGCCAAGCATGAGCCATTGACGGATTGCAATTTCGATGGCGCGATCCATCAGAGGCCTACGCTTGGCAAAATATTTTTGGCTACTGGTTCAAAGGGAATGTGCTACGTATATGTGAAACCGCATTATCGTTATATGAGAGGTAATTAAAAATGTTAGCATTTGAATACAATGGGTGTCTAAGAAAGACGGTGTCAAACGACACATAGCCCTTCCCTATATTTTTTAATCTTTATACTCCTGACAGTATTTCTATATATCCTTATAATTTCTTAGATAATGTCCGTGTTTAAATCTTCGAAATTGCATCAAGTTGAAATTACATGATAACAGTAACTCAAAGCTCATAGATCAGAGCCACATTTTAAGGTTAGTTTAAAACAGATAAGACGAACATAGAAGAAATTGGCACTTAGTACGATGATTAAATTTGGTCCTCTATTCACCGTGCGCATTACGGTACTTATTTTGTTATGTTTAGGTTTGGTCGACGAGCAGCAACACTGGGGTGCGTCACCATTCTTATGTTGGTGATATTTGGATACAGTGTTGCCGTTAATTATTGGATGAGTTGGATTGGATTCTTGTTGTACGGTATTGGAACCAGCATCACATACAGCCTGGCCTTTGTTCATGGTATGGTATAATTTAAATACTATGTGAACTATGGTAACACGATTTTGGAATCCAAGAAAATCAAATTCAAAAGTATCGCGCCTTGTCCGAGAAATGGCTGACTATTTGTTGATTGTCGTGGTGGCTGGATAAAACCTCTTTAAAGTGACGAGTCCTGAAAAGAGATTTGAGCAGACACTAACTTTTATACCCGTATTTAAACCACACCTTTGTATTCATAACAGTCAATGTTTTTGGGGTGTGTGTGTGGGGGGGGGGGGGGGGGGGGGGTTCTCATTTCTTAAGGAATGAATGTTACAAATACGCAAAACTGAGCACCAAAAGTTAACTGCGCTCAGGAGGCACGTATTTTCTTTGTAATTTTCTTTGAATAATCATTTTAAACTGACATACTGGCTTTTTTATACACTGTTCATGTTTTGGGGGTATATACCCCAATGCCCAACTGGGTCCGCCGGTGCCTATTTTCCATAGACCACTTGTATTGGAATCGGTCAGTAGCAGAAAGAATTGTATATTTTAACCGTCTCACGGTAGCTGTCGCAGTTTTACCCAATTATAAAATTACTGTCATTGTTAATTATGATATTGCAGCACAAGAGCTTGTAAAGAAGGAACACAGGGATGTTATTGCTTGTCTTATTAATATATGCATGTCTATCGGATACATGTTGATGCCGTTCATTGCTTATTTCTGTACCTACTGGAGATGGATAATAAGGATACCTGGACTTTTTTGCATTATTTTTATGACATATTATTGGTGAGTTATATTATCATTACATTGATGGTTTACAACGAGTTGCCCGATCCTTTTCAATTTTTATAGGCTATTTTTTGCGAGGCTTCGATGTTCTATTTCAGTCATGTGAGGAAAATCGAATCATTCCGATACCAATATCGATGCAAAAGATAAATGAGAATGGACTAGGCCAAAACCTTAACCCCCTCACGATTTGGAATTGGTGTCTACAATAGAGATTGAGAAATGTCATATGGTAAAGTGATATTATCGGCTTTCCTCTCCTGTAGGCTAAAAATAAAATACTATTTCTCCACTGTCCTCCTAGTGTTGACCCAATCAGAAACTTTATTCTCTCTAGCATTAGCCACAGATGGACCTATCTCGGTGATTCACGCCTAACAAAATCACGTGCGCACAAAATGGTTTCACTAAGAATAAAACAATCTTTTCATCCCCCTAAAATATTTTAAAACTAATTTGTAAATATAAGCTATGCGGTTCATCCCCCCGCTTGAGATAAATTTCATTTAGTTGAGCACGAACGACGACGTAATATTTCAATAACGGATTTTCCAAGAAAACCTTTTTAAACTTCATAGAGAATGTTGGCCTTTCCATAAAGTTTTCGTTTAATGGTATTTTATTTAGTTATCTTCCCGAGTCCCCACGTTGGTTGATATCAAAAGGTAGAAAGAAGAAGGCGATTACTGTTGTAAAACGAATTCTATCTGAATCCAAAGAATCTGAGGCGTTGCTCGAGCATATTGAAAATACAAAAGGGAATGAAACGCTAAATGTGAGGATGTTTGTTTGAGTGAACACGTAAAGTCATTCTGTGACCCAAGTCCAATATTTTCAGCGATACTCATCATTTTTCTACGATCTCCATAAAAGATCCTTCCAATATTCCAACAGTGGTAATAACAGCCGACCAAGGATGCTTTATTTTTTTTGCGGAGAAACTAAAAATCTTCATCGAATTCATTCGATCAGCAAAAAGGTAAATGCTCACCTTTACAAGAAAAAGTGCACGGAAAAATGAAATATTCGTTGGTGTTCGAACCCGTGTTATTCGTTGGGTGTTATGTTTGGCAGCTAATGTCGGTTTTGAGTTGAATTTGCCAAAAATGAAAATTCAATTTCATGAATATGCATAAGGGCGATCGCCCAACAGGCGGTCTTTTTATATGTGTATTGATGCGTTAAGATCTCCCAATATTCTGTCTGGAGGTGGATATTAATTATATATATTTGTTACACTTGCTTTTATTTTGATGCAGGAGAAAGGTGAGAGGACTTGTGAAAAACCGAGGCAAATACGCTTTTGTGAATCGCTATCGATGCTTTTTCATAATCGTATTCTATTGAAAAGAACACTGGTGTTATGCTGTTTATGGTGAATTTTAACAATTATTTTTAAGAGGCGATGTAAGAGGAGGGGGTTAAGAGGTGTCGTGAGAGGCGATTAAAAGAGAAAAAGAAGTGGTAGATAATCTAACCATCGCCCAGGGTAGATACCACTCACTAAACTTCAACATAGTAGTCCAGTCTTCTTTGGGACGTGTTCCACTGGCGCTGCTTCCAGTATTGCTTAGGGAGAATTTGATAACAGAAAACGCAATGATATTTTGAGGCGGCAGATCTTGTCGTAATATCTAAATCCACAATTCGATTGTTGTTTTATTAATTTTCGAATAACAATTCACTACTCCAGTTTCGTTGGGGATGTTTTCCATTAAACTAATGTAGATTTTTTACCGATAATTGGCCGTTATATGACTCCTTTTAGGTGGTGTCTACGGCCTGCATAAAGGAATTCCAAAAAATATATAAATATTCAGTCAAATAAACTAGAACTATAAATTAGAAATATTACCTAACCTACTATTTTACAGGATCGTTTCTTTTGTTTGTTACTTCACGTTCGGATATAATACTTCTAATCTTGGTGGAGATATCTATTGGAATAGTTTTCTGTCAGCCGCTGCGGAAGTTCCTGGCTGGTTACTCGCCTTGTTCTCACTTAAGAAACTAGGACGTCGTTTATCCTTATCTGTGGCATTTGGACTTTCAGCCCTGTGCCTTATATTGTGTCCTTTACTTGATTCATGTAAGTAGCTTGTTGTCAATCGAGGCACGATCAATCTGCACTCCATTTTGATAAGTGTGGGTTTATTGTACATTACAATCATGATTTATATTGCTAAGAATTTTACAACGTGCCGCAAATATCATGATTTCGTTGCACAATGAAACAGCAATCTGGAATAATTATGTAATCACGTCATAATGTAAGCACAGACGTCGATTTTTTTTACCAAATGACATATTTTCAAAGAGTTTTGACCAGCTGAATATTGCGCACCCTGGTACGCGAACTTTTTTGAAAATTCACCAATTTCGGAACAAAAACAGTAGTTGATATCAGTCCGGTTTCGGCATTGATTGCAATACAAGTGTGGATATATTTGTAAATTATTTCCAGATCAAATGGCCAGTATCACTGTGGCAATGATCGGAAAGGTTTTTTCTTCCTCAAACATGGGGATGGTGTATTTATACACAGCTGAACTTATTCCTACAATATTACGAAGTACTGGGGTCGGAATAGCTTCAACCTCGGCCAGGGCGGCCTGTCTTCTGGCACCGTTTCTTGCTTTCTCAGGTGAGCAACACAAATTGCTACTTCAGTATTTTACATGGTTAATACTAGCAACTATATTTACATTGATATTATGACGTGGCTTCATTACATACGTGTTGGTGAGGAAATCTCGGTGAGAGCCGGTTTTGAGATACCCACTACCTTACGCTATTGTAACATATTTTCACCTCACGCAAAATTGCTAAATGTCAGTCGAGGTAATCCCGGAAGTAATGATTCTAAATATATTTATTGTCCCAATGTGTTTGCAAGAATGTCCTACATTTCAAATAATTTCAGGCGAAGTTTCTCAAAAATGGATTCCTTTTTACGTGATGGGAGGTTTAAGTTTAATGGCCGGCATTTTAACTCTTGTACTTCCGGAAACGAGACATTCTCCACTTCCGGAAACACTACAGGATGCTATTGATCTTGAGAAATTCAGGTTTGAATTGATTTTTAATTGATAGAAAAACGGCATCGCCAACGAATTGCCGCAAATTGTGTTGAGATCTTTTGTCTTTGTTTGTGCTATTTCATGCTATTCTGGAGATGCATTGATGAATGCACACAACTGACAATTATAACCTCGGCGGAACGACCACTCTCAGACCTTTTTTTATTGAAACTCAATCTAATCAAGGCCGGAAGCAGTACCTAAAAGGAACCAACTAACGGCCACTTAATCGCAGAGAGTAACTGCACTCGGAAAAGTGGAAAACATCCCAAACTGAACAGCTATGATAAAGCACAGTGGGTGGTATCTGCCATGGGCGATGGTAAAATCATCAACCACTCCTTTGTTTCCTTTTAGTCGCCTTTTGCGACAAGCAGGAAATGCGTTAGGGCTATTCTAAACCGCGTACCCACAAGGCTTATTGTAACTGTAACTGAACCCCTATCATAAATTTCATTTTGTCAAGCATTTGTCTTGTTGACGCCATCCATTAGTGACCCATACTTGACAAAACATGTTCAAAAGACATTTTTCTGACTTGGACTGTACTGGGCAGCTGTAATTTTGTACTATCGAATTATTTATCTTTTCAATAGATTGTCAAGTGATTGTTCACGGAAGCCAGCTAGGAAAAGTCAAAAGTCCATTTCGGGAGACGAAATATTTATTGAAATGACCGAAGAAAAAGTTTGGTTGGAATGAAATTATGACACTTGGCGGATCCGACAACATGCTTCATTCCGGGCTTGGAGTGGCGGGACTAAATGAGAGAAATAACAGTTCCACTTTGAAGACCAAATGCTCAATATTTAGCAAATTTTGATCCTTGTTCTCCTTGTTAAATTTTAAATTTAATAAAATGCACCAAATCACAGTGATAACTAATAGTGAATTTAACAGCCATGTGATCAGTTCCATTCGCCGTATCATTCTGGAGCCTTCTGATACACTCCGATCGTCTCAATTCTTGAGTTACTGGTTGTTGCTCAAACTCGTCTTTATCAGTATTGGTTGAGGAAACTTCATCAGAGCAGGGCTCTTTTAAAGACGGAATGTCTACATTCTTAAAGTATTGCTCGAGTAAAGGAGCTAGATCTTTTGTGGAAACGGTAGTTTCTTTACCATCGGGAAGTTTAACGTGTGCAAGACGGGTTCGCTTTTTGTGCGAAAGAAACGATGGAGAAGGACATGACCAGGTTGGACAAGCCAGCCGAGTAGAGTTTTACACATCATTGATTTCCTATTAGAATTTAAGAATCTTTCATGCGGAGTAGAATTTGTCTGGCGCACAGCAGAGATAGAGTAGCGGGTAAGGCATTTGGAAGAACAAATTCCCATGATTCATCGGGGAGTTTTTGACCCTTCAACACCAACTTAACTGTCCTTTAAACAGTCTGATTTACACGCTCGCATTGAGAATTACCAGTAGGATGGTGGGGGGTGGTTCGACTAGTAGCTACACCTCTCGACGCCAAGCAGTCTTTCAGATCTTGGGCCATAAAGGAAGATCCTCTGTCTCTATGTATGAAATTGGGCAAGCCAAACAAGCAGAATAATTTCACTGAGCAATCGATAACAAAATGAGTGGTCATATTTTTGCCAGGGAAAGCAAGCGGAAATCGGCTATATTCATCAACCACAATGAGCAAGTAAGGAGTACGGCCTTTGACCGGACCCTTGAAATCTATGCTAACTCTTTCCCAAGGACGGGTGGCTTTAACCGAATTTTGATCAGGCAATTGATAAAATTGAGGCTTCAGCTCAGCGCATATTTGACAGGATTTACAAACTCTTCTTACGTCTTCGACAGAATAAGGAAGATTTTTACTTCGTACAAAGTGAGACAGTCTCGTAGTTCCTGGATGACCGAAACATGAATGAATCTCACGAAGAACAGGAGAAGAAATCATGTAACCACATACTCGAGAAAGTGTATCAGGCAATTGATAAAAACGAGGCTTCAGCTCAGCGCATATTTGACAGGATTTACAAACTCTTCTTACGTCTTCGACAGAATAAGGTAGATTTTTACTTCGTACAAAGTGAGACAGTCTCGTAGTTCCTGGATGACCGAAACATGAATGAATCTCACGAAGACCAGGAGAAGAAATCATGTAACCACATACTTGAGAAAGTGTATCGGGCACAATATTTTCTTTGTCCGATTTGTGCTTTATGGTGTAGAAGAGCCTAGTTCTGCTCTCCACGACTGAATCTTAGCGTTCTTTATCTTTCCCTTAGTTTTGGGATTGAACATAGAGGAGACAGCTTTTTGGTCGGTTACGAGTGTGAACTGACTCCTGTGTAGGAGATGACTCCACTTCCGAACCGCTTCGATTATAGCAGATGCTCCTTTTTCCACTATGGTATATTTGATTTCAGTGGGAGTTAGAGTTCTAGAGAAGAAAGCCACTGGGCGATCGGACTGACTGAGAGTAGCAGCGATTGTGTGGTCAGAAGCATCGCATTCTACACAAAAAGGCTCAGCGTTCCTTATACAGCCTGAACAAGCTGTAAGCAAGCCGACGAAGAGCATCCATTGCAGGTTGAGACAGTGGTCAGACTTGATAAGAGGTCGTATACGGGAGGAAAAATCAGGTATCCACCTGGCGTAATACGCGAACATTCCAATGATTCTTTTCAACTCCTTGTTTGTAGTAGGCAGTGGCAATTCTAACGAAGGCCTCATACGCCCAGGGTCAGGTTGGATACTGACGTAAAGAAATACGATACCCAAGCAAATCGATTTCTCTCTGGGCAATGATAGATTTGCTCGGATTGAATGTCAACTTTTCAGCTTTAGCGGCATCAAAGAGAGCTCTAAGCTTACTATCATGATCAGTTTTATCATCACCAACTACAGTAATGTTGTCAAGGTAAGTGCAAGTTCCACTCAATTTATGTTTTTCTATAAGAGAATCAATAGTTATTTGAAAAATAGAAACACCGTTGGTAACCCCGAAGGTATTACCAACAGTGTTGGTACAGTATTGGTAAATCTCCCCATCTTCTTCAAAAGCTTCATATGGCCTGTTTTCTTTGCATATAGCTATCTGAGAGTAGGCGGACTTAAAGATCCAAAGTACTGTATACTTTGCACTTCGCTATTTGGTTAACTTGGTCATCAATCCGAGGGAGAGGGTAAGCATCAAGCAGAGTGTATCTATTTATTGTCTGGGAATAATCAACAACCATTCGTCGCTTATGGTGTTCATCTTTGGTAACCATAACTTGAGCCCGCTAAGGAGAGTGGGATGTTTCAATAATGCCCTCTTTTAAAAGATTTGCAATTTCTTTTGGAATGAAGTTTTTGTCATCGTTGTTGAAGCGACGTGATTTTGTTACAATTGGACGACTATCGTTTTGCAAATTGGAGAAAAGACTTGGTGTTGGGACACGAGAAGCTGCAACACCAGATGATTTGGAAGGATTTTCTAAAATCCTAACATCACGCGAACCAAACGCCAAATTATACATTTGTCCACAAACTATGAGGGGAGTTTTGACGGCGCCGCTGATCTTAATTGATAATTTTGTGGATGCCATTGACACACCAGGTAACAATTTGAGCTGTAATGTTTTATCGTCCGAGACATTCTGCGGGCCCCTGCCAATGTGGTGAATAGAATTGGCTTTATCAAACCAGAAACAATTCTATGAATTTTTTTGAAAATGACCCCTCTTTCCACAGGCATGACATTGGACACCACGCGCTGGACGGCGGATGGAATTTGCCTCCAAAGAAAAAGCATTTTCTAGAATTTGTCTTTTTCGACTGGGCAATAAAGCTTGTGAAGAATCGGTCAGGGGTGAACAATTAGCTTCTGAAGATTGGGAACCGCAATGTTCGACAGGACAAATGCATTCGTTGTGAACTGTTGCCATTTGAACAGTTCGCGTAGAATACATGTAAAATTGTTTTGAGCCCTGCCAAGCATATCAAAAGCGGCTTTGAGATCAGGAATAGTTTCTTCGAGAAGCCTTTGTCTAATCGATGGAGAAAGAAGGCCACTTATGAAAGAGTCGCGCATCATTTCGGAATTATAGATGTCAGCTGATACTGGTTGAAAATTACAATCTTTAGCTAACTCTTTTAACTCGTGTAGAAATTCTGCAAGGCTTTTCCCTGATTTCTGAGAATGGGTGACTAAGAGGTGCCGGGCATAGACAACGCTTTTAGTTTTAAGGTACACCGATTCCAGAAGTTTTATTGCTTCATCAAAAGACTCTGCCTCTTCACAATTGATCAACAAGGAAAGTTTAGAGCTCTCTGTACTTGGTAAAGCTGCCTGGGCTGCTGTGACAAAGCCCGAGAAAGTTTTGAACCAATGTTTACAAATCCTAGCTGTTTCAGGTTCGTTTGGATCTACCTCACATCTTGCTGGTTTAAACAGTCGGTCCATATTATTAAAGAGTTGATTGAATTGTGGCAACCTATAGCAGTATAAAATTCAAATTACAACTCTAGAATCAAGACTAGGCTTTAATCAACTCTTTCACAGCTAAGCACAAAGTGAACTGAATAGTAAATACGAGATACAAGGCAACAAGTGAGCCAGACGTAAACGAAGTAATCAACCAATCTAGGATTACGTAATCATGGCGGTAGCTCAGCAATTACCAACTAACAGATAAGATTCAAACTCACATAAGCAGTATTGGAATTAAGATTCATCACAATTATGTATTGAATTAATTTTTACCACAACATTCAAGTATCAATGCCTGATTCAAAAACAATCCTATCTAGAACTACCTATCAAGTCTGACAAATTTCGCGATGGAAAGACGCAATATTGCGGGCAGGCTCAAACGTGCCCGAGACTGCAAGACAAACACTGGTGTCCTTTCCGGAAAGCAACCTGTGACATCACACGCAAGATAAGAAAGTCGTAAATTCTCATCTGGATCGAACTGTTTTGTAATAGTGGCAATTTTGTAAAATAGGTAAAATCAAAATAATATATTAACTAATACCAAGGTTGCAAACATTCCTTACACCGAGTTTATTTTCAAAATATCGTTACCTAGTTTCACTGATATCTGATTAACATACGTACGAACATTAACGAGGTTTTTATTTTAGTTTTACCAATTAAATTACTAGGTCAACGAAACTGGGTACCTAGTATAAAAAAAATGGGTTAAATATATTTTCGTTGTGAAAGAAGCCTTCAAAATAGATTGTTTGAAAATGTCAGCCTTGAAATGTATTAAATGCAGCCAAACAACGATTACATATTATACATGGGATATTTGTTATTTACAAAGAATTAGCGATTCGATCCGATACGAAAAAATATTCGAATCAGATTCGAAATCTATATGAGTCGGTTTTGCCCAGCCCTAGGGGGCATGATTGAAAGATCCGGACTATTCGGGACTCGAACCCACGTCACCCTTTCCCAGGTCCATCTGTAGTACCTGTCACTGATGGATCACGTTGACAAACTGGATTTCCTGGAAACGCCTAGTTTGAAGCACGCTTTCTACATGAATAACTGTCCGCTTTCAATTAATCCCTAATCTTCAACCTAATAAATATTATTTATATTCATATATATACATTTATATGTATAGCAAACCGTTGCGTTGGAAAACGTAAGGAAAAACGGGCAGAGCATTGCACTTGCAAGGGTAAAATATAAAAAAAAAATAGAAAAACGCAACCTTCTCGAACGTGTATTGCGGCCTTTATACGCTCATTTTTGAATTGTAAATAATTCGTTAAAAAATAATTATTGTACTTGATTGAGCCAATAACTTATTCGCATATCTTGTGCGGTATGTGGCGTGAGGTAACGCTATATGCGTTTATGTTGCCTTTTAACCGCTTTTTGCATGCTGGGTCATGCGACGGTAATGTGGTGTAGTTTGATTCGAACTTTCACTTACACGTCCGCAACGTCCGCAGAACGTCTGGCGGAAAAATTGTTTGTTAATATTCCGTAATCATCCACTCGAGTTCGCAGTCATATTTTCTTACAGCATAATTTTGACTTGAAAGAAATTGCCTGAAAATGAAAATAAGCAATTGACAATTCAGTTGTGCTTTTTATTTTATGGTTTGCGGGAAACATGAATAAAATAAACATTTTTAATGCGTCATAATGCTGATTAGTAATTTTATTTTGAGAAGCATGAGAAAGGGATGGCTCGAATTTCGTCGACACGATCCATTAGTGACCCATACTTGACAAAAAGGTCCTTCGGCAAAAAAAGGGTGGTTGGTATTTTTTTTTTTTTGGCGTCCGCCCTAAGCTGAGCCCAATTGATGCCGACTAACTTATATGGAAAAGAATTATCACAAATAGTTACAACACTCTAAGGGTACAAATATCCCAAATAGAACTGAACCACTGTAATGGAGTTTAGTACGTGCCATCTGCCCTGGACGATAGTAAAACCATCAACCACTGCATTGTTTCCCTTTAGTCGTTTCTTGAGGCCCGCAGGATATGACTTTTTCGCGATCATCAGCGGCAATCGATAGAAACATTTTTCTTCATTTTTTTCAAGAACAACTTGCGAGGAAAACATCATCTTTGCCACTTTAAAGAACACGAGCTTCAAATATGTTAGGTATCCTCTCCGTGCCCTACAGAGGCAACAAAGTGGAGCCAAGAAGATAGCATATGGTTTTATTATAGGCCGAGGCAGATACTACGAGTGGTGTATTCAGAACTTAAAAAGGGTCGGGAGATAAAATTTCAAAAGTTTAGTGATCAAATTACAACGTCATAATATACGCCACAGGCTAAAAGGTTACAAAATGGGATTTCATGACTGAAACTGAGCAATGAAGACAGCTAAATGGAAAAATGTGCTGATTTTTCAATCAAGGTAAGCCATTTTCAAGACGAAATGGGGATTGACGATTCGTGTTTATGGTCGTGTAATTTGGGGGAAATCGTAGCCTTGGAGTTCCCTGGCAATCCACCATACCCACTACAAACGCATGAAAAAACAATCAAAGTAGTAAACTTTCAGAAATCGTGGAACCTTCGTTGAAAAATTGGAATCGTTGGAAGGAAAATGCTAGAGTTACTTTTCCTATCATTTCTACAATTTTTTTATTACACGAATATGTTTATACTTTTAACCTCGTGATACAATCTTTACATATTATTCAAAATCTCACTTTTGTGTGGATGAGCAAAGATTTGTCCGAAGGATTTGACTTGAAAATCCTCAATAACCGAGCTTGGATTCAGGGAACGGTTCCTGAATGGCAATAAATTTTACAGTAATGTCTCATTTGGATACTAATAATATGCCATCCAAAGGTCTTCTCCTTGTATTACTCAGATGAGAAAGTTATAAAAATATCCTCTTCTTATTTCAGTACCAACGACATGAATTGGAGAAAACATATGGCATTTCCAGACAACATCCTAAATGGTTATATTGCTGAAAATGCTGAATACCAGACCATCACCATTTAGCGGTAGGTTTATATAATATTTATTTCACGAATATGTGATTAGCGGAAATGCGGCGGATACATCCCCCTCATGGTATCCTCTGGAAACCGAAACCCCACCATAGGCTTTCCTATTCCGCAGGATAAAATGACTTCTCTAAATGCATCGAATTTAAAAAGTAAATAATTAGGATTAAACACACGAATATACTGCGACTAGTGGCGTATTCAGAATCTTGATGACGGGATACAAAATTTCCGAAATCAAATTATGTCGTCATAATGGGCGCCACAGGCAAAAAATGTCTCTAGAAAAGAGCCTTTTTATGGTACATTACTATAAAACGTACGAAAAAAAAATTAGGAAAGAGGGACTTGAGGTCTAAAATATAGGTTAAATACGGATATTATGCAATGCGTGCCAAAAATATTTTGAGATTTACTACGTTTCAAAGCCTTTAAAAATAAATTTGGGATTTTTTCACTTAGCGATGGGGGCATGGCACCATAGCCCCAAAACACGCTAAAGACTGCGGCTAATGTCAATGTTTGGCTGTATTTTTAGATGCATCTTAGCTGTGATATGAGGAACCACTGAAGACGAAGCCAGGAGTAGGCATGTTTTCCTCTAGTTTTGGAAAAGAGAGTGGTAGTTCTCCCCAAGATTTTGGAATTTGCGCACCTTCGTCGCGCAATAGCATTCCTTACATAATTATTGGTTTTGATGTCATGGGACGCGCAACTATAACTGTAAAAAATTTCGGAAATCCGCTTATTTTGGGTGCTTCACGACCAAATAAAATTGTTAGCGAGAGTTTCCACATTTGTTCCCATGCGCGCCTTCCTGCGCGAGTATAATTTTGTCGTCGAGTCGGACGCCCAATATCCAGGATCTTCTAAAGGAAGGGGTATTTGTTAGTGGTCATCGAAATCATTAGGGCGTATATATTCATATATTTGGACCGAGTCGACATCAATGAAGCAAAAACCTGTGACAACGTGGAGTGTTTTTAGTAGGAAGATTTAGGCTTTTATAGACGTCAATGCAATGTTAAATCATAGCAGGAATATTAGCTTTTCCGTGTTTCGCCAATTACGGATCAAACTAGAACTGTGCACACAGTACTACGAAGGTTTTCGCTGACCACTCTCATCACTTGATTTTCAATGGGTACTCACGCATGCTTTGAAAGTTGTCTCATAGCTCTCGGAGTTCTGTACCATTATTCTAGTTGATGAACAAAGTTACAGCTCCTGGACTTTATCGAAATCCAATTAAAAAATGCACCCCATCTTCGGGAAGTACTCTTGACCTTAAGAACGAACTTGTAAGTTTCTATGCAATGTCTATCTATAGGGAGGCGATACAGACGAAGCATGGCGAAGCGAGCACGAAATTCCGACTTTGTGTCGATAAAAGGATATACGTGGCTCAAGCAAAGCCTGCAGCGAGGCAACGTAATATCGATTGTGGTCGTTGATCTGCGTAATGTGTCCGTAACAAAAACGAACGAATGTTTCAAATGTGGCGGAAAGTCAAACGCAACCCGCGTAGCCCAGTAGAAAAAATAGTTGACTGCACATGTATACGTCGCTCCGCCGCTTATACTTGACAAAATAAAAAATTTTATTACAAGAAAATGCAAAACTGTGCCAAACGCCCGTGATCGACGACGTGTGCAAGGCTTAGTTCAGTGATTTAGCGACGATTCAGAATAGTAATTACAAAACGAAAATTCACAGAAATTATTGATTTGCAATAGAAAAAATCGAACGGTGTTATTGTTTTGAGCAGGCCATCTGAGGAAAACTTTTCCAGTTAGAAATCGGTTCAGTTGAACAGGGGCAAATAGACCTTTATTTTTATATGTTCAAACTGCTGATGATTTTTTCTACTGACTGAAAAATGACTCCTGCCGTTGTAGTCACCGAGGTCTACTCGCACTAGATATGAAATTTCTAATGTCCTACATCCTTCTAGAATTAAAGCCGCGCTGATAATTACAACGCAGTGTGGCATGCACTTGTATGTTACATTGTGTGTGGTTTGTCGTTGATGTGTGTAGTTTTCTTCGGGCCCATCATCATAGTTGTGTTGATACGTCTGTAAAATAACTGAATGTGATTAATGTTCAGAAATGTCAAAACAAAAGCATCAAAAAGAATGAAATCACCGGGTTATCCGCGTTGTCTTCTTTGGTTGTTGTTGAGGTTCCTCGTCCAGGCATCCATTGATCTGGAAAAACTCGAGCAGAGTTAAACTGTCTAAAAATTTCGATGATCGCAAATCAGGCTGCATAATCCAATCTAATGGGTGTCGAAGACATGGATAGTACTTGGACATTAAAAGGGCGCATGGGTTACCATGTCAAATGCGAGACAGATGCAACAGTCATCGTGACCTTAACCACTCAGGTTTTGAAACGCAGGTAAACACACACGAAGACAGACGCCAGGCTCTATCATACAAAATAAAATAATAAGACTTACTTCGGGTCATTGAATCAGTTTTACCATTTCCACTCAAACTTGAGCAGAGTTAAAATATCAAAACATTTGATTGTTGTGTAGGGTATATCTTAACCCCGAGGGGTCAAGATAACGGACGAGATAGTCACCAGAGATGATATTCTTTATTATATTTCAACACAAAGAATAAATTCAGAATCCAAATACAATCTAGTCTCAGCTTCTTTTTTTATCTACTTTCCGATGGATAAAAATGCACTCGATTTTATACACTTTCTGTGACCATTCAAGTTAGCCTTAGGCGGGATATTTTAATTTCTTTTCGTTGGACGTGATCACAACACAAACATTAAAACTTGTTTTGGAACTATCAGGGTTTTGATTTTTAACCATGTTGGCTACAGTCGCAATTCATGTTGCATCATATTTCAATCTATTGAGCATCCAAAACATGGTTAGTTCTTGGACATTAAAAAGGGCGCATGCGTTACTAAACCAAATGTAAGACAGATGCAACTGTTATCCCGACCATCCACAATTTGGTTTTTGATACTTACTAGCACACACACGCATTGAAAACCCCGTCGCCAGACCCAATCATGCATAATAAAATAATAGTGAAGGCTTACTTCATCAGGACGTAATACTTGTACTTTGACAGTAAAAGAGCGCACAAGTTAATAACCAAATGCAAGACAGAGGGTCATCGTGACCATCAACAATTTGGGTTTTGAAACGCACGCATACACACATACTAAAAAATACAAGCGGCAGACTCGATCATACAAAACTAAATAATATTGCAGACTTACTTCATGTCGTTGTAATAGTGTTACTATCCTCCATCCATGTAAAGATGTTTGTATTTGTGTTACCATTTTCCATCCAGGCTCTTCGTAAAGTTGCTGTTGCTTTCCAGCAATATTGTTCTTCTTTTTTTGTATTTCACCGTCATGACTGCAACATTGTTGTTTGGTGTCATTTTCCTGGTCCTTGATGTTAGGCCAAAATATCTGGACCAACTTGAGCAGAGTTCTTTAATTCTGTCCAACACTTCTGGGTGTGTTCTGACATATGTCTGTCCACTTTTACTATTTCCATGTGAAACATTGATAGCCGGAAAATCCCCAGCATACTCATACAAAGCAGAAGGCTCTTATTCGTTAGAATTACTTACGAATCCATGTGATATGGCGTTTGTAGGTGTGCTGGCGTTGCAACTGACTGTGTTGTTGTTTTACAACTAAAATATTCTCAAGATTTGGTTGAGGTTCAATCGGTTCACAACTCATTCCTTTCACCCTATTGCAGTATTAACCATCACACTTATGTATTTCAAGCAAGTTACTTTTCTCGACATAAAAATGAAGACCTGGAACTTGTTCGAACCCAAGACCCGCAGTCATCGAAGTACGAACGCTTGGAGCCCTCATTCTCCCTTTGTTCATTGGATTGAATTTTTACCAATGAAATATACATCCTCTTTTTCCCTTGGGAATCTCCGTTGGTGCTGTTTTCTTTTTGTCTAGGAGATTCTTTAACACCTTTTTAATAGGCATGAATGCATTTGGTATCAATGACTTCGATATACGCTCGGGTGATTTATGACAAATATTACTTGAATATCCTTTGCTATTACTCGTTTCATTTTCCTCTGATGTCATCTTCTGATAATCTTCTAAACTATTTTTGACTATAATTTTTTTTTTTATCATTTAATTTGATTCCACTTCTTTCACATCTATACGCATCGCATCATTCTTGAAAGCTTCATTCTTCACCCTTTCTTTTGTATCCGCTGTGACGCCATCATGAGGTGGATTTTTGTCCTTTTCTTTTTTGCAAACTCCGGTCTTTTGTTTTATTTCTATTTCACATATATCTATTTGTATCAATTCGTTCTTCATCGTTTTTTTCACGAGTTGTACAAAATCATTTGGCCTATACTGTGTAAATTCTTGTGATGGAAGGTTTGTAATTGTTCACATAATAATACATGCCGGGGACTACGTGCGTCGAACACCGCGGCCCACGACTTTTCTGGTATATCAGGATGCTCTCTTTTCTAGCAATCCGGAGCTTGCCATGAAAGATTGGATGGGGAGCTGGAGAGCAGAACTGGCTGTATACAGATGAATAAATCTACTGTACGTATGTAGCCTTGCCGCCTCGAGGATAATTTCGGAATACAACGTTCGAAATTACATCTTCGTCGTTTATATAATCGAAAAATGATGTTGACGAAGAGTCATATAGTTTTTGATTTTCTATGAGCTCTATCACTGTTAAGGGCCGAAGATATTTGTGCCGTCCCGTACATCCCGTGCATATATTCTACAAAGTGCAATCCTACTGCTTGCTTTCCCCGGTTATAACTCTACTGAGTGATATTATTCTACAATCATAGGAAAGGGTCCAATTCTACCGAGTGCAATAGTATTAACGGCAATCTACTGGGTGTATTTGAATGTATGTGCAATACGCTGTGGGTGAAATTATCTAAGTTTAATATAACAATACCGCAGTTCAACTAGTTCCTTCAAAATTGTAATTGCCTTGTGGATGCCAAATTATGGAATTTGGATTTTAATATTATCGATTAGAATTACTATCAAAAAACGGCGATTTTACTGCATCTTTGTTACAGTGTTAGTAATAAGTAATCCAAACTTTTCCACTGATCTTTCAATTTGCAATGCTTCATAAGGTAATTTGCGCAAAATTTCCGTACAACCAGTACATCCCGTACATTCAGTACATCCCGTACAGTTTTCGAGACACCCGATACACGCACAATGTAGAAAATGAACAATAGGAAACAAAACTTAATACTGTTACATAAAGACTTTGATCTGCTAACTGCAATTCGAAACTGTCAAAATGATTTACATTTGACATCGATATATTTTAAATCTCAGGAGTCAGTGAGTCATCTTAAAATATTGATAATATAGAACCATCAACAACGGAATATGGTGTTATAGGACGCCGGAACTTGAATAATATATTGGCATGCTCATTGATCCTCTCGGACGCAAAATATCGTATGATTCGAACGAAACCCACAGAGCTGATAAAAGTGCGCAAACCATCCCATTTTTGGGTGTTTTGGGATCAAATAGAACAGCTGGCAGGTTTTTCCATGCTCTTTCCGGCGAGTGTAATTTGACCTTCTGGGGGGTAGGAGGCATTTATCGCTGGCTATCGGACCCTTAGGGCGACTTTCCGTATACTTGGACCGAGGCGGCATCAATGAAGCAAAACTCCGCGACGACGAGGAGGTTTTTTCGTAGGAAAATTTAGGCTTTTATAATTGTCAGTGCAATGTTACAATCACAGCAGAAATATTCGCTTTTTCGTGTTTCGCCAATTACAGATCAAATAGTAAAAATTGAAAAAAAACTTTAATCACGGAAATGAGAATAGTAGGCTATGGCGCACCTCGGGACCGATTTCTGAAATACCACAAGTGATGCAAACTTTTTTTAAATCACGATCATTCTTCCATGAAATGGCCCACCCTTTTCCATTCAGTAAAACTCGAAAAACCACAACTATTGCTATTAAACGATTTATTTTCTGGAAGCGAAATTACAGACAAAAACAATTTGAAATCTGGTGACTCTTGAATAAAATATTACAAAGATCGGACTTTCGAGTATAATGATGACTTGGCAGGTACAACATCATATGTAAAATTGATAAAGACATGCGGTGCCTTAAAATAATTTGTCGGAGTCGAAAAATGGAATAAAAAATAAATCAATTGGTATGAATCGAAAATCAATATGGTGAATTGCATAGAATTTAAGTCAGTTTTAGACAATAGAGCTTAGAGCGATCTAATGGGTTCGTCCTCGTCAGACAACCCTGTAGACACATAAAATTATTTGTTATCAGTTTATAGTAATGTATGGAAATATATTTAAATGTATGTTTGTAATATATTGTGATAGAATTAGGCACGTTTTACATAATTGTATCTATAAATCGACTGAATTTCTCCACTTCGGATCAAGACTCAAATGCACAACCAAAAACGACCTAACAAATAAAATGCTTTTTTAATATATGTTGCATTTATTAACATCACTAATTATAATATTTGTTGGATCATGTAGTATTTATCATGATTATACTGAACAATAAAAAGTCAGATGATACCAGGAAAGTAGCGTATTTTAATAACAACCACACCAAAACAATGGCGACGAAGCAACAAATTCCAATATAAGAATAGAGGTTGCGGTGCAAAATGTTGAAAAGCAAGTTGCCAAAGTTTGCTTTGTCAAGCATGAGCCACAAATGGACTATGCCTCACTGGTATGGTCCAATAATCACATGCCTGACTTAAGTATGTTGGATATTTTTTCATGATAATAAATGTGCAGAATGTTGAAAATAAGAAATAAAAAAGCGTTTTCAATAATAACTGGTGAAATATTTTTGCTCAGTTTCTTACGCAAAACAAAATCAAGTTTCTTATTCAAAATTCACCTGGGACAAACCAATCATAAGCAGTTCCAAAAAACAGCAATTTAACGAGGACAAATATGGCAAAATAATTCTTAAAAAATAATAGTTTTGTATCACAAGGTTAGAACCAACTCAGATACAAAAAAAAATTGTCCCTGCAGACCACATGCCAAAAGGTGATGTCCAAAAGTGTTTTTCTTCAATAGAAAATATAATCTTGACAAAATTTCAAATATATAGAGTACTTAAAATCATGCAGGAAGACTAATTTGAGAATCGAATGTCACAGCATATATTGCAACAACCCATTCATTTCTATAACCTAGTTGATTTTGACGAGACTTCCTGGATCCCAAACACAGTTTTAATCACTTTTTTCTTTTGTTGACCTTGAATTTGTTAAAGAAACAAAAAGTAGTAGAACACAAAGAACGATAGGTACTGCAATGATTTGTGTTTGATCTTTCAACCTATAATGTGTGTATGATTGTAGAGCCATCACACCAGCTAGAATGAAACTTGCCAGACATGTCAACTGGTTGGAGAGCATGAGGCATCCTGAAAACAAAAAAATTTCTATGCACCGTACAAAAAAGAAGTACGACATGATGGGTATTACTGCGACAGGAATCTAAAAAAGGTTTGTTATTTAAAGATTACCAGAAATCAAAATTTAACATGATTGACAAAATTGTAGCAAAAAATTTGGATAATCTAAATTACTGCAGCAAAACTCAGATATAAGTCTAATTTGGTAATCCCAGGTGTCATCCAATCTGTGGCTTAGTATTAACCTGTTCCTTGCCCGGTTAGCTCAGTCAGTAAAGGTGTTAGGAATCTGCTTAGAGGTTCGAATGCCATGCAGGCTGCTTAGAGGTTCGAATGCCAATTAAAGTCTGTAATCGGTTACAAAAAAACATTATCACTGACTTGGAATTTGAATCTGCATAGCAGGTCATAGTTCGCAAAATGATTAAGCCACCAAAATCTCGGCTTACCTCTACTGAAGGATAAAAATGAAATCCTATATAAACTGGGATGATGATTCTTGTTTGTTTTTCATTTGAAGGACATGGTTGGAAAAATAAAAATTAGGATGTTTCGCAAAGTCTATACAATTCCTTGGCATGGATCCATTAAGTGAACTCGTACAGGTTCGGATTCAGGATCTTTCACCTCTGATGCCAAAATCATAATCACTAAACCCATATTTGTACTCTAAAATGTACCGGTAACTTTCAATATTATAAGACAAATGAGAAACTTGGACAGAGCAGAAATTCATACAACAGGAATTTGTTTAATTTTCATCTACAATATGTTAAGAAGAAAGATACTCACCACATATAAATTCTGTGTAGCCGATGAATGTCATGTATTGTACAGAAGTACATTTGATAAAGCTACGAAATGGAGCAACTCTCATAAATCTGCCAAAATCTTTTGCCTGAAGATAGTATGAATAAGTTATACTTCATTCAAAAATAGATGTAGGCCAGCAGAATAACTCTACTCTGCTAAAAACCTAAAGGAAACCGGTTCCCATCAAAAGAAAATTTAGCAAATGTGCAATATATCAAGATTCTTACTAGTATATCAAAACAAAATGCCTTTTATGAGTGTCTGGTAGCAGTCAAACTACCCAAAGATATTGACAGACGAATGATCAGACACTCAAAGAAAAACAAGATTTTGCAAGCATGAGTAAGATTGTCTGTGCTGTGCAAACAATACCTGCAATGTATGAAAGGTACGATTTCGTATAGGAATTAGTCACAAAAAGATATTTTTTTAACTCCTAACGACGTTAAATGAAGTTCGTGCACATGTTGCAACAATAAAACGGGTCAAAATGATCTTAACAAGGCTTTTCTAATACACCGCCAGAAATCAAATTTTAACGAATGTGTTATGACTAAGCTATTGCAACTAGCGGAGGTCAGTCGATAAGTCGGCATCAAAATTTTGGTGATATCAATAGCAACTTTTAAATGTAAATTCGATATGAAGTAACTACTCCAAATATATATAAGAGGGCAACTTCCCACGAGTGGATATGTGGAGCATTTTCTTGCACCCAAGATCATTTGAGCCCATATACCTTTGCTCCGTGGCACAATTATGTGCATGACCCTAACGTGTGCATGTGAATATTAAAAGCCATAATCCTCTCTGATGAGATGTTAACATTGAATCCTTGTATTGCATTAAAGTTAGAAAGTACAAATATAACAATTTAGGTGATAAAAAATTGTTGATACCGATACTTAAAAAAAACTTGTGATACATCAGTGCACCTCTAGTAATGAGTAATGCATGCTTACCAATTCTCTATGAGTGTCAGGTACCAAAGCAAGGCCCAATCTTGGCATTAATGTTGCTCCTGCACATATAAACAAAACTCCTAGCACAACACGTGCTGTTGTTGTAAGCTTTGAAGCCATGATTAATAGGATCTATTTATAAATTTACACAAATCTACAAAAAGGCACAAGATATCAATAATGTTGAATTCGATCATTTAGGACTTTAGTTGGCCTGTGCTTTGTCAAGCCTAAGCTATTTACGGTTTATACTGGACAAACCAAAACAATGGTTGGTATGCAAATGTTTGACAAAATCCAAGTTGGAAAAATTGGCAAAATCAAATAATAGTAAAATTGAAACTTAAAATACATTTTCAGTAGATAATTCGCAACAATACAACAGTATAATTTCAAAATATTTCATTTCAAATAATAATTAATATCTATATTTAGGAAACATTACACTTATGCAATACAACACAGAAAAGGACAACACATACACATAAGGAATTATTTTA
Source organism: Styela plicata (assembly GCA_963675895.2). Taxonomy (NCBI): domain Eukaryota; kingdom Metazoa; phylum Chordata; class Ascidiacea; order Stolidobranchia; family Styelidae; genus Styela; species Styela plicata. The sequence continues at coordinate 2,444,511 of OZ023146.1, forward strand.
GGATCGGTTCATCATAATGTCCAAAAATTATGTTGAAATCTATCATCAACAAATTGCGATAGTCTAGATAATTTGAAATATCAATATGCGTGGCAAAAGCATGATTATAAGTTGAATATGTTTAACAAGTTCAGCATAACACAGAAAATGTTTTATAATCGAATATAGAGTAAAATTTTCAATGTCAATGTATTTAGTAAAATAAAAAAAAAACTATAGTGAATGGCCATGATTTTCACAGAAAAGTAAAACTGAAAAAAAAACAGTAAAAAATAATGCTTATATTCTATTTTCTTGAAATATTTTGATCCACAAGCAAATAAGTGTAGGAACTGAACAAATGAACATTAAACCAGACAATCATATCTAATTTCATGTACCTTCTTCAAGACACAAATATGACGAACACTAGAAAATCAATACCAAGACTCAAAAATGGGTAATTAATTGCAAACTGTCAAAATTTGGACAGAAGTTTAGAACAAAAGGATGAAAAAATTTGATAAAAAATGACCATACTTAATCAGATACAAGGTTCAACACTGGTAACTGGACAAGGGCCAAGATTTTTTGACATATGGTCAGATCATGGTAGATTTATTTAGTCATGTGAAAGTTGCATCATCAGTTAAAATAATCTTGATCGGAAACAAGCATGGGCTGCACATGGATTTTGTCATTACGACGCAATCCATGAGTAGCTTATGCGGAATACCACATTAATCATAGTTAAGCATTTTATGTTTTCGCTATCCAAATATGAGTAAAATTGAGGTATCGATATAGATCATTTGCAACACTTCTCTTTGGTGAAAAAAATTGTCAAACTACATAATATGCGTGTATTTCGAATTACGCAATGCGCAGTGGTTGGCAAGTACAATAATATATTGTGAATATTCGATAATGATAAACAAGGTTATTACAAAATTACATAAATGTGCCAACTTGATTTGCGGTTATGATTTCATGATAATGAACGTTATTGTAAATATACTTTTATGAGTACTGGTACTCAAAGCTTTCTGGAAACTCCTTGTCTTCAAAGCTCTGATCACTTAAGCTAGAAAAGCTTGTATAATTAAGTAAAAATAAAGCTCGTACAAAATATTAGGAATTATAACCATTTCACGTCTATAACCATGTCAAAATTTAAAATCTCATTCTCAACAACTGGGAAATCCCTGACAAACTGATACAGCAAATTAAATTTCAACGATCTTTTCCCTATTATTTTGATTAGGCATATAGTGGCACTTGGGGACTCGGGGAATGTAATGAAATCAATTTGTAAAAGGGAGTATTTCATGATACAGGTAGAAATGCAATTAGCAGTTGAAGATTATTTCATTTGTATAAAAAGTAATAAACAGAAGTAGAAATAAGCATATCAGAGGGATGCCCTGTGTTGAAAAAGATGCGATTCATCTATAAAGTAAATCGAATTACAAAAAATTTTGAATTAAATTCTAGCACTTGGTGTATGGAAAAATTCCTATATGTCGCATTTAACGATACACTGAGTTCAAAATGAAAACTTTAGTACTTCAAAATAACACAATCAATTTTTCTAGATAATATTTTATATGGTATTGAACAAAAGCATTTCATTAATACTCCATGATTACAAAATTGAAATTGAAGGGGTCATCGAACATTAAAATATACCTGAAAAACTACCAAACAAAAATGTTATTGTTAAGTACTGTAATCTTTTCGTGCAGTAAATTCATTGATTCTCTCCATGGAATGTCATATCTTACATGGGAAAAGGATACATGTCTTTGGCAAATTGGCATAATAATAAATACATTTAATACGATACAAGGACTGTCCTTATCATACAGATGGTTTGTCAATAGACAATAAATAACGCACTTGTTTGAAAAGAACAGTATCCTGATAGTAAATAAATTATCATTTAGGGTTGTGTCCACGTTTTCAGTCATTTGTCCAAACATGTTTTGTTAAGTACTGGTATGTGTCACTGATGGATTGCGCCAATGAGATGCAGTCCATCTGTGCTATATGCTTGACAAAATAATATGACATTTCATAAAATTGTTGATACTCGATCATATCTTGCCCATTTTGCAGCAAATTTATGAATTTTGTCAAATTTTACCAGTATTGTACAGTACAGTATGAAATTGAATATTTTGGTAAATCATTTTAAACATTGAAAATTTCCAAACAAAAACTGTGTTTTGTCACGCATTGCCTATCAAAGTAAATAAAAAACATACATAAATCCGACTTCTAACAAAGCTGGAATCGATCACAAATATAAAACATTCACACTAATCTTCTTTTTCTTTTCCGCCTCCAACACTGCAAGTTGTGAATAGTGCGACAAGGAGTCCAGCGACCGCAGCCTGATATTTTATGTCATAATTCAACAAATTCATCGTGTACAACAGACCAGAAAATTCAATGATGAGAACTAATGTTGCAAGGGATTGAAGGTTTCCAGTTAACAGCAAGAATCCTGTGGATAGAAAATGGAATCAATTTATTGATGTTGTCTAACTGGGGATTGTCCTTGTTCGAATACCGGTAGTCAGATATTCCAGTATACTGCTAAAAAATACGGGAATTGCTTTTCAAATATTTCAAACTTATCCATTTCGCTACAAAATAATGAATGAAACAAGGTTAAATGTCGTTTATTCAAATTTATTTAGCAGGTTAATATTTAGCAAATTTGTTTATCTGACATCTGATTATTCTGTGTAAATAAAGAATTTTGAACATTGTTTGAACTGAACTAGCCAGACACATTGGTACTGTCGATCCATTTGTCCAATGGAAAACACAATGGCTAATCAGCATAAGATTTCATGAGAAAGTTGGTTCAGTCCAGACTGAAGAATAATATCGGGTGTTCTGCTACTCACCGAAGAAAAGGGTTCCCATAAGAAGAAAATTTAGCGAATGAGTAATATTTCATGATATATGTTATGACAGAAGAATAAAAGGTATCTTTTAGAGTGTCTAAATAATCAAAATCATCAATACTGCTATGAACTATGAAAACTCTATCAAGAATTTGTTTGGCAGATTGTACAACATAAACCTGATTTCTGTCAAATTCTATAGTGAAAAATCTGGCTTGTATATATAACACGATTCTGCAAGACACATTTCTACATTTAATTAATAACCTTCAGAAAGACCACGTACCACATATCAGATCGATGTAACCAAAAAGTTCTTGAAATTGGGCTGCATTGAGTGAAACTGATTTTCTTCCTGGAAAATCTTGAAGACCTTTGTCCATTCTTTTAAATTCTTTGCCCTAATAAAATACAATTTGAATTAACAAAGGCATAAACGCTGCTGGGACTGAGAGAATAATTTTTGTTTGCGTAAAAACACATATAGCCTACATCATCATTCAGCAATTGTTTTCTTATCTCAACCTACCATAGCTTCATAGAGATCAGGTGTTAACTTTTTCCCAAATCTCCTAGTTTTTATAAATCCAGTCGTCATGAACACAAGTCCAAGTAAAATACGAATTGTGGCTCTTAGCTGCATGGTCAGATTTTATGAGGTGTTGATAGAGATTTTAATGCAACGTAATATATAAATGCTGTTTTTTAAACAAAAAATATATTATTATTCATGATTCTTTTGTTAAGTATTGGCCACCGATGGACAGCGTCGATGAGATGCGGTCCATCTGTGGCTAATATTTGACACAATTAAATTGCTGATTGGGATATTGTCAAAAAATTACAGGCTCATGATTCATTGATAATAATAGAAAATAACCTTTCTAGTTAACAAAGACAAGATATGCAAGAAAAATTGAAGCACTCAAAACATAGTTTGCAATATTTATAAAATAATTTTTAACAATATAATTACAAACAGAAATATGTTGGAATATTCACTGAGTGTTACTGAGATATTTGCCTTCCTCCATCTTCAAAATGGCAAAGAAAGATACAAAATCTGGCTATTGAATCCAGGGGCATTCCAGGGAGTCCTGAAAAATTCAATATAACTTCACACAATTTTTTTAAGAATCCTTTACTGGATTTCATTGCAAAACGAGATATAAACTATTTTGTTCCTGCAGGACAGTCCTCGGCGAAACACATTCCAGTAAAAAAGGGATAAAAATATTTCTGAGATTTTTATGGCGGTGAAACCTTCTATATCGTCGACGAAAAGTAAGAATTTGACTTGTAAGAGAGATTTTAATAGAAACCCCTAAAGGACTTACAGTCACTCAAATAACAGAAAGCTACTAAAAGACATATTCGACAACCCACACATCCAATCCCAATTAAACCTATTTCTGTCAAATATGAGCCATAATTAATAAACATCATTCTGCTACAGATTACATCAGTATTGTTCATTGTCCAAATGTTCATTGACGAAAAATATGAATTTCAAAAATGAAAAAAACCTGAGCTACTACATTCTGCAAAAGTAAAACGTGTATATACAATTACTTTATTGTGAGGAATAAGTTAGTCCAGTGTAAAAACATAAAAGTACTATAAATAAGCAAATGCATATCAAATTCTATGATAATAACATACAAAAATAATCAATGGCATGGAGACTGCAATTGGGTTTAGGTTCGTAAAAACAAGAATTAGATATTACCAAAAACATAAGATTGCAATATAAAAATCAAATTTGGCAAATGGGAAATAATAAAAAAGGTTGATTGATATGATAAATTAAAAGAATCCAAATATTAATATTGAAAAATATGAAATATACACATAGTTCAGTAACGTTACGTAAATATTGACTGAAACTCAATCAAAATTTTTTTTCTCAAATATGAGCCACAGATTGCCCGTGCATCGACGGGGTGGTTCATCTATGGCTCATATTTTACAAAGCATGTTTCGATCAATTTTTTCAATTGGAATCAGTAGTATTTAACATTTGAATAAAGAAGCTACTTTTTAATTGAGGATTTGAATAGAATACATAGTACGTCCATTTCTGTAATTCAACTCAGCAAAAACCTCATACAAAATATATGCTGCAATTTTACATATATACATAAATTTTGCCAGTAAAATAAGAGAATATTACATATTTCAATTTATTTTTGTGCCCAATTTGGTTTTTAAGAATTCTGGTGCACCTGAAGAAAACAGAAAGAAAAGTTTAAACCAAGAAAAATGAGATTTTGTAACCTAGCATAAAATGACTATTAAACTCCGTTCTTTTATCAGGCTTTCTTCTCTTTTTTGTTAGATCTCAGAACTATGACAAAACTAACAAGTCCAACAAATAAAGAAAATGTGGATGCAAGAGTATAGAATGGTTGGTCTAACAGATATAGAGCATACATGGCCCCGAAATTTATCATCATTAAAACGGTTGCAGACAAAGCCATCAATTGTCCAATCAACAACATAAAACCTGAAAAAATAATATGAATTATAATTGATATTTCAAATTGGGGTTATGTGGAATTTTTTCAAAATTTCAGCTACTGTGTTGGGTAAAAAACATTTGACTTGATGAGTAGTAAAACCATAGTCCACTAGATCAGACTTCAAAACCTCATTCTTAATGATCAGGATGTGAAAACAAAGTGGATGTTCAAATTAGAATAATCCTTATCCAAATGGCTATTCATCCCAGAATTTAGTTGCATATTGCAGAAAATTATGACATGTTTTACACTGTAAAATTTAACGTAAATCAGTGTTTGTAGTTAGCGTGATGTGCACAACCGGTGAAATAAAAACAATGTATACATCCACAGTTGTTCATAATGCATATCACACAAATTATTGCTATACAAGGCGGACATATGACAAAATAAATCCAAATTATACTGCAAAATAAGTTAATATGCTCAGAATGTGTGTGATTGAAGTTATCTGATAATTTGAAACTTAATTCTATAAACTAAGTTGATTTTCAAAAATATTCTAAAAACTAAAATCCCTGAATATAATTTATTTGAAATCGCAAAATTTTGACATTGGATATTAAAGCTATTGAAAATTTTTCAAATTTTATTTGATAAATTTGCGTGATTTTGAGAGAAAATTCCAAACAATTAAATTGAAATGTTTCCTTCTGTCTAAAAGATCGTAATAAATTTTTTTAAAAAAATTATATTTTCAGAATGTTGTTGAATAGCATATTTTAAGGATTAAAAAAAGAAGTTTCAACTTGATAGTTTTATCAGAATGGTCACATTTAAATATTTATTTCAATAATTTAATAGAAAAGAAGAAAGAAATTGGTAATCAAAGATTTAATGAAGATAAAAATAATTATGATTGAGATCACATACCACAAATCATTTCTGTATAACCAACTACTTCTTGGAATTTCATGGGAGTTAGGATTTTGTCAATCGATAAAACTCTGTGAGAAGCAGCAAATGCGTCAGACTGGAATATGAAAGATAAAAAATTTTATTTGATAATATTAACATAAGATCATATGGCGTCATTATTCGGATACTAAACCAATTTCCTGAATAATATAAGCTACTCAGACTTGTAGAATGCCAGTTATTCTATATATATCTTATTAGAAAATTAAAATGCCTTTTTTAGTGACTGGTACAACCAAACTATTACAAAATCTTCAATACCCCTACTTGAAAAAATGGCATGAACGTTTACCAGACTCCAATAACATTCCTTCTACAACTGTATTTTGACTACTCTTAAGTAGCCCTGAAATAATTTCACAAAATAGAATTTCTAAATACTATACTAGGAATCTGATTTTGGTGTCGGTGTCGTCGGTGTCGACTTACCATGTGGCCAAAAACGGTGGGTGCAAATGTTTTTCCAATTCTTTCAATTTTGATGGATCCACCAAGCAAATACATCGTGCCAAGCAAAAATCGTACGATGTTGATTGCTAACTTTCCCATTTTTATAAAAATAATGATACAGTAATAACAAAAAATCTGTATAATATTATATATAATGAAATTGAAAAATGAGAGGGAAAAAATATAGCACTAAAATTATGTTACAGAGATGTCAGCAAGTATTTGCGCTATATTAGCAGGCTTGCTAAACCTGCAAAAGCATATTCGTATTTGGCTCCACTTTGGAACTATTAGCATTCTATCTACCAGTATCTAAGTGGTACTTTGACAATACATGGAACGTAGGTAAATTTAACATAAACCAAGTATTTATTGGAGTAGTGGTTATCATTCAACCAGAAACTTTATTTTGCTTTGATACATGCATGATAAAATACAGCTTCTAATTGGGCTAAAGTGACTGACGTCTTACCAATTTTAGATATGATGGTTTCTAACATCGCTCAAAGTGCAGGTACTGCTACTACATCTCACAGTAGGTTTTCACCATAAAGTAACTTAATAAAGTTAGTTGTTAGTTTCTTTAATTAAAACACTGCTTAGGCCTTGTTTAAAGTGAATTCCAATGAAAAAAAATTTGACTTGAAAGTTGAAATTCGTAAATCAGTACCAGGGTGAGAGAATTGAGTTTGAAAGTCTGAGAAAAAAAACTTGACAGAACTTCACTCAAGGGACATTTCAACATTTTTTTCCGTAAACAGGTGGTACAGAAATCTCCTTTTGAATAATGCTATCCTGATAGCAACAACTTTTTGTTTGAAATGTTTGAAAAACAAGGTTAACATAACACTGTTAGTATCCTGATATGAATTAAAAGACTTTTGCTCAATCGAAAAAAGGACCTCTTGAAAGCCCTTGGACACCTAAAAAAATCAAAATGTTGGCACTTTGATTCTACCATATAAAATTATTATTGAACTGCAAAATTATTATTATGTGGTAAGACTTGAAACTTAAGTCATGTAAGGTAGTTCGAGAATATCAGACGGATGACAGAGTAGAAAGAGAGATATTATTGAATGACAATGACATCAACTGCCTGCTGAGAAGCATGAAACTTGTGATGAACAGAGCAGAGTTCAAGGAAAATTTTCCTAACCATGATTAGAAATTGGGTAATTCTGTAGATTAGCCAAGATACATGAATGACATTGGGCTAGATAATTATGGTTTTGTCAGATTCTTTACAGATGCATTAACTTTTCAATTCCCAATATAACTCTTTTTTATAATTAATCACAGGTCTGTCAAAAAGTTCCTCTGCACCAGGTTTTAATACGACTTCCAATTGCAGCATCTGAACGATTTTCAAGTGATAAAAAGTTGCAAGTTTGGTAGTTGCAAGCTCCTGCACAAAGGTATCAAACATGTTTCAAATTGGCAGAAAACTCTTGCTTGGGAAAATCTAAACTTTTCCCTTCGAACCACAAAGGGCGAAGGTTTCACATATTCATTGTGAACACCTGATTAAAAAAATAACTAAAATTACCACAGAGCATTTCCAAAGAATTCCTGGAACCTCATGCATAGATAAGGCATCATGGGAAGCAGAAATAAATTCTCTCTGAAACAAAGAAAAAGTCAGTTGGAAACCTCTGACAAAATGACAGATATTCTGCAGTCTTCTTTACCCAGATTCAAAAACAATCAGTGAAACTGGTAATCGGGCTGACATCTTGTTTTTCTTTGGGTGTCCGAAAACTCACATCATTACCTTCGGGTGACCAAAACACCTCAAAACCATAAGCTATTTTATTTCAGTATTAATGGTTTTGAAACTTGTATGCTACCAAATATTCAAAAAGGGCATTATAATGTTCTAGCAAGAGATGTAAAAATCATCAATATCCCATACTAAACACAAATTTTGCGACAGAAATTTTTTGACTAAAAACAGCTGAGTGGCTGTAAAAATAAAATTAAATGAATACAATAATGAAAACATTGCCTACAAATGTCTTATACAGTACTGTCAATAAGCAGCAATAACGTGAACACAAGATGACAAAGACCCCTTACATGAAGTTGTTTCAAAAATACAAATATTAAATGCATAATTGGATATTATGATACTATAAATTAATTGAAGAAACGTGATGACAAGAAAGTGGTAGAGAGATCAAACTCATGTCCCAGTCCGATATCGCTCCTGGAATCTTAGTATACCAGTTTGGAATGTTTCGTCCCAACATGGTTTTTTTATTGCTATATTTAATTCTATCCACACAAAGCATAATCCAAAAGAATCGACTAACGGTCACCAATGTGGTAAAGATATGTAGTACGAATGAATGCTTTTTAAGCTGAAAACATTTGAAGTGAACCGCTATATTATAGTGCAATGTTGATATCTGCCCTGAGCGACGGCAAAGCCATCAAAAAATACTTTTTAGTTGCTGCTGTAGCATTGAAATAGTAACTCAGATGTACCTAATAGTGAAGACGCATGTTATCTCTGAAATATTATCATAAAAGGAACATATTCAATTAGCTGTTGCTATTACAGTCTACAAGAATCCATTGTTTAATTCCGCTTCACAAGAATAGATAATTAGCTAAACATGGCGCTAAGGTACAGCTGAGAACATTCATCCAAAACTGTGAAAAAATAATATCCTCAACATCAGAATTGGGAAGATTAGTTTTAAAATGTTCAAATCTATATTTCTGAAACTGGCAACCATACAAAAAGATTAGTATCAATTAGGTCGGCATGTTATGTGGGTCTGTCTTCAACGGGAAATCGGCAATACCAATATTGGGCATTGTTGCGACACACAAACACAATATAAATTAGTGCAGATAAATAATAATAATATAGAATTAATCAATAACAAATTACTAGTCAACAATATTTTGAGTGTTCTTAATCTGGGTCAAGAGTCTATAGTCCAACATACACAAATAAAGGTACTGCCTAGAGAAGCATATATAAATAAAACAATAAAAACAGTTCTCATAACTCGGTGTACTAGTATGATTAAAATGAATTGAATTGACATCCAGCACCTATCTGTTCAATTATATGAATATTACTTGAGTGATGTTATGCGTTCTTATGTTCTTTGGGCTGAGAAGTCATTATCAATGCCTATCGTCTGTATATTTCTAACAGAAGGTACAAACATTACAAATATATGAAAAATAAAACAATTTTAAACAAAAATATCAGTGAATCTTATTGATTAGAGTATGAATTTGATGAAATTTATAAAATGGGAGTAATTTCTCTTCTAAGATTAATCTATTGTAGGATTTTATAGATTGGAAAAATGTCAAATATTGCGATAGAATACAGAGTGAAAAAAATGGTCATTCAAAATGTCTAATCCAATATTAGTTCACTACTTGAGATGTCCTTATCCGAATAGTCAGTAATTCTAGAATTTTAATTAAATGTTATCAAGTTTCTTGGTTATTCTCAAATTGATTGGTTTTGCAATGGAATGCTGGTATAAACCAGATTTTACATCGTAAAATTTGACATGAATCATGACTTCACTGCAAAACATGGCCGAAATATTTCAAATGTCAGCTATTTCATTTATCTGAAATAAAACATTTTTCTATTTATATTAGGAATTACAATTGCAGTTTGAACTAAACTATACTGAATACTCTACTTATTGGTACAACCTTGTCAACAAGCATGTTTGACGATTCCAATTTCTAATTTAAGTATGATTGTGAGCATTTATGTCCTATTTATCAAAAAATTCTTCGTCAAATTTAGTTTTACCATGTTTCCATAATAACTCAATAAAATAATCCAGAGATTCAAGATCGTGCATTTCATGTTCCGCAGTTTTATCTGATACCAACGTATCATAACCACCAATAACTCGCAAAGACACAAAACGGGCTAGAACTGCGTAGTAAACAAAGGCTTTTTCTTCGTTATTAAGAACAAAATTTGTTTCAAAACCATATAAAGTTGATTTACCAGCGCTGTAGGGACTTATCCCCCCTAGTGTAAAAGTTTGATACATTGCGCTTGCAATGGTTACAGCTGCTTCAAACATATAATAACTTATTGCCATATCAGAAAAGTCTATTATGCCTTTAACAGTATATCGTTGTTGACTTTTACAATCTAATATTTCATTAAAAATAAAGTTTTCTAGGCACATATCGTTATGAATAACACCTTTCCTGATGCCAGAATGTGGATCTGAGTTACAAGACTCTTCCAGGTTTTTGAACTTTGACATAATATATGAACATATATTGCGAATATTTTCATTTTTAAGAAGCTTCAATCTCTCATGTTCCATATGCATGTATTGGATAACATAAAAGTCATTCACTCTCTTCAAAGCAGAGTCAGGATCTTTGATCTTGATCAACTTGGACGTCAACCTTCCTGCACATAAACCAATTTCATAGCAAAATTGAAGGAATGTTTCAGCTTCAAATTTAAGACTTTTAAAATCCAAGCCACTGATGTATGATATCAACACTACCTTTCGCACACCAAGTGATGTATCCAACAAATTAACATATCCTCCTGATGAACAAGTAACAGGTTTGGGCGTTTCAAAACCCAATTGAGGAAGATTACCTATTACATCCATGATTGCGGCTGTTAGTCCTTCTTGTTCAGAATCGTTTGCGTTGACAACTTTTAAAACATATTTCCCCTTAATCTTTGAATCGGAATTCAAATCAATACATTCCACAACATAGTTGAGATCATCGTAGCCAGTGATTCGGTCAATCGATAATGGCTCGAAATTATAGAAGTCTAATAATAATTTTGACACATCAATATATTCCTGCATTCTACCATATGCTAAACACCCGAGTTATTCTGCTGCAGAACTGAAATTTGCATGCACAAACAGACAAAGTGAACTGAAAAAGGGGTTTTTCACAGGGATTCAATTCGCCAGCTGTTCAGCGACTGATCAATTTGTATCCTGAAAAAAATTGCCATCTGGCAATTTGCATCTTCAATGAAAAAACATTCGGTAAAACACAGAATAGCCTAGTCCAGAGTAAATTCACACAAACCATGGTCATATCACCTATACTGTATAAGCGCTTGCAAAGAGTGTGTAACTAAAAATCATCTTTATTAATTATTCGCGGCAATTCCTCGTGGGGTGTGCAGTGTGACTAAGTGAAATTCATCGGTCTCATGAAGTTTAGTACCATATTTCCCATTATCATAAAAATTTCCCATGTTGGATGGAAGTGACTCATCCTAAACAGGGACAAAATGCAATACCCTTGCAGCATTGGTGCCCCCTACTGCCTAGTTACGGTAAATTTGAATTTGAAAATTAGATTGCCCTGGGAGATGCACTCGTTCTGCATTAGTGGGCAACGTCACTTTGTAATGATAGGATTGGAATATTCTGTCAGTTTTAATTTTGATGACATTCGGAATTATAGTACCAGGGTTCTGGTACAAAACTTCACTAGGCTTAGGCCCAAATTTTGGAGGGGTGGAGTAAGCGAACTTTTTCAACCGTGATTATGGGCCAACTGGCCAAGGCATTAAGCGCTGGAAAATATGAAATTTGTGCTATATTTTTGTGTTACAAATTGACCTATCTAAAACATTGGGTCTAGTGAAGTTTAGTACCATATTCCCGAATGTCATCAAAATAATAACTGGCAGAATATTCTCATCCTAACTAGGGGGCGCAAATGCTGCAAGTATCTGGCATTGTCTCCCGGGTTAGGATGAGTCGTTTCCAACATGGGAAATTTTTATGATAATCGGATATATGGTACTAAACTTCATGAGACCCAAAACATTTTTGGTAAGAATTGACCAGGTTACAATTGATTGTCAACCTTTTGGTTTTCAAATACCATACGGTATCGGTGAAAAAGTTTTTCAGGCAAAGTGATGCTTTAAAAAATTCCAACTTATAGAAAATTAATTCCCATCGAATTGATTTTTGATTTAATTAAAACAGCTTACCTCATCGAGCTCTCTGATGAAATTGAGAATAAGCTATTCTGTATTCTGCCACGTTTCACTCTAACGATATCTGCTAATGGTAGACTGCACTGTGCAACATCAATCAGCGACTGCACAGAATCGAGAAATGCCGCCGGACACGTCAGTTTAAATTTTAAGCAAAATGTTGCTCTCAAGCGTCATCTTGTGGAATTTATAATTCACATTCACGCTCCAATAGTTTTAAGTCGGTAGCGACATCTTGTGGAATGTATTTGATTCTTGTCAGCAGTCGAAGTTGTGTAGTGCTCCGTGCTGGATATTGGACACGCAATTCATTATTGACTGCAAAGATAGACATGTCAAACGAATTTTATCTTCGATATTACGTTGGACACAAAGGGAAATTCGGGCACGAATTCCTGGAGTTCGAATTTCGTCCCGATGGTGAGTACCGTAGTTAACTTGTCCCTTTTCCCAATTACGGGTTAGGATACCAAGTGGACACACGTTTTTATGAAATGTTATCAGGCTGACTTTATTTACAGTCTGACTCTTCATCATGAACTTCATTTCACAGTACCCTATGCAATTAACATGTTTAAAGTTATATCTGGTTAGGATATTTTTCTTGTGTCTTGTTGTTCTTGTCATCCCGTGTGGAACATATGAAGACCATTAAGATTATTGAGAATAGTACCAAGGCTGTGGGTTACACTGCCTCGCCAAGAGACATCCCCACATGTATCGCCTATTGATGCCTTCTCCATTCGTCGTCTTGGCCATACCTAGGTTGGGGTTTCAACCCTCATTATGCGTTAGGTGCTATGTTCCGCAGTTATTGTCGGTTTTATCACACAATCGCTTGATGCCAGAAACTTTCTCTGACCGTAGGGGGGCCTATATGATATGAGTGTCAAAGTTTTTAACAAACGTTGGTAATAACTTTATTGGTCTTGGTAAAAAATAATTGTCTACAAAGTGGGGTAAGTTATAGTGGAAACATTTTCTTCCTGTGGTGGTGGGCATCTCGATTATTCTCTGGATCATTTCATGGTAATACACCTTCATCTCGCATATTTGTCAACTTATCGTGATCGGTCGAAAAATGACCAATGATTAGATGCTAAAATTAGTTGTGTATCTCCAGGAAAACTACGATATGCCAACAATTCAAACTATAAAAATGACACAATGATTAGAAAGGAAGCTTGTGTGCACAAAGCAGTTCTTGAAGAATTGAAAAGAATAATTGAAGATTCTGAAATAATGAAAGAAGATGACACAATGTGGCCTAATCCTGACAGAGTTGGTCGTCAGGTATATTTTATTAACAGTTTTCAGAGTGTGATCAATTTTTTCCTCAAGTTATTAATATTTAAAAGTTGTATTTCAAAATCTCATCACTAACTTTGTGGATTGTAAACAAATTGTAATTGTGAAAGGTTGAAATCGTTTTGTCAGTGCCGGATACTCTCAATCTTATTTTTGTACAAAAGATCATATTATTTCCTTCAGATTGATTTGAAAGTCAAAGCAGCAGTGTTGATTTTAAAGCCAACTTCACTGACATATTGTTATACAGCCAAAACTGCATTTTAATCTTTTTGTGATATATATTAGAAAGTTGTGTTTTTGGTATTTATTATTCTGTTGATGACAGCCATTTTTGGGGTTGTTTAGCTAGCAAAGGCTTTATCCCAAACACAAGGTTAATTTTGTCAAACATGAGCCACTAATGGCCTGTGCTTGAACAGCGCGATCCATTATTAGAGTCTCGTGTTCAAAAAAACATGTGACTCTGCGCACCAAGATTTGGATATTGAACTGCCCCGCAGAAGTACTTTCATTGTATTGTTCAATTAAAATACCTTTTTATTTCCAGGAGCTTGAAATTGTGCTGGGAGAAGATCATATTTCGTTCACAACGTCAAAAATTGGATCCTTGATCGATGTTAATGATTGTAAAGATTCTGATGGTCTTCGTACTTTCTACTATCTTGTACAAGATCTTAAGTGTCTTGTCTTTTCACTTATCGGTCTGCACTTCAAAATCAAGCCTATCTAAAATATTGCGAAGATGATCTGCTTTGTAAGAAAGCATGATATGGATGTATTCTGAAGAACGAGAGGATTTAACTCTGGAACTTATAAGACTTTAGAAAAACTATGTTTCTATATGATCTATTTCTACCATAGAGACTGACAGTTGTGCAACATATCAAATGAACGATGTTTTACCATCTATAAGTTAGTTTGTGGTTTGATTTTATTAGCACCTGAATAAATTGCTGCATTTTATTTTTTGTACCAAAGCTGCAGCAGAGTTATTGATAACTCCCCTTTTGATGAACATTTAAATTCAATAGAAAGGAATTCAGGTTCCAGGGTAAACTGGAATTTTGAATGATGAAATATGGAGCCGATAATAATATTCCATTGAATTGACGAATAATCACAGAGATTTTACCTGAAATGGAAATTGGAAAAAAGAGCGAATCGTGTTTTTATTTTAGACATAATTTTTAACGTTCACCTTTAGGACCTGTCTATGACATATACTCAATAAAACTTCTGAGATAAATCAAATTCTATGGACTTCATTAGAAAAAAAGGAGGAAAGCCTGTGTTATTATTCCTGGATGTAATCTTTAAAACTAATCTTTCAACAGAACCTGTTTATGGCATATATTTCTTGAAAATCTTTTTAGCTAAATCAAATTCTACAGACTTCACAGATTGGCATTGATAGAAAGTTCAGAAACCTGATACTGAATATCTGTTGGGATTTTTCCAACTTGGGCTAAGGTTTTGTCATTTTTGACAAGAGTCTCGGATATATTGAGTCGATCCTTTTCGAGCTTTCATTCTACTTAACAAGAGAATATTTTTGTCACCTAATTTTTGTATCACAAAAATAAGACTTCCCACATCTTGGCGATTCATCAGTGAAAAAAAGCTTTTCGCCGAGTTTGTGAACGTTTGGGGAAGTTCAATGTTACTAAAGATTCTGTTATCAAAAATAATTTGGTAAATAAAAACTTTTTCGAAAACTTGTCATGTTTGGCTGGCCAGTTGTAGAAAATGGGGGCAGGTTTATTTCAGAAACAAAACTTGCTACTAAAATACCGAATAGTTAAAAATTGTGGGTTGTAACTGACTACCGTACTGAAAGGATTGAGCAGCTACCCTCTTATGAAAAGTCCACCGTAATATCTTGGTTAGCTTAGTTCCTTTCAGGTACTTCCAACTTTAATGAAAAATCTCCATCAGCTTATCAAGTGTATGTTTCCTATCCATGATAAGGAGACTTCATATTCATATATTTTTCAATGACTTGACTAGGGTAGTCTTGACAAAATAAGAGGTGGTAGATGGTTTTACCATCATCCAGGGTAGATACCACTCGCCGCACTTTATCATGGCAGATCAGTTCAGTTCGGAATGTTTTACGTTTAGAGTGCAGTTGCTGGTACTATGTCTTTTAGTAGCTCTCTGCTGTTAAGTGGTAGTTTACTTTTGGGCACTGCTTCCGGCTTTGCTCAGAGTAAATTAAAATAAATAAAAAAACTCAACTTCACAAAATGTAGACAAGTATCGACTCCGTACTTGATAGGAATTTGTCCAGCATCTGCAATTACCTCGAGAAAAAATAGTTACCCGTCCTTGAGCGACTCATCGGAGAAGGAATGTACCCTGTTGTGAAATCCGCGTTTGTCTACCCAATAATTGTGATTTTAAGTGGGTACTTGATAAAACGAAAAGGGGCAAAGTGATCTGTCATTGCTGTTGAATAGGTTTAGAAATGGACTCGTGACTCGTAACGCATGACTCAACTTGCAAGTACAGGGACTCAACAATAGAAATTCAAAATTTTGTAAGACTTTGGAGTACACTCTCAGCTCATGTGTTCTTCTATTCGACTTGGAACGTGAAGGGACTCGTTCTCAGTACTGTTTCCTATAGGTGCAGTCACCAGAAAGCCAACTGGCCAAAAATACCCGGATTTTTACACAATCTGTGTGCATATCTATAAAATCAATGAGTAACTTTAATGTTTTCGCCCCATTAGGATCTGAACTTTCACGGATTTCAAAAGTGTATGTTGAGACAGAGTTACACTATCAACAAAAATCATTCAATCACATTTGGGCTATAAATAGACTGAATCGCCCTGGTGACGCGTTTTGGCCATGTCGAAATATTATCCGTTTTCAAATACTGACAACAAAAACCAGAGTGTGGTGCAAGATCCCAGTAGCAAAGTGAGGATGGGCAGACGCGAGGACTTAAGAATTTTTGCACCAAAAATCCAGGTATAGACTAGACAGATTGAAGCAATATTTTGATGTGTGGCACATTACGCAAATATCATATGTGGTGATGGACCTGTCTACATTCAATACAAACATTAGCTAGTACTAATATTTCTAGTCAAAATACACACACTTTATAAAATTACGCATTTACTGCATTAAAAACACAAAAGGAACTTCAATAATAATAAGATTTACAATTTTTGAAATTACAGTATTTTCCAAACCTAGTTAGCACCTATATATAACAAGTTATTGCTCATTGAAATAATAAATGGTCGTTTTGAGAAAAGTGTCAAAATTATATAAATTAGTTCATATTGATTGAAAATGCAAATTATCGTTTGAAGAGGTATTGACCATACAATGCACGTTACATTCGGATAAGCCTAAATACATTTTCATGAGTGACTCGCATATTTCAAATATATTTATCACATGACACAACTCTGATTTGTGCCCTGCAAAATGTTCATATATCAGCAATAATTCCATATATTTTTATTATTAATTATTGCAACTAAATTTCTTTTGTCCAGTAAGGCTCTCTTCTCTGATGGATTGTACCCTTTAGGTGCAATCCATCGGTGACTCGTGCTTGACAAAATAAAATTTTCAATTAGGCAAAGTGAATATAAGTAATATACGACCTATGGCAGTTTGAATTAATATTAATCATGGGCCATTGATACACTGAGTCAAATAAGCATGGTCCATCTATGATTTCGAATACAGACTGCACATATACCTCAGTTTATTAACAATCTCAATAATGGTTTTAAAAGCATGGAAATTTTTTTATAATCATAGATTAATTTCAGTTTTTACTAAAAAAACTCTTAGGAATTGAAGCACCATCAACTATGTCCAATACGTTTTCTTGATATGGTTAAATTACATTGTCATAGCTCTAGGGATGTCATATTCCGAAAAGTTAGGAAATCCAGAATTCTAATAAAAGAAACTTAAATTTTTATTATTCTCATCATCGCGACTTTGCTGCAATATGGGATAATCATATCATCACGTTCGTTTATATAAAACGCTGAAACGTTTATCTTATTGAGTGAATTTTGAATTTTTCGAACATTTAAACTAAGCTTTAAGGGAAACATTATGATGGCTCATCATAGGGATAATAGTTATAAAGTTGGTAGTGTTGCAAACTTGATGCTGATGGCAGAAAAAACGCCGTAATTGCAATTGAAATTTATGAAAAATGCAAAATGAGTATAAAAATGTTAATTCTGTTCAGAGAAACAACAAAATATAGACTGTAACTTTTGATGGCAATCTGTCATAGTCCAAATACATCCATCATGGATTTCAACTGATTTAAATAATGTTAACTTCCATATTTCATGATAATTTTACTCTACGTTGGTAATATGTGTTGAAAGACCTAAGTGGAATCCCTAATTAATTTATATGTTTGAAATAGAATCGGAAAGATATTCAGAAGACAATATTAAACGTATCTGTAGGCGACTAATCTAGTGATTATTTTATCGGACAAGTTTTGATCATTTGGTCAATTACTCAATCAGGCATTATTTTCTCTCAAGCATAGGCCACAGATGGCCGCACCTTGACGGCACGACCCATTAGTGCCCCATGCTTAACAAAATATTTTTTTCATTAAATTTTCTGACTAGGTGCACCTTGCAGCGCAACCTATGTGACACAATCGATCATTTGTTGAATTAAGATTCAATGTTCTAGAACCCCATGTTTATGAAATTTTTGCATTATCACGAGCAAACATAGAGTACAGCTGACATAGCTGAGTGAAAACTGTTGTTGATAATTCTGATATCTGAGTTTCCTGATGTTGATCACAGAGTGTCGACTTCTATTTCATTGTCTTCTGCCAAATCCGAAGCCTGAAATATGATACACCATGTATTTTAAACAAATCGGAAAAATAAAGAAGGTTTTCATTTTACATTAGAATATAGGAGCCTCACATAACGGATAACTGATCAAAAGCTAGGGTGGCGGTTGAAAGTTTTACCCTTATATAGTGCAGATAACTTTCCCTTCGGTCTACTATAGTGTTTCAGTTCTGTTATATATGTTTTCTGCTTGCATAGAATTGTACACTTGCATTATAGAAAAAAACTAGGTGATAACTCACATCCTTGTTCCCAAGCAATGCTGTAACTTCTTCTAAAGTATTCTGAGCCGACATTGTTCGTTGAAAATATTTACTGGTTTCGTTCGATCGCAATTCCGACAGTCTTGTTGTTGATGAAAAACTATACTCCGTCTTCATTTTACCAGATAACCAAGATACAGCAAATGACCATTGTCCACTCACTGACACCAAGTAGTCTTTGTTAGATGACGACCTGGGAAGGATGAAACTCAGTTTTATTTTAGATTTTACGAGCATCGGATTGGGAAGTTGGAAATGAAGTACACCTGCCCCCTAACCACATTTTACAACTGTGGAGGAATCAAAAGTGTGGGCTAGGCAGAGATAAATACCATTTGATGCAGCCAAAAAACTTCAGTGATTTTTAGATTTATACTTAAGATTTTACAAAAATAACATGTTACCACAACTATCACACCGTAGGTGAAGTGACTCGTGACCCAAGGCAAAATTATATGACCAAGATAACTACTGACACATTGGCTGTTAACAACAATCTTTAAATAATGCTCATTCAACATTCAAGTTTATGTTGTTTATGAGTAAGTACACCAAAGGAGCGTACACCAAAATTTACCTGTTCGCCAATTGGACCAACATTTTGATGCATTGATAGCATTTAGGCTCGTCAGATTTGAGAGTATTTTTGATGATTGTGAGCAATGCTTGAGATGATTTCTCGATAGCGATTGAGAGTCTTGTTGTATGAAGTTCATCCTCAAGTGAGAGTAGGTTACTCAACAATGTCAATAAGGATGCAAGTTCATTCGCTGGTACAGATTGAACTTCAGACTGCAAATAGAGCAAACAATAAATACTTTCGAATAGAGCAAAATTCGTTAAGTATGGGCCAACTGATGGATCGTGCCGACAAGGCACGATCCATCTGTGGCTCATATTTAACAATATAAAGACTTCTGTCGAGCATTACATACGATAAAACTAAACGCAGGAGCAGTATTCCGATCATACTTCAGATAAAATTTCAATGGTTCACCATATGATTGATCCGTATTCTCGACTTTCCTTTCCTCTCCCGCAGGAGGAAAACAAAATCCTATCCCAACCGAAGCCAGATTATATACATGCATGTTTTGCTGAGTGGCGGCTAATGCTCAGTGAAGCAAATTTCTCTTTGAGAGACAAAAAATTGTTTGTCGGATCCTTTCAAATTACAGAAATTGTGAATCCAAAGACGGCAACCATATTGAAGAAAGTTATACGAAGCAGGACAAAAAACAAACAATTTTACTTACTAGAATAGTGTCAATGGCTTTGACAGAATAATTTTCATTATTGAACGAACAATGACAAATATAATCAGATACAACAGCACATGAACTTGATACTTCCCGAGCAGCTAGTAATAATTCTTGCAACAAACTAAAAAAAAGTAATACTATAATGTTAACTTGCCTCTGGATATTCTGTCTGTCAGTAGGGAAAACCTTATGAATACAGGCAGATTCAGGTTTGAATCCTAAAAGGGCAATTATCGGTATAGGTGAGACTGTTGGCATCGCAGGTTGAAGATTTTGGGTTCGAGTACCGGCAAGTAGGGATCATTAATTCAAGCCCCCACTCAAACTAGGGTGTAATATCTTGGGTAGGCTGAGCTGAACCGGGAAGATCATATCTTTTCCAACAACTCCCAATGCTTTCTGTCTTTAAGTGGTCACTATTGCAGGGCTTTGGTGGCCAGGGTGATCCACTCCAGAGGTGGTTGTGAGATGTACGGTGAAATTTATATTTTCCACTTATAAATGTAATAATTTTCTTATTATTGTATGTTATATTATAGGCTTTCCGCTCCCCCTGAACAAAACAGGATACCCCATATTATCAACTTATATAACTCACCCTGTACCGACAATTCCAAACACTCCATGTTTTATAGGTTCTGGGAGAGATATTCGTTGATTGACTTGTATTGTTTGAGGTTTGAAGTTCATTAAATCTGATTTTGACTTTACTGGAAAAAAATCGGTAAAAAATTCAAACTCGTTTTAAACTAAAAATTCCAGTCGAGAAAACAGACTAACCCATAATGGTGGAATATGACCTCTCATGCATTCGCCTGTTCAAAGTTGGAGATAAAGATCTTATCTTATCTTTTATTGGTTTTACCGATTGATAAACGATGTCGGCTTAGCATTTTTATATAAACAGAAAAATCATCATATCCACATTTGATTAGTTGTCACATGATCCTCAAAATGTATGTTGACTTCCCAATTACAAAATTCTTAGGAGGCACGTTGTGTTCAGATAGGGTCAATGATGGATCATGCCGTCAAGGTACCCTATTATAGTGTCATAATTAGCATATTCAATAATGGTGGAAATATCCACTAATCAAGCATGAGTCATACAAGGGCCGGACACATTATTGCTCAGCTTTGAAAGCTCATAAAAACGCCTACGTAATACCTGTCCACATAGAAGACATGTCACTGTGTAAAACCAAGTTCGTAATCGTGGAATGTAGCGAACCAAACTCTCGAGATTGCATTGAGCTCCATCTACGACTGGCAGTAGTAGTAGTTTCCTGATTATCTTGCATTGACGTTGAATCAGATTGATCGAAACTGGTTCCTGGAGCGTCCCCACTTCCTTGACCTAAAATTGTATAAGTGAGGCTATGACTCTGCCAGGTAAGGGTGACATCGAAATTGCCCCAACATGTTTCCTGTTGGATATAAAACTAAAAGAAAGTAATAAAGTGGCAAATGGATGATTAATCATCACCCAAGGCAGATACTAGTTATTGCATTCCACTATTAGGGTGCAGTTCGGCAGGAGAGCATTTTATATATTGCTCATTGTCATATACCAACAAGTGGTTAGTCTGTTCCTATTAGGTTTGTCTTTCGAAGATGTGATTTTCAATATTAAGAAAAAAGAGAAACATCTAATCAAGTGGTAAACTTTAGAATTGTTTTAATATACTTTTTGCATGTCATAATAGGTGACTAAAAGGAAGCGAGGAGGGGTAAATGGTTTTACCATTGCCCAGTGCTAGTGTACATTATAGTGATTAAGTTTTGTAGGTTCTTTTTGCAGCCTTTTTGCCCTATTACTGATTATTGGTCCATTTTGAGGGCTTCTCTAGTAAATATCAATAGAAAAATACTACTGTTACCGGTACACACCATTCATAGTAGTAAAATGATCTCTTTTCATCAGTGGCTTAGTTGCTGTTTCACCGAGTAAAAATCTGAGTAGTTTGATAAAAACGTTGTGTCTCAACATTGCTTCACATGCTCTTGCACTCTGAAATTCATGAAATAACATCATTTTGTTAGTCAAAATGTCTGAAATTTAGTTCTTCTTTAGTTACATATTCGTTAATTCAAGCAACCAATCTATGAGGAAGATGTCAAAAACTACTGGAGCACCCTAAGAGACTACATCGAGTCGAGCTGTGTCTGTGTTGTGAGTGGTACTTGCAGTGAGTGACAACAAGAACTCATCACCATTTCTCAAAGACTGGATCAGGGTTGCAAAGGTGTGGAAAATTTCCAGGAAAGTTACAGGAATTTTCAAGGGCCCCGTAAATACTGAAAATATTGGGAATTTTAATATAATTGCTCTTTTACATTGTAATCACCCTAAAAGATATTTCAAACCATCTTTATATCTAACCCCCTTATATAATTAAATCTCATAATTAGACAGCAATTGGTTTCAAACTATGAATAGTCGGTCAACCTTGGAAAAGTCCCGATAACATTATCACAAGTAGGGCTGGGAAATTTGATTCTGTGATTTTAATCAATTCAAACATAAATTATTTGAACTAATCATGAATCATTCATAAGAACAAAAACTTGCTAATAGAGCTATGCTGAATCAATTTTCCTTTTTAATGACAAAATTTATTATTTATACAGGAAAGGAGATTCGATCAGATACAAAAAAAATATCCGAATCTGATTAGAATTCCAAATGATTCAGTTTTGCCCAGTGCTGATCAGGAGTTGACAGGTAAATGACAAATTAAAGTTGATATGAAGGGAGCAACCGATGAATTTGTCATTCTCTCATCGGAGTAGATGCAAACCCAATGAAGATTTTCTCCAAATATACTTGAATCTAGAACGGTTCTGTAATTTTTTTCCAGAAGTGTTTCGTTCTAATTTCTAACTTTGTGCTACTATATCGTTCATCAGTGAATACTGTTTTCATTTTCAGAACTACTCTATCGTTAGGTGATGGTGTATACTTGTTCTATGATATGAAATGCCAGGTCACAGCAACAACACAGAAAAAGAAGCCTTATTGATGGTCATTAACATAAATTTTGAATTTTATCGAAAGTCTCCCAAAATTCCCGTTTTTTTTGCCAAAATTTCAGAAGCTAAATTACCTCCCATGAAAATTTAGCTTGAAATAATTAGCAGTGCATACAAGCTTTCACATGACAAAAAAAGCCTTCTACAGCAAGATATCAGTCATCTATTTTGATGTGCAAAGTTTTCATATTATTGAATTTTAACAGAGAGGACTGAACTTACCAGAGCACTGAAACTGGATAACAGAGAAAAGAATTGTTGACTTTGTTTAACATGTTCTGCCACTTCACGATCAAGTAATGATATTAAACGAGATAACAAGAGATCAAATCCAACGGGTTCCTGAAAACAGATACATATAAGGTTTCAAAATCTTAGGACATAGGAAAATACAGATGCACACAGAGCAAATAAATAGAAAAGGTAACCCGATTGAATCTCAACTACCCTTTCTTCATCAGAAGAAAATTTGGCAATGTTTTATGCTGGTCCCTCTGGGGTAGGAGCAACAGAGTAGTTGATATTTAGTTAATCTGTGTGTAAAGAGGGGGTCCCAAATAAGACCACCAAACATTCAAGAAAAAAGGAAACTTTTCACTTAACTTTTGAACATTATTTAAACATAGTGATTAAAAAGTAGTGATCAAAGTTTGGCAGTCTCGATAATAGTCAAAAAGCTCCCAACTACCTTTCCAATTTTCCTTGTAACAAATCCTTCCATTGTTTTGAGAAGTATAGAGCAGAATGTCCGTCGTATTTCTTCATTTGGACATTCAAGTAAAAATGCTTGAACATTTGGAAATCCAGCAGCAGTATGAAGTTGAGATACAAACCATACACAGCTGAAAATGTTGATTCATTTTACACAAAAGTAATCACTGAGCAGAATGAAATAAATATTAAATATTTGCAAGGGAACAGAATTAAAAATCACTCAATGACCTTCTGAATAGTGAACATTATTAGTGTACAAGCCTCCTGACTCTCAAAGGCAGTTAAGATAATTTAAGAGCCAAGCTGCATTTGTTTCTCAAAAATATGCCAATTTTTTTGTGCCTTTCACATTTCTTGCTGTTTCATAGTCTTTAGAGATACTTTTTTCCAAAAACTGTGACAACTTTAGTCTCATCATCGCAAGAGGGGAGCAAAAGATCTGGAAAAATAAACTCAACCCCCCGGGTAGTTAGCTTACCAGGGTTCGAACCAGTAACCTTCAATGCCAACGTGACAACCCCTAGACCACCGAGCTTGCTCAATTAAGCAAGTACAGTACACCTCCAAATTTTATCCCCATTTACAGTGCTCTAAATTTCTTTATTAAGAAAGATAATTACGCTGGATGGCTCTTCGTTAAAATCTCTTGAATAATTTTGCACCAATCATCAACATTGGTAGTCAGTGATCTTCTGGTTCGGAAATATGTGTTGAATAAAAACTGAGTTGATAGTTGAAGCGAAGTAACTGCAATTGCTGGAAAACCTTCCATACAATTCTGAAAAGAATGGATAAACCTACCTTAGAATTGAACAATAGTTGGGTTGCAATTGCTGTGGGCCTAACGTTATTATGTCGGATTTATTTACTAATTTGAATTTATTTACTAATGTAAATATTAACATTTCTGGTTCCTGCAATTTTTTGCATGATATGCCCCTAAACGAAATATGTTTGTGGCGATAATCCAAGGAACATGCTTTATTACAATATTAGGAACCTCGAAAATGCATCCTTGTAACCAGAAGTCCACATCAACTTTAAATCTAATATCAACTCAAACGATTAAAGACTTGGTATAAAAGCAATTTAAAAAAACAGCCTTACAGCTTAATTATGCAAGTGTGCTGGATTACGTAACTCTGCCAGCATTGCGAAATTCCTTAATAACATAAATTAAGCCCAACTCTAGTTTGATGTTGCTCACAAATGGAACACGCAAGCTAGTAAGTCACAGTATTGGGAATATTAGCCATTTCGAGTATTGGGCGTATTAGCACAATCCATCAGCGTACATACGAAACAAAAACGCATATCCAAAAAAATAACAAATTTGATGCTTATTATTGTTTCTAAGAACTTAGCCATACAAATTCAAATAACATAGTCTAGTAATCAGGAACAGGAACATACTCGGAAACATTTCGCACATGAAAACGATGTAAATAAAAACCTCACCATATTAACAGATACGATTTCTTTTATAAAATCGAAATATTGAGCGCAATAAACATCTCGATTTCTCATGAATTGTAGATTTTCTTCTCTGACAAGATGGCTGATAGAAGCCGGCATTTTGGATGTGAACATTCTTCTCTGATCTCCTTTCCTAAAACGTAAATTGCAAAAATTATTTCTTATAATTTACAATGAATTCCATCTTTATTCTTTAATCTTTAATTTTCGACTCGCATCAAATTCAATTACCTAATCAAGAAAATTTACTTTGTTAAGTATGAGCCACAGATAAACCGTGCCTTGGCAGCGCGATCTGTGACTCATACTTAACAAAATATGCACAGAGGAAATCTTGACTGGGTCAAGCGTAATGTCATGTACTACATCACATGCTAGAATTCATCGACAACACTGGTACATTTAATAATTCAGTGATTTGAGAAATTTCCAATAAAACAATTTCATGTGGAAACAATATATCCGTCTATGATTTGGACTGTCAGTATTCAAGTAAAAAAAGAACTTTTTGAATGAGAAATACCCTAAATTAAATCCCAAACGGAAATTTAAAAAAAGGTAATATAACAAAACCTGATTAAATTTGATAGTTGTGACAACTTTCTGTCGACCACCTGCTTCGGACTATTGGGTGGACTAATGTCAGGTGATGAAGTCAGAGGTGAAATGATGCGATGATCTTCATGGCGATTCAAAAATGTGACCTTTGACCTTCCATTACTAATACGAGGTCGGTGTGTATCAGTTTCTGTGATTCGTTCATAGAATAGAAGATATGCGTTCCAATAACGTAATCTGTCTTCGTGGTATGTAGTACCTGAAATTAACAAAATAATATTTGAAAAAAATGGTACGAGAATAAAACCATACAAATGGAAACCATTCAAAATTTGTGCGATTCGAATACCGGAACCACAACCAACATGACAACAAGTTTCAATGGCTGCAATGGCTTAGTGGTTAACATGTTAGCATCTCAGTGTTAGAGATCCCGAGTTCAAGTCTTGTTCAACACTCAACGTAAGGTGTAATACCTTTGACAGGCTCTGACGAACGAAAACCACATGCGTTTCACATAACACTAACCCTGTTCGCATATAGGTAGCTGATTGTATAGGGCTTGAGCATGGTGACGACGATCATCCATGAAATGTTAGAAAAACGCCACACATCCTGTTATCTGTGGTTACCTATAGTCATTTGGAAAAGCATGAGATTGTAATGACTGTATTTAAAAGGGCGTCCAGTTTTAATCATAATCATCATTTTTAGTGCTTCACCATGAACAAGGTCCTATATTAATGACAACTGACTGACAAACAGTGCTGGTGTTTTGACTTAGCCTACTCAAGTTCTTGCACTTCGGTTTCCGAGAAGATACATACAATTAAAATAATAAGTAAAAATAAAAGATACAGACCTTTCTCATGGACTTTACTTTTATAAGTTCCACCGAAACATTCTTCAGCAAGATTGCGTTCGTTCATTTCAAATTCCTCGACATTTATATCATTGAATTTGAACCACTTTCCTCTCCACGGATTACTCATTTGCGTCCCTCTGTATCAGAAAAAGATAAAATAAAAAAGGAATTCCTAGTTAATTTTGACAAAAATTGAATCACTTGACGTGATCAGAAATTTTTATTTTGTGTGGCATAGCAAGCGTCACAGATGGAACGCATCTCATTCATCAGCGACGCGATCAATCAGCGACTCATACTTAACAAACAACATTTTCACAAAAATTTTTTGATTGGGGAGCACTACTCAATCACACAAATAAGCTTACGGTAATTTCTTTTAAAACCAATTCTTGCAGTGGATCACCCTGACCAGTGGCTCTGTACCAGCATGCACTTATAGACTGATTGGGTTAGAATTGCTGGGAAGATCATTTCCTGTTCAGCATAGCCTACACAAGTTATTACACCCTGAGTTGAGTGGTGGGCATGAATCAATAGCCAGAATCGCCGGGGCTCGAAACTGAGATATTAAACCTGCGATTAATTATTGAACAAAAAAAGGACAATTTTGTCACTAGTCTACTTGAACCTTATGTGAATTTTTCTGTAAATGGATTATATCGGACCCATCACTACTACACACTGATTCATAAACAGGACAACCAATACTATCACATTAGGGCAGTTCAGTAGTTTCTGTTCTGAATATGATTAATCGTATTCAATGGCATGTGGTCAATATGATGATTGGTTCAAAACTTTCTACAGGTCTGTAAAGCTTGTCACTTCGTCACAAAGTTGCCTCGCTTTGTTTATTCTACAAATATTATCATGGACTTTATTCAAATGGAGCTTTCTGCTTTAGTTCCTCCAAAAAAATCGTCAACAACCGACATACGTGTTTGGCTGCCATTTCGGATTCATCCACTGCGGAAGTTCCACAGTGTCACAAACAGTTTTATGCAAGGAGCCTTTTTCCTCGAACTACTAAGCTTCGACATTCATTAACGTCACATTGCTTTCCTGATTGTGTTGACCTAAACAGCTCTAAAACTCGTGTCAAAAAATATCTTTTAGGGATGTAGATTGATTAATCAATCTTCATTCATTCCTGCATTTATGGAGATCTCTGCACACTAGTGGTTTCAGGAGACTTTCGTTATGTTAAGTTTTGAGCAACCTTGCTTTGAGCAAATTTCAATAAAAAAAATTACATTGGTGAATGGTCTACACCTCATACATTGATCCATGACCTAAACATCCTCAGAGAATGCTGTTGACCGTCCAATTATTTGTAACATATCAATAAATCTTTAAACCTAACAAGCCTTTTGGTCATAACAACTTACCTTCTGTCTTTAATATAGGAATAGTAATGTCCAGCGCTTGCTTGACCACTGTGAACGACAATCCCTACTAATTGGTACATGTTACAATCCGATGTATGACGTGTTCGACCTATGAATAGAACACACCATATTATTAAAAATAAAAAATTGAAGTTTTGAAATTTATGCAATTCACATCAGGTTTTGGGTGAGAATATATGATATTAGTTTTGTTTCAATGTTTGCCAGATCCAACTAAAATCAGGTGTATTATAAATTAAAACAATATGGAATATATCTCATAAAAAATAGTGAATATGTTTTGGCAATACGTGGTGACAGAATCTTGTTTCTTTTACTCAGATTTTTAAATTCTTCATGTCATTTTCTTAGATTGGGCAAAAAAAGTCTCAAAAACATTAACACTGCTATTTCATTGCAGCATTGAGGATTTTGGAATTTTTTCTACAGTTTGGCCGCCGCCAGCCACGCAAAAAATATATTGAAACCTTCTAGTAAAAGGATTTATTATGACTGTTGTCCAGTTGCTAAATTTCTGATGGCAGCCATTGGCTTCAGGTGTCTGAGAAGCTGACAGCATTTTGCCTGAACAAACAAAAACAAAACGACACCAATATTTTGGACACCCAAAGACGAACAAGACTCTGCTACTCGGGTTCTAATGCATATCGGTTAGAGTGCAGAAAATGAGATAAAAATGAAGACAAGATAAAAATCACTGAAAATAAAACTAGGAATTTGAAGAACAATCAAGATGATAAAAAAAATGATTTCAAGTAGCATTGATTACAAAAACCTTATCATCGAAAATGAACATGTTAGAATGAGAAAAATCTCACCGGATTCTTTCTGAGAAATTCCCTCCTCTGTATACGGAGTCATATCGAGTGTGAGTGGAAATTGAAAATAATGATCAAACTTGAGTGATCTGCTGCTCTCCCAGTCATAAACAAACCTCTTCAATTGCATGATGAGTATTGGTGGAAGAGTTTTAATGCAAGTACGCTTAAGAGTTGTTCTCTGAAAAAGATATATCACTCCGAGAAAAATAGAAGTTGCCCTTCTTGACATGTGAACAAAGAAAAATATTATTTTAATTAGAATTAGGTTTAATAAACAGTATTCAAAATTCTATTTAGTTCATAGTTTTAGGAACACGTTTCACCCTATGGTCCTGTGCTCGAGATATGGGTTCAAATCCGGCGCAATTCCCATAATTGCTGGTTATAGCTTCGTCCATCGAAAGAAGTAAAGAAAAATCTTTATCATCGACAATTGTTCGATTTTAAATCACAATTAATTTTTCATCTAATAAATTTAAAAACACAAATACGTGTTCGACAGATATATTCATATCAAGAACAATTACCTTGGCATTGCATTTTTCACAGAAATAGGCATTATCACCCTCCAATTTTTCTCCTGCTACAAATTGATCGAGTGAATCAAGCAAATTACCACAAATTACAGGAAGATTCAGGGCAAAGTACGGTTCTTCTCTTTCATATCTAGAATGAAACGAAAGTTATAAAAATCAAATGGAATTCAAGGTAATATTCAAACAACTTCAACCTGCACAATACAGCTTACATTGATGGATTACGCGTATGAGATACAGGCTAATTTTGGATAATTTGAAGAATATATTACAAAAGAATGTATATTGAATCAAAGGTCAAATAAAATAAACCACTATGAGCAAGGCCTCGTATTTTTATACCAATTATAAGATTAGTAAATGTTGTTGGACAATGGACATACACTTCCAGTTTCAGCCTAGCTTATTTTACATTGAAGTTTTTGTCCCCAGGGTTAATGAGCTTGAGTACTGTTGTTAGTGAAGTAAAAGCAGCAAGCATGTTGCAGCTGATCCCATAAAGATAAAACATTCTAATAAGGAGTCGCAAACCCTTTTTAAAACCAACAAAACATACTTATGTGGACATCCTTCACATATTTTTTGATCCGAGAACAATCCTTGAAGTGTTTTCTTGAATAAAGGTTCCTGATTTTTGCTCTGAAAAGATCATAATACATTTGAAAAAGACATGCATTGAACTCCAACTAAAGAGCTTTGTTTTACATCAGAGCTTTTTTCCCATATCTTTGATAAAAAATATCTTCCCTCTGTTTGCCTCCCAACTCACTTTTGTCGCTGGATAATAACAAAAAAACACCCTTCACATGAACAGCTCAATTTATTGTAACCTAACGAATATGGATCAGTAAATCTCACGAATGTGACAATGCTGTCGAAACCATCACCTATTTAGGCCAGCCCTTGTTCATTTTATTTGTTTGGAAAGAATGTTTCGACAAAAGTGAGACTGTTTTTGCCTTCTACTTTACCGAAAACTTGTTGCGTTTTTAGATTTTTAGATTTTGATAAAAGATTCAAGAATCGTCGACTGCATATTTTTCAGCCTAAAATTGTTGATAAGCTGATTTTCATGAGAATGGTGACAATCATTACGATATTCAGAAAACAATAAAATAAAATCACCTTCAAAAATTCATCAATCTGATCTGATAAATCAGTAAAAAACATGAATGCATCTTGTTGTTCTCGTACATTGATTGCTTGCCCCCATAATTTAAATGTTTTCCAGAATGTTTCAGGAATAAAATATTGAAGTCTTGATTCTGATAGATGACCAAAAATACGCTGGAGTTGATATAATATTGTCGATTCTTCACTTGCGTCCCCAAATTCAGTGCATATAAGAGGCTGCAAGACATAATTGGTGTAAAAAATTCTTGATGATAAAAAGAAAGCTGCTTACACTGTAATCGACGTTGGCATATCAGGTTAACCGAACAGAAAAAATTATGTCAAAACATCTTTTGTTAATTACGAGTCACTGATAGATCATGACATGCTTGACAAAACAGAATTCCTGATTGGGAAAGATTTGAGGTTAGAGTCAGAGCCTTGATGAGCCTTACTTGCAGATCCATGACCGCAACTCATTCCAGCATTGCAATTTGAAGATTGGTTTCAAGTTCAAATCCCTATCTATCTTTTAACAGAGGGTATAATAACTCGTCAAGTACATAAAAATTCACATTTATTTTCCGAAAGGAAATTCAATTTCTTGATAACAATGATATCAAATCATGAAAAAATACAAGAAATGAAACAAACAAGAAAAAATGAAGAAATTTATGATATACAAATCTCAAATTGAATTGAATACTCCGGACAGCATTCGTGATTTCCCCTTTATCAATCCCTAAAGAGTTACCTATGAGTAGTTGACCAGTATTTCTGATATAATAAAAATACTTACAGCCAAATTCTTTATCATAAATAATTGCTGTAATATACTGTTCATATAACAAGTTGCTCCAGCATTTTTCAAACCAACTAATCCATGTTCCGGTCGTGAATCCACAAGAGGTTGAAAATCAAATTCCTAGGATATTTAAAACAGCTAGATGAATATTTTTGTTATTTAAGTTCAAAAGTTGAAGGAAGCACCTAAAATTTTTTTGTGTGCCTGAAACTTTCATGCTATTTTCTCCAGTTGGGACACAAAAACTTTAAAAACATGAACATTGCTATTTCAGAGCGGTGTTGATAATTTTGAAGCATTTTGCATAATTTCATCATTATCAGAAAACAAAAGATATTTTTTCATCTTGAAATAAGTTATCCATCATGAAACATTAATTTTTTTGTTAAAATTTTCTGGTAAACCCAACGTTTTGGGATGTTTGTGAAGCATATTAGATAGCTGATACTCTGCATATCTAGGCAGAGCTACGCATCCCAAAACGCAGATTTGAATCACATGAAAAATAGAATATATGTGAAACGACTGCTTGTCAGTGTCAGCTCAGACACATTGTTTTACAAATTAAGTGGTCGGTTATAGCTTCCCCAACAAACCATGTCCATACACATGAAAAATGAATAAAAAGGTTAGGTAAAAAACCTCTACTACGACTTGAAGTGAATAACCCTGTGGTTTTCACTATGTTTGAGCTGCATTCTTGATTATCCTCTAATGCAGGATCTAAATAAATTTCTATAATTTAAGCTTGCTTAATATTTATATACACACCTTCGATCTTGATAAATCTGGATAATGATGCATTGATAACAACTGTGAAGAAACTTGTTGAAGGTTAGAAATACATTCATGACATAATTCTATCAATACGCTGAATGCTGCTGATCTTGAATCAGTTGAACTGCACCTGAAAAAATTTACATTTCACTGTTATTTAGAAAGTTTTTCAGTAGCCAGAATGAACAGCAAGTTGCGAATGGTAGAATACACGGATTGTATTGCCAGATTATGTGCAAGTCAGTTCAGCTTTTATCCAATGGTATTTATTTTCAAGAAAGATCCTAAATTCTGTCAGAAAAAATCGTTGAACAACGTCTTATCGGAGGTTCAATAATACAAGCCAAGTGGCGCATTCAAAAGATTGGCGCAGTCTGTATAGCATCAGGAATGAGGTTTGTGTTACATCAGCACGAATATTATCTGGCTTGGAAGTCTGTTCACAGCCTGTGCACGACAGTCATGAGAGGATTGTTGAGTGGCTCAATACAGCAGGATGCTACGTTTAACTTCAGGTTACAGTAGTTACAGTTACAGTATTAACTTATCTCTCACACAAGTCAAAAAAAGCCCCTTATCCAATTTCAATTATTATTTATCCTGTTTTTGCGATATGCAGCGATAAAAAATTATTTTGGATAAAAATTACTGTAAGACTTCCTTACTTCGGTTGGAAATCCGCAAATATTCTCTTCCCTCTTGCTTGTGTTGAACTGTCAAGTATTAATTTTGATGCAGGAAATAAAAACTCAGTCAGAAGCTGGGATATGAGTTGTGATCCTGCAATGAATAGTAGGAAATTATTGTAATGATGTATTCTTTTGCCTGTAATATTTTTTAATGCTGACTAACACATGTGGAGCTAAATCAAATTATTTAAAAAATTTGAATTTTGTTATGGAGATAGATTGTCGTAACGTTTTTTCTATGGTCACTTAATATGAGTGAATCGCCCACAGCAAACTCCTTGTACGTGTAGCAAAGGAGGTGGAAAATCATGGGCCTATCGATATGGTTGAGCTTGCAAGTTATTACACCCTGGGTTGAACGGCGAGAATGTTTGCAAGCCATATCTAGACTCTAAGCCCCGACCAAGCTTGGAACATGGAATCGGAAATAATTGTCTTCTCAAAACCAAAACGTCATAGGAATGTTACGATTTAGTTTCAAAATTATAATGATGTCAAATATTATCATTCAGAAAATTTTGAAAAATAAGAATAATCTGATGATTAAACTCTAAAAATAAGGACTTTAAATTATGAACAGTACATGAGTGTTATGGTGCATAAAAATTGATATTAACGGGTGAGAGGGTCGAAATAACCGACAACATTCGCTAACCACCAATTTTTGAACATACCTGTTTTCTTTTTGTCTATCTTTGGACAAGCAATTAAAGTTCTGATGAGTCGTAGATGTCCAGTCAATAATGTATTGTCAAGCACTCGGGCCGATGATGACTCAGTATATTCTGTTGATGTTGGAACCTCAAAGTTGCTGAGCCATTGTATTTCATCTTCCAACATAACTTTCGGATCTACTCCACAATTTGCCTAAATTTTGGAGAAGCGTAAATAAGAATTGGTAGAAAAGCAGATACCACTGAGTGCGCTCTATTAACGAGGTTCAAATCGAAGCTTAGAAAAAGTCATTTAGAGCAGGCCGTATCAATTCAAAGTGCCAACCAAGTCGAGCAGAAGAGCAGCGACAGCGTACTATGTCTGACCAGAATTCAAATTTGCTAGTACCCAGACATTGATCAAAATTCATATCTAGTCCATTGTAATCCCTTAATTATTTTCAGTCATTGACTCGTTGCTCAACTTGAGTACTACCTTATGGTTGCTATTACTGCAAACTATAAGCACATCCATAGTAATGGTCGTATTTTAGATCATTTTAGCGATTTATAGTTCGTAAAATACCATATAAATATAATATTATTATAAATTGATGTAAAAAGAAACAAAGATTTTGAAATATAAATTACTTGTTGATTATTTTGAATAACATTCTGAATAAGTCTGCATCGGAGATCGAAATATTGCAAACAATTTCGAACTATTTTTTGTCCTGATGATCGAAGGAATGTATTCTGACTCCATAATGGCAGACGAGCTTTCAAGATGATCTGTGAAAGAGTATTTAAAGTCATTTCAAATATTTAATGGGACGGGTCTGGGTCTTCATAATTGGAATGTTAAATCAATAAAATCAGAAATTTTATTTTGTATGTAAAGCATGCGTCACAGATGGACCGCATAAGCATCAGTGACACATACTTAACATAAGAGGGTAGAATTATTTTCGAATACAACCCCTGATAATCTATTGTGGGGCAAAATCCAAATTTATAACAATTTAACAATGGCGCAGTGCATGGTTCTCCATTATCATAATTTCAGCCATTTCACTACATAGTCTAGATAGGGATTCCAATTCTTCTTGTCAAGCAAGAGAGAAAATCTGCTTCAATAAATAAAAAACAACAAGCTTGTTTATCATGAACTGAAATTATTCAAAATGAAACATGTCCATTTTGCAGTCTAAGATTGAGTAACTCTGAACATTGTTTGAATGTCTTACAACCCCAAAATCAAAGCAAGCCTAGGCACTTGTTGTAGTTTTTCGTTTGGGATGTTTGGTAAGTCCCATTCGCCATGTGAATGGCCTCCTCCAAAACTTCAGCGGTCGCCTCAAGCTTGCCTTATAGGCAGCAGATGTGGTTTGGTATAGATACTGGGCATGGCCGGAAAAGTATTCTAACAGACGCCTTTTCGAGTTGCTGTAATATTGGATATAATTTTTCCGTTACTACATAAAAGTTTGTCAGTTTCAAAGATTTAATTGATTCCACTGGCGTATTTGGCAATGATTTTGGCCTTGTCGCCCACTGGCAATGATTTTGGCCTTGTCGCCCATCACAGATTTTATTTTGTCAAGTATGGGTTACTGATGGAATGCGCCTAAGTGGCGCGTTCCATCAGTATCCCATACTTAACAAAATATGTTTTTATATAATGTTCATGATTATGTTACCTTCAGCAGCATGTGTCTGGGTCCATTCATGAACGTTGCTGACTCGATCTTCGACAGCAAATGAAATTGTTCTACAGCACAACTTCTAATATCAGGATCACTAGGTTGGGTCAAAAGATCAACAATAAATTCCGATACTGATGGCAAGTTGAAGAAACAGTCTGAATCACGAAATAGGAAGTGGGTTTTAAGATCTGTAAATTTGAGTCAGTATCACGTAGAAAGGTGCATTATTAGGGCATGAGCATAAACCTGGCAAAGCTAAAACCAGTGCCTAAATTGAGTCAACTAACAGCCACTCAGATGGCAAAAATTTACAACAAGAAGCAGTGCCAAGAACTGCAAGTTGAGCAGAAAACATACTATGTAACAGAACTGAACAGTCCTGGTGAAATGCAGTGATAAAGTATCTGTACTGAGACTTGTCCAGCCCAACTACTTCTCTCCTTTTAGTCAATTCTTGTAACACACAAGAAATATGTCAGGACTATGCTGGTCTTCGTCAAAAATCCCTCACTGTTATTAATCACACATGATTGTTGTTGTCGTGAAAATAGTCAATTTGCTTCAGGATTTGTTACATAATTTACAATAGATTTATTGTGTAAATACTCCCACGAAGGTACAAGCATAAATGCACATAAACAAATTATATGCTTATATGCTTGTTTAATTGATCCTGCAATTTGTACATATTGTAAGTCATAAAGATGCAGCGATTATTCAAAGCCAAATAAGGGCAATGGGCTATAAAAGTAAATTTAGCAGGAAAAATTCGCCAAAACCGAGTGCAAAATCAGCGAGACCTCAAAGTCGATCATAGTCGACAACATTATTTGAATTGTTTGACTAAAAGCACCACACTCAATTTCTAAAGTAAAGTCAGATCTTTCTTACCCATATGCGAGCTTCTAAGTTGCAAACAAGTAACAAGCAACTCTAATGCTTGTTGTGCGACAACAGCATCTGGGTTTGGTGGTGGGTCATTGTTACGTTGTCCTGGGTTTGTGAAAACATTCTGCGACTCTGATTCCACACTTCCTGCGCTTGATATACTCCCAGTACTTACGTTACGACCAACGTACGGACTAATGTTATTGATCGATACGGTTGATGATGACGATTCACGACTCCATCGGCGAGCTCTATATCGATACAGTTGAATAATTAAAACTAGCGTAGAATCTAGGATGAGTAGAACGCACTGCAGGAATGCTGGCCACTCTGCTACTCAGATAGAAATGTGGTTCCATTAACAGATAATTCAGCAAGTGCTAAATATTTTGTGATATATCTCTTGCTAGAAGATTAAAATGTAGCTTTAGATGTCTGGTAACAACCCAACTGTAGAAAAAGGTTAAAAAAAAAACAAGATCGCCCCTGAATTGGAATATAAAATTACCCATTTTAAAAATGCAGTGGCATTTTATTGCGAGACCAAAGGTGAAAAAAATTATAATTTGATAAACTCATCAAAGGTGATCATGGGCAATGCACAACTAATGTTCTGTTAAAAATGTTGCCAGAAATGTGCTTTGTTATGTCTTCCTCAACCAACATGTCCACGCACAGGAAAAATCAGAAAACATTTAAGCAAAAACAACTACCCAGACTTGGAACTGGTATCTAAACGAGAGGTCATGACAAGGCATATATACGTTTATTGGAAAGCCATATTCTCAACCTTCTGTTCTGGCAGCTTAAAAATGAAATCCTATTGTCTCCTACTACTGTGAATGTAAATATAGACGAAAATAAAAAGTTTCATGCCTATTTACCTTGAAAAACTTGTTCCCTCGTGTTCAGAAGGTTTAGCTACGGTGACCTGGTCGAGTTTAGAAGCAGATGCAAACCATGAGATACGAACCAAAGTTGAAATAAATAATGTAAAATCTTGCTCATCCATAACCTAGATAAAAATATAAAGTAGTAGAAATCAAGTATGTATTGGGTAATTGTTGCAAGGCAACCCGGAGAGAAAAACATAGCACATTGTCATTGCGGAAGAATACCAAATACAGAGTAGAACAAAATTGATAAAAAAAATTGGGATTGCATTATAACAAATTATGCACAATCAAATTTCATAATTTTACTTTGCATTGTATCGACTGAACAAAAAAGAAATTTCCCAAAAATAGCATTCCATTATCAAATACCTGGACAGCGGTTCTGGCCACTCTCGGAACTTCTTGTGATAAAACGACGGGACTTTGTGATAACGGACTTCTACGATTCTTCTTTGTTGGTGTTGCTGATGTTTCTACTGATCCAACAGTTACAAAATCCATGTATTCCCTAAATTTAGACAACAAATATTTTGAGAAAAAAATGTATTGTGGTTTGTTGATCAAGCTGCCAAAGCACAGTACTATGACAAACAAAATTTATCTCCCAATTGCACATATATATATTGTATTATAAGTTGGGCTTAAACAGAAGATCGATACTAGAAATATCTCAAAAAGGGAGTAAGGCGGCCAATTTTTTCGGCCATTATTAGTGATCTGTTAAAAAGAATAGTAGTAAACTATGCCTAGTTTTTGTTGTTAAATTTTCGATGTATATCAATCTTAATTTGTTACCAAGCAGACAATCTGCTACTCGGATCCCCTAATGAAAATGGGTTGAATGAAAAATTTAACAAAATGGGAAATATTTCATGATATATATTCTATAGAATTTTAAAATGTTTTTTTTTGAGTGTCTGGTAGCAACCAACTTGTACAAACGGTTTTGAAGCATTTTAGTCACCCCCCAAAAAAATGAAATGAACGCGATTCCGCCATCCGACTACTGAGCATTCTACTTAACAAAAAACAAACAGGGAATCCAACAGGAAACAGAATCAAGGCTTCAAAAAGTAATATTAGTGATTGCCCAAAAGCACTCCACACTGGATGAAATGACAGGACACAAGATAAATCTCTGTGAATCCTAGATAAGGTTGAAAACAGCCATCAATATGGATATTGTTGTGTTAATACGTATGGAAATTAATAGTATTGAAGATAGACAAACCTTTTAGTGGGGGATGTTGGGGTTGCTGCTGCTTCAAGACTAATGCTGAGTCGTGGATGGCGATTACCAGTAAATGAATCATCAGCAGTCGATGAATGGTCACACAACAAAAACCTAAAAATTAAATTTTCAGATAAAGACCTACAGTAAGTATAAAACTCTTAATCAAAAATTTACTAAAATGCTTTACAGAATTATTTGCATCTTGAAGGTTCCAAGGTTTGCTCCCCATTACCCTTCTGTAGCAATGTTGTCATTTATTATTGTTTTTTTTTTTTGTCATTATTTCTTTGTCATTTGTTATTTATTAGGCAAATTGTCTATTAATTATAGAAACTTGACGATGACTAAGATAATGAGAGTGTGAAATTTGACATATAGCATGATTTTTCTGTCATTCTAAAAATACTTCCCGGTAGGTATTTAAATAAGGACATCTGAACATAAGAGATGTCCCACATGTCAATGAAATGTTATATCAGAGACTGATTTGCAAGAAGATTGAACAATAAGAGTCAGCAGATTTGTAATATTGGAAATTCAACGAGGTTATTCGCAAGCTAATTGAGAAGTTTATTTTGCTAAGCATGAGCCACTGATGGACCATGCCTCAGCAGCACGATCCATCAGTAATCCATGCTTAGCAAATCGTATTTGGTCACATATTTTCCGATAGGGAACATACCATTGCCAAAATGTCTGTATTGTAAATATGTCACACTGCTGTTTTCTGCTATCAGAATGCAAGCTGTACCGGTCAGCTATCAGTTACATGTTAAGGAATATCTCTCAAAGTGGGCAGGTTGTCATTTCATGGAATTGAAAAAGTTCATATAAAGCATATAAGCCTGTGTGAGTCCCATCTTCTGTAGTAGTTGGTGTTGTATTGCAATAATTTAAAACCATTTTAGGTGGTATGCATTGAAATCTGTGAAATCGACAATAGGAAGAATAAAGAGCTACTGTTTTTTGTGAAAAACCTGGATACCGATATCTATCGTTATACCATGATGTTTCCGAGCAGTAACAAATGTACAAAACAAACCTTGCAATTGTCAGAGCAATGGTGTAACAACCTCTCCTCGTATCGGCGTCAGTTTGATGTTCTACAATTTCCGATACAACTTCATTCTGCAGTATATTCAATATGATTTGCAATCCCCCATATTTCAAAAAATATTTGATGAATTCTGCCGGGTCATGTTGAGAAAGCTGAGAAAAAACAAGAGAAATGAGAAATATCAAGAGTTGTATGATAAAAACTATTTGAGAAAAAATCTTCCAGATGACTTTGTCCTATTTAGGTCTGCCACTTTTCGGTATATTTATTTTCGGCGGGAGCGATGGCCTAGTGGTTAAACACATTCGCAACTTAAGATCTCGGGTTAGAGTCCTGGCAAGTCCAGCTTGTTAATCCAAGCCCACCACTCAACCCAGGGTGTAATAAGGCTAAGACGTACAGAAGAAGATCATATCTTTCCAGGAATCCTTACTCTGCCCCACTACAAGTGGCTGCTAGTATACGGACTTCGGCAGGGTGGTCCATTCCAAGCGGCAGTAAAAAAGATTCTGAAGTTCACAATTTTATGTAGTAACTCTTTTAGGAGCGGATCACCCTAACCAAGGCGCTATACTATCGGCCACTCATAAGACAGACAGGGTCATGTTCGGTTCGGCCTATTCTCATTATTTATTACCTGTTGATCAGTGACTGGCATTAACAGGCTGCTCAAAACTTCAAGGTTGTATCGTAATCTGAAAATATTCATTCCTGGTGAAGACAAATGAAACAGAGAGTCGAGCGGAGACAGTCTTGGATACCTGTAAGTAATTCAGGTTTGATAAATAAAGAGAATAGAATGAAAACCTATTCAAATAACATAATGACAATAGAACCAGAGCAATGTATTAATCTCCGAACCTAATAAGATATTGCATCGCTTCAATTGGCTAACAACGATCCAAGAAGTATTTTCTCGAACTGCCCTATTGAAAGTTGGAATCCATCAAAAAAACAACAAAAAAAACGGAACGTGTTTCATTACATTTTGGCCACTGGCATTTTGCCTATTAACTGAATGACATTACAAATAGCATCACGCCAATCGCATGTTCAGAATTAAGTATCAAATTGAAATTCAAAGAACAGGTAGCAATAATCAATAGTGGTGCTTAGCATAATCAAACATCGCTGTTGTTTTGCTAGTTATTACTCTACTCAATGTTATGTACAGACAACCACGAAATAAAAGTCCCAATAAAAACGATGTAATAAAGATTTCCTAGAACAATGGTTGTGGTCATTTCAACGTACATTCTCATATACAATATTTGTCTAATATTTTATAAATTACAGCTAACAAACGAGGGAGACGAAGTTAGAAGTTTTCAGTTACAATTACATTGCATTTAACGAATCCTTTGAACAAGGGCCCCAGTTTTTATATAAAATAATTAGAGACGCACTTATCAGAATAGTCATTTCTAGAATTTTGATTAAAAGTAATGTTTATTGCTTGTTGATTCAATTCGCTGCGGATTCATGATATATTCTATTCATATTGCGAGTTTCAAATACTATTTGAACAAAAGAAAAACCCTAAACCCACTTTCTCAGTCTGGACATGGTTAGTTCTTCCAGCAGCTTAATAATTGATGTCAGATTTTTTTTCAAGCAGTTTCAGAACCAGCAAGGATGCAATTGGAAATTAATAACAAGGTGAACGGTTTTAAAGCCCATTTACAATCACTTTTACTCATTGAAAATATTTGATCAATTTAGGATGTGGTGTATCATAAAATAAAATATCGTCGTCTTACAGAAGCAATTTTTTAGCACATCAGTAGTAAAATAGTTTCTGCCAGTCTAATCTAAAGGACAAATAATACATCACTCAAAAAGTACAGTATGTGAAAATCTGAAGCTGGATTTTTTCTGAACAGTAAATAGCAGTTTTGTCAGTATATGTTGAAATTTGTGTAGACAAGAATGACAGAATCTTGTTTTCTCTCGGTGTCTGAAACAGTCATCTCAGGTGAGCAAAAAAGCTATAAAACCCTCAACAGTGCTATTTCGTATCAGTATCGATGAATTTGAACTTTTGTGTACAGTTTGATTGCTACTCAAAAAGAGACATTTTAATCTTCTAGCAAGGGATATATCATGAAATTTTGTCCATTTGCTGAATATTTTTCTGGTGGAAGCACTTTTCTTCGGGTATCTGAAAAGCTGAAAAGCTAATATTCTACCAGTCTCGGATGATAAAGCCACGAATGCCAATGATCCAGTAGACTCCTCTTGTTTTAGTGCATTTTCTATACTATTATCGCTGGGGTACCCAGTTAGCTCAATCAGGTTACGCATCTCCGATTGTCAGGACTCAAGTTCGAATCACATGATGATGATTATATGCGAGTGGGTCTGGTGGATGCCTCGCTGGTGCACGGTGGTTCACACAAGCACTACCTACAACTCCCTCCACCAACCATGTCTATGCACAGGTAAAATGAGAAATAAGATTAAGATAAGCTAAAATAACCTCCACCCTGATTGGAACTGGTATCAGCACAAGAGGTCGATGTTTGCCATAAGGTTAAGCTGTATTCTCGGCTTTCCCCTTCCCGCAAGATAAAAATGAAATACTATCCTACTATTCATGCTGCTTGTGAATAATGATTGGTTGATAGAACTTCTTTGTTAGGAATACTATTATGAATTAGGTTTCTAGCTACGGATTTTCACAGCATACTTTGATTGCTTGATGTAGTATATTTGGGCTTCATATTTGCAACCATCATGTCTGTCTTTTTCCATACAAACTTATCACACAAAAGTTCTGGCATGGGCTAAAGTCAAACATTTCTGATAAGTCATGATTTTATATTTTGAAGACGGATAAACGGTATTTTTGTTTCCAAATCCCAGATGCTGCTTTTAAAATTTGACCAGGTTAGTGGTTATCATGTTCGCATCGTTGACATATGTTCAACATAACATAAATGGACAGTTTTACATGTTATTTATCGGCCCATTCCTGTCAAATACAAGCAACAGATTGCAACTGGATATCTATTTCCTCATTAATAAAATTCAACAGATTAACAATATAAAGCCAAGCAGGAAAGACTATTATACTAAGTCAGAAACATGATAATTATTATTACACTGTATAGGAATCATACGAAAGGAAACAATAGCTAGGATAAGGTACTGATGGATCGAACCTATACCACGCTATGAAACAACAGTGTTGATGGTTGCAGGGTTTGAGCATTGATTTATAATGTTATAATTATGTTTATATTTAATATAGTAAAATAGTTGGTTCGGGTAATATTTCGGAATAGTGACTTTCAAAGTTATGTCTTTAGTATTACATAAGTTAGCAGAAACTTGACAGCTTAATACATTTATACTTTCCGAACTGGCATAATTATATATATATTTTTTAGATATTAACAGAAATCTAGATTTTGTTTGGAATATTTTTCTTTAAAAAAAAATAAAAAAGCTGCAGTGCTGTTTTGTACATACCTAGAATTTAGGTAACATTCAGTCTCAATGCATAATGCTTGAAATTCAAAGAAGGCAAAAGAAGAAAGATCATAACAAGACAGCCATATGGCATATCACAGCCTCCCATGTAATTACCATTACCTGGGTTGAAGGTTTTTGCTTGAAAATTTTAATATTTTATGAAAACAAAAACTTCTAGTATTGACAAGTTTGGCTTCCAAACTATGTGAAACTAAAATAGTTGGGCATGCTTAATGTGTATTATTATGATTGGGAATCATTATATCATAACAAAGAAACAAACGCTTTATTTAATGGACCTTGGGGTCCAAATTTAAGGTATACGTATATATGTTAAAGATTTATTTCCTTCAAGAGGTATTAAAACTCACTCATTAAACAACAACACACCGCTGAAATAAGATAAGTTACGGCACAACACATTGAAATGTGCAACAACAACCTGTTTTTTTTTGCTTAAAATTACAAATTTCTTATTTTCTTTACCCGTTTATTATATTCTTCAATTAAATTTGGTTTGTTTATAGTGCTTGTCAACCTTTTACACACGTTTTCTGAAGAACTTGTACACACCAGTAAGTCAGTCTGGTTATAAACCTTTTTATTTATTGTGATACCTAATCAAGACTTTTTGTATTGCGGTATCCGATACACCCCATCAAAGTGGTACACCCTTCAAAAATTCTGGTACACAATACGCCCGATCACACCCGGTTGACTTGATATGAAACTTCCTCTTCTTGTTCAAAATAGGCAAATGCATCGCCATCAGGGAATTCAGATAGTTCAGAGTTATTACAACTGATCATCATTTTGAAGCACATGTATAAAATTAAAATTGACTTTCATGATTTTCCGTTATGAACAGAGGTAAAAATTTGCCAGCAGTTCAATCAAGCGTAAAAAAAATTTTGAGCTCTGTGAATAACAAACTATGAAGCATAAGAACGAATGAAGCATTTTAAATGTGTATTTGGAGATGTCAGCAATACCTGCTAATCGAATGCCAGAATAATTCAGTAATCCAAGGTGTAGAATTTGTGATAATAAATAGGGTTATAAATTGAGCTAAATGTTAAAGGGTGAGCGATGATAATTTCAAGAATGAAGGAGTGTTTTTTTGGTTGAATGAGAGAGAAAAAGAACAGGAAATAACAAGAGCCACCATACATTTATAAAAGACAACAAAAGTTAAATTTGTGTCAACCATGGGCCATTGATGCGCTGTGTCTTCAAAGTACAGTTTATCAATGGCTCATTATTGACAAAAATATTAATGCTTCATTAACCCCTCGTTCATTTTTGTTTATCTTACCTGTACCAACGGAGATTTCGTCTTGCATGCTTATATAAGAATGTTGATCATAAAGTAAGAAAACGATAAAACCCTATCCTGAGTCAATATTTTGGTTGCTGACGATTGAGATTAAAAGGTTTGAAAAAGACACTTCTGATATTAATATATAAAGGTCAATAGAACAGCTACACTAGGCCGATAAAGTCAAGTATAGATTTTATCTGCTCAATTTTATAATGGGTTTGAGATAAATTGTGTGCGAGTTTGTATTCAGTATTTATTAGTTTTATAGCAATATGTTCAAAAGTCTAACCGTGTAGTCATTGAGTATACAAAGCAGGTG
Organism: Styela plicata; assembly: GCA_963675895.2. NCBI lineage: Eukaryota > Metazoa > Chordata > Ascidiacea > Stolidobranchia > Styelidae > Styela > Styela plicata. The sequence continues at coordinate 2,489,358 of OZ023146.1, forward strand.
TGACTATACTGAATTGATTTAGATTAAACAATTAGATAGCACCCAAAGACATTCATATACAGGTATTGTACATTTATGCCAGATGCCCGAGTAGTTGACACGTAGGCATCGCAGGTTAAAGATCTCCAGTTTGAGCCTTGGTAAGTCGGGCTAATTAATTGCTGTCCATCATTCAAACCCAGGTCATAATAACTTGCTCAGGCTTGACCGAACCGGAAAGCCCATGATTGTTCAGCAACACAAACCCTGTTCGATTGAGAGTAGCTGTTAGGATGAGGATTTGCTCAAATAACCCACTCAAATAATAATGAAAAAAAAAAATAAACATTATTATGCATATGATATAGTCTACATATGAACCACACAAACCATACTAGCATTTAAATTGATTGGAATCTTGATACAAAAAAGCCAGATTTCTCACTGACTACTTAAATTTATCTAAGCGCTTTCCATTCAAGGAAAAAGATTTGGTTATTTTATTGTCATCTGATATCCAGCGCATGTATATCCGCTGGAATATAGGTATATATGTATACCTTAGAGGAACAGGAAGACAATTAACAATAGCGTACTGTAAATAGTATCGAAAAATACAAAAGTATAGCAGGAAATTCTGCTGAATATATTTAATGCATGCTAAACATATTTGTATTAAGATATTTTCCCTGCTATATGTATGCAGATTGTTGAAGGTAAACGTGGAAGAACAATGCTAGTTTTGATTATTCAAACAAGAAATTGAACTTATATAATCCAAAAGCTGAAATAATTGTGTTATTATGCAGTGACATTCAGTGTTTTTTTGCTTGATTTTAGAGATAATATTAACAGTGACAATGTATCTTTAAAATTCTCAAAAAAAAAACAAGACATACATAAAATAATTTTGAATTTCATCGGTTTGTGTAGTGTGTAGTAAACAATTTTTCTTTCTTATCTATATTGTTCCTTCAGTGGAGAAAATATGTAAACATTTTCTAAACACAAAGAAAAACAAGATCTGTCAGCCCTTGAGACTTCACTTTGATTGAACTTGAAAAAAGTACACTAAGTGGTTTGGTTCAGGAAATCTCTAGATCAATATTTCTCAACTACCATGTTTATCCAATCTCATCTTTAAAATTACTATTATGAAATATGGCGCCAGCAACTGCACTTCAAGTAAACACCCAGAGGACTGAGCCACTATGAAGAGGTCCAGTGAGTGGTATCCAAACCATAATCTTTGCAGATGTTTTCTCAAATGCCTCCCTGACTTACTTCCTAGGTAGAGATACCAAATATCCCTAAACTGCTCAGGGTTGCTAAATGGAATGATAAAGAACATTCCCAAGTAACAAAATTGCAATTTCGTACGATAATCCAACAAGTTTGTATTATAATATTGTGTCATTGTTTAAATATCATTTTTTTCGCATTTTCCCATTACTTTTTAATAGATTTATGCCACTGCAATGTGCAATTCAATGTACTAACATCCAATACCTAGATATTATTTCTTTAATACTCGTACAGAATAAAAATAGTTACCTACCTTCAAGAAATATCATTTTAAATTTTGAATATATAAAATGTGGCAACCATAACTAACGTTGTTTTGCATCATACAGATTTGACTATTTTGATAATAATAATTTAATATTTAATAAAGAAAAGAATGGGATGGTGCTGTATTATGTGTGGATATATATTCGTGATATCTATAATATTAAACGGACACGGTAAGAATCAACGTAAAACAATGCAAACAAAAATGTCAAAAGATCTGTATTGGTCGGGGCTCAATCGGAATGATAAATAATTCTTTTTCTTCGGAAAACTGAAACAAACGTTTGTGTCATTTCCAGATGAACAAAAAAGGGTAAAAAAACCACCAACACTGTTATTTCATATTACTTGATTTTAATCATTTTCTACAGATTAGTTGCCACCAGGCACACAGAAAAACGTTTCATTTTTTTTTATATATATCATGAAATATTTTTAGTTGCTAATTTTTTTTTCTGATAGCAGCCATTTTCTTCGAGTGTCCGAGTAACAGAGTAGTTGACAGACATTCCGTCATTCTGTTACATTTATCAAATCTTATTATTTTCAGAACTCAACAATACTTGGTTGAAGCACGCTCCACCTTCAAATGACCCCATACCGTTTCAAGTTGGAACAAATATATTAGTGAAGATATTGTTGCTTGCTTTAACATTTTGTTGGTATTTACGAACATTGGGAATCAATGTATCAAAGTTTTGCATGTGCTATGCAAATTCTCTAATATCAGGTGAGATCATATTAAGGTTATTACTTCAGGTGTCTGAAATGTTCATGTTATTTTCTTCAGGTGGCCAAAAAGTTTCAAAACCATCAACACCGCTATTTCATAGCAGTGTTGAAGATTTTGAAACTTTTTTCTCTACAGTTTGGTTCCAACTAGATACTCAAAAAATAAATAGATATATCATGAAATATTGTCCACTTGCTAACTTTTCTTTTGACGACATATATTTTTTCATGATTGAGGTTGACAAGTTGCAAGTTAAAAAACAGAAATTCATGAACGACCTAGAAAATTTTCAAAATATAGCATGTGCCAACCAATACATACCAAGCACATTCAACTATGTTGGAACATTGTTGACCAAGGTCAGGACTTCCCCAGACCAGCATTTCAAATCCCAAACCTCTTGCCCATTACTTCATTCCTATTCTATAAATCCCATTTTTTCAACATTCTTAGCTTTAACGTAAGAAATGAAATATGAAATTAGTATTTATTCTACATGAGAACTTTACAATGAACTATTTTTCACAGCTGCGTTAGATCTCTTATACATTTGGAATCAAGGGAGTTCGACATTGATAGAAGTATCTCTCGGAATAACTATATTTGCCGCAGCAATTTCCCTATTTGAAAACTGTTGTTTAGGTTCATGCAAAAATAGATCGAAATCAACGCAATATCGAACAATAAAAACATAATGAAAATCGCAAGAAGAGAAGGAAAAGAGGAAAGAGAGTACCTAATTTAAGTGAAGATGTGAAAACTGAACAGCAGAAATGAAAATTCGAATGAACAGGAAAGAAGAATTTTAAAAACATATAAAATCTGGATGCCCTACCATATACGAAAAAAATTTGTCTAAATATGTTTTTGTTGAGTTGGGTCACTCATGGATCAGCCCAGTCACAAATATTTTATTCAAACATCTTTTGTTAAGTATGAGCCACAAATGGATCGTGCCTGGTCCATCTGTGGCTCATGCTTAACAAAACATGTTCAGGCAAATCTTAATTATCTTAATTATTATTAATATATCTTATTTAATTATAGTAGAAGACCATTGAAAACCTTTTAGAATATGAATTTGAAATATAAATTCTAAAACATTTTTAAAACTATTCTGTATGACATATTATCCTTTATTGAAATCACTCTTAAGCCAGGCCAGTAGGTGTGGTTAAAAGGAGACGGCCACTTGGTCGCCAAGACCTACAATAAGTATTAGTACCAACAACAGCACTCTAGGCTCTAAATGAAACTGAACAACAATGGTAAAATGAAGTGAGTAGTATCTGCCCTGGGTGATGGTGGATCATCTACCACCTATTTGTTTCCTTCAAGTCACCTCTTACGACACGTAGAAATTACATTAGGACTATTCTACAGCCCCTATCGATTGGGCTACTCTCGTACTAGCAGCCAATTATAGACGAACAAAGTTGATTATAATTATGGAAAAAATATTATCTTTCTAGTTCGGCTTAGCCTACCAAAGTTATCGCATCCTGGGATGAATGATGGGCATAGATTAACAAGCCAGATTCACCAGGAATCGAACCTGAGATCTTCCACCTGCCCAATATTGTGCCATTCTGAAGTTGATTCAGGGGGGAGGATGAATGAAACAGCAAGCCAAGATATAAAATTTGGACAGATTGTAAAAGTTATTTTAAGACTGTACAAAACCCAAGCTCAGTAATGCTGATTGTAGAACATTGTAGTTAAATTTAATTTCATAAAATGAATTAGAATGAAGATATAAAATTTTTTTTTGTGAAAAATGTTAAGGAAATGATTTCATTAGATGCATGTTTAAATCGGATAATAGGTTTCAAGTGCTAATCAGCATTTCCTGAACGCATGCAATCACAGTCAAAAATGTTATAGAAGCGTGAGCTTGTGCGTTCAAGTGTGTGTGTGATTGCGAGGATGCAGCCTGTAACAAAAGTAGCTTATACAATGACAAAAAATTAATCTCACCAATGGAGTTAGCTTATTCAGCATTTTAGCGCCAGATTAAAAGCCAAATTTAGTAATAGGATTTATTATTTTGGATTTGATTTTACAATTCAGGGACATTTCCGGAATAGTAAAGTATTCCGAATTCCCCATCGCAAGTATGGTCCAGAGTTGAAGAATAGGTGGACGAATAAAACAGATCTTTTTAAAAGAAAATTTACATAAAAAATGAAGTTTTTTGAGATATCACTCACAGAACATGATAAGCTGCATTAAAGCGTCTTGTAGTAATGTTATCTGTTTATCTGTATCTGCTTTTCAATACTAGTGACAGTGTAGATCATGTTGAAGTTTTTAGATTCAATGAAAAAAGGCATGAATTTGTCAGAATGTCAAAATTTTGCAAACCATGTCATGATCTATGCGTTCACACAAATCAGAGAGCAATACTTCTATAAACAGAGTATCTTATGCGGAACGAGTAAAATAACAAAGTTTAAACAATCTGGTTGCTAAGAAATATTTACAACATTAATTTATAACATATGGTGACAAACAAAAAGTGTTCAGAATAGTCAATGTAATCTATAATAAAACTCCTCAATCAATGAGTTGGATGGAGAGTCAAAACTTTGTAAAAAGAGACACAAAAATTCCAGCGGTTCCAATACTGCTTGAGACAAGTTCAGTAAAATATTAATTTCCCCAATAGATGTTCTTCATAATAAGTATGAATCTTCAACCAAAAGAGGGAGGGAGAGAGTCTAGCAATATTTGAGATAGAGGTCATTTGTGATCAGTGCTATAAGAATACCATAGTTGTGTTGAACCTGTATATTTTCTGAAGAATAGCAATTTTGTCAGAACGTGACATTTGGATGGACTCTGATGATGGTGGCAATGATGCAGTGAACTCTCCTTTTAGTGCATTTCGTTTACTATTATCGCTTCTATCCTGTTTGTAAACAATAATTGGCTAGGCATTTTTTATTTTAGATACTATGTTTCTAGCTAAGGATGCTTTCATTTTGATGTAATATTTAGGGCTTTCATATTTGTAAGCCTTGCATTTACTTCTATTCAACATACAAAATTTATTTTATCGCACAAAAGTTATAGCATTGCCTAAAGTCAAATATTTTTAATGAGTTTACTCGAAGATTTGCATAATGCCAGAAAACAAAAGCCTCTAAGATCATGAAACTAGAACACACAAATTCAATTTTAAGTAGCACAGAGCGCAACAGTGGCCTCTGTCATCTCGAACGCCCTTGAGACCTTACTTCGAGTAAATTCAAAAAAGGTGCACAGTTCAGAAAATCGCTGGTTACAGTGTATCTCGACCACCATCGCCACATATTCTGAACTTGAAACTAGGTGAGAAGATAGTTTTCATATGGTGGGAGGTACCATAAGCCTCTTGGCATCTTCTCCCCCAGGATAAAAATGATCTATTTCACTTTATGATTTATCGCCTTAAAATTAACAAACATAGTTTTTGCAGAAACCATTTATGTACCGGTAATGACTACCTCGGTATATGCCCGATATCATTGAATACTGAATTGTTCCTAGCGACTAAATGGAATGAGATAAACAACATTCCCAAGTAACATATACGCAATTTCGAAATGACATTTTTGTATGACTAATCTGACAAGATTGTAGTATCGTATGGTTCAAACATCATTGTGCATGCATTTTACCTGTTTTCAACAGATTTTTACCTATACTACATGTAATTCAACAACTCTAAATAAAATTATCTTGCATCACACAGATACAAGGCATTATTCTATTTTAATAATAATAATATATTATTTAATAATGAAAAGAATGGGGTGGTGCTGTATTATATGTGGATATGTATTCATGATATCTATAATATTAAACGGACAAGGTAAGAATCAACGACAAAGTGAGGTGATTCATATTCATCATCATCATACAACACTGCTATCCGAAACTATCTATGATTTGACAAAAAATCTCAAATGTTAAGGTTTCAAAACATCTGACAAAATCATTGTTCATGATCAATGTATCACAAAAATGGGCATTCAAATCTCCATTGTAAAAGTAGCATCCCTGCTCACATTTCTACACAATTTTCATCAAAATAATGCATTTTCTATGATAAGAATCAATTAGTTTTGAACACATTGTGTTATTTAAGGGCTATTCTAGGAGAGTTTACTTCCGATTCTGAAGATTACCGGTATGTGCTTTACTTATACGCTCATTGGATGTCAAAGATATTGATTCAGAAGCAGTCATAAAAATTTTTACTTTGTTTTTATTCGGGAATGAAAAGTTTGTGGCATTTTCAGGTGGACATAAAAGAAGTATTGATGATTTTGAACTGTTTTTACAGTTTAGTTCATCCAAACAAAACAAAAAACACACACTTAATTCACTGTCTGGGTAAGAAAGAATCTGACATTCTGCCATTCTGTTACAATAATCAAACTTTATTATTTTTAGAACTGAAAAATACTTGGTCAAAGTATTCTCAGTCTTCGATTGGCCCCATACCGTTTCAAGTTGGAACAAATATATTAGTGAAGATATTGTTGCTTGCTTTAACATTTTGTTGGTATTTTCGAACATTGGGAATCAAGTTATCAAAGTTTTGCATGTGCTATGCAAATTCACTAATATCAGGTAACAGTTCAAATCAAGATTGTTACTTCAGGTTTCTAAAATAAAAATAATAAGAAATAAAATTGTAAACAACATCTGTGTAGAATGCCAGAATCTTGTCTTTCTTCAGGTGACCAAAAAGCTTCAAAACCATCAACACTGCTATTTCATAGCAGTATTGATGGTTTTGAAACTTTTTTCTGTACCGTTTGGTTGCTACTAGATATTCAAAAAAAACCATTACAATTTTCTCGCAAGAAATATTTCATGAATTTTCGCCCATTTCCCTCTCATGTCTGAGTAGCTGAGTAGTTGATGATAGAGGTGAAATGGATTTTAGAAATGGATTTCAAAGCTTGGTGGTACATTACTACTAAAGATTACGAGAAGTCTGGAAAATTTTCAAAATATAGCATATAGCATGAAATACAAACTTTTGACTTTTGACTTCATCCTTCAAATGGTAGTTGGTTTGACCTTCACCAATGCACAGATACCACCCAATGCTCTTTAATATAAGTAGCCTTTCAGCTTACTTTGGGATGTTTTCAGCTTGGAGTGCAGTTGCTGGCACTACATTTTGAAGTAGCTCTTTTTCATGATTTTTGACTGTTAGCTAATACATTCTGGCGCAGCATCCAGTCTTGTTTAGAGTGGTTCCCGTAATTCTTTTTTCCACGAAATTCAATCGGGCCCATTTTTTCCACAGTATTCAATTGGTATTCAATCGGGCCCATTTTTTCGATATTCATAACTTTAATGTATGAAATTGAATTTGAAATTATTATTTATTCTATCTGAAAACCTTACAATGAACCATTTTTTCACAGCTGCTTTAGACCTCATATACATTTGGAATCAAGGGAGTTCAATATTGATAGAAGCATCTCTTGGAATAACCATATTTGCCGCAGCAATCTCCCTATTTGAAAACTGTTGTTTAAGTTCATGCAAAAACAGGTCGATATCAACGCAATATCAAACAATGAAAACATAATGAAAATCTCAAGGAAAAGAGGAAAAGGGAGTAATCTGAATTCCTATAAGAATGCTGAACAGTAGAGGTGAAGATTTGAATGAACAGGAAAGCAGACTGATTAAGTGCACAAAATCTGGATGCACTGCTGAATAGTGAAAAATTTGTTGGGATTGTTGAGTTCGGTCACTCATGGATCGGTCACCAATTTAATATTCATTAATATATCATATTTAATTATAGTAAATGACTACTAGACACCTGTAGAATGGAAATTCGAAATATAATCCATTCTCAAAACTATTCTGTATAACACATAGAAAAACGATTTTTTTTTTGTTTTTTTCATTCAAACTCACTCTTAAGTAAGACCAAATGCTATGTCTAAAAGAAGAAATCCACTTGATCGCAAAGAGCTAATACAAGATGTACTACCAGGAACTGCACTTGAAAAAGCCAAAAAAGCCCTTTACGGAACTGAACCGCTATGGTATGGTAAAGCACAGTGAGTGTTGAGCATGAGTCATTGATAGATCAAGCTGTCTAAGCGCAGTCCATCTGTGGCATATGCTTGACAAGATAAAATTCCTGATTGGGAATGCCTCAATCCTATATATAGCATTATTACTTTTCTCACATAACGTAAAACTTTAAATAAATATAGAGGTCACGGAGAAGGCAATGAAAATAAATTGTGGCCACCTGGATTAAAAATGAATAAGATAATAGAGACAATAAATAAACCAAATATTGTGCCATTTTGTTATTAAAAGTTGATTCAGGGGGGGAGGAAGGAAACAAAAAGCCAAGCTCGAAAATTTGGATGAATTTCAAAACTTACTTGAAGACTGTACAAAAGTTAAAGTTTAATAATGCTAAGCGCAGAACATTCTTATGATATTTAAGTTTATAATAGGAATTAGAACGAAAATATAAAAACTTGCTTTTTTTGAGAAAACCATTGAGAAAATAATTTAATTAAAATGTATGTTTAAAGCAGATAATAGGATTCGATTGCTATTTAACATTTGCTGAGCTCATGCAGACATCACACAGTCAAAAATGTTAGAAAAGCGTGGGTTCATTCCAGGCATGTATGGGAATGCAGACTGTAACGGAAAAAGCTGGATTATGGCCCGCATGTAATGGCAACAAATTAATCTCACCAATGTCCTATGTGCAACGCCATACACCACCCAGCAAGTAAGGAGACCTCATCCCGAACTTCTTGTTAGCCTGTTCGGCGTTTTAGCGGCAGATTAAATGCCGAATGGAGACATTAAGAAATAGGATTCGTTATTCTAGATTTCTTTTCACTATTCCAGAACAATTCTGGATTGCCCATCCTAAGTTGCATGGTCCACAGTTGAAGAATTTCAGCAACTCAGATGTACAAACAAAACAAATCTTATTGGAAGAAAATTTACATAAGAAATGAAGTTTTGAGACGTCACCCACAGAATATGAAAATGCTACATTCCAAATGTCTTGTAGTAACATCATCTGTAAAAATTCTTTAATATCATCAGCACTGCTTTTTAACACTGATAGCAATGTATGTGATGTTGAAGTTTTTAGATCCATGGGAAAAAAGACATGATTGTGTTAGAATTTCTGATGTCAAAATTTTGCAACCCATGACATGATCCAAGAATTTACACAAATTGTAGAACAAGACTTTATAGATAGGTTATCTCAACTGGATCAAGTGAAACAATGAAGTTTTAACATACTAGTAGCCATGTAACGAGTTTGTTTTCGTGAGTATGTCCCAACTGTGAACCATGATTTCATGGAAACATCGACAAAGACTCTGAAAACTGTGTCTAGTGGTCCGTGAATTGGATTAAATATTAATATTACTGTAACTAATAAAGGTTTGAATTAATCAGAACCCGAAAACACAGGAATGGGTATCCCAGAGTTACAGTTGGCTATTATGCTACTCAGCCACCAAAAAAAAACCGTTTCCATCAGAAAAAAATTTCACTAAAGTTTTAATCTCACATCTTTCTTACAAAATGATATCTAGAATAGTTAGTCATACAGCATTACATAAGCAATTAACGAATAAATCGCCAAAGTCAGGGTATTTAAATTAACACAGTAAGGTAAATCAACCTCACAAGAAAAAAAACTCGCATTGTATGGTGAAAAAAAAATTATACTGCGAATTGGTCGGTTTAACATATAATGAAGGTCCTAAATCTAAGAGTTGGGAGGAGGGTGTCAAAAAATTTTAGCAGACGCAATCCAGTTTATCACAAACAACGAATTTTCAACGAGTATTTGGTCAAGTATTAATTTTCTTGCTATGATTGATATGACCAAAAGAGGGAGAGGGAGAGTTTCAAGAAATAGAGGCCATTGCTGATCAGTATTACAAGAATACCATTGTTGTGAGTGGTTTCTCATAGGCGTTGCTTCCAACCAAGTTTGGAGCAAATTTTATTAATAAAAAAATCAAAACCCTAATAAATCCATAAGAAATGCTATAGTTTAAATATGCGATGACCCACATCCTCCCACTCAGAAAAAAAATGTCAAAAGATGGTTTGTTAAGCATGAGCTGCTGTTGGAACGTGCTGTTGAGGCGAGGATCATCTGAGACCCATGCTTGACAAAATTAAATTTCTGACAGGGCTCCAACCACACTTAAAATATCCTAACATAATTCCTGCATGTCATAAGGCAACTAAAAGGGAGCGAGGTAGCGGTAGATGGTTATATAATCACCCAGGGCAGATAACACTCACTCCACTTTAAGATGGTGATTTAGTTCTGTATGGGATGTTTTCCGCTTAAAGTGCAATCCCTGTTACCACATTTTATAGTAGCTTCTTGACAGTTTCTCACAGGTACTACTGACGGCCTAGATGGAAACGAACTTAAAAGCATAAAAATATCTTGTATCACTAGAACTATATCTTGTTTCAACGGGAGCATTAAAATTTGGATTCTCTTGTTTGAATGATACCAAATTAGTAATAAATGTCTCGTATAACTGGCTAATCAAAATGATATATTCATCATGTGCATTTGAAATCTAATTCGTAGTGTAATTGTACAACAGTCATTTTTTTATCTTTCTACTTAATTTATAATGTTTCACTTTATTTAAAATAAGAACGTGAAGTTAAGTGGGCAAAACATAGTGTGAAAAGTTGACTGAGATGCCCTTTTTTTATAATAAATCGTCACCCTCATAACCAGAGTGTGTAAGTCATTTTTTCATTCTCTTCTTTTCTTTTGAGAAAACTGCGAACAAATAATTGCATATTCTGATTGGGAATATTTTGCTGATATATACCAATATATTCCAATGCATGTGACGTCATTATGCTTATGCATGACTTACGCAGAATTGCAACTTGGGTTTTGTGACTTACGCAAGTTGGACACATTTTATTAATGCTTGGCACGGTCATTTAAAAACAGAGAGCAAATGCTTTCTGCATGTCTTTTATAAAACGAATTCCCAATTACCGGTGATAAGAAATATATAAAAAATCATTTTCAAAACAATTTACACCACAACATCAAGACGAAAGATGGAGTGATACTTAATTGAAAAGAAAAGAAAGAAAATCAGCATTGTCAATGTTAAAACTTTTTGAAATGCGCATATTTTTTACTGACTTTTCTCAATTACCATTTGCAGCAGGAAAAACCTGAGGTGATTCATATTCATCATCATCATACAACACTGCTATCCGAAACTATCTATGATTTGACAAAAAATCTCAAATGTTAAGGTTTCAAAACATCTGACAAAATCGTTGTTCATGATCACTGTATCACAAAAATGGGCATTCAAATCTCCATTGTAAAAGTAGCATCCCTGCTCACATTCCTACACAATTTTCATCAAAATAACGCATTTTCTATGATAAGAATCAATTAGTTTTGAACACATTGTCTTATTTAAGGGCTATTCTAGGAGAGTTTACTTCCGATTCTGAAGATTACCGGTATGTGCTTTACTTATACGCTCATTGGATGTCAAAGATATTGATTCAGAAGCAGTCATAAAAATTTTTACTTTGTTTTTATTCGGGAATGAAAAGTTCGTGGCATTTTCAGGTGGACATAAAAGAAGTATTGATGATTTTGAACTGTTTTTACAGTTTAGTTCATACCAAACAAAACAAAAAACACACACTTAATTCACTGTCTGGGTAAGAAAGAAGCTGACATTCTGCCATTCTGTTACAATAATCAAACTTTCTTATTTTTAGAACTGAAAAATACTTGGTCAAAGTATTCTCAGTCTTCGATTGGCCCCATACCGTTTCAAGTTGGAACAAATATATTAGTGAAGATATTGTTGCTTGCTTTAACATTTTGTTGGTATTTTCGAACATTGGGAATCAAGTTATCAAAGTTTTGCATGTGCTATGCAAATTCACTAATATCAGGTAACAGTTCAAATCAAGATTGTTACTTCAGGTTTCTAAAATGAAAAAGAAATAAAATTGTAAACAACATCTGTGTAGAATGCCAGAATCTTGTCTTTCCGCAGATGAACAAAAAGCTTTTTTCTGTACCGTTTGGTTGCTACTAGTTACTATATTCAAAAAAAAAAACCATTACAATCTTCTCGCAAGAAATATTTCACGAATTTTCGCCCATTTCCCTCTCATGTCTGAGTAGATGAGTAGTTGATGATTGAGGTGAAATGGATTTTAGAAATGGATTTCAAAGCTTGGTGGTACATTACTACTAAAAATTACGAGAAGTCTGGAAAATTTTCAAAATATAGCATATAGCATGAAATACAAACTTTTGACTTTTGACTTCATCCTTCAAATGGTAGTTGGTTTGACCTTCACCAATGCACAGATACCACCCAATGCTCTTTAATATAAGTAGCCGTTCAGCTCTCTTTGGGATGTTTTCAGCTTGGAGTGCAGTTGTTGGCACTACATTTTGAAGTAGCTCTTTTTCATGATTTTTGACTGTTAGCTAATTCATTCTGGCGCAGCATCCAGTCTTGTTTAGAGTGGTTCACGTAATTCTTTTTTCCACGAAATTCAATCGGGCCCATTTTTTCCACAGTATTCAATTGGTATTCAATCGGGCCCATTTTTTCGATATTCATAACTTTAATGTATGAAATTGAATTTGAAATTAGTATTTATTCTATCTGAAAACCTTACAATGAACCATTTTTTCACAGCTGCTTTAGACCTCATATACATTTGGAATCAAGGGAGTTCAATATTGATAGAAGCATCTCTTGGAATAACCATATTTGCCGCAGCAATCTCCCTATTTGAAAACTGTTGTTTAAGTTCATGCAAAAACAGGTCGATATCAACGCAATATCAAACAATGAAAACATGATGAAAATCTCAAGGAAAAGAGGAAAAGGGAGTAATCTGAATTCCTATAAGAATGCTGAACAGTAGAGGTGAAGATCTCGGGTTCGAGCCCCGGCGAGTCCGGCTCGCTTATCCATGCCCACCACTCAACCCAGGGTGTAATAACTTGGGTAGGCCTAAGCCGAACAGGAAAAGATCATATCTTTCCAGTTATTGTAACCCTGTCCGTCTATAAGTGGCCGCTGTTAAAGGGCCTTGGACAGGGTGATCCACTCTCAGAAGTGGCTATAAAAAAAAAAAAAAAAAAAAAAAAAAAAAAAAAAAAAAGTGCACAAAATCTGGATGCACTGCTGAATAGTGAAAAATTTGTTGGGATTGTTGAGTTCGGTCACTCATGGATCGGTCACCAATTTAATATTCATTAATATATCATATTTAATTATAGTAAATGACTACTAGACACCTGTAGAATGGAAATTCGAAATATAATCCATTATCAAAACTATTCTGTATAACACATAGAAAAACGATTTTTTTTTTTCATTCAAACTCACTCTTAAGTAAGACCAAATGCTATGTCTAAAAGAAGAAATCCACTTGATCGCAAAGAGCTAATACAAGATGTACTACCAGGAACTGCACTTGAAAAAGCCAAAAAAGCCCTTTACGGAACTGAACCGCTATGGTATGGTAAAGCACAGTGAGTGTTGAGCATGAGTCATTGATAGATCAAGCTGTCTAAGCGCAGTCCATCTGTGGCATATGCTTGACAAGATAAAATTCCTGATTGGGAATGCCTCAATCCTATATATAGCATTATTACTTTTCTCACATAACGTAAAACTTTAAATAAATATAGAGGTCACGGAGAAGGCAATGAAAATAAATTGTGGCCACCTGGATTAAAAATGAATAAGATAATAGAGACAATAAATAAACCAAATATTGTGCCATTTTGTTATTAAATAAGACAATAAATAAACCACATATTGTGCCATTTTGTTATTAAAAGTTGATTCAGGGGGGAGGAAGGAAACAAAAAGCCAAGCTCGAAAATTTGGATGAATTTCAAAACTTACTTGAAGACTGTACAAAAGTTAAAGTTTAATAATGCTAAGCGCAGAACATTCTTATGATATTTAAGTTTATAATAGGAATTAGAACGAAAATATAAAAACTTGCTTTTTTTGAGAAAACCAATGAGAAAATAATTTAATTAAAATGTATGTTTAAAGCAGATAATAGGATTCGACTGCTATTTAACATTTGCTGAAAAAAATTTCACTAAAGTTTTAATCTTACATCTTTCTTACAAAATGATATCTAGAATAGTTAGTCATACAGCATTACATAAGCAATTAACGAATAAATCGCCAAAGTCAGGGTATTTAAATTAACACAATAAGGTAAATCAACCTCACAAGAAAAAAAACTCGCATTGTATGGTGAAAAAAAAATTATACTGCGAATCGGTCAGTTTAACATATAATGAAGGTCCTAAATCTAAGAGTTGGGAGGAGGGTGTCAAAAAATTTTAGCAGACGCAATCCAGTTTATCACAAACAACGAATTTTCAACGAGTATTTGGTCAAGTATTAATTTTCTTGCTATGATTGATATGACCAAAGGAGGGAGAGGGAGAGTTTCAAGAAATAGAGGCCATTGCTGATCAGTATTACAAGAATACCATTGTTGTGAGTGGTTTCTCATAGGCGTTGCTTCCAACCAAGTTTGGAAAAAAATCAAAACCCTAATAAATCCATAAGAAATGCTATAGTTTAAATATGCGATGACCCACATCCTCCCACTCAGAAAAAAAAATGTCAAAAGATGGTTTGTTAAGCATGAGCTGCTGTTGGAACGTGCTGTTGAGGCGAGGATCATCTGAGACCCATGCTTGACAAAATTAAATTTCTGACAGGGCTCCAACCACACTTAAAATATTCTAACATAATTCCTGCATGCCATAAGGCAACTAAAAGGAAGCAAGGAAGCGGTAGATGGTTATATAATCACCCAGGGCAGATAACACTCACTCCACTTTAAGTTTACTTCCGATTCTGAAGATTACCGGTATGTGCTTTACTTATACGCTCATTGGATGTCAAAGATATTGATTCAGAAGCAGTCATAAAAATTCTTACTTTGTTTTTATTCGGGAATGAAAAGTTCGTGACATTTTCAGGTGGACATAAAAGAAGTATTGATGATTTTGAACTGTTTTTACAGTTTAGTTCATACCAAACAAAACAAAAAACACACACTTAATTCACTGTCTGGGTAAGAAAGAAGCTGACATTCTGCCCTTCTGTTACAATAATCAAACTTTATTATTTTTAGAACTGAAAAATACTTGGTCAAAGTATTCTCAGTCTTCGATTGGCCCCATACCGTTTCAAGTTGGAACAAATATATTAGTGAAGATATTGTTGCTTGCTTTAACATTTTGTTGGTATTTTCGAACATTGGGAATCAAGTTATCAAAGTTTTGCATGTGCTATGCAAATTCACTAATATCAGGTAACAGTTCAAATCAAGATTGTTACTTCAGGTTTCTAAAATGAAAAAGAAATAAAATTGTAAACAACATCTGTGTAGAATGCCAGAATCTTGTCTTTCCGCAGATGAACAAAAAGCTTTTTTCTGTACCGTTTGGTTGCTACTAGTTACTATATTCAAAAAAAAAACCATTACAATCTTCTCGCAAGAAATATTTCACGAATTTTCGCCCATTTCCCTCTCATGTCTGAGTAGATGAGTAGTTGATGATTGAGGTGAAATGGATTTTAGAAATGGATTTCAAAGCTTGGTGGTACATTACTACTAAAAATTACGAGAAGTCTGGAAAATTTTCAAAATATAGCATATAGCATGAAATACAAACTTTTGACTTTTGACTTCATCCTTCAAATGGTAGTTGGTTTGACCTTCACCAATGCACAGATACCACCCAATGCTCTTTAATATAAGTAGCCGTTCAGCTCTCTTTGGGATGTTTTCAGCTTGGAGTGCAGTTGCTGGCACTACATTTTGAAGTAGCTCTTTTTCATGATTTTTAACTGTTAGCTAATTCATTCTGGCGCAGCATCCAGTCTTGTTTAGAGTGGTTCACGTAATTCTTTTTTCCACGAAATTCAATCGGGCCCATTTTTTCCACAGTATTCAATTGGTATTCAATCGGGCCGATTTTTTCGATATTCATAACTTTAATGTATGAAATTGAATTTGAAATTATTATTTATTCTATCTGAAAACCTTACAATGAACCATTTTTTCACAGCTGCTTTAGACCTCATATACATTTGGAATCAAGGGAGTTCAATATTGATAGAAGCATCTCTTGGAATAACCATATTTGCCGCAGCAATCTCCCTATTTGAAAACTGTTGTTTAAGTTCATGCAAAAACAGGTCGATATCAACGCAATATCAAACAATGAAAACATAATGAAAATCTCAAGGAAAAGAGGAAAAGGGAGTAATCTGAATTCCTATAAGAATGCTGAACAGTAGAGGTGAAGATTTGAATGAACAGGAAAGTAGACTGATTAAGTGCACAAAATCTGGATGCACTGCTGAATAGTGAAAAATTTGTTGGGATTGTTGAGTTCGGTCACTCATGGATCGGTCACCAATTTAATATTCATTAATATATCATATTTTATTATAGTAAATGACTACTAGACACCTGTAGAATGGAAATTCGAAATATAATCCATTCTCAAAACTATTCTGTATAACACATAGAAAAACGATTTTTTTTTTCATTCAAACTCACTCTTAAGTAAGACCAAATGCTATGTCTAAAAGAAGAAATCCACTTGATCGCAAAGAGCTAATACAAGATGTACTACCAGGAACTGCACTTGAAAAAGCCAAAAAAGCCCTTTACGGAACTGAACCGCTATGGTATGGTAAAGCACAGTGAGTGTTGAGCATGAGTCATTGATAGATCAAGCTGTCTAAGCGCAGTCCATCTGTGGCATATGCTTGACAAGATAAAATTCCTGATTGGGAATGCCTCAATCCTATATATATCATTATTACTTTTCTCACATAACAAAAAACTTTAAATAAATATAGAGGTCACGGAGAAGGCAATGAAAATAAATTGTGGCCACCTGGATTAAAAATGAATAAGATAATAGAGACAATAAATAAACCAAATATTGTGCCATTTTGTTATTAAATAAGACAATAAATAAACCAAATATTGTGCCATTTTGTTATTAAAAGTTGATTCAGGGGGGGAGGAAGGAAACAAAAAGCCAAGCTCGAAAATTTGGATGAATTTCAAAACTTACTTGAAGACTGTACAAAAGTTAAAGTTTAATAATGCTAAGCGCAGAACATTCTTATGATATTTAAGTTTATAATAGGAATTAGAACGAAAATATAAAAACTTGCTTTTTTTGAGAAAACCATTGAGAAAATAATTTAATTAAAATGTATGTTTAAAGCAGATAATAGGATTCGATTGCTATTTAACATTTGCTGAGCTCATGCAGACATCACACAGTCAAAAATGTTAGAAAAGCGTGGGTTCATTCCAGGCATGTATGGGAATGCAGACTGTAACGGAAAAAGCTGGATTATGGCCCGCATGTAATGGCAACAAATTAATCTCACCAATGTCCTATGTGCCACGCCATACACCACCCGGCAAGTAAGGAGACCTCATCCCGAACTTCTTGTTAGCCTGTCCGGCGTTTTAGCGGCAGATTAAATGCCGAATGGAGACATTAAGAAATAGGATTCGTTATTCTAGATTTCTTTTCACTATTCCAGAACAATTCTGGATTGCCCATCCTAAGTTGCATGGTCCACAGTTGAAGAATTTCCGCAACTCAGATGTACAAACAAAACAAATCTTATTGGAAGAAAATTTACATAAGAAATGAAGTTTTGAGACGTCACCCACAGAATATGAAAATGCTACATTCCAAATGTCTTGTAGTAACATCATCTGTAAAAATTCTTTAATATCATCAACACTGCTTTTTAACACTGATAGCAGTGTATGTGATGTTTAAGTTTTTAGATCCATGGGAAAAAAGGCATGGTTGTGTTAGAATTTCAGATGTCAAAATTTTGCCACCCATGACATGATCCAAGAAATTTACACAAATTGTAGAACAAGACTTTATAGATAGGTTATCTCAACTGGATCAAGTGAAACAATGAAGTTTTAACATACTAGTAGCCATGTAACGAGTTTGTTTTCGTGAGTATGTCCCAACTGTGAACCATGCTTTCATGAAAACATCGACAAAGACTCTGAAAACTGTGTCTAGTGGTCCGTGAATTGGATTAAATATTAATATTACTGTAACTAATAAAGGTTTGAATTAATCAGAACCCGAAAACACAGGAATGGGTATCCCAGAGTTACAGTTGGCTATTATGCTACTCAGCCACCCAAAGAAAACCGTTTCCATCAGAAAAAATTTCACTAAAGTTTTAATCTTACATCTTTCTTACAAAATGATATCTAGAATAGTTAGTCATACAGCATTACATCAGCAATTAACGAATAAATCGCCAAAGTCAGGGTATTTAAATTAACACAGTAAAGTAAATCAACCTCACAAGAAAAAAAACTCGCATTGTATGGTGAAAAAAAAATTATACTGCGAATCGGTCAGTTTAACATATAATGAAGGTCCTAAATCTAAGAGTTCTCAAGTCAAAAAATTTTAGCAGACGCAATCCAGTTTATCACAAACAACGAATTTTCAACGAGTATTTGGTCAAGTATTAATTTACTTGCTATGATTGATATGACCAAAAGAGGGAGAGGGAGAGTTTCAAGAAATAGAGGCCATTGCTGATCAGTATTACAAGAATACCATTGTTGTGAGTGGTTTCTCATAGGCGTTGCTTCCAACCTAGTTTGGAGCAAATTTTATTAATAAAAAAATCAAAACCCTAATAAATCCATAAGAAATGCTATAGTTTAAATATGCGATGACCCACATCCTCCCACTCAGAAAAAAAATGTCAAAAGATGGTTTGTTAAGCATGAGCTGCTGTTGGAACGTGCTGTTGAGGCGAGGATCATCTGAGACCCATGCTTGACAAAATTAAATTTCTGACAGGGCTCCAACCACACTTAAAACATTCTAACATAATTCCTGCATGCCATAAGGCAACTAAAAGGAAGCGAGGAAGCGGTAGATGGTTATATAATCACCCAGGGCAGATAACACTCACTCCACTTTAAGATGGTGATTTAGTTCTGTATGGGATGTTTTCCGCTTAAAGTGCAATCCCTGTTACCACATTTTATAGTAGCTTCTTGACAGTTTCTCACAGGTACTACTGACGGCCTAGATGGAAACGAACTTAAAAGCATAAAAATAATCTCGTATCACTAGAAGTATATCTTGTTTCAACGGGAGCATTAAAATTTGGATTTTCTTGTTTGAATGATCCCAAATTAGTAATAAATGTCTCGTATAACTGATCAAATCTAATCAAAATGATATATTCATCATGTGCATTTGAAATCTAATTCGTAGTGTAATTGTACAACAGTCATTTTTTTTATCTTTCTACTTAATTTATAATGTTTCACTTTATTTAAAATAAGAACGTGAAGTTCAGTGGGCGAAACATAGTGTGAAAAGTTGACTGAGATGACCTTTTTTTATAATAAATCGTCACCCTCATAACCAGAGTGTGTAAGTCATTTTTTCATTCTCTTCTTTTCTTTTGAGAAAACTGCGAACAAATAATTGCATATTCTGATTGGGAATATTTTGCTGATATATACCAATATATTCCAATGCATGTGACGTCATTATGCTTATGCATGACTTACGCAGAATTGCAACTTGGGTTTTGTGACTTACGCAAGTTGGACACATTTTATTAATGCTTGGCACGGTCATTTAAAAACAGAGAGCAAATGCTTTCTGCATGTCTTTTATATAACGAATTCCCAATTACCGGTAATAAGAAATACATAAAATCAATCTCAAAACAATTTACACTACAACATCAAGACGAAAGATGGAGTGATACTTAATTGAAAAGAAAGGAAAATCAGCATTGTTAATGTTAAAACTTTTTGGAATGCTCATATTTTTTTTCTCAATTTTCATTTTCTTTCCTCAATTACCATTCTCGGCAGGAAAAACCCAAGTACTTGCGATGTGAAAAAATATAATTCAATTTTAGTAACAAAAACATTTTGTATACAATGATAATAATCGTTAGGTCTGCTAAAAAGCTGCATTATAACGTCACAAGACAAATGAAAATGTCACTTTTTCGACTTGAGAAATATTCATTTTGTAGTAAATGCGCAATTTTTAAATCCCGAAAGTAAAATGTTACCTACCAAGTTGATCACTAGTTGTCATGAACATTCTGCAAAGTAAATCGCAAAAAAATGACTTACGGTACTCAATTTGGTTATGAGGGTGTGACGATATATAAGGGATAATCTGAAACTAAAAATAAAATACAATCAGAAATAATGTTTTGTTGACTCGAGGATGATCCACAAAAATGTTTTGACAAAATCTAGGATCGCATATCGTGGCGGGAAAACACAATAAACGTGTATGGTAACTTAAGACCACATCCTATTGAAATACCAGAATGATCGCAGACAGAAAAAAAGACCTTATATTATAGAGAGAAAAAAAGAATATAAAAAGTCCCAGGACTGAAAATAAAATCTTCTGACAAAGAGAATATTTATTCACTAACAATATGAAAAGAAGTAGTAGGGTTTTGAGATGAGTTATAAAACTACGGACACAATCTCAGATTATCGTAGTATAACCTTTTAAGGAAATGTGGCACGTTTTGAGGGGAAAATCACTATTTCACACAAATTTTACAATGTAAATCATTTCACAAATTTGCATTTTTAGAATAAATGAAGAAAAAATAGTATTCTAGAATGTACCAATGTCCTCTATAGTAAAATAAAACAGAATATTTAGGAAATTACCAGGTTTTGAGCATTTTGCAGAGTGTATATAAAGTTAAACCAACAGTGAAGACAGTCAGGGCATGTATGGCGGCTATCAGAATAAAATGTCTCAATATTTGGAATGTTCCTGTTTTAGTTTCCCAAATCTAATATGGTGGAAATTTAAAATACATATCTCAGCTACTTTGATCAGCATAGTTTTAAAGTTATTCAGAATGATCAGCCCTATGAATAACTACAAATAGTTCAAGCTTAATAAAAAGTTTTCAATAATGTTTCTTTTTCAGCAAGCAATCACGATAATAAGAATACAAAGATGTGTTGTAATGGAACACTTTGTTGTATAATTTGTGGAGTTGAAACAATAATTTCTTTGGTTTTCAATGTTGTACGTAAGTGTTCTATGCAATATCTGGTATAAGGTTTTACCCTCCCCCAAGACAGATATAGAGCCCGACCTATATATCGGTGAACTGATATGTCGGCCTGATTTTGCTGTTTACCGATATACCGGCAGATCACAACAGCAACCGAAATACACATATGGCCATATACATTTGTTTTAAAGCATTTTTTTCAAAGAGCAAAAAATGTACAACTAGAGAAATCCCCAGTAGAGGTTATTAGCGTGAGTTGAAATTTTATTCCACTCACCCTCCACAAGAATTGCTTAGTAACTCATCAAAACGTTAGAAATATGTTTTGAAGAGGTAACAACAGCCAGTTGGGCGTTACAAATACTATGCTTTTGGACAGTTGCATATGCCTTGGGATGGACATGTTTTTCGATTTATTGCTTTTCTTTAGAAGGTTTTTCAACAAGTTCCGTGCAAGATCAAATATCAGTTGTCGGTGGTCAAAAATGACAAATATCGGTATTGATATGTTGCAAAAAAACAATATCGGTCGGGTTCTAAACAGATATCACCCAGCGCACTTTGTTTGTGTTTTAGTTCTACGATCAATGTCGACCAATTAGACCACTCCAACTTATTTCAATTGGACGTGAAATTGTACTTGGAAAGTAAGATTTCACATTTAGCTCAACAAATATTCATATTTATTAAATACACTGGTTTTCTCGGAAAATTGATACAAAACAACCTAGCTTCAACAAACTTAATTGCATTCACTAGAAATCAATACAAGCCGAAATTCCCATGGAAAAGAGAGTGTGCAAGCTACAAGTGGAGCTGATTATACAAGTATTCCAGTGTACTCAGCAGAAGGAATCTTTGACATTTTCTTGAAAACGTTGATAATTGCGGCCATTTTTATGATGAGAGCAAAATGTATAGGAAAAACAGTCTCCTGTGCTACAGAAGCATTCTTCAATTGCTGTAGCTGCTTTTGTTCATGCTACATTGCAACTTCACTATCAGGTATAAACATTATACCAAGGTTATAGTATTAAACATGGGATTACAATCCATATATATTAAAATGGAAAATAATTCAATGCAAACCTATGTTCATCCAGAGTTTGGGACTGAATTTTGAAGCGGAATCTCAGGTATTTGCACTTGATCCCAATACAATTGATCATATCATGGTATTTGTTACCAACTACTATTGAAACAAATCAAGAAATTTACGTCAGAAATCTCAATTTTGAGTTGATTACAAATTGAAAAATTGCAAGGCCTTGAGTTATATATATACTCGTGCCATGGTACGTACTATGGCATTACACACCAGAGTGACAAAATCATGGTTTTCTTCGGGTGTCCAAAATGTTTATACCAATTTCTTCAGATGGAAGAAAAAGCTTCAAAACAATTAATCCTGCTATTGCATGGCAGTATTGATGATTTTGAATCTTTTTCTACATTTTAGTAACTACCAGACACAGAAAAAGAAACCTTTAAATCTTCCAGCCATAGATATACTATGAAATATTGCTCAGTTGCATTATTTTCTTCCAATGGAACGCAATTTCCTAGTTTGTCTATGAGTAGCAGAGAAGCTGTCAGTCACACAACATCACACAATAAAGATTATAAAATGATTTAACGTCATGATGACACATTCCGGCATTATTTTAACCTGTGAATCCTCTAGCTAATAGACTGATCTTGAGTATTTCTGGATAAAAAATTATCATGCATTAATTTAATTTTTGCAGTGATCCTGGATATTGTCTACATTGCAACAGTGTCAAAAGAGGACAGTGTAATAATAAGAGTATCACTTGCTCTTTCGTGTTTGGCAATCTTGTTAGCTGTTTGCATACGTTCGTGCAATTGTGATGAAAGAGGCAAAAATCATCACACTAAATTCAAAAATGAAGCTTTTTAAAGTCAAGGAGACTTTGAAGAAAAACAACTGAAAAAAAAATAAAGAATCCTGTGGCCAAGATGGTATCAAATAAAACAAACATCAATGTGTTGATTTTGTTATTCAAAAAGCTAATTGCAAATATAATGGCTAAGCAAGTGCATTATAAGTTTGTTAAACCAAGAATTAAACTTGATGGTGGGATTCAAGATAAGAAGGAGGTGATGTGAATATGGGAGTCCTTATCCAAATAATGAATATTTTTTACATAACCACTCCTTTGAACGGATCACCCAAACCAAGGGCCTTATAGATGGACAGGGTCAGATTTGTGGTTAAGATCAAAGATATGCATGCGCCACAGGCAAACCTTACTCAAAATCATGAGTAGATTTATTTCCCCTCTAGAATAGGACCTTAGTTACCCTGGTCTGGTGCATAGAATTGAAGGATATTATAGTTCTGCGGATATAAACATTCATAGTTAGTCACGCTACACTGATTACAAATATGCTTTACAATTCACAAAAGAAGAGAAACAAAAAATAAACACAAGAGCCTTGATATAAAAACTTTTTTCCCTAGTATGTGCAATGAAAAAGCCTATCATGAAAAATATTATTTTTCACCAGGATACAGAGAGCTAGAATATGACGACTCTAGATTATGACAGTGCTATTTCTAGATTATAAAAAGGCTTCATTGTGCATCTTTGATTCACATTTGGACTAAGATGGATAAATAAATAGTTATCTTATCAAAACTCTTCAGTAGCATATTAGTCAATTGAAAAAAATCAGCATTTCCGAATAGGCCCCATTCAGATGATAAAAATAACTAAAAACTGGAATATTGTTTATTTTCCAATGTCAGGCTGGTAGACTCTTGTTTTTCTTCAACTGCTATTTCATATCAGTATCGATGATCTTTGAAACTTTTTGTAATGGTTGGTTGCTACAAGACATTTAAAAAAGGTAGCAAGAGATATATTATAAAATATTACCCATTTGCTAAATTTCCCCCCATGAAAACCATTTTCTATGAAGGTCTCAGTAGAAGTCATTTTGCCAGTCTATGCTATGGTAAAACAACTTTAACAATGCCCTATAATAATAATCATAAGTGAGTGTATTTTTACAAATACTGCATTTTTTCTTTCAATCGTTTTATTGTGTAAAATTTGAAAGCCAAGAAAAAGTTGTTACAACCCTACCAGCTTCATGGACAAACTCGATAAAAATTATTTCAGAACAGAATACAGTATAGAAAATATTTAGCTTCGGGTAAATGTTGGTAATTGCTGCTAGAGAAAATGTCGGGAAAGGAAATGTTAGGATGCTGCATGATATGTCTTATTGCTATGATTACGTCCATAGGATTGTGTATAAAACGTAAGTACCAGTAATGTTACTTTCTCTAACTATAAAAACTCATGAATTGAAATAACACAATCTCTTCCACAAAATTCACAAGGATACTTAAATGAGATCGTAACAAAGTCAGGAACAGAAATAACATGATGAAGCTTACAAATATATACTTGTAATTTTGTGGAAAGAGATTATGTAATTTCTGTTCCTGACTTAGTTGCTACCTCATTTAGATATACTTGTGGCAACAGCCACACAGGGATCTGAAATCTCAAGTAAACAAGGAAGAAGGCTTTATATTTCACTAAACAATACCTCAGAATCTCATATAAAAACTCACTCAAATGACAGAAATTCGATTTTGTTAGGCTGAGCTTTCATAAGTCGAACGTTGCCTCGGTGTATGATACCAGGCATTAGATGAACTGTTATCCCTAAATTTTTTCCGGTTTGACACATGATCTGTTTGAGACATTTCCCACTCATGAAGCAGATTCTGGAACTACATTTTATATCAGCAACAAGTGGCCAAATGTTGGTTCTTTTTTATAGCTGTAATCGACCTGGCTCTAAAGAGGTTTTTAGTTTGAAATGTCATAGTCATAAGGTGTGTAGGACTCACTCTGGGAACATACAGATTATTTCAAAAAGTGATTACCTTGATCATTTCAAAAGTCTAAAATCTTCAATATCAAAAGTTTGAATTTTTGATCTGCGACTGGCATGGGGCGTTCAGGGTGACCCTTCAAATAAATAACCATAAAAAGTCAAATACTTTTTTTCTAATTTTAGGGTCTGACTTTAGAGAAGAAATACATTTTCGAGACGATGAATATTTGGAGAATTCAAGGGAAACTGCAACTGCGAACTGGAATATCAAACACTCATCAGCCGATGGAAAGCAAATAACCAATATTATATGCAAAATATTATTGGTTATATGTTTTATCGCACATCTGTACTCAACACATAAAACGAAAACATGCAGAGAGTCATTATGTGACATCAGTATAGACCGTTGTACTTGGTTTTGCTCATGTTACCTGTTTGTTTCGGCATGCCGTAAGTGACATATTTTGTATGCAAATATTGCGCACATAGGTATATGGATCTTTTGTCACAATAAAGAATATTTGTAACCACATACTCCCATTTCACATTTAGCATGATTTTGTGCACACAGCCGTATTCAAGAGTTCAATAAGGATGGGTATTTTAGACTAGTTTATTGGGTAGATTTTGAATAGTAAACCATCTGAATCCAAAACTTCAATAACACATCAACATCACGCCTGCTTGATTAAGCATTTCTAATATATACATCTCCATAGATAAATCTTTATATTTCATTTAGTGTTGCCCTTATTATGTTAATGACTCATATGTGACTAGACTCTTCAAACTTTTCTCAAATGCAATTGGATCTTTTGATACAATGTTTCACTATACTATCGGAAATTTAAGAATCGGATTCAACATTTGTTCAGCAAGTTATTTGAGTATTGAGGAATGATTTTGGAATAGTGAAGAGCCGATATTCTGAATTTCCTATCTCTACAGAACAAATATTCTTCAATGGGATAATTATTTAACTAATATTCCATTTAACGTATTAATTGGCTTCAGAATTTGCTACAGTTTGAAAATTTCTAACTAAAATAAGACTTTTTTTTCTTTTTCAGTTTCCTTGGACATAATATTCTACACACCTAATAATGATCTGGAATTTACATGGAAAAATATCACAGACGCATATTGGTTTTGCTCTGTTCCTTTAATGATTGCACTGGTTGTGGCCCTTTCGCTGAAATGTTCACGCAATTCTGGACTATTCTAATAATCGGCCAATTTATCCTCTTTTTTCTACGTCTCATGGAGGACTCAAGCTTGAGTATGTTATACAAAAGCTCCAGAAGTTTAAATAGTTGGCCATTCTATAAATGTGCATAGATGGGCCACTGAGCCTCTTGCTTATAAATTAGACTTGTTAGCTTTTTTAGTTTTGTAGATATTGTCGTATAACATTTGTAAATAAACTAAATATCAACCTATTGATTTGAGGAAACAAAATTATAAGCTATCACTTTTTAGCAATCTGATATTCATCATAATTCTTGTGTATCATAAAATATGTCTGTTTTTGAGTGTTCAGTAACAAATAAACTGTACAAAAAAGTTTTAAATCATCAACACTGCAATAAAATA
The DNA here is from genome assembly GCA_963675895.2 of Styela plicata. Taxonomy (NCBI): domain Eukaryota; kingdom Metazoa; phylum Chordata; class Ascidiacea; order Stolidobranchia; family Styelidae; genus Styela; species Styela plicata. Next base: position 2,516,340 of record OZ023146.1, read on the forward strand.
GTACCAAATAGTAACTATAGTGCTGAGGAAATTTCATTGGTAGGAAGTTGGGATTGAAATTCAGCTCTTTGCCATCTTTTTAGGCTACTTCCAAACCTTCTCTAAAGCAAATTTCCAATAAGAAAACAGCGAACTAATACCTTGTACTTTATCCAATAACTTTTACCAATACTTAGCCGACACAAAAAACAGAATGCAATTAACCCCAAGTGTTCGTCGATTTCAATTGGAAAACGCTGGAATTTGCTTTATTTGAAAATCCATTACCAGTAGTTGAAAATTACTTCACGAGACATAGATCCCACACAAAATATTTGAAAAAGTAAGCAGTACATAAATTTCCTTCTTCAAAATTATGCAAACTACATTTCAGGTAGAAACAAAAAGTCATGTGCTTTGGTTCACAATCATCAATTTAGAAAAGAGAATGTGATTCTCTTAATATGCACCAATGAACATTTAACACAAGCCCCAACTTCCACGCTACATTGGACCCAGACAGTCACAAGACAAAGACTAAATTAAAAAAACAAAAAAGGGATTAGGAAATGAACAGCGATAACAGATTTTTTCGGGGAATGTCCCTAAAATATTTTGCCAACAACCTGCAACAATTTTTGCCTCGTTGAGTGCATTGCAAGTAACAAAACAAAAACAGCAATACACGTCTACACAGCTTTGCACTAACTGCACTCACATGGACATAAACGTACTCTATGAAATGAGCACTCTCCATTACCCTGCAAAACAAACCGTTCATATGCATTAGAAAACGTAAATGCATGCACAGCTTTGCGCCAGTGCAAAACACAAGGTTAAGACAAAACAAACATAGAAAAGACTCAACTTACAAAAACATGCATTTAAAATTAAATGTTTTGTGAACATAAAAATTCTGTTTACTGACTTATACAGTTAAAAAATAACCCAGACAAGCCCTACAGTGGTCGATTCCAACAAATTTTATACCATTTTTTTTTTTATAAAATAACCTTTTTAAACAAATTTTCTCTGATATGGAAGATTTTCTTTGTGTGTAAGATAAGCAGGCACAATGAGAAAACCAATGTCCAATATAGCATGTTACAATTCGCTTTGTCAAGCATAAGTCACCGAAGAATGCCTGACAAAAAAAATGTCTGATTGAACAGTAGCAGGTAATCTGTTAGTCTGCAAATAACACTCATTGCGTATTTTATGACAACACTTTATTTTGTCAAAACTTTTTTTATCCACAAAGTGTAGCTAATGTTATTTTTCAATCTGATTTTACTCATTTGTGATCTCTGTGGAATATTTTAAGATTCTAAGTAAGACCAGACATAACCAATTTTTTTCAAGCTAAAACATGATACTTATTTTTTATATTATTTTAATCATTTGTATTTCAGTATGCCCTCTGGCCCTCCCAAATTCAAAATAAGTGGAAAATACATTGTTATAAACCGACAGAGGGTTTGATTTATAATTGTTTTGTGCTTAGCCTAGCCAGTCTTTATTGCTCCATATTCGTTTTTAAGTAAAATTGCATCGAAGATTAAAAAACATTCCAACACCATAATTACTACCGCAATAATCAAATGTTTATATTGTATTAATGCTATTTTGGTTTAAATGTATACCAATTCAACTTTATTAAATATTTTTTGTTACTATTGTTAACTTTTGAATAAAAAAAACATTTGCTTTGTTGCTTAGCAGAATTAATAAGATTGTTATAACCTGAACTTCGTTGAACTTTGCAGGTTTTTGATGCTTGCATAAATAACTTTATATAAAGCCATGATTATTTCCTTGTATGGCGCTTCTGATCCCACAAAACTAATAAAAAAATTGTCGCCTATGGGCTAATAATAGATAACATTAACATAACATGGCCCTTCGATGGCTCATGCATGGAAACTTTCGTGAAACAGAAAATATTCTGACGCTTATTTATACATTGACATCATCAGGTACTCAACAAGGATCTTACATTATCAAGCATGGGCCATACTCGATATGACATGTTTTGATTAAAAACTTTGATTCAAGTATGTCATTATTAACAATGATGAGAAAATTTTGTTACAAATACATATAAAAGAACCTGGTGAAAGAAATGAGTATATTCAGCAGCAAGAGGAGTGGACCATCAGCAGCAAAATATTTGAAGCAACAAGAAGATGGGGAGCAACTTCTTAAAAATTTATTCGTCATTTTTTTCCTCAATCATGGAAACTCAGATAGTGGAAAATGAAGATATTTTGCCACAAAACTTTAATTGACATACTTCATTTAAAAATTTCATTAGAGACAGAATTTTTCTCAGTTGTATTCCAATAGATTCTAAAGTATTCAACAAATATATCTGAAAAGTTCAATAAACTTTAAACACCAGAACAAAACTCTTCTGGCTCAATATTAATAAATAGATTCGAAACAAAAGAAATGTGGTCCAATGAACGCTTGACACAACCATCAGCTTCCATGCTACAATGGAGCCAGGCAGTCACAAGACACAGATTGAGAAAAAGAAACAAAGTTATTAAGAGCAGAGTAGCGATAACCTAGATACCAAGATAAAAAACCAAGGGTATGCCCCCGAAAGGTTATTTAAAAAAGCAATTTCCTGATGAATTAGTCTGAAATACTTGCCAAGCTTGTTATTTACCTTTATAATGATATTATATTAGAGTAATAAATATGGCTCAGATGACTACCCAGACTCTTTAAGGTTTGGCATTTCGAATTGATTCGCCAAACATTTTTGGAATGCAGTTAGTAGCTTACAGTAATGCAGTATAGAAACTATGATGTTAAATAAGCGATTTCAGTAATTTTGGTTCTACTAACAATTACCGGTAGTTATTTTTTTAGTTACATTGGGCATTTTTAAAAAATTCTTTTGAAAACATCAAGATGAAAAAGTGCTGCATTTTCCCAGCTTCCGTTTACTTATTGACAAGCATTGTGGATTTTAATTGGTAAGTAACATGATAAAAAAATAATAAAATCTTGCCATAACTGAGTAACTTGATGATTGATGGATAACACAAGTTACGTGATGATAAATACAAAAAGAGGTTCAAGTGTCTTTATTTGTTCGGAACAAGATTCTGGTTGGCATAATTTATTTGCTTTGGAGAAATTATTTGATTCTGTTCTGAAATCTAAAGATATTTAATCTTGACCATACCTAGTGGGTGACATAAATGGCAAGATGATAAGAGGTTATTGTGAAGAGATTTGGATTAGTGTCCTAACCAACCCTGTTCTAATATCGAATTTTTTCATTAAAGAGCAAGGCTTTTAGGTTATTGGGCCTAAAAAAGTAAACATTTTGAGCACACTTGTACTTTTGATGAATGCAGCCCTCTTAAGGTTGCTTGTGCAATGTTTTCATCTTGTACAGGCCACAGAATGGCTGATCACAAAATTGCAAAAATAATATGCAGCGTATCTGTGATAAAATTTTGCAATATGATTGTCGGTTTTTTTCAGTTCATCTGCAGAAAGCTTGTCTCATTCCTCATGACACACACAGTCTGATCTCTATATTTATGTTTTCAAACACGATTTAGTTCTGTAATGTAGTTTTACAATCAAATGCGCTTTTGCAGGGTATTGGAAACAGCTGAATTATGTTCCCTCTTTGATGTAATCTCCGTAATCTCACCAAGTTATCAAATTATTGCATGATCCTATCACAGTAACATCAATTGCATACCAAACCTGTTTAACATGTGTACAATTGCCATTTAGAGATATTATAAGTGTGTTTTTCCAACTGCGTATATTGACATAGCTAAGGGGTCACCCTGAGTGGTACCCTCTATCCATAAAATTTCTCCACCAGTCACAAACACTCACAAAGGGGATGAGTTGGTATTAGCAAATAGTTATGTCAGAATGCACGCAGGGTAATTTTATATTGAGGATATTGGCTTTGTGATTCAATGAATTAAACGCATCAGTAGCATCAGCAAGTTCCACAGATTCTGTTTTTTTTATAAAGTGCTCTGATTGCGTGCATGGCTGCTTCGTAGAGGAATCATTTTTTCTATACCTAAAGTTGAATAAAATAGTTGATAATTTTCTCAGATTTTTGCAAGATTTGGAACACCCTGAATTTAGATGCCTTGTTTTCAGCTCAATCAGTGATTCCAAGTTAGTATAATCGAAAACTGACATATTTTCACACAATAAGTGTGACACTTTACAGTTGCATAAACTTAACGGAGAGATACTTGTCTATTATAAGATTTTGTTTGGAAAATTTGATCAGATTCAAAATAAATTTTTTCGATTTGATTCCGAAATCAAAAAATATATTATCTTAATCATAAATAAAGAGTCTAAATAAGGAATGTGGAGATGATTAGAGTTATCGTAAAAATGTTGTACCATGTCCACGTCGTTCTGATACTAGAATCACATTTCTCACAAAGGCTAATCCTTTTTTCTTCAGGTGAGTTTCATAGAAATTTTGAAATTTTTTTTAGAATTGTTCAAGGATTTGGACTTGAAATCTCAGCATTTAGGAGCCTTCTTACTTTCATCTGATGCTATAATTGAAATTGTATTTTTGATACTGATGATTAACTTGAAGAAGAAAAAAGCATGTTACTGTCACAAGACTACTACATTTACAAGTAAATATTTCTATCATTCTACACAATTGAAAATAAAAGTTAAGATATTTAAAGGAGCGATATAGGTCAGGCAACGATGAGTAAATTTCACTTGACTTTAAAGAAAACTTACAAATAACAATAATCAAGTATATTCCAGTTTTTTAGTCATAGTTGCAATTGTCGTCAATATTTTTTGTGTTAAGAAAAATAGTACCATCACCTTAATAAGGAAAGGTTATTTTTTATCACTCGCCTGTAGGGTTGCCCAAAAAATTCTATTCGTAATATTCGAATCATAGATTATTTTATTAAATTTCTGCAACAATCCGAAACCAACCCAAATGATAATTTTAAATTGTTTCATAATTAAGTGTGAATTTTCACGTATATTATAAACTGATAAAAGAATGTCTTTGTTTGTTTATTATATGACTTCAGATTCGAATATTCGATTAGATTCAGGAAAATTAATCTATTTGATTCTGAAACCAAGAGATATTCAATTTTGGGCAACCCCACTCGCCTTTTTGCAATCCGATTTGAAAGGTTATTGTGGGCAAAATTACGGAACCCATGGTGTTGCTGTTATCCCCAAATAGGGTTTTGTAAAGATATTTTTTTTTATTGAAGTTCAAGGAACTGAAGCATGAAAGTAAAGTGCAGTGGAATCCGCCCTGAGCGATGGCAAAAGCATTTACCACTTCTTTGCTTTCTTTCAGTCGCCTCTTACAGCTCGCAGGAAATACGTTGGGACTATTCTAAAGTCCGTACCTACAAGGCTTAAATAAGACAATAGTCACTATTACAACAAAGAGCCACCATGAAATGTTGTTTCAGCAACTGCACTCTCAGTGAAAAACTTTCCAGACAGGTCTGTACAGATATAATAAAGAGCATTGAGTGGCATCTGCCTTGACAGCTAGTAAAACGTTGATATATTAACAGTTTCAAAATATTTTGATACAAAATATTTCTATGCAAGTTGATATTTGCAATTAACTTGCTTTTACAGTGATTATAAACATCGTTCATTTTCTATGGAAGCCTGGATACATGACAATATTTTCAACTGCTCTAACAGTGCTATCTCATCTATTCCTGTTGCCATAAATGTGAATCAGATGACTGCCATGCTTAAACTTGGAAAAAAATTGAATATCCCACAGGATATTGAGCAACATTGTGATGAAAAGAAGAATAAATTATTTTAATTAAAACTACCTAAATAAAAATCGATAATGATAGATATTATATTTTGGTCTGAAAATGGATTTACGATGCAAGCACTTTTTATTTATTAGTTCTTTCTATAGATGCAGGGTACCGCTTTCATCATGTATTAGGCAATCGCTAAGAGCTTGTTATGGAGTATCTGGAGGTATACAGACATACCTTGTTACTTGAACACTTTTGTACGAGAATATTTATTCATTATGAATTTGCTTTATTTCAATCATTACAAATCCTTTGTACTGATATACAAAAATATTTGAATATATACTGGTAGACAGAACACGATCGTATTTATTATGAACATCGGAATATTCTGAAATTCAAATTATGTTTGCTTTTCTTTCGTTGTTGGAAAATTTCGTATAAATCATGTTTTTGCTACTGCACAATAAGCAAATATCCTAAAATAAACTGTAATTTCAATTATTCAACATTTCGAAATATGACTTTTATTTATGGGCCTTATTAGTAGGATTTTTTATCAAGTAGTGAGGATTGCTTACAGTCTGTAATGGAGATCTTTAGAAACACAAACATACATTATTTTTGCACATTTTTTTATGAGAATGTTCATTCGTTCATGAATTTGCTTTGTTTGAATCACTCTCTTTTGTTCTATTTGTTCCATACATACAAAAAGACATTCTAAAATATAAATCAATCTATCGTTTCTGTTTTTGTTAGAAAATTTTATATAAATCGTGATTTCATTGATGCACAATAAGTCCTAAAATAAACAGTAATTTCAATCGAACTGGCAGAATGCCAGCTACATGTATGCTACTTAGACACTCGAAGAAATTGGGTTCCATCAAAAGAAAATTCGGCAAATATCCAATATTTCCCAAATGATCTCTTACTATTTACTTACTTTTTAAATGTCTGGCAGCAAGCAAACTATAGAAAAAGCTTTGAAATCATCGGAAACAACTAAAAGGAAGCAAAATAGTGGTAGATGGTTTTGCTATCGCCCAGGGAGGATGCTACTCACTGCACTTTACCATGGCGGTCCAGTTTCGTTTGGGATGTATTTTGTTCAGAGTGTAGTTTCTGGTTATACATCTTTCAGTATCTCTCTGCTATTAAGTGGCTGTTAGTTGGTTCCATTTAGGCCATGCTTCCAGCCTTGCTCAGAGTGAATTTCAATAAAAAAAAAGAAGATACTTTTATGAAATAGCAGTGTTAATGGTTTTGATGGCTGAAGAAAATAACAACTGTTTTAGACACCGAAGAAAAACAGAATTCTGAACCCCGATCTCAATTACCCAACATATTCCAATGTGAAATCATTAAGTATGTTAAACTTAAAACATCTATACCAGCGCTCTTCAACAGGGGTTCCGCGGAACCCTAGGGTTCCGCGGAACATGTAGTGGGGTTCCGTGAGTTTTAGGGGTTCCGCGAGGGTTCCTTGTTTATTTAGGGAAATTGATTTCTTGCTTCAGCATTTTGATGTGTCATTCCGATTTTTTTAGATCATGGCACCGCATTCACACATCACGTAGGCCAGTTTGTTAAACGAAAGCGCAGTCAACAACCGAATAAAACATTGATATAATTGTTGCGTCACTTGCTGTACATTGTGATTCCATTAACAGTAACGTCACTGTTGCATCACAGTGATAGGATATCGCCGATGTACAGATCACAGAAGTACAAGCAGACGGACTAGAGACTTGAGCTGCTGTTGAGCCTTTGTGAGAATAGGGTAAAGCAGTGTTTAACCAATTTTTTATTGTTTAGTCAAGTCATGAAACAACATAGCCTATTTTCTTATGTGAAGCCAAAGAATAGTCACAGCGAAGGTGTGAGCGGAAATGAGCCTTGTAGTTCAGTTGTCACAGAGACACCTCCGCCGAAGCGGGTCAAATGTAATTCGAATGCCAAAGTTAGAAAATGGGACGACACATATTTGAGATACGGGTTCTTTTTGCCGAATGACCAACTTTTGAATATAGCTCCTCAGCCCGAATGTTTGGTTTGCCATAACAGACTTTCTAATTCAGCCATGGTTCCGGCTAAATTACAAAGACACTTAGAAGCAAATCATTCTGCGCACGCGACAAAGACTATCTCATTTTTTAAACATATGAAAAGTAGCGTGCACAAGCAAAAAGAGTCATTCTTAAGAGGAGTGAAAACCAATCCAGAGCTCTTGTTGACTTCATATCGACTGTCACATCATATTCTTAAAACAAAGAAACCGTTTACTTTGGCCGAGGAAGTTATTAAACCAGCGTTGCAAATAGTAGCAGAGGAGCTCCTTGACAAGGAAAGTGAACGCAAGTTACAAAAAATACCTCTGTCAGATACCACAGTAAGCAGAAGGGGATTTCATATGGCTGGAAATTTGTTGGAACAACTTTTATATAAAATCGAAAGAGTTCCATGCTACGGGCTACAATTGGATGAATCAACTGATATTGGGAGCAGAGCACAACTGCTTGTGTATATAAGAATTCCTGATATTGATTCATACAGCATTGTTGACGAATATTTGTGTTTCCTAGACTTGGATGTGAGCACAACTGCTGAACAAGTGTTTAGTAAACTCAACGAATTCTTGAAAGAAAAACAAATACCATGGGAAAAATTGTTGTTCGCTAACTACAGACGGGGCAGCTGTGATGACTGGACGCTTTTCGGGTGTTGGTGCTCGTGTTAAGGCAGTTGCTACTAACTGTGTATTAAAACATTGTATTATTCATCGTGAGGCTCTAGCTGTAAAACCGCTTAGTTCTGAGAAGCAGATAAAAACGGAACTAGAAATGGTTTTGGATATAATTGTGAAAACAGTGAATTACATAAAATGTGGTGGCAAAGGCAAATCTGCAAGAGTTTTTCAAAAAGTATGTGAAGAAATGGAGTCTGATAATGTCACACTTTTGCTACATACAGAGGTGCGTTGGCTATCTCGTGGCAAAGTTTTGGCTTGGGTGTTCAAATTAAGACAGGAAATATCAGTTTTTCTTGCAGAGAAAAATCATGAATATGCTACCAATTTTCTTGATCCTGAATGGGTTTCCAAACTGGCATATCTGGCTTCAATATTCGATGTGTTGTCCGCACTCAACACCAGCCTTCAAGGAAAAAGATCAGATATATTTTCCCAAGTTGATGGCTTTAAAAGAAAAATTGACTGCTGGGCCAATGAAGTTTCAAAAAATGATTATTCTCCTTTTCGGTTTTTGAATGAATTTCTAAGTGAGGACTCCGAAGTCGACGATACAGCTAAAATAAAGGAATTAGTGTTGACGCACTTGAAGCTATTGAGGAAAAATTTCAATCGCTACTTTCCTGAAGAAGAATCTGAGAATTTCCGTTTGCGTAAGTGGGTGGTTAATCCTTTTGTTTTCCCTTGCCAACAACATGAAGAACTCCTGGATATCTGCAATGATGTTCATTTGGAGGAAATTTTTGAAAAAAATGGAAAGGAATATTTTTGGATTTTTCTGTGCAAAGAAGGGACAGCAATTTCAAAGGAAGCATTGAAACTTCTGTGTCAATTTCCAAATACCTATTTGTGTGAAACAGCATTTTCTGCTTTAACAACTATTAAGAACAAAAACAGAAGTTGCTTGAAGGGTGTCGATATGTGTATGAGAATTGCATTAAGCAACGTTGAGCCTCGATTTAAGAAGATCGTAAAAGAAAAGCAACAGCAACAGAGTCATTAAATATCTGACTTAGTAACTTTTGTAAAAACTGTTCATGTTTTGAAATGTCTAATTATATTTTGAAGTGTAACAGTGTGATAACGAAATATTTAATTTTCTGACCAAGCAATTCGTAATTTCTAATTTTTTTTAGTGGGGTTCCGTGGCCAAAGCGAAAGGACATGATGGGTTCCGCGTTGACAAAAAGGTTGAAGAGCACTGATCTATACTAAACTCTCTAAATATTGCCCGCAGCTCAGACTCATTGAAAATGGATTTTGAAGATATTGTTGTATTGGGTCTGGTGTTTCCCCTAACTTGACACAATGATCTTTAACTCCATTATATACAAATAATATTATGAAAGACACGGGAAACCTAATATTCAATGTATTTAATATCAGAACACTGTCATAAAAGTTATTGAACTTGAACAAGTATCAGCTATAATACACATGGCCCGAGATGGTGATAAACCCTATTTGAATGCTACACTAGGCATGAATGGCCATCAGTAGTGGAAGTAAAATGAGATTTGTGTTGGGCATGTGTTGAACAGACCGACGTAATGTCAGCTATTCGGACACCTGAAAAAAGCCGGTTCCATCGAGAGGAAAACGGGTAATATTTCATGATATATCCCTTGCTGGATGATCAAAATGTCTATTTTTTGAGTGCCGGGTAGTAATCAAACCGTAGAAAAATGTTCAAAATCATCAACACTACTATGAAATAGCAGTGTTGATGGTTTCGAAGCCTTTTTATTCATGTGAAGAAATTGATAGACAACAGAGCTACCATAAAGGTATCTAAATCTATTTTTATCTATGTCGAATAAAAAGTTACCAGACTAGTAAGTGGTTTTAATGAACATATTATGAAGTAAGAGAGATTCAATGAGCTTGAAACGAAGAGAAAAAATTCTTCAAGAGTGAACTATTTCATCGAATAAGAATAGCAGCCCTGTAATACCTACGGTAGGTCAGAATATACAGTTATCTCTGCCAAGAGCCTAGTTGAATAACAGGTACAAGGATATAATCACAAAATAATTAACTATTCTGGGTTTCTGAGTCTAAATCAGTGATTTTCAACTGGTGTTCCGGAGAAGATCGTCAGCTGTTCCGCAAAAATTTCATTAGTTTTACACAATGGGTATGGGTCTAAAGAGCATTTCTTATATGGAAGTAATTATCCACTATCACCAGTTTGAATCTTCCAACGTGTTTTGCTTCATATAGTAGGAGAGTAATGATCACGTGGTATACCATTATGGTGAGTATCTGTTGCGCAATAATAAGAATTTTATTATGTAGGCCTGTTGCTGCTGCAATAGCCCAATAACAATTTTGTTAAATTTTGTTTGGTGCACCACAAGATTTTTTCAATACAAAAAAAAAAGGTTGAAAAACACTGGTATAAATGATGTTAACTTCTTAATACTGTAATTGGCAAACTATGTTAAACAAGCATAGTTTCGTTATTTTAATAATATTGGTGGGTAAGATTTAGCACATACAGTAATAAAAGAAAATAATAACCTGATGGAGTGGACAGGTGTTGCAAAAGACACTATGAAATCTTGAAATATAATTCGATCAAGTACAGAAGTTGGTATATAGAATTTTGAAAATTGCTACAAAAGTTTCAAATTATCTGTACCAACTTATATTTTAAAGCTTTTCATTTGGGTGGATCACCCTGAGTAAGGCCCTGTTAATTGAAGCAGCCACTTACAGGAAAACAGGGTGAGTATAGTTGGAATTTAGAAATAAATGAACTTCCCAGTTTGGCAGAGCCTATGGTATAACACCAGAGGTCGTTAGTCGATTGAGTTAGTCGATTGACTGGCAGGCATGGAAGCTTGGAATATGAAAGTTCAAACCACCCATGACTTCAAAATTTAAATTTGAATATTTCTGTACCATGTACAAAAAATTTGTGGGCAGTATTTCCAGGTGATACGGTTTTTATTTTTAGGTTCTTGTTTATATGATAATATACATAATAAAGTATTTTATGAAAAAACGTTTCCTCTGAATGCAAGCAAGCTATTGTACTGGATCTAAAAAAAGTGGTATGAAGGAACAGTATTGATAGATTTGAAACTTTTTTTTGTTCATTCGACGAATATGACATGAACATTTCAGAAACCTGAAAAAAACAAGATTCTACAACCGAGCAGTGCCCCATAACCAAAATACATATTTTGCCTTTTTCCTTGACTGGTGAACCAAAATCTGTTCCCAATATATTTAAAGAAATATTTGAGTCAGAGATGGCCATTAGCGAATGTTATGCTATTTCGAATGCTGGCACATTCTTGATTTAGAACATGGAATATAGAATATATTCCAAATTCAGCCGAGGAGAAAATGAAAAATACCCTTTCAGTTATTTTGCAAGAAAATAATAAACATAAAATTTATAAAAAAAAAATGGAAATAAATTCATATTTCTTATACACTGTAAACTATTCAAATTTTGAGAAACATGATTTTACTAATGAATTCGCACAAAATATCGTTTGTAAACGGGAGAAACGTTCCAAAGCTACTATTCTGAACTATATCTAAAATCAAAAATTTGCTATATCAAATATATATTCATTTATTTTGGATTTTGAATATTCATTCATCTGAATATTATTCATTCGTTTTGGACATCTTTAGTTTGAAGATTTAGGAATTCTTTCAAAGCATAAACCCTAATTGCAATAATCACAAATAAATGTTAAAATTGATAAGCTTGTTGTTGGTACTAATCAGTCACCCCTCCTCCCCCCCCCCCCCCCCCCCCCCTCCCAAGAGTCACTCAAACTAAGAGAGATTGTAACTAGTATATTCTTGACATCACAGTTAAGTACTATATAAAATAACAAGGAAACAATAAGAGTGTTTCATATTATAAGAGCAACAAGATCAGACAGTTCCATACAACCGTAACCACTGCCAAAATGATGGGAGCTGTGACAAAAGACTGCTGTTACAGAAGTGCCCTAGGTCATTGGACTGGCATAATTTTTCATGTTATGGGTAAGGTCTAAATATTTCCTAATCTGAAGTCTAAACTTTAAATGTGTAAAATTTGTCATGACTTCGTCAATTTTTGAAAAACTTGAAAACATAATTTTAAACACCTATACTAAACTCTCTAAATATTACTTACAACTCAAACTCGTTGAAAATGGATTTTGAGGATATTGTTGTATCGGGTCTGGTGTTTCCCCTCACCTGACACAATTATCTTTAACTCCATTACGTACAAATATTATTAATATAAGACACTGGAAGTGATTATGAAGTAAGAGAGATTCAATGAGCTTGAAACAAGAAAAAATTCTGCAAGAGAGAACTTAACCATAAAAAAGAACTTTTTCATTGAACAAGAATAGCACCCCTGTAATACCTACGATAGGTCAAAATATACAGCTTTTTACATCTTTCCCAAGAGTTTAGTTGAATAACAGGTACAAGAATTTAATCACAAAATAGTTTGCTATTCTGGATTTCTGAGTCCGAATGATGCTAACTTCTTAATAATTGGCAAACTATGTTAAACAAGCATAGTTTCGTTACTTTAAACTATTGGTAGATAGACAGGTAGATATGTTCATCACCTCATCGTCAAAACAAAAAAAATTTGCATTACAATGCGATAAATAAAGAGTAAGATTTAGCACATACAGTAATAAAGGAAAATAATAACCTGATGGAGTGGACAGGTGTTGCAAAAGACACTATGAAATCTTGAAATAACATTCGAACAAGTATAGAAGTTGGTACATAAAATTTTGAAAATTGCTACAAAACTTTCAAATTATCTGTACCAATTTATATTTTAAAGCTTTTCATTTGGGTGGATCACCCTGAGTAAGGCCGAATAGAATTTAATTTATATTGAAATCAAAATTATGAGTAATATACATAACCCTGAGTAATATACATAATAAAGTATTTTATGAAAAAACGTTTCCTCTGAATGCAAGCAAGCTATTGTACTGGATCTAAAAAAAGTGGTATGAAGGAACAGTATTGATAGATTTGAAACTTTTTTTATTCATTCGACGAATATGACATGAACATTTCAGATACCCGAAAAAAACAAGATTCTACAACCCAGCAGTGCCCCATAACCAAAAAGCATATTTTGCCTTTTTCCTTGACTGGTGAACCAAAATCTGTTCCCAATATATATTCAAAGAAATATTTGAGTCAGAGATGGCCATTAGCGAATATTATGCTATTTCGAATACCGGCACATTCTTGATTTAGAACATGGAATATAGAATATATTCCAAATTCAGTCGAGGAGAGAATGAAAAATACCCTTTCAGTTATTTTGCAAGAAAATAATAAACATAAAATTTATAAAAAAAAAATGGAAATAAATTCATATTTCTTATACACTGTAAACTATTCAAATTTTGAGAAACATGATTTTACTAATGAATTCGCACAAAATATCATTTGTAAAACAGAGAAACGTTCCAAAGCTACTATTCTGAACTATATCTAAAATCAAAAATTTGCTATATCAAATATATATTCATTTATTTTGGATTTTGAATATTCATTCATCTGAATATTATTCATTCGTTTTGGACATCCTTAGTTTGAAGATTTAGAAATTCTTTCAAAGCATAAACCCCAATTGCAATAATCAGAAATAAATGTTAAAATTGACAAGCTCGTTGTTGGTACTAAGCAGTCACTCCTCCCCCCCCCCCCCCTCCCAAGAGTCACTCGAACTAAGAGAGATTGTAACTAGCATATTCTTGACAGTTAAGTATACAGTTAAGTATATAAAATAACAAGGAAACAATAAGAGTGTTTCATATTATAAGAGCAACAAGATCAGACAGTTCCATACAACCGTAACCACTGCCAAAATGATGGGAGCTGTGACAAAAGACTGCTGTAGCAGAAGTGCCCTAGGTCATTCGGTTGGCATAATTTTTCATGTTATGGGTAAGACTGAATATTTCCTAATCTGAAGTCTAAACTTTAAATGTGTAAAATTTGTCATGACTTCGTCAATTTTTGAAAAACTTGAAAACATAATTTGGTAAAGATATTGAATACAGAATATTTATGATAAGGATTTGTTAGCAAGGTTTCTCACTTTATTACAAGCTAATTTACTAGTGAACTATATTGAAATTTAATTAATTTAAAAATATCAATATTCAAATATCATATTCTCAAATTGTACACCATGTATTAATCTTCAATTTATTTAAATCTTATAATATTCTGAATTTATTTACAACGCAATAATTTTGATTTCAATATAAATTAAATACTATTCGATCTAATTATTTTTTCTCTGCCCTGCGGTTTGTTTTCATTCTTCATTCTATAATCAAAATGCCTATAAAAATTACATTTTCAGAAATATTTTCCCTTTGTTTTGGACGTAAGACCAGAAACGAAACTGATGATATTATATATTCTGTTGCCTGCATTGTTATGAAGTGCTTGTTTCTCCACTTGAACATGGCTGGTGACGATCATGCTTACATAATGTGTTACTGGACTTGCCTTGCGGCAGGTAAGGAAATTTTCATTTTCACTAGCTTATATTCAAAGGGGAAAGTTTAAAACCTATTGTGAACAAATTAGAGATTGAAAAAGAGACACAATTTGTCTTTTAATTACTTCGACTTAATTTGAAAAAAGTATTGTCGAACACAGTCATAAAATTATCAAAAATCAGCAGAGATATTAATCCAGTCGCCCAGAGCAAAAAAAATAGTTTATAGAATGTCATCAGACTCAGACACGGATTGGGATTTGAAGCCAAACTATAAAAATATCATTATGCATAATATACATAAATGTTTGACCGTTCAATAGCATACAAGTATAAAAGTACTAAAAAAGTATAAAGTGTAAGTCTAAAAAATACTATCATTTCATTTTTAAAACCAGAGGCCCATAGCATCTGGCAACTGAAATAACATAAAAATAAAAATTTCCATTATCTGAACCAAATTGAGATTTGAATCTTGCTCGAATTAAATTCTCTTAACATCCCTTACACCATTAAATAATCATCTCGGACTGGCAAAATTCTATTCAGAAACCCAAAAGAAATGAATCTTCTGCGATGAAAATTTAGCGATTGGACAATATTTCATGATATGTCCCCTCGTAGACGATGTCCGCTATTTATATTTAATCACGTGTCCAATATATTTACAAAATAAAATTGTTGGATATGATACAACCATGAATATTCTATTCTAAGCCTCTGTATATCACAGCTGTGTTGAATTTCACCATTGCTATCAACAAAGAAGAGAAGCTGGAAACAACACCATTCGGGTCACTAAGTGCTTCATATGTATCAGCAGTCTTCGGGATCATATCCTATTTCAGTGCAACTTAGCAAGGGGATAACAAGGGGATGTAATGACATGGATTGTTGGAGGATATTATGGCAGAACTATTAGAAATGTTGCATAAACAACATATATCTGTTTGTATATAGAATGGAATAAAACGTATCAAAATCAAACCTCTGTCTTTTTGGTGAGCTATCGATCAGTAATCCTGTAGGTCTTTCTGGGCTGGTTGTCATCGCAACAGGGGAATCACTTAAACCATTCTTGGAAGGTGGAGATTCTATGTCTGAAAAATATCATATAAGTAGCCACTATGTTAGGCCAGTCATAAAATCAATAATGCATTTTAATAGATCCATCACCTCACTAAACGGAAATAGTTTAAGAACAAAACTATATACTCAAAATAGCAGAGCTTTCCTACTGTTTTATAGAAAAATTGCTACTCACTCAATCATTGGCCTAGTGGTTATCATGTTGGCATCCGAGGTAGAAGATCTCGGATTCGAGTCCTACTAAGTCCGGCTCTGATGTAATAATTTAGGTGGCTAAGCCTAACCGGAAAGATAATACCTTTCCAACAACCGTGTCTGTCTATAAGCGTTTATCAGTGCTTCACAGATGGTAACCTAGCTCAACTTCAGTCACCCTTCGACAAAACCGAGGTTTTTTCAAAAATATGAATTAAATACCTTCTTCGATCACGTCCTCCAATGCGATTCGCTTTAATGATTTCATAACTTGTGGATCACTTGGTATTAGCAAGATGAGAGATCTCGCTCGCTGTGTTATTCTCTGCTCGTTCAGCTCGGTGAGTTGATATAAAACTTCGAAGGTATCTTGACCCTTGTTTGCCATCACCACAGACGGTAATTTTTGTTCCTGAATGTAAATATATGTATTTTGAATTGAAATTTACTCAAAACTTTAGCAGAGACAGAGCAGGTATCAGAATAGGCCTAATGTTATTTTTTCAGATTCCGAGTTGCTGGTACTACTTCGCCATATTAGTGGTTGTTTGTTTGTTGATCATTCCTTTCACACACTGTTTTCTGGCATTGTTTAGAGCGAATTATCAATCAAAAAGGGGTTAGAAGCAGAATATGACAGGGATCAACGACAAAGAACTACACAAGATAGCAAATCTAGCAGAAGCAGACAACATTTCTCACAGGATTAAACCATTATACAGTGAAAGTCCGATAATCCAGCATTGCGGGGGAATGGCATGTGCCGAATTGATGAAAAGTGCTGTACGTCTGTCTGTTAGCGCTGGTAATTGACAACACATATTTATTTGGCCCAAAAAACGCCTCTGGTCGAAGCGAGATAAATATGGAAGATATGAAACAATCATTGAATGCCAGTGACCAGTGCATGATCCACTGATGGAATTGCATGATTCCATTAAGAGGTTATTCTGAAACAGTACTTGTTTTTATTCGTCCAGTCCTGAAAAATGTTTCTGGTGGATACAACACGCAAATTGGACATATATATATATATTATGCCACGCGTGGGTTGGGTATATTATCAGGAAAGAACAAATGATTTCATTCCTAAACTTATATTTGCATCGGCGTATGTATTTACTTTCCCAATCAGTATGGTGAGGTAAGGGTATTTTTTGAAAATAGACTATTGACTACCTGTGCACAAGTACTTTCAAGTTCAGAAAATCGTGTTAAGATTAGTAGGAAATACTTCACAAAATCTGAGTATTGTCCAATGTCCATCAATCATGTGCCCATGCATCATCATTTCGATTGCTGATATATTATATTAGTATAATAGTCCAAATCTTGAACCGATCATACAAGTCTTAACTGGTGATGCCCATGTCCGCCCAATTATAACATTTAGCAAACTTTGAAAAACCTTGAAAAAAGGGAGTGCAATGTGCTAAGCCGGTAACTTCATGTCATCCAGTGCAGTTATGCGTGTGATGTCCGAATAACAGTACATAGCTTAATTGTCTAAATTGGAAACGATTTGAAGTTCAGTTTCTGATTTTATCTTTATTGAATTTAATGATATTGTTATATTCGCTATGATACCAAACATGGCTAGGATTTGCAAGAAAAAAAGAAAATATAATTTCATTAGTATTTATATGAAATATGGCACAATTGCTAGTCTCACATGTAGCAAAATTATGTACCATTTTTGTAATATGCCTGTCATGTATGGGACATGACCACTTCTATCGGTACCAAGATGCACTTCTGAATGTACAGTAAGTGAAAAATATTACAAATTTAATCCTAATAAAATTGGAAGAACATATATCTGTATTTTTCAGCCGGATTTTCAAATAAGAATATTAAAAATACTCGGTTAGTAATGATTACAGTATTGTTCGAAATATCTTTTTAAAGAGTCCAAACATGGCAAATTTGGCCCAAATTATATTTGGCCCAATTTTAATCCATGTGTCCCTTTCAATTAACGAAACAAAAAAAATGAAAAATATAATTCGATATTCATTAATCAAACTTTCAATTAAAAATAATTATCCCAACGCCTATCTTTCTGAACAATCTAAACTTGGCAAGTTTGGCATCGCACAATGTATGGAAACCTGAATTGCATAAGGACCATTACGATCGTACACCTAGAAATGGCACATTGACGGTTGTGTTTATGCAAGCATGCACCGTTCATGGAACACGCATGTACTGCATGAAATGCATTGGTACTGACCTATGGTGAAAGTGTTTGCCAATGCACAAATACGTATCAAATGACGTTCAATATTGAGCTGATTTATGCTTAACTTAATAATGCAGGATTGCTCAATATTGCGACCCATGCATGACAAAACATGTTTAGGCAATTTTTGTCAACTGGACATTGTATTCTTAGACTTTGCAGGATCAGGACGTCAGTCAACAAACCAAGATTCTTTTATAACTGGAATATATATTAAAATGTTCATACTTTTTCAACAAGAACAGAAGTTTTGCTCTGTGATGAATTCATATCTTCTTCTGATGTAATTGTCGCTGGAGAAACGGTCGTCTTTGCTGTGACTTCCTGAAAAATTAAAATAAATAAAACAAAAAAAAAACAAATTAATAACTTGTGGGTTGCCAGTTAGCTCAATTGGCAGGCTGATAGGAACACACCTCAAGCTCCGCATCTGTAATTGCCTCTGAATCCTGTGCGGAATGATCACCAGTATATGTGAGAGGATTGATCACTGGTCCACGAAATTTGATGTATCGGTTGATGCTAGTTACAACTTCCATTCCCCAACCATGTCTATGCAAAGGAAAATTCATGAAACAAATCGGCAAAAACATCACTTGAGTTGAAACTAATCTGCACAAGAGGTCTTACATATAAGAGACACGTAAGCCTTACTTTCCCCTCTCGTATGATAAAGATCCTATCCAATACAAGCAAATTTGCAGGTACTATATCTTGTAGTTGCTCTTTGCGACTGAATGAAGGCATTGCTTCCGGCCTTGCTTAGAGTGAATTCAATAAAAGAAATGAATAATAAGAGTAAGAAAAACAAAATCTGATTTTATTTTTATTAGAGTGGATCACCCTGATCAAGGCCCTGCAGAAGCACCCACTTATAGATGAACAGGGTTAGAGTTGTTGGAAAGATATGGGAATGCTTCTCCATTTGTCCTAAAGTTTGTGTAGCTCTTTGCGCAGTCATTTTCTTTAGTAGAAAGCTTCTGATACTGCTTCTAGTGAATTTACAATGTAATGAAGATAAAACTTGGATTTCATTTAGGCATATATTCCAGACTTGAAGAATGGTAGCTTCTCTGTTACGTAGACATCCGAAGAAAATGGGTACCATAAAAAAATGTAGGAAATAAAAAATATCCCATTCTATACCTAAAAGATAAATCTCTTTTATAATGTCTGGTAGTAGCTAAACACTAAAAAAGGTTCAAAATCTCCAATACTGCTATGAAATGGCAGCGTCGATAGTTCAGAGGTTTTTTTGTCCATCCAAAAAAAATAACATGAACATTTTAGACACTCAAGAAAAGCAAGATTCTGCCACCTGGGCACATTCTTGTTCTCCACCTATGTATATTAATCTTACTTGATGAGAATAAAATGGAATAGTTCTAAGTAATCGACGATCCTGATTATGCTGCAGCACTTTCTCTCGAACCATGAGTTGCACTTGTTCTATTGTTGTATTGAGTTGTAACGCGACACGACTTCGTACGTTTGCCACAGTGTCATTACTATGAGTCTGAAATAAAGAAATGTAGAAATAATGACCAGCCGAATTAAGTGATAGTCCCAATCTAAAAACGCAATTATTCAAAAGTTCCCAGTATTTTCAATATTCCAGGGCCCTTGAAAATTTCCGGAAATTTTCCACCCCTTTGCAACCCTAGGGACAACCTTGACATATAGTATATAATAAAAACTATGTATTGACGACTTCCTTATTTAAAATGATTATTCCAACTTACTGATATAGTGAAAGAAAACTTGGGTGATTCACAAGTGACTTCGATTTTCAAAGGAGAACCCCAGAATGAAGCACCGTGTGGTAGTAGAGATCTTGGATCAGAATAGGATTTCTCAACTTCGATTATATAACGTTCAGCAAGAAGTAAAATCCTTTCAGTCATTAATAGTTTGTTGGCACTGAAATATGAAAAATTTAATATAAAAAAATAGTACTGGGCACTCCGAATAAAATCGAATACCAATTTATGCAACTGACTAGAACAGCAATTTCCAAAGTGGAGCCAGTGGACTAAAAGGGGTCAACCTGCGAAGCAGTTTTAGTGAAAATTTAGCCAACAAAACCTATATCAATATGCAAGAATTTAATCAGTCTTTCTAAACACATGTTGACCAATTGGTTTTGAATATGATAAAATCTTTCAGATATGGCTAAAATAGAACATCATTTGGCGATATTTATCAGGCTACATCACAGAATGCAAGCTGAAAGTGTTTGGGAAAATGTGTATACATCACATCAAAAATCTACTGTTGACTATGGTCCCCGCATCATTAGTCACATTACAATATATAAGGAATTCAATGGGCTAGAACTGTTTTTCAAAGAAAGACATCTAGGATTCGATTAACAAGACCAGATGATGACAATGGCAAAACATGTTTGTTCGAGAATGACTTCTACAATCAAGATATTGCAGCTGAGGTGAAGTGTATATACTGTTGCACATTCTTTGCTTGCTCTTATAATGTAACTGTAACTGAAATTCAATCTCAGAAGAAAGGTCCAAGGAGGCACTTGTTACACACCAACTAGCCTCCACTGATAGGAAAAAAGAGGAAAATGAAATGGAAAGCAAGCAAATGTACCCCTTCAACTTCCATTATGTCTATCTTTTACATGAATTTCAAAGGCCACATTCCTCCAACAAGCACATATGCAACGCTCATTTTATATATATAAATTAACATTCAACTTTTATTGCATTTTGATACGCAATCGATAATATAAATTTCTACCTGGAAGGGCAGACTGGTACGTTAACGTCTGGCAGGATATTGGCTGCAAGTGTTTTCGTCACTCTTGTTACTGCATGAGCTATAGCGGAACTTTCCGATCCAATATTGCTTTGCTGAAACAAGAAAAAAATTGTTAATTTTCCGATGAATATTTAATGAATTATTTGTCAAGCATGAGCCACAGATGGGTTGTATCTGAGTGGTGCAAACTATCTGTCGCTCATGCTTGACAAACAAAATTTGAATTATATATTAGCGAAGTTGGTAATAAGCAGAAAATTCGGATTTCATTTACTTTTTTGATAGTGTGATGATGGGAAGAAGAGACACTTTCTGATTCTGAATTCTTTTTCTGTGTTGAAAACAATACAATGTTGTAATGTATTCATGTATGAATTTTATTTGGGGAAATTTGGTATTTATATTTTAGAATGATAAGGTCCAATTCATTCTAGCAAATGTATCTACATTTGATACTGTGATAGTTCACTTTCATGTAAGATGGTCACTGGACACTTCTCTTGTTCAATTCATAAAAGCGTTACTTCAAGCATTGCATCACTGATTCTACTTTCGAAAGTTCGGATCCTATGACAGGTGATCGGGCACCGTAGGTACAAGCTTTGGAATAGTCCCAACGGACAGTATTTCTTGCATGTCGTATGGGCTACTAAACAAAAGCAAAATGTGGTAGATGGTTTTACCCTCGCCCAGGGCAGGACCACTCACTGCACTTTACCATGGCTGTTCACTTCCACTTGGTACATTTTCCGTTTAGAGTACAGTTGCTAGTACTACATCTTTTAGCAACCCTTTTCTATAAAGTGGTCATTAGTTGGTTCCTTGCTGAGTGAATTTCAATAAAAAAAATATATGTATATATATATATATATACACATACATAAGAGTAAACCTCGAAACCTCTCCGGCACACACAGATGAGCCACATTAGCTCTGCTTAAACCTGTCACCACAAATCACATCCATGCAGGTAGAACAGATGAAAGGTTAGGTCAAAAGCTCCCTTTCCCAAACTGGTGTCTGCACGAGATGTAATGATTCGCTATATGCTTGATTAGCCGTGTTCTCAGCTTCCTTCTTCCGTATAATAAAATAGAAACCCTATCCTACATTCTGTTTGAATGGGGTGTATTTAAGTTAACTTTAACACTAATCAATTTTAATGAAAACCAAATCAGGACAACAGGCCCACAGGTTTAACTAAAATTGTTTTGTTTTAATAACACTTCTCAAGTTCAGTACAACTTGAAAAACATTCATTCAGTGAATTTCTCATTTTTCATCAATAAAATTACAATGGTCATTTTCCTTGAGTGTCATGAATAGCAAAGATTTCATGAAATCATGTACAAATCTATTTCCGAACCCTACTCACATTCAATCTCTTGTAGCACTCGGTAATAAATCTTGAGTGGAGTGACTTCTGATCACGTTTCAAGTTTGACGAGACATATATGTATGAGAATTTAACGAGTGTTCCAATTGCAAGCTCAGCAACCTCCTCACAAGGGCACTCAAGACAAACTCTCCACAGAAAATCAAGGCCGAGTAAATCAAGCTTCTCAACGTACTAAAAAATAATAAATGTTGTACGAATGCACATATTTCTAGTCTACAGATAAATGAAGCTACTAGGGATCCCAAGCAGATGCAATGCAGAAACATGTACAAAAAGATATTGAAAGAAAAGATATTTATCTTAAAATAATTTCCAAAATAAGAAAATAATCACTTTTAGTACAACAAAAAACATTATTTAATCAGGTATATATGGATATCCAATAACAGGAAAGATGGGAACTTCTTTTCAAATATTTGCATCGATGTGCTTGAGTATATAAAATAAGTATCACGTTTCGCAGTTATTACAAATCACTGATGGATTGCGACAATAAGGCAAAATTTATCCATGACTCGACCAATCATGAATCAACTTACTAAATTTCCTGACGACTTCTTCATTCTTTGTTCATGTATATTAGTTGATTCCATGAACTTCATCAAACAGTGATAAGCAGATGGACACATTTGAGCTGGATCCAACTTCAACAATCTCTCTCTGTGCAGATATGTATATTTTATGTCTCAGTTGTTAGTAATTGATGCACAAAGTTTTACAGCATGTAGATAAGGGTAAGAACTAATTAGCCATCACAAATATGATAAAGATCTGTATATAATTTAAAATCAGTAAATAGCATCATAAACGAAACAAATTTGCATAGAACTGGAGCAATGAACCGCTAGAGTTGAGTACAGTAAGTACAGAATCTGCCCTGGGTGTAAAATCTTCTAACACTTCATGACTTCCATTTAAATGCCTTACACAACAAACAAGGAATATGCTAGCATGTGTTTTAATCTAAAGAAAATATTTATTTACACTGTTTACACCAATATGATCGGGAAAACAGTCCGATGGCGTGGATTTCCATAGTTTGGACTTGGGATGGAATAGAGAGAAGAAAACATTTTTAATAGAACCCTATTGATATATTAGGTCTGAATCACACTGACAGAATGTCGGCTACTCTGTTACTCAGATTTCTGAATAAAGTAGCTTCCATCAGAAGAAAACTTAGCGAGGGGCAATATTTCTAAATATATCTTTACTAACAGGATAAAATGTCTTGTGATAAGTGCCTTGTAGTAATGAAACTTTAGAAAAAGGTTCAGATCATCAATACTGCTATGAAATAGCAGTGTTGATGATTTTGAAGCTTAATTATCCATCCAAAGAAAATGAAACGAACATTCGAGACATCAGAGTAAAGACATCCGAGTAAAAAATTATTCTGTGATCCTGCTCAAAATGGTAAAAACAAAAAGCATTCTCTGCTTACAATGCAAAAAATTATACCAATAACCAATGATATAGAACAGAGTTACAAAGTTGAACAATTGATAAGTTTTAAATAACTGCAACTATTCCACTAACCTGAACATTAACTTTACTGTATCATTCTCCAAATCATCTAAACTTTGACTAAACCATTCATAACAAGCTTCATTATCTTCTTGACACGAATCTCTGGATTGAAATAAAACAAAAAAAAATGATGAATTAGTATTCAGTTCAGGCCACTGGCGGCAAAATAAAATACAAAGGTTACCAAAAACAAACTTCCATTTTATCAATCATGGACCATAGATGGAGCATTGATAGTCCATGACTGACAAAATTAAATTAAGTAGAATACTTTTAAAAAAGGGCAGTCTTAAAATATATTGTCTTTTCGAGACTTTGAGTTGAGTGTTTTTAGAGTTTTATTTACCGTACTAGTTTTAATTTTTGTAACAGCACTTGAATAATCGATTAAATATCAAAATCTCTACTGAGTAATAGAAAATGCACAGATTCAGCAATACATGTAATCTTGCAGTGATTCCGGATAAAAAAAATAAGTTTTCAACATGTTTTTTCTTAATTTAAAATAAATTTTCATATCTCTTCTTTTTTATTATATAATTTTTAACAAATAAACATATTTCAATACATATCGGTCATTCTTTGTTATCAATCTGAACTCAAAAAGCTTGATATAATTTAAAACCAAAGTTTGACTCAATAACAACATGTTTAAACGTATTAATTACCTATTTGTAACCAAGGTATCCCAAACTTCCTTAGCACGATTCCATGGTAGATATATATTTGCATCTTTTAATAAAAATCTCAAGAATTGTAAGTGCCACCACATAAACTGAAAATAAACAATAAATTAATTACTACGGTACAATAATGATAATTATGATAAGACATCCCTCTTCGAAAGTGTATGTTACCAGAAGGTCAAGTAACAAATAAAACTGTGTTGCAAAAAGTAAACTCCAAGATTAGCTATCATTTGCAAAAAAATAAAAGTTGTCGGGGGTTTCCACCAGCAGTTAGTGATTGTGAGAAAGGCTCCAAAATCATAAACCTCAACCATGATTTCTATCCTGATAGAGGCAAGATAACCAAAAACTTTTATCCAGTTACAAGTGAGGCTTGGCAATTTAATTCATTGATTCAAATCGATCCGAAGCACAGATTATTCTAATTAATCGTGAATCGGTCATATGACAAAAACTTTTAAATCAAGTACCGTTAGAATCATCATTTTAACGACAAAATGCAATCAATTTTGGTCAACTTTGACCGAATTGGTTGTTTTTGTCATTGAAAAATGAAAATGTATGTCTTTGTTGAAATTATAATACCTAATATTAGTAATATTAATATTATTTGAAAAAGTTATCTGAATCAGATTCGATTCCAACCAGCCCTAGTTGCGAGTTCCGAAATTGTGCTTTTACTCAACTTGTAGCAACTTATCTTCCAACAGATAGGGGGGATCAAATTGACAGTAGTAACATGGCCTACCCTGCTCTGGTGCAGTGCCCACCGGACAATGTCCAGTAATCTTTGTGTAAATATTACTACGTATCTTGCGGACTAATGGTCGCAAAAGGTCATTTTTCCGAAACTTTATTATTTTGTACACAGATAGGGCACAATAGAGTAATGGTCGTAAAGATAACTGAATTTATCGGCACGAAAGTTCGTCTGAGTCGGTGAAAGACTCTTCAAAAACGGAAATGCACGCCACGCCGTATCATGCGCTGGAGTACCGTAATTTATTAACCCCAACACATGATCTATAATTTCGTTGCGATCGTTGACCAAAAAAAAACTTTTTTCTCCAGGTGTGTAACCAATCATCTTCGTGTGATTCATTTTCCACACCGAGGACGAAGACTTTGAATGGTTCTGATTTAATTCGCCATTCCATGTTGTAATTATTACTTATCGAGATATATATCATGCATTTAATACATTGCCTACTAATAAACTTTAAATCAACAATTATTCGTTGTCCAGTTAGCGTGATTGGCAAACCGCCCATTTATTCTTGAACGAAGATTACCACACAAGGCGTCATGTAGCGAACATAAACAGAACCTACATTGCGAAAGTGATTTCCACAATAGTACGAAACAATATCACAGTGTGAAAATGTACAAGTGTGAAATTTTAAAATTTCTTTGGTAGAATATTAAAGGTGCGATATGGATTGGATTTGGAAAATTTCGAAGTAATTCGTGTCCAACTTCTTAAGTTTTGCGTCCTTAGAAAGATATTTCAAACAATATATCTTTGATAAAATAATTCATTTTTATCTGAAAATCTGGCTAATAAATACCGAAACATATTCTTCGATTTCACATTTGCGGGATTTTGAATTTGGCATCTTTCCAAAGACCCGAGGTAATTTGCGCCCAATTTGCCATGTTTAGATTCTTTGGAAAAATATTTCAAGCAATATATCATTGCTAATAAAATGATTTATTTCTATTTAAAAATTCGGCTAATAAATACCGAAACATAATCTTCGATATCACAATTGTGGGATTTTGAATTTGGCGTCTTTTCAAATGTTATTCGACATCACGCGCAAACTCCTTTATTGCGAGTTTTTGCAAAGTCTGCAAATCATGCATGATTGGAGCATCATCACCCGAGTCTCTTGTATGACGGACAGTAGAACTGAACATGATACTAATATTTTAAAATGTGATCAAACATGGGTCATGATCGATGGACAATACCAGGGTGAATTTGTGATATATTTAGCACGAATTCATTGTGCAAATAGAATATGAACATGAAAAATCTGCGAAACATATATTCAGTACAAAATGATATTGGTTCCCCTACAACCGCTAATTTGTCGAACGGCTCGTATATGTATAACAAAATTCCTCACATTCGCCGTGGATCGGGAAAAAAACAATACATAGGTCGAAGCAAAGTATACGTCCCAGAAGGAAAAGTTTTGGAAAAAAGTAGCGACTTATAGTCCGCGGAATACGGTAACTGAATTTTAATCATCTTTCCCCAATTTTGAATTTTGCGTTTCACCACCGAATTATCACAAGTTGAAAATGGAAGAACATAAATAACAATGTGGTAAGTAATAAAACAATAAAAGTTCAAAACTTACATCAGAATGTTTATATTTCCCGTCAACAATAAGTTCTCCACTCAAATTTGTCGTTTGTCCAACTGCAGATACTGCAGCAACTTTATGACATCTTGTTAAACTTGATACAATTAATTTCAAAAGATCATGTTGTCTGTTCACTTCAAATAATACTCCACGATCTGATTTACTGCTGTAAGGTTTCCCACACGTATTAGCAATATCATACATTTGCTTTAATGCCGGAACAACCCAAGTATCCTGAAAGAAAATATATTCTGGACATTCAAATAAAGTCTAAAGCTGAGAAAATCATTGAAGAGAGGAAAAGAAACTGGTAAAACGCCTTCTATTGAACTACTCAGATAAAGCAAAAAATTAACAAGATGCACAAGCATGTACATTTGCCTGGTCCAGTAGCATATTTGTATTGAATGTTGAAGAAAATAAGATTCAATCTCAATTAACTAATCCAGAATAACAGAATCCTGGTTTCTTTCGGATATTAAAAAGCAGTGTTGAAAATGCTATTAGCATAGTATGATACTTGAAGGTAGCTAAGTTTTCCGTCTCAGTAGGAGATTAGCAGACATTCCAACAGTCAAGACGAATCCATGACTTGGGAAGGTTGGTCTATCCACAAAGCTAAAATCTCTTCATGTCAAAGGCAAGTTCAAAAGGTCTCGAAGCAAGGCTGAAACATATATGAAAAAGCTAAAATACCTTTTTAATATCATCAATACAGCGAATTATAAAAGTTTTCTTCATTGAATCTTTAACATGATATGAATCATTTAGTATAGCATGATGTTCTCTCATTGATAATTCAACAAGATGGGCCGGTAGTTTAGGAAGATGAGACAAATCCCACAGCAGATCGAGAACCTACCAATAAAAAAGTAAGTTCTCTCAGTAGCAAAAATAAAAAATTCCCTTGTTTTGATTTCAGACTTCTGAAAAAATGAATCTATCTCAGCTAAAAATCTATAAGATTTCTATTTTCATTCATTTTCATTCTATGGGAAAAAACCAAGAATTTGGCTTAGCATATGCTGGACCATCACCCCTTGTGCAAACACCAGTTCCAAATTGAAGATGAAGGTTTTGGCTGGGCCTTAAAATCGTAGCGTAGCCCTAAGCATATTACTAACGACTTTTCACTGATTGAGCTAACCGTATTTTATTTGCCATTAGTCACGGCGTATTGATCACAGAAAATGACACAAGTTTTTGAATCACAGGAAAAAGAGGTGATTCCAGACAACCAAAAGAAAATACGATTCTAACAAACAAATACTGTTCCAAAGGTTTGAGACACTAAATGTAGAACAAACTTATGTTTCCGTAGATGACACTACCTTCTCCATAGTCTTGCTTGATTTTGAATTATGACCGATTCTTCCGATAAACGACACAAGTTGTTGTCGGCGTTTTTCATCTTCTTTCAACCATGAATGATGAATAAGTTGAAACAATTGATCGAGTTGAGAGTCATTGAATCGAACAGCGGCAGCAGATAATATAGACTGGATGTTCTCAGATACAGAGAGAGATTGGTTATTCTGAAAGTGAATGTCAAGTCATCAGAGTTAATTTACATAACAGAGAATTTTACAAAAGCAAATGCTTTGGTCGCTTGAAGCCTGCCAGAATAAATATTAAACTAAACAGAGTGGTATCACAAATTGATCATTATGTTACCAGTATTAATTATAGTTTACGGGGGTAGGGAGGATTTCATTTTTATCCTATAGGATAGGAAAGACGAGAACGCGACTTGATCTTACGGAGAGTCATAACCTCTCAGCAGGCACTAGTTTCAGGTCCAGAGTGAAGGTTTTGGACTAAACATTTACTCATTTTGTCTGTTTGTGGTTGGTGGAAGCCTTAAGCATAGCATCTGCGAGGCGCCCAGCAAACCTTCAACATATAATCATTGTACAGGGATCTGAACCTTCATCAGGACGATCATAGATGCTTTATCAATTTAGCAAAGCAAGTAAAGTTTTGGCTCCTGACAAAAAGTCAATTATCAGTCACTGATAACTTCGTTCAGAATGGCGCTACCAGTATGTCAGAAAAAATTAAACCCATCAGAAGAGGTAGTAATAACATTGCTAACTTCGTGCATATTTTGAATGCTTATTCTGCCAAAAACCCTCATTATCATCAACACTGCTATTTGACAGCAGTATTGATGAAATTGAAGATTTTTGAATCATTTAGAAGAATATGACCTTAAAATTTCAGATAACATAAAGAAAGCAAGATTCTAACGCCAAATTTTGTTCTAAAATGGAGAAAAAATAATGGTAATTATTTGTTACCAAGAAGAAACAGAGACTCGTATCAGAAGGGACATTAAACAATTTCTCAAAAGTGAGAAGAACTCTCCATCTTCCTACCTGCATTTGCCACATGTGACTCAGTTCATCCATACTCATATTATCACCGATAAATTCGACGATCGTTCGAATTTTATCGCAATATTGTGATTGGTCGATATGACTGTCTAACGAGATAGTCAGAACACTGTTTGCAAGAAGCCAATCTAATATTTTTTCAGACTGCATTGCATTTTTCTTGACTTTGAGTGAATATGACTGTGAATCGTCTATCAACTTTGTGAGCTGAAAAATAAGGGTAATAAGGCATAAATTAGATTCAGTGGAATTCACATTTAGTCATAACAAAGAGTGGGCACTCAGAATCTAATATTCAAATTAAACCTAATACATGCCTATTCATATAGGCTAGTTAGACTTGTCTCAAATCACCAACATACTGGATTGGAAAAATAAGCACAAAGAGGACAAATTATCTAATCCTGAATATGGGTGACGTGACCAAGGATCACACAACAAAAGAGTGGTGTCCATTCATGACACATACCCAAAAAAAAGATATCAAGTTTACATGTTTATCAAATTGAACTAAATTTTTGTAGTATTCTGAGATGCACAAAAATGTTCCTTACAAAAAATCTTGAAAAAATGACCAAAATTAAATGGGCAATCTTAATAACTCAATTAAGTTACCTCTTTCAAAGCATTCATTTTTGCATTAAAATGTGGAGATCTCAACATTCTCAATGTGACAGATAATCTCAATTCATCAACAGAAGATACATCTTTACTCCATAATTCTCGATAAACTAGTTTCATGATTGTAAGAAGTTCACTGACACTGCCCAGTTTCTAGTAAAATAGATATATTAAGATCAACTAAATAAGATGCATTATATAGCAGTTTACCACCAAAAACAAAACCATACCATAAACAACATCAATATCAAAGTATTGTAAAGAAAATAATTCAATATTTTCCATATCGTAAAAATGGCTACTCAAATTTCTATTTGATAAAAAACAAGCAGGGTTAGCATCGGCAACAGACCAGATGATCTTAAAAATTACTTAAAACACTTTTTAAAAAAAATAAAGTAATAGCCTTTTGATAAACCCAAACAAAGAATGAATTTTCCCTCAGTCAAACTGGACATTAATGATAAGCATAACATCAATACCTTCTGCTTAAAATCTTCTTCTTTTAATTCTCTGACATATTTTCCAGCTCTTTCTATTATCGGACTGATATTATCCTGAACAGCTTTTGGATTGAAATACTCCGCACAAGAACCGAAGGGCCGCAGAACAGCAGCAAATTGAGCTGCATCGAGGTTTTCACATGTTTCGACAATACTTTTGAAGTCTCATTAATCCTCCCTGAAAAATTCAAGCTTCAATAACCTAGCAATCAAATTGACATGGCATCGAAGTTGAATATCTCTGGTTCAAACTCAAGATAATCTGGTTCAAAATCAATGCCTCCCCCTCCAAACCCGGAAGTGTAAAAAGGCTTGTCCCATACTCCCCATGTCATTTAATTTAGGTGTCCAAAACTTTCCGAGTGTAATGACAATTGCTCTGGGTGATTCACTCACCTGACTAGCTATGAAAAGAGGCATTCAGAAGGCTTTTTTCTTCCAATGTATGTGCCTATGTGATCCATCGGGGGCCCAAACAGGATAAAGCATAACCAAGTCCAA
Organism: Styela plicata; assembly: GCA_963675895.2. Lineage (NCBI taxonomy): Eukaryota > Metazoa > Chordata > Ascidiacea > Stolidobranchia > Styelidae > Styela > Styela plicata. Next base: position 2,547,701 of record OZ023146.1, read on the forward strand.
ATATTCTCCTACTCAAACAAACCTTGTCACAGAATGTGTTCATGAGATTGACCATCCATCCATATTGATCATTTGCAAACGTAGTAGTGATTGATGGAGGACGAGCGTATACTTTATCCGCTCCTCCTAATTTTGTCTCCCAAGTATTTTGAGGCCAAGCTCTACTACGATTCTTGTAATGCCAGTCTGTTTCTGGATCAAATGCCTGGAGGTGTAAATGGAAATTGTGATGATTCAATTGCCTTATTTTATGTCAAATCAAAATAATGCAGTCAATATTTGTTGGAATGATTTTGTGCTGCTATGGACCATGCCTAAGCAGCCCGATCCAACAGTGACTTCTACTTAACAAACATGATTGGTCATATATCTGACAGGGATATATCAATTACATAAGAAGTGGAAATGAAAATCTAAAGATCTTTTGTTGCAATAGGTAACATTTGTCTACAAACTGACCTGACCAAAATGCTTTTTCATTTCGACAAGAGTAAATGAAATTGGAAAATAGCATCTCTATGTATTTTTAATGAAAAAGATAAAAAGCATTCTATGATTTCAAGACAAAAAAAACAAGGTTTCAAAAAGTTTTTATTGGGATAGAAAATGCTACAAATTTTTAATTTACCATTGCTAAAGTCTTGAGTAAATCGACTGGTGGTTGTTTTGCTTTTTCTAAAGTTGTGATCATAAGATCAAGGAAAAGTAGAAGCATCTCATGAATTCCTTCTTGTACATCTAGGGCCCATCTAAAAAAAGAGTAAAATTTATAGAAATTGTTCAGCTATAAGGTCTTTACAAGGTCAGTGACACTATTTTTAACACAAGGATAAGGATAGATGCACAGGGAGCCCTTTTTTACATCTGTGTGATGTTAAAAGTAGATAGATCTTTTATAGGATGTCTGGCAGGGATGTCCAGAACGAATCGAATATCCGAACACTTTTGAAAATGATTCGATATAGTAAAATATGCCATTTTTAATGCGTAAATCCGAGCAAAATCGACAGAAAAATTTGCTTTTGCTCTCCAAATTAACATGGTTTCACAGAATACAGAAAATTATACGATATAATCAAAATTTTCTGGATTTTGCAATTTATATTATTGTTTAAAAAAGTTGAAAAGCTACTTCTCATCAGAAACATGGCTTAACTTAAAATTTATTCGATATTTCATATTAGAAACTAATGTTTAGTATGTATTCAAAATAACAAATTGGCGATCCCTGGGATGTAATTTCCAACCTGCTGGTGAGAATAGAATATTGGGATAATTGCATGAAACCAGGAAAACTTAAAATCATTTATATTACCTCTGCACAGCACTTGACATTAACAATTTATTGAAACATTCTGGCATGCATTTGTCGAATAAAACGACGACAATTCTCATCTGTTTCTGCAAGACCTAAAAGTGTATGATTTCATCGAATAATGTAATTTCAGATAAAAAAAAAGGAAGTCAAAAAGCACAGAACATATCAAGAAGATAGATCGTCCAGTTGGTGATGTCAAAAAGCACAGAACATATCAAGAAGATAGATCGTCCAGTTGGTGATGAACAGAATCCGTAAATAGACTGACGATGAGTAAACAACTTTTTACTTAAGACACACAAAAAATTAGCTTCTGCCAGAACAAAATTTAGCTTCTGTCAGTGATATCTACCCTGGCGAGTGATAATTTTTGTTCTCTTTAGTGCCTCTCACAATATGCAGAAAATATATGGAGGCCATTCTGAAACCAGTGTCTAACAAGGCATTGACATCTGAGCATCTGACAATACAACGAACTAACAAAATTGTGTGAAAGTCATGACTGCTATAATGCTATTTATCATGTTAATCTATGTATAAATAAAATAGTCAACATAAAAAATATATTTTCCAACCATGATAAATTTCGTCGAATATTCACCGTCGATTTCAAACTTCTGGGCAAAACCATATAGATTCCATATGCAAAACCAATGATTTCAAGTACCTACCTTCAGAAGTTAACCTTGTGGCAGCTCTCAAACATTTTGCCAAAGATTCATCAGTTTTATAAGGAATTGACCAAACATCCACGAATACTCGACCTTCTAGTTCTACTAAATATTCATATGGAAATATGAGGTCATTTTCTGTATGAGAGAAAAAATGCTGAACAGTTAGAAACAAGACCCAAAGCACTAGTAATTAGAATATGTAGAAGCAAATTAAATAGCACAAAGATAAACATCACCAAATCTTATCATACTCCAGATGATGAATATAAATCGCTATATACTCAGTGCCTTTTCACTTATATATATAATAATATGATTTCAATCAAACTTAGAATTTAAAAATCAAAATTTTAGACCTGATCCGAATCTGACAAGCTGACTTAATCCCAAAAATTGATAAAGATTATAACAAAAAAGGATTTTTCGATTGCTTGTAAGAAAATCTTCAAAATTAATCTGAAATCTTAATTAATCTGTCTAAAATCATGCAAAAAAACTTCATCGAATTTTATGATGAAAAACTATTTCACATAAACTATTTGAATTGCGCGTGTAGTTGAATTGATTCAGTGCTAGCCTCCAGAATCATTTTGGGTCACAACCAGTTTTATAAAATCAATAAACTGACCACTATCTTGTTGCATTTCCTCCGTGTGTTGCGAATCAGAGTTCCCATTAGTTGAACTTGTGGTATTAGTTGTTGTAGTTGCAGTAGATGAATCAAACAAACTGGAGTATGCTGGAGGATCTTGTGAATAACTAAAATAAATAATAATGAATAACATTCTGGCCAGTTCAAGACTAACTAATTCCAAATTGTATGAAAAGATTGAAACTTTGTTAAAACAATCGTAACAGGATTATATGGATTTAACATGGCACTGATATGGAAAACACTAAATCAGAGATTTTATTTTGTCAGGCATAAGTCACAGATGAACTGTGCCTAAGCAGCACAATCCAGCAGTGACTAATACTTAACAAAACATATTTGGTCAAATTATTCCTGACTGACAGATGGACTGCACCTCAGCGCTCAATTGATCACCGACTAATAGTTAACAAAAGATTAACAAAATTTTTTCTGCCTGTGATGGTACTATAACATACTTTTGTGTGCCAACTTCTTGCATCTCAACATCGGTCAAAGTATCATAAGATGACATGGGTACTTCACATGTTAGATATGATACTGCTTCATTCAAATCATTTTTACCAAGTTGAAGTGCTTTACGTATGACAGACACATCACAGAATCCCATATCTAAATAAACAAAGAATTGTTAAATAACATATTTCTTTCCAAAAGTATGGTAAAAATTGTTCCAAAGCACTAATGTTTTCATTTGGATGTCTTTTTCTGGATAATCTTTTTAGACACTTGGGATCATAAAAAGTACAGAATGAAAGATTACGCTAGACTAGCAGAATATCGGCTTATCTACGGACCTGATGAAAATGGCTGCCCAACTGAAGAAAATTTCTTATAGAATTATTTCCTGATAAATTATTTGTTAATAGAGTAAGACCCCCTCCACTCTCCTTTTGAGTGCCCTACAGAAACGGCAAAACTTAAAGCTACAAAATATCTTTTTTGCTCATCCTGAAGAAATGGCAGCACGATAAAAAGTTGATACAAAGATAAAAATAAGAGAATAAGGTACAGACATATCACAACGAACATATTTAAAATTTATTTTACTTACTCAGCAAAGCCTGGATATTTTCATCTTCTGAATTTTCCATCTTCAAATTATTCAGACAATCAGAGGATGAGAATTTGCATGTATTATATTTTATAATAAAATAAGATAAAACCTGAGAATTGCATAATAATCATGAAAATAATAACAGTACAGAAATTCAAACAAAAAAATTATAATATATGATAATAATATGGATTCACAAAAATAAATATAGAAAATATATATACTAACAAATACCAGTTTATCTTCTATCAATTATACACAGTGATAAAAAATTATCTTCTATAACACGGTTATAAGACAGAAACAAAAAATTAATAATTAAATTGAAGACGGAAAATTCAAAAAAAAAATAACATCTAAAAAATCTTTGATGCTTTAATAATTATATCCCCAAATATGCTGGATAAAACCTCACCCTTCAATCTTCCATAGATATTCAATCAATCTCACGACAAAATATAATCTAAACTATTGTTGATTGAGAATATGCAGCTGAAATAGGTAAGGTGAAATTTTGTTTAATATACCGTAATATAGAAATACCGTAATATAATTCTACAAATAAGTAAATAAGAATAAACAAAAAATAAATCCTTCCATCAATTTGTATTTCAACACCCACTTTCAGGTAATTGGTAACTAGTAAGTAAATGTAACCATTATTGACAATCGGGTAAATAATTAACAGACGACCAGTGGTCGTCAGATATTTAAATAAATCGCTGTATATATTGCACTGGTATAAAATAAAAGGGTAAAGAGCGTATTCTTGAATTTGAGACAATTCATATTACATGTGAATACGGCATTTAAATATGCACAATCATTGCAATGATTAGTTTTCTTCCATTTGCTAAATCAGTATTTTGCTAGATCAGTATATGGTGGCAGAATTTTGTTTTTTTCATGTGTCGGAAATGTTCATGTAATTTTATTTGGATGTACAGAAAGGCTTCAAAATCAAAACTTTTTTCAAATTTTGCGATTCTACATTTGCTAAACCTTCTTCTAATGAAACCCATTTTCTTCCAGTGTGCATTGTACCTAAATTTCAAAGCAGTCATGTTAGATATAACACAATACCTTGGACTATCAAATAACTTTCCTGAATTAAAAAAAAAAAAGCAATAACAAGCAAGAGTAAGATAAAGAATGTTGCAGGTAAGCACGCCTAACTCACATGTTTTTCACATGTAAGTATTTACGAAAAGAACGTTAAGCTGAGGTAGGATTGTATTGTAATAAGCAAACAAGAAAATGGTTCAAAATAAATATTCTCATTAGGTTAGGCCAGTCAGTCTGCCATGATGTCAGATCAAATGCACTACTCCGAAACTAGGGGTACATAACTCAAAGAAACAGACACCCTCAAAATCCTGCTATAGGATTAAAATGCCCTTAGCAAGCAAACGAACTACACAAAAAGTTTCAAAATCATCAATACTGCTATAAACAAGCGGTGTTGAGTTGATTGTTTGAGCTTTTTGGTTACCCGAACGAAAATGGCACGAAGGCTCCCAACACCCAATAAAAAACAAGATATCGCCAGACAAAAACCATGAAACTAGATTTATTATTTTCCCGAAACCTACAATACTCAATAACAAAAAGGGCTTTCAAGAAATAGAACATACCAATGCTTTTATGTTGCAACAAGCATATTTTAGTTTATCAAAATGGCGAGGCCCTTAATTGCACTATATGCGAGATTTGGATGCAAAATTTTGCTAGCATTTTGCACAGCATCGGTATTATCACAAAATATTGTCTTGACTTGTTGAAAAAATAATCTTTAAAATATTCAAATAAGTTCACATAAGGTAGCTAGCTTTACTGATCACGAGTAGCAACCCAAGCAATGAGTGACAAAAATTGATTTGATGAATCTGAACTTTATTTTAACTGGTTAATAACAGTGATAAGAAATTTCATGTAATTCCTGGTCATTATTCTCATTAAAAAGACCAGAATCGTTTGATCATTGTAAAGAAAGAATTGCTATTTTCAATATCTTGTATTTTATCAGATTCAGTTTGCTTCTTATTTTCTTCATTTTCTAAATATTCTTTGAACTGTTTCTCAACTACTTCCATTTCTTTTTCACAGCTGAGCAACAGCATTTGGGTTTTTGGTAAGGGAGTAATTAAATTGAAAAGCTGGATTTCATTATTAATTGAATCAATAGATTTAGAAAACTCCTCACATTTTTCTTTCCATCTCTCCTTACCAAGCTTAGGGTTAGGTGACTCTATGAAGACGTTTTCTTTCACTTAGTAATGTTTCTCGACTCTTCGACAAATTTCTTTCTAATTCCTGTTTACTTTGCACCCATTCAGGTGTATATCCACTATTTATTAATACTTTGTTCAAATGATAATCATGATGGTCAAGGTACGGCAAAGTGGGTCTTTCAATTTTGCCTCCTTTCACTACATCATCAAACTCTCCTTTTGCCATCGCCTCTTGAATCAAATCTTCGACGACTCTATCGACAAAATGTGAGATCTTGGATCTTTTTGCAAACTCTTTTACAGTAAGCATTTTAGAATCTTCGGTTTCTCTTTGTAACTTTTGTATTTTGTAGTCAGAAACCATTGAACTTGCTCTGTTCATCCTATAAGATTGATATTGCTTTTGTCTCTGACTCGGAGTTCCATACCCAATTCCATCATTAGTGAGATATTTTCGATGAGCAATAGGTATGGTTTCTTTCAAGATTTCCTCGATGGAATATTCCTCTTCTATAATATCCATTGTATAAGCATTTTCTTTCGACTTTATATTTGATATAACATGTTTATAAGCTGATGACAATTCTGCAAATTTATCTCCATTAGCGTTTGGTGATCCACTATCTGGATGGAACTCTTTAGCCAATTTCATGAAGGCATCTCTTGCATCTTCCCGTGAACAATTATCTTCAACACCGAGTGTCTTCCAAGCAGATGCAAGAGCAGAATTTGACTGAAAGTTTAGTAACATAAAATTTCTGTACTGCATTAAGTTCACACCTACAATTCTAAGGGGAAGGGAACCCATGTTAAAATATCACCTGAAAAAAATCACGAAAACAAATATTATCAGAAACAAAAAGCAAAATTCTGTTGAAACAATATATAATCACAAGATATTTTTCAATGCAAAAAATCAAAATCTGTGGCACACACCAGGTGGGTCCGGCAGTTTATGTCCTTAAAAGTTGTGGGGCATTCCCAACAAATCTTCATCAGGAATTTCATAGCTTCAAAAATACCGCAACCTCAATTCTACACCAAATATTGTAAAGATCCTTTTAAAAATGTAGCTCTGCATTTCAAAGTGGCAAAATCCCAATGAGAATATTTATTTCACCTTGTTAAACCTCTGGGCCATGGAGAGTAAAGAAACAAAATCTTTATCTAAAGCAACTGAGCATTTATTTATAAGAAAAGAATTTCATCATAGTCAACACAACGATATTAATCTGTTTTCTTACTGGAGCCGATTGGGCATTTCGAATTGGTGGTTTTGGAAAAGAAACAGATATTAAAAAAAAATGGAAAGCAACTTATCAAAAAATGTATAAGATTTATATTACGGTAGGTAGATAAAGCTACTATGCGAACATTAAAAATGGTGCCATTGGAGAGAAGGCACTTTTGCCTATTATCGTGTGGTATAATATTTGATTCCATCCAAATAATCAATTGGAAGTGGCCAACCATGTTCTTACAAGTAATTTCATCAAAAATGAGCTTAACAGACCGAAGCAAGCAATATGAAATACCCTGGGAAACCAAAACAAAAATAAACTTCATATAAAAAATAATAAAGGTGAAATGAAAATATTATGCAAAACTACCAATAATAGCATTCATCCAATAATTTCTGTACGGTACCATTTCGAGCAAAAAAAAATTTAGAATGTGCCAAACAGGGAATGTCTATACCAGCCTTAATAAATTTTATGTCCTTGAAAAATAATGATACATGTTAAATAAAACAAAATAAGATTCATTATAATAATATTTCCCTCAATAAATCATTTAGATCTAGAATCATTCAAAAAAAAATATCTAAATACGAAAACATAAATGACCATCATCAAAAAAAGCAATTTTTATGGAACCTCTTTCGCATCACAGTATTTACTTTGACACATGAAAAGGCATGATATACCAGTAGATGATGCTAAACACTGATCAAATTACAATAATTGCAACACCAATATTATCCAAAAAAAATTTATTGATCTCTCAACATGACATTAAGGACAATGAAAAGTTTCATATCAGACTGGCAGAATGCAATTCCTCATTAAGATTTTTCCAAAACGTATAACATTATCATTGGACTCAATTATACAAAATAATAATTATGAATGTTATTCCAAACTAATGAAGACAAAAAATATTCTGTCGATCAGATTCTTATATGATGCTACTGATTTTACTTAAGGAACTTGAAATAGTATTAGTATAGTATCAGTATTGGAAATGTGTCAGATTAGGTGTGAATCTTCTGATGTTTTTTGAGATGATCACTTCTAGTAAATTTTTTATCACAAAGATCACACTGAAATCGTTTCAATCCTGTGTGGGTTCGATGATGTCGAAGCAATTCATCAGATCGCGTAAATTTTCTATTACAAAAGGGGACTTCGCAAGCATATGGTCTCTCGCCCGTGTGAGTTCGCATATGTGATTTTAGGTGACTCGTCTTATTAAATTCTTTATTGCAATTTTTAAATGAACATATGTGTACCCGTTTCTCTCCAGCAGTATGAGGAGAGATTCTACGATTAATACAATTTGGACAAATGCACTGAGTTCGCATTTTTCTAATTCTTGGTCGTGCAGGAACCCCTGGCATTTCAGTCGCTTCATATGCAGCTACATCACTAATATCAATATTATTATCGTTTGTATTGTTTGCTGTAACATTTGTCCTTGTGTCATTAATAGTCACCTGTTGGCTTCCATCAGTTTGGTATTGTTTTGCAGCATTAGCAGCAAGTTGTAATATCTCTTGCAAACTTGACAAAGGAGTGTTTGGAGGCATCATGATTTGTATTGTAGCGTTATTTGATTGATCACTATTTTCCTGAGTACACACATGTATTTGAGGTGGTAACGTGTGACTAGGTTGAGAAGTCTTAATGCCAGTGGGTTGAATGTCTTTTATTGAGGGAATAATAGTGGATGCTGATATTTGCCTCAGTTTAGTACTCGAAACTTGGGTATTATTGGACTTCGTACCAACAACAGCCACCTGTTGCTCATCTAAAACAGGTAAACTTGTAGGAGTCACTTTAGGTGTTGCTATTATTGGAGCCTGTGAAGGAGAACTTTTTATAAGAGTCATTGGGGCCACTGGGTCCACCAAGTGAAATATTTGTGGTGGAGAAGACTGTTGTATTAACTGATGCTGTCTCGCTGCATTCCCGTTGATGACAACGTTCTGTGAAGGCTTGAACGCCACACTTGGTTGTTCACCAAGATCGGTTAGTGGCACCGTGAAAATTGCTCTTGGGTCTGGTTTTGATAATTTTGGAGCTCCTGTGGCTACAACATTAACCATGACTTTTTGTGGTGAAACAAGGACTTTCTGAGGAACACTTTTTACAGTAAAGTTAAGAAATTTGGGAGCGATTTTAACAGGATTTTTCTTGACATTATCATTTTTAAGAGTAGTTTGGTCAGTTCCAGTTGGTTTGATCTTGCTACATGTTTGTGCCAACATAGCCAGTGGACAACTTTGAGATTGTATCGATTCATCCATTTAAATCCGATGAGCGTTATCATTCAATAGTATATTCCAATGTATCGCACAATACAAACCAGGATAAAATGATACATTCATTTGAACACCTAAATAGGAAAACAAAACACAGTAGTAATAATAAATGGATAGCAATATCCAAGCAATGAAAAATACAGAAACATAGTGGAATCGAGATAAGGAGTACAGGTGTATTTATCATTCGATCAGTCAAGTAATCGAATGAAATTGTAATTCGCTCATCAAATATTGTCAAACGATCAATTTTGCGAAAAAATCATGATACCGGTACCTGCTAAATTTGCAAAAAAAATGTAAAATCAATGAGAAATCAAAATTTCAGTAGAATTGTCTTTATTCTTATGAAATTTCCATACAAGTCATTTAAAAAAAGGTCTTCTGCATGAAAGCAGAAAATAATATATCACATTCAAATATTTTATTGCACATTATACAAGTTTTTCAATAACCAAGCCATAAAACATATTTGTCAAGCTTGATAGCTTTGTCTAGCAATGCATCAGTGATATACAGTGCAAGTGGTGTATCACATTTTGTAGTAGCTCACTGCCACTAAGTAGCCTTTAATTAGGATCCTTTCAGAAGCTGCCTCTCGCTTTGCTTTGAGCAAACTTCATTATGAAAAACAGGTTCCAAGGTGAAAAAAATATTTTTAAAGTAATGGCAGATTATTAAATTATGGCAGAGTGGCAGGATCTCTACTACACATAAACTAAAAAAATGGTTCCCACCACCACAAAAATTTTAGAAAAATTTCAATCACGTATTTCGATGAAGTATACCTTATAACTTACACTATTTTGAAATTCACAGCCAAATCATATCAAACAAAAAATTTCTTTTACCAAGCATGAATCACACATGGTCCCTGTCATGCTGGTAGAATGTCAGCTACTCTACCACTGTATACCAGGGATATACCAGAAAGATTTTATTCTCAAGAAAAATGCAAATTAATAAATGAAATACATTTTAGAATATCAGATAGTTAGAAAAAATAGAAAAAAAAAGCTCTACAATCATCAGCATGACTATACTGATAGAAAATGGCCGAAGACTTTTGTTCTGAAGAATGTAATGGTTTTCAGACATGGGAAGAAAAATAAGATTTTGCCACCCATATTCACGACTGTGTTTGGCAGTGTGAATAACCACAATTTGTTGATACTGTGAACACATATAATATTCTTTAAAACAATGCTTTGATGTGAACGAGATAATTTCAATGTGGCCATTGTCTATTTAATAAGGTCTTATTGAAGAAATGTCACATCGCCTGGCACTTCTTCATTTGATATTTATCATAAGTGCACCATTTCCGGTAGCCACTTATGTAAGTGTATCTATTCTATAGGATAAGGCATAATGGAATGATTTTTTAATTCCACAAAGTATATTATTTCATTATACACCATCCTTCTGCCTCGGTGGTCTATATGGATTCCTTTGTACACATTTTACCATCCATTCAATTCCCTCATTAACACCTTGACCAGTCAATGCAGAAACAGATCGTATCATACAATCCCTGTTGCCAATATGAGTGGAAGAATCATGAAAAGCTTTTTTGATATCCAAAACTGTAGCACAGGATAAAACATCTTGCTTATTTGCCAATACCAGAAGCGGGACCGTATCGAGTGCCTCACTGCGTAACATTTTATCGAAAGCTTGTTTGGACTCTTGAATCCTATCAACGTCGACAGAGTCTATGAGATAAATAACCCCATGTGACTCAGCATAATATTTATCCCAAAGACTTTGCAATTCTTCTTGACCCCCAAGATCCCAAAACATGAGTCTTGAACCACTGATATCTATTTTTCCAATATTAAGTCCAACTGTAGTAGTAATCTTTCCTAAATTCATTCCTTTATAGTTTTTAGCAAATTTTGTCTTCGTTTGCTCCAGAAATGTTGTTTTTCCAGCATTGTCAAGTCCCAATATCAAAATACAATATTCATCCTTCTGTAGGGCATACCGTAATAATCCAGATAATAAGGTGTACATTGCTATTCTGCGATAGATGCACTGTTTGTCACTGAAAATATATATTTTTGCTAAGTAATGCTAAGCAAGAAAGATAAATATTAAATCAAATGAACATATTCAAAATGGGCTTATGTATTACCAGTGACACAGTGTTTTACCGAAAAAACACAGGAAATTTTTTATAAAGATCTGAAATATGGTAACTTTACAAGCAGATGAAATTATACCCTTTTTTATACTGCCGATTTGGAATCACTGGAAGAACAGGCGAATCAAAAAGAGTAATCTGTTAATTCATACCACATATTCTGTATTATCGCAAATACCAAGCTAACATTGTGAGCGGCCCTCAAGTACTAAACAGTTTGTCTTGATCTGTGTGATCTTATTTGAAAAATATTTCATCAATTTTATACTGGTATCGGGTACAGTAGCGTGCAAGAAGATAATTCTCTATAAAAATTGGAAAATTTTGAATTAATTCATTTCTTCATTATTCAATAAAATCTCACTCAACCCGTTAATAATTGATCTGTAATTATTTTTTATCAAAATTCGCTCAGAGCAAGGCTGCAAGCGACAAATCATATATGAGAAATCTCCTGATACCGCCAAAGTGAAGAAAGCTATATGAAATGTAGGAATGGGAACATAGGGATCCCCATTCCTAACAGTTTTAAATCTATGCACAGAGAGAAAGAAATTTATTACTATTCAGCAAATGAAAACACAATTTAAAATAATTAAATAAATACAAAAAATAAGCCAACTAGGTTCAGGAAAAGTACCGTTGTGCAAAAAATAACGAATAAAGAGAAAAAGAGAGAATAGGCCTAACAGGTTCATAACATAATTCATACCGGTATATATTTTGTTATTTTTTCAAGTAATCTATGTACTAATTGTTTATATTATCTGTCCAACTGTCCGAATTCACATTTATTCTGTATTGATATCCATGCAGTAGCCTGAATTTTTTTTTTTTTTAATTCAAATCCAGTGCCAATCAGGATTTATGATATTCATTTTTAGTGTCAAATTATTTTTTTTCAATTTCATAATTTGAATACTTTTGTATAAGGCAGTATAATAATACAAGAATTTACCGGTAGTTAATTTTTTTGTTGTTGTTTTTGGTATTCAGACAAAACGAAACACAGTACATTTCATATTACAAAAAAATAATTGCACACATATCACATATAAAAATATTTAGTATGATACATGTAAAGTGAAGTTTTGTCAGATATCCTAATTTTTTTGCCAAATTGATTGATGATCATCAAAAAAAGTTATAATTTGGATTTTATCATAATAAAAATAGAATTTGATGCAACAAATATAATGCCAATTGTACACAGAAAGGAAATATCACAGAGTAGTAACAACAAGATTTACATAATTATGATAGAAATGTAATATAAAACAATATATACAAGTCAAAAATGATAGCATCATTAAATCCGGTCAAATATTATCATTTCCATCGCTTAACATTGTATTCTATTAAACCCATTCTTAACAAACCACAGAGCATCATATGCCATATTTCCATTTTTGATGTATTGTTGTTATACATCAGGATCAATCTATTTGAGCGTCAATTATTATTCCAAATAATATTTCCTCAATTTTATACAGATATAGAGTACGGTAGCGTAGCATACTAGAATATAATTCTCATAAATTAGGAAGGAAATCAGACACCCACAATGAGCCATTGGGTTTTGGTCATTGTTTATCTATTTTTTTTTCTTTTTCATTTATACATGGAGAGAATATGGGAAAAAAATGATACCAATAATCATTAGTTTACCATTATAACCATAGCATAGGGGGTTTAGTATAGCATCAATTCAAATTACTACAGAGCATTTATAGTTCATTTGAGAAACGATTTATATATCTCACTGTCTTGCTCAAGATTTCTCCAGCAAAAAATTGATTTCTCCATCTGTGTAATAACAGTGCTGACGTTTGGGCTCTTCAATTAAAATATTACAGAATTTATTTCTGACCATATTCTCTGTTCGGTACCAGGGCGTTATCACTATTGGACTTTTTGCACAGATAGATAGATTTTTTTTAATAATGTTAGTACAGAATAAGAAGAACCAGGGAACCTTGGACTAGGATATAATACTATATCATTTTTATCCTGCAGGAGAGGAAAGCCGAGAATACAGCTTAACCATATGGCGAACCACAACCTCTCGTGCAGATACCAGTTCTGAATCCAGATGAAGGTTTTTGGGTTATTCTATTTCTCATTTTTCTTGTGCATGGACCTGGTTGGTGGAAGAAGCCGTAAGCAGCGCTTACGTGAACGATAACGCACCGGCGAGGCGTCCAGCAGACCTCTCGCATATAATCATCATCCCTCATGGGATTCAACCTGCGTCATGACGATCAGAGATGCGTAGCTCGAAGCATATTCCCAGCGCTTTATCGACTGAGCTAACCGGGCACCCCTATCAAAGAAAATTGAGAAATTGACAAAATGACAACATGTTATCATACATCTTTTATTATGCATAAAACGAATACTGGTACCGATATATTATATAGTATTACAAGCACTTACAGATTACAAATTATTTTCAAGTTCTTTCACACTGTGCATAAGCTGTAAGGACGCCTATTCAGTATTACAGATTACGAAGTTTTTCAATGGCTAATCTGCTGGTAAAATATCTTTTAATTTGTGAAATCACACATAAAAACACTTATATTTATAATATCTCATACGGTACTGTGTAAGCTCAGCTTGTACCCTATTCTAATAATGTATCCTAAAATCATCGCAGCACACGCAACATTTCCAGGATGAAAGCGGTCACGCCAAAACATCCAAAAAACAATGCAGATTACTTGTGCAGTGAGTAGGCAGTGCCTTCGCCACGGTCGACTGCTTTGGAACACGCCTCAAATTCGGAATTCAACCAATAAACGAGCAGACGACCTTTATCAACATGACTTCGGTTTACAAGAGTGACAGAAGAGTGACTTTTCTTCCTGCTCAACGTTGACGGACGACAGAATCCTATCAGGATGGATACCACAGACGGACAGACTGAATGCTGAAAGTGGGGCGAGGCCAGTGTGATTTTTCGCACGCCTCTGCTGCAAATTTCCATTTTCTTGCGTTTTACGACCAAAATTTTTCGCGCGCCTTCGGTACACACTTTCTTTAGTATAAAACTGTCGGCGAGTAGGTCTTACGCCGCCCTGGCCTGAAACACTTTAATTATTTTCTAATTTGAATCTTTGAACTGTACAGTCAACAAATTTAACTTCTGAAAACGTTAGATGACAATCCATATATTGCCTCCCATTATGAAAATATTTGACACTCTGATTCCGCTTGGGATAATTTAGAATAGAATACCATTCTTATACTGCGGGAAAGGAAAGACGAGAATACAACTTAATTATAAGGCGGCCCACGCCCTCTCGTCGTGCAGCTACCAGTACTGAATCTGGGTGAAGTATATGGATTATCATATTCCTCATATTTACTGTGCATGGACCTGGTTGGTGGAGAAAGCCGTAAGCAGCCGGCGAGCCGTCCAGCAGATCTCTCGCATTTAATCATATTCCCCATGTTTCCTGTGCATGGACCTGGTTGGTGGAGAAAGCCGTAAGCAGCTGGCGAGGCGTCCAGCAGATCTCTCAATCATCATCCGTTACGGGATTCGAACCGGTGTCGTACCGATCAGAAACGCGTAGCTCGGAGAGAATTCGCAACGCCTCACCGACTGAGCTAACCGGGCATCCGACCGGATTTTACTGAAACGTTCGTTGACGCTTATTCCCCGTTATCTTATTGATATAACATCTGTTCTAGGCGACAGCTAGGTTACTCGCAAAGAACTTTCCTGGTAATACGATCGCTCATAACCGACTGAGTTGGGCGAAAATTTCACTTATTTTGGTACCCTCCTCTCTTTTTTTCTCTCATGGCCATTGAAAAATGCATACAGAGTAAAAACAAGCGTAATGGAAAACAAACCTAACCATTCATTCATTCATTATTGGTATATCCATTCAGTTAATTTTTTCAATATTCCAACAGTATATATAATATCAGGATATAATTACAGATTAGGTATAAATATTTTATATTAAATTAGCCACGTAAAAACAACAAAAAACATTAAATACAATATTATTTCTTCTATGTCATGATATGATATTATACTTCAAATACATTCAACAAAAAAACATGGTTCGCTGATGACATTTTATGTCGTAAATACATCCACGATCACAAAAAATACATTCACAGTCTTCAAACTGGGTTACATCATTAAAGAAAAACATTCACAGTCTTTAAAGTAGGTTATATCATTAAAGAAAAACATTCACAGTCTTTAAATTGGGTTATATCATTACTGATTTCCCTAACAAATGAAGTACTGTCCAGTCCCAACCCAAAAAGTTGGGGAGCTTTTAGGACAATTCATTGTTTATATTTTAACTGCTAAATATGAGCCACTGATATGACATCTGTCAGTCTGTGGCCCAACGCCTCAAGAAAGCAATGCTTACATTGAAAAAGTTTAACATTTATTATTTTTCGAATTGGCACATAATTCAATGATTCAAGACTTCAGTTATCATTCAAGAAATATCTTCCCTATTCACACTGTTCATAATTTGCGGGTATCCCAACAACTTACACTTGAACAGTGCTCTAAGATTACTTTTCATTTTAGGCATATCATCATATTCCACTATATTACGATATTGCCATATTGCTGATTTCCCATAAATTACGGTTAACAACATTTCTTTATTATCAATTCTATTGCCTACAATCTGATCAGGATCAAAATAACCAAGATATAACCAATTCCAAAAATCTTTAGCCCACTCCCAGTTGACATAGAGGTGTAAACAGGATTTCTCAATACTGAAATCACACAAAAATCATATTCCAGGTTCATCATCAAACCAGTATATCATTTTGTCTGCTGTCGGCAGTCCATTATGGATAATTTTCCAGCAGAGGTTTTTTTATTTATTGCTGTCTTTTGGTTCCCAAATATTTCCCCATCTTATTGACTGTGAGAGATGCAATTTGTTTGTCACATAAGTAACGTGAGTTATAACTTGTTCATCACTTTGATTAGACCTAATTCGTTTATAGATATCTTTGGTGGTTAATTCATCCGGTAGCCCATATCAATCAATTTCCTTTCTTACTCGACGCATTATTTGATTTTGGGCAAGAATTTCTTTCCAATTCATTTAGATGTGTCTCCATATGTTCCTAATTTCAGTGCAACATTTTCTCCTGTATGATAAGCGCCTGGTATAAAGCAGTGCTTGATGTATATTTTTTTCAGTCACCTCATTCACATTCATGTCTATCATATGTCCAACTTTAAGAAATTTTGGCTGGATCCGCTGGATTAAAAATTCAAGATTTGGTAATTCAGTTTTTAACGATAATACTGGATTAAACAATATACTTTCTAATTTAATTTCATCTGGAGTGATTGGAGGATTTCCCTGAAAATCTAGTTTTTTTAATGCATTTATTATTACTGTCTAAAACTTTGTTATATCGTTGTTTCTTGTGCTAAATACATTCAAATGAAGACATTCCATTTTCCCATTTGAAATAAAAGAACAATACCTATTAACATAAAATCCAGCTCTTCTACTCCAATGGTTTTGTTCCCCTTGGAGTAGTTTACTGATCCATTTCAATTGTATTGCGTTCATTTTAATGCCACATTCAACTATTTTTCCGCATATTACATTTTGTTTAATTAATTGTGGCTTTCCATTCCATATAAATTCAAAAAGCATTTTGTTTAATTTTTTCATGAAGACATCCGGCAATATCTCAAAATCTAATTCCAACCCAAACATCTAAAATTTTAATTTCATCTCTTCACACTTTAATTTCTTCAAATTCTTCTCCTATATTCCAGTTAAGCGCTCTTCCGCATAATACCAGTCGACATGTTGATTCATTTATTTTAGATCCAGTGGCCTTCTCAAAACGCTTCATTAAGGCTAAAGTTTCCTTTATTGATGTCAAAGTGGTTGCCTTTCCCGTTGTGTCGTCTGCATATCCTTTATATAGCTCTGTAT
Organism: Styela plicata; assembly: GCA_963675895.2. Classification (NCBI taxonomy): domain Eukaryota; kingdom Metazoa; phylum Chordata; class Ascidiacea; order Stolidobranchia; family Styelidae; genus Styela; species Styela plicata. The sequence continues at coordinate 2,565,283 of OZ023146.1, forward strand.
CACCTGCACAATTTTTTATTCCCACAATATTCCTATTACATATAATATTAGATGACAGTAATTCGGCTGGAAATAAATATAAATATGGAGCTAATCGACATCCCTGCCTTACAACTCTAGTTAATATCAATGCTTGCGATAAATATCCTCCTCTCGCTTATCTGCACAAACTTTATGTAATGTCTTCATTAAGTAATAATTTTTGCGCCGCAAAAATATTGTAGTTTCTAAAAATGACATTTCAGGTGTACATTTTTAGCCTGGAAGTTACACTAGATTGAGCACTCTCGCTACCATTATGGTCCAAGTTATGGACCGTCGAGGTATTAAGTGCTTTCTGCGGGGTCCTTGGGTCACCGGTGCCGCTATTTCACAGCAACGTTGGTGATGTTGAGGGCAGGAGAGAAAAATCGAGAATACAGCTTAACTATATAGCGAATCTCTCGTACAGACACCAGCTCCGAATCCAGGGTGAAAGTTTTTGGCTTAAAATTCACCCATTTTCCTGTGCATGGACATGGTTGGTGGAGGATGTCGCTTACGTGGAACGTCGTGCACCGACGAGGCGTCCAGCCAACCTCTTGTATATAATCATTTCTTAATGGGATTCGAACCCAGGGCGTTGGTGATACGTGGCGCGAAGCGTATTCCCATAACTTGCCACGTTTCAAAGAAACATTAATAAAAAGTAACACGCGTTTGCTTACCTATCATCATCAATGTGCTATGATCTGTCTTGTTTTAAATTAAAAAATGAACATGAGGAACAAAATTTTTTTGAGAACAAAACAAAAACACATGTTTTAAGAGAGAAATAAACATTATCAGAAAGGAAAATAGATTTACGCGCCGGAAGCTCGCTGAAATTTTTGTAAAAAACGAATAAAATCTCTCACTTTAAGGGCGAAATGCCATGAAATTAATCAGGGAAGAAAAAAATTTCGCTTCTTGTCTTCGAATAAGATTTGTGCTTTGTCATTTAATATGTGCTTTCATATGTATATTTTTCTGGTCGATGAAAAAATAGAAGTCTCGCTCTATTAGAAATGACTTAAAAAGTATTGAAAGGGCAGCAGTTAAAGCGCTACTGTTCCAACGGTCGTGCCGATACCATAGATGCAGTAAACGGAATTACAACCAATTATTTATTTCATCTTTCACCGAAACTAGTTAAACCAAGATGGGGATTTTCCATTCTGTAAAGTAATTAAACGGAAGTGAAAGGAACCCTGGCTGGATCAATTGGGTTGGGAATAGTCTTAGAGCTACCATCTCGGAGCATCATAAAAAAGTTGGTATCTTGTGAGAACCACACTAGAGACTCGAGCGAAGTTTGAATCTTCTGAGAACCACACTAGGGACTCGAAACTCAAGCTAGTAACTTGCTCATTTGCACTCTTTGCTATGCTTTCTCGGATTCAAACTCAAAATAATTTAGTTTCCAAATAAAGAGACTAGTAAAAGTTACCAGCAGTGACAAAGTGCACTACCTACAGCAAACACTCAAGATTTGTTCAAACATATTCCAATATATTTTAGATAGCACAACCAGTTCTTACACAAACAATACGCAAATAAAAATCTCTTGGTAGACGAGTAAGAAATCAAATGTTATTAGAGAATCAAAATTCACTGCAAAATTGTTGGTGTCAAAAATTCCATAGCCAAGATGGCCGGTGTGCCGACAACCCAGAAATATAACTTAACATTTTTAACATGTTGCTCAAACATGCATTACGCTTAAAAAGGGAAACATTTATTGCAAGATAAGAAACTACATGAAATAAAAAGGACAATTCTTAGTCAAAATGACAAAAGCAGCAGGTAGTTCTTAAAATATGCAATATGCAAGTTTTCATCCTCACCATACCATCAATTCATTTTTATAAGAGAGCAGATGGGCTGTGCCATTTGTTATTCGTATATGTAATAATGATTTGATGAGGAAATACTGAACGAAAGGATACAAAAAAATTCTGAATTGCAGAATTTAAAGATACTTTGAAAAAATAAGACACCGATTTAATTATACTAGGTTACGGATAGTGTTGATATCAATCAAGCATAGCACTGAGCAGCAGTAGCAGATAAAAGTGATAGCCATCGATGGAAGTTCCAACTATGCTACCCCAAATTGTTTAAATTTTATTCCAGGTATCCCAATCAAAAATTTTTGTTTTGTCTAGCATGTACCACAGTCGGACTGCACCTTAACAACCAATTCATCGGCGACACATACTCCACAAAAAAATTTCGAAAATTCATACGATTGGGATTTATTCAATTCATTTCTTCATACATTACTGAGCAAAGTGTCCCCAATACCACAACAAGCTGAAGCTTTGCATAACAATGTATGCATTACTATCCAAATGGACTATTTCATCATACGTGACATGAATTTCATTGAAAAAGATAGTAAGTACATTTAATCATATAAAAAAAAGAATTATTAATGAGAAATGTACAGGATTTGATTTTCGAAGTTAGTACAATTAAAGGTACCAACAACATTTTATTCTTGAAAATTGCTGTTAATCTTGTAGCTTCAAAGTTGTGAACAAAAACATTATAACTGTCAGATCTCAACCATAAAATCAGGAATATAGTAGAAGTTGGCAGCAAAGAGGGCAGTATTAATTTCCGAATACAAGACAAATCTGGACAGAGAGTTGTGTTATCATGTTTCTGAGACACCGGGTTGACAATAAGAAAATACAATAGTAAAAATAACATACTCCAAACTAGTTAGATAAGAAATTAGTGTTCATAGCGGATAGGCACTTAGAATCAACCAAAATACTAATTAATATGAGACTCTTTGAATAGCTCCCATATTTGTTTTGTTACGCACATCCAAAAATGGTGAGAAATGTTTTTTCTATGCATGAGCCACTGATGGACTGCGCCACTCAGGCGCATGGGTGGCGCAGTCTATCTGTGGTTCATGCATAACAATTTATGTTTGGACAAAACCTCGAATTACAACCCTTATGCTAAGAAAGATTCAAGCTTCAAGATCTACATCCAGTTTATTTACATTATTACATTCAGATATTCAATTAATTAGGTTATACACTTAGCATTGGATTGGATTTTAAAATCACCCGTGCATTCAAAAATACCAAGATGTAGTTATGGGTATTGTGTCATAAGCCTCTGGTGTTCGATTTTTATTCAAAAACTGGATATATTTGTGCTTTGTAGTACGGTATATATGAATGTTATAAAATGTGTGAAAATAATAAATATAATCGGATGCATAAATGGTGCAAAATGAGTTGTACTGCATGGAACGACACGATTGTCGAATGAAGGAATGCAATGGTGTTTTACTGTTTTTATTTTTTTAAATTGTATAGTATAGTGGATTGTGTGAGTATTCATGACAACCTCGTCTTTATTTTTCTAAATTTTTTAACATAGTGGACAAAATAAGTTTTCAGCAGCAGCCTGGTGTTATCATGTCGGCTATTAAGTGTGTGATGAGTATTTTGTGTTCAAAATAGTAGATGGCTATGTCAGAGTATTGCATTTAATACACTTTATCGAATTTGTACTTTTGCATTGGCAACATGCAAAACTCCAATGTGCCATTAAGCGAAAAATGAGATTGCAATTAGTTTTGAACAATTTTTTCAAGTAACTGGTTTTAAAAATAAACTGATTTTCCCTCTGAACATAAAAAATATGTATAGATTGAGAAATGATAATGTAAATATTAATCCTTTTTTTTATGATAGTATTCGTGCAAAAAAAACTCGCAAATTATATTGGCAATAAGAATTGGCCAAGCAATAGTATTTCGAATAAAAGCAATTTTTCTGGTGGAAACTGTAAAATGAATGTGTATAGATAAAAAAAGAGTCACATTGGAGAGGTTCTAAAATGTGTTTGTGTTAATACATGAAATATTATAGTCATAAATATTACTTTGTTGAATATAGGCGACAGATAGACCATGCCTCGTCGACACACTCCATCAGTGGCTATATTTAACATTGCATAAGACCATTTTACGCTCACAAAGTTTTGAACTTTGACTTGATATTACTGATACTATGTGAGTAAAAGGAAACGTATTTTAGTGAAAATCAACTAAAAGTACCTACCTATAACACTTCAATCAACATCATATAAATAGCATAGGACGGAGACAGTTCAAAAATGCCAAAAAAGTATAACACCAGTATTATACACAAGTGGTTCACAATATAGAACTTGTACCTAGTTTAAAGAAGTGGTATGATAATGAAAAATATGCAAAAATAGCTAATTTGAAGCAAAGACCTCGAATGCATCTACACTAAAGGTTTGTTGTTGAGAAAAATGGTCCGTAAACTATTTTGAGTTGAGAATACTATAAAGTAAAGGAATATTATATGAAAGATTCCGTTCCATAATAGGGATGAACAAAATTGGAAATGTGCTTTTTTTAGGCACAGATAGATATAATCAACATTTGGATGATAATAAAACCAGTTTACCTATCATTTTAGATCATATAGATAGATAACATGTTTAAATGTTTATACATCATTTTATAGGTTTTTCAACATATTATGATAACAATATGTTAGCTACCATGAGCCACACAGATCGATATTTGACAAAAATGATGTGACTGCATTTCTTTGAACATGAGATCATGACATGTTCACATAATAATCCGTGTAAACTAGCTACTGGTACATGTTTTGTTTGAACACATGTATACATTCCAGTTTAAAAAAGATTTTATTTTTCTTTATTATTAAAATGTGCATGAATGGATAATACAGCATAGCCTCAGTCAGAGACGTGTTTTGAGCAATTCAGAATGCATTTTATCTTCAGAGTAATATATATATATATATATATATATATAGCATGAGTCAACAATATTCTCAATTTTTCGAAAATACGTTTACCATGTTATATGGTAAATAATGGGAATGGTACAAAAACATTTGGATAAATAAGATAGAAATTACAAAACTGATTGATTTAAAATTTTTTTGATAAGGATATGTTAGCGTTTAAGAAGTTAAGATGTCAAGTAACGATAAGCTCAAGTAATGATCCTATAATGTTGATGTATTGGGTAATATAAGTATAGAAAGGACACATTTGATAAGATTGTTGAACTAGAAATTTAAAAGACGAGCTAATTGATAAAATATTGACTATACATTCATCGAAATGCTTTAATTTATAAACTAAAAAAATGGATTTCTTAAGTTTATCAACTCATAAAAATATTTGAAACAACAAACTCAGTATTGAGATTCACAAGTATGTGATATTGACAATAGAGAGGTACATCACAGTCATACACTGTAAACAGGGGACAATACAATAACTCCATAATCAAATATAATACGGCACGCCTCACAGGGATAATGAGAATTTGTATCGAAAAGTAAATAATAAAAATACTCTTGATCCACACTCTACCAGCTCAAACAGTCAGTCAGCAACTCGTAGTCCATAAGCACAGAAAAATGATCTAATCAAGATAACATATAAACTTCAAGTGTTTATAGATAACAAAATTTAAAATTTGGTAAAGAATTTAAGCTATCAACACTGATATTTGAAGAAGTTTTATAGTTTCAAAGACCATCCTATCATAAAGGAGAAAGACACAAATAATCCAGAAAGCTCATACTAGGGGTAACACTTGCAGATATATTTTTTCTCAAATAAAATTTTACCAAAACCTATTTAGGGATAGACAATACCTTGACAGTGCAAGCCATGAATGACCCATGTTTCAAATGTTCCCTGATATCCTAATCAGGGATTTTATTTTACAAGCCTGGATGGCGCAATCCATCAGTGATTCATGCTTGAAAAAAATTGATGAAATTTTTCTGGTGAGATAGTCTCAAAACCTTGAGATATTTAAGATTTAATTGACCTATATACAGGATGTGCATTTTCAGAATAGCAAATTCCCTATCATAACCATGTAACCAGGGTGAATTGGGGGTTAAAGATTCAAACTAAACCCCAGCATTAAGAAACTTAACCCTCGTCCACAACTATTGCTGGTCTAAACCCAAATGCAAAATTTAAAAACATAGCAAAGTGTAAACCAAATATATAATTCGGGACCTGCAATGTAACTGTCTTCAGCAAATCTTTAGACAGTCTGTGATACAAATATAGTGTTAAAAATATATATAGAAGATACAATAGACAACCTTGTTGCAGACGTTCGTACAAACAAACAAATAGTACAAAATATATTTGTTTGAAATAACATATTTTAAATAAAATCTTGTACAATTCATCATTGTTTTTAGTTGACAGAAACATTTTTTCTCCTGTGAACAGCACTTTCACCTTTTCCCACTTCCAGAATACGTTCACATTCGAGAGAAGGTTTTGACTCGTCTTTTGCTTTTTGTGCGGGATGTCTGTTGGTGTATGCTTTCTTCCAGAAGTCAGCAAACAGGATGAAAAAGATTGTACCTTGGGACACAAATGGAGAATATTAAAAAAATGGACTTTTACTGATGCTCAATTAATGAAACGATTAATTTCGGCTGCATATTGAAAGCATCCAGATGAACATGTTTTTTTCAAATTCAGAAAAAACGTTATAACACCCACTCATTATCAAAAACATCTATCCAAAAAAATCGTTTGTTAAGTATGAGTCAATGATGGATCAGCTGACAAGTCACAGTCCATTATTATAATAACAGTATTATTATAATATCCTTAAACTTTCTAGAACTTCAAGCTTTCCAGTTAGTGTTCAATATATCAGTAGATTTGCTTGCTACAAAAACATAACTTATCATACATAATAAACTTTCGGATATCAAAATATTGCTACAAAATCAATGAATTGATAACAAGAATATATATTATATATAATCTGAAATCTTATTTGTTTAACATCACAAATAAATTATCAATAAATTTCAAGATAATGATATTCCCATTATAAATGGCAATAAATCTCCTTCCTCATGACATTTTAAAATCTATACTTACCATAAGCACCAATGATGTATTTGAAAACTTCAGGATATTCGCAATTAGTGAATGCGATAATATAACCGATGTGAGAGAAAACGACAACAAACTGAGTCTGAAAAATACAGTATTTACAGGAGATTCTATTCTCATAAATTTTTAATTTGTAATCAGTACACAGAAGCAAAGTTTATCTATGATGTTATCTTGAATATCAAGAAAGACCAGGCAAGGTTCATCTGTGTTCACTGAAAGTAAATCGAGAAACGAAATCCAAAATTAAATCTTCATTTCAAAACAGTTTCCTATTTTCTTTAAATCATTACTGATTGGCGTTGGTTGCAGTTTTTTTTTTCCATGTTTGTTTTATTTTAACCTTATGTGTATTGCGCTAGCACAAGCACAATGCTGTACGTGTACATGTTTTTTTTATAATTTCCAACTCAATCAGTCGTTTTACTATACAAGCTAACTGGGAGCAGTCATTTAGCTGCAAAGTTTTGCGCTTTGTAGACATGCAATTAACACAAAACAATTCAAACATGTAGTTTTGCCATTTCTTTCTTGTTTACCTGAACTACAATGCCACATTAAAACAATTGCGTGTGTATTGCAGCCTTAGGTCACAACCAATACAAAAATTTCAAGTGCAAATTAAGCATTACAGAATAAATAGGAAAACATAGAGAAATATGTGCCATGCTGATTAAATTGTTTGACGTATCCAATTCCTACCTGATTATAACACAAGTTACACAACAATCGCAAATTAAGACCAACTTACCATTTGGAAGACAGTGAGATATTTCTTCCACCAAATATATTTCTGATAAGCCGGTCCAAGGGCAGCAATACCGTAGTATGTATACATAACTAGGTGAACGAATGAGTTGATCATTCCATGGAATGTACCAAGACCACCTGCAAAATAAAGGATCGCATAAGAGCGTATACAAATAGTTCATTATGCGTTAGCTCTATCGAGGGATATCCTGATCTGAATACACCAAATTTAATGTTGTAAAAATTGGGTCAAATCATGACTTCACTGCAAAATATGGTCAAAAATAGTCTGGATCCTAGTTCCAGTATGAAGGAAACTTATATTGAAGGCTGTTGAATTTACCCGTCCTGGATCAGGTGTTTGCTATCGGTATTCATTTTGTGTCAATTACAAATACATTATATTTGATCACTGGATTGCAAAAAATTCACAATCAAATTTTAAATTGAATTCGCATTTTGAAGTTCTAAGCATTCTAGTTGATATAATGATCATGATTTATATCATCTATTTATATAAATCCAATCTTGAGCGTCATTTCTAAGTATTGGGAGTAAACAATAAATAAATAATAAGAAATACAAAAGGTTACCTGGTGAAAATTTAACTCCAAACCACCATGTGAAAGCCATGATGCTGTGATGGAATACATGTAGGAATGACACATGTTGAAATTTCTTTCTTGCAATGAAAAATACCTGCAAAAATAAAATGTCATAAGTACACTGTATTATTTCATAATATTCTGTGTCACAACATTATCTAACAAATAGAAAAACAAATCCAACAAATAAGATTTTTGATTGGGAATGGTTATCTCGAAAAAATTCTGGTTGAATAACTATACTAATTGATTGAAAGAAATCATATACTCTGAACTTGGCATATAACATGATTATATTGTGAAACCAGTCGAGCTAAAAAAATCTAAAATTAATTTGGATAATTAAATTTAATAATCAGACTTTTTGGCACACTTTTGCCAACAACATTGTTATTTACAGTATAATTTTAATTTTTGTAAACATTACAAATTTGATACAAAATGATTCAGTTCAGAACAATGAAAAAGTTTGTCGTAATTCTTTTTTTTTTAAATAGAACAGTCAAGATGTTGAAAAATGAACATCTTCAAAAAAATATGGTCATTTCTGATTATAGAGTAACATTTGATTAAGCTAAAATCGTTATTAGTCTTCCAGAAAGTTAATGTGTAAGCAAGGCATACTAACATATGGTTCAAAACGGATTTGCTGCACAAGAATATTATTTTTCTTACTGTGTCTAAAAACTCTATGTGCTTTGAAAGCCAGAACAGATAGCACACCCTGACCATTCGTAATGCTTGTGGTGAGTTTGAATAATCACATTCTTGACATGTCAAAGAATATCCGGTTGCCCAACCAGACATCAGAAACTGAAAACAAAAAATCAACAACATTTAATTGAAGCCTAGAAATACTTGTACGGTAATTGAAAATTTAGATTCAAACCCTAATAATTCGAATTTCATGACTAGCATACAAAAAATATTGAATTGTCCGCAAACACAAACAATTCTTTTTTCAGTGAAAGTGGAATGTTATACTGTAATCCTGCGAAAGGAAGAATCAAGTAGGAATCACGTTAGAATTTAAATTTCGGTCCAAAGTGGTAGATCATTCTACCATCACTCAGGGCAGAGACTACTCACTCACTGTACTTCACCATGGCGGTTTAGTTCAGTTTGTAATGTTTTCCGTTTAGAGTGCTGTTGCTGATACTGATACTACATCTTTTAGTAGCTTTTTGCTATTAAGTGGCCGTTAGTCGGTTCCTTCTAGGCACTGCTTCAGGCCTTGATCAGAACAAACAAAAATCTGTTTTAAAACAGTTAGTGTCTGCTATGAAATGTACGGTTTCAAGCTTTTTGTCCATCCAAAGGAAACGGGACATTTCGGACACCAGACTGGCAGAATGCCAGCTACTGTTACTCTAACACCCGAAGAAAATGACTTCCATCATGGGCAATATTTTACGATATGTGCGTGGCTAGGGGATTTAAATGTCTCCTTTTGAATGTCTGATATTAAACAATTTACATAAAAAAGTTCGAAATCATCAATACTGTTATGAAATAGCAGTGTCAATGGTTTAGAAGACTTTTTGTTCATCAGGAGAAAATAACAACATAGCAGACACTTTGTCACCCTGTATTTGCTATAGGTACAGGATACAAAATATATGATAAACAATATGAGAGCTAAAGAAATGTCCTGGATGAAAGCACTGTATACCTGAATATGTAGAAGATACATAACTGTGTGGGTTTGTTCCTCACAAGAAATCTAATTGAATAAAACTGAATGTTTGAATACTCAAGTATTATTCGAAATCAGCTAAATTATTCTTAGTATCAAAGTATGTATGCATAGAGACAATATTTCAATGAGTAAACCACATAAAACAACGACTATTCCACTAGGGAACTCATTGGAATAATTCCAGAATGATTGGAATTTATCATATCTATCCATCCTTACCAGTTGGCAGTATGCAATGTATGTCAGCCCAGAGTACAACACAAATACTTTTAAATTATTAATCTGCAATAATCCTGCTTTGGAAAGTTACACTACGAACATTAAACAAACTTTCCATTTCATTATTTGGAACAGTGAAAGCCTGCTACATTTTAATTATAATCATTTTAAAATTTATAAAATATTGAACAGCAAAAATGTTAAACTCAAGCTTAAGGCAGGTTCCTTCGCAAACATTTAGAAGAACAATTAAATTAGATTCTAACAAGAAAATGGTTTTCATTGCAATTTTTTGTTGGCAATTATTTTTAGCCTATTCTTGTCACCTCAAAGCAGGATATTCTTTAAATAAAATATAAAATAGTTTTGGAAGATTTGAGTCAAACGCGTTACTGGTATCATACCAGCCATGTTTATCAATTAAATCTTTATCTATTAGTATTCAATTTTAGACAAATTTTTACGCGTATTAAAAATCTTTCCAACTACCGGTAGATGGATCATATTCATCAGTTCAGAACAAAGAAATCTTTTGTGTACCGGTTAGTCTATTCATAATAATGGCTGCACCCAAATCAAAAGGAATACCATAATAGATGAATAGAGCATATGGATAATAATATTTAGACAGAATAGTGCTGACACAACACAAAGTCCAGATGAACGTATAAAACATAACGGACAGTCTGCCCGAACGACCTAGCAACTGATGACTGATATTGCTTTTATGGTTATGATTTAAATTCATGCTTGGACAAAAACTTGTGAACACACAGAATATATTTGTAATTTACACTTTGAACCAGCTTGACAGGTTAACATGCTACCTGTTCTGCTCAAACACTCAAAGAGAATACCAGAAGCAATCTTGTCAAATAGGCACTATTTCATGATATACTTATAAACGAAGCGGTGTGAAACCATCAATACTCATATGAAATAGCAGATAGCAGTGTTGGTGGTTGAAAAAGTTTTTTTTCCATCTAAAAAAATGGCATTAACATTTCAGGCACCCAAAAAAAGTAAGATTCTCACCCCGCCCTGAACCAACTGAGAAAAAGTTTATACTAATATATTTTGTTATGTATGGGTCACTAATGGATTGCACCATAAAGGCATGGTACTTGATCGAGTAGAAGCCTATTTAAGTTTTTATGTGTGTTGACATATTGCCTTATGTGAACAAAAATTGCATAAGGTCTGTAAAACAGAATATTAAACTGTCTAAAAGTAAATAAAATTTTAGCTATCGAATATTTTAGTGTGAAATACTAGTTAGAATCAAACCTCATAAAATAAGAATGCAGCGAATATAACCATGCATAAATTGTAGAATGCAATAACTGGTCTGAGTTCAAGAGGTTGCCGCTTCTTCATATATTTCGGACCAGCGTAGAGAACGACATACAAATAGATGAGAGTGGAAACAAAATTCGGAACTACAGAATTCATTAGAGGGTATTTCAAAGCTCTTGGATCTAGAATAGAAGAAGCATATGTTAACATGGACGAAAATGAGAATTTTTTGTATGAAAGTATGGCATACTCTTGTGTTTTAACATGCAAGTATTTCTGACAATAACATGGGAGGTATAAAGATACTTCCAAATGACTGCTAAACTCACATTAAGAACTTTCATGATAAGATTCGAGCATAGGAGGCCTTTTATTGTGTTTTAAACAATTGTTGAGAAAATTTTGAACATTTAAATACTCCCATCCACCAAATAATGCAATGTCTTCAAGCGAATACAGATGAGAATGAGGCTCTCATACTGTCTTACTATTTGCACAACAGTTTTATTAAGATGGGTTGCTCTCCATAACCATAAACCATGAAAGTTATCTTCATTTGCCTTTCGTATCACAAGCATATCTAAATGCTTTATTTACCCGTTTTCGTTTTCTAGACGAAGAAAAAAACAAAACTGGGACATCAAAAAACAAAAATTATATATAAACTTGAAACCTACCTGCAAGTTCCATAGTTTCATTGTATGAACGAAGCATCTGATTGATCCAGGATAAACCCATATTGATTAGGTCAAATAGTAACTATTGAAATGAAGAATTGTAAATATACAAATTATACTACAAAATGCCTACAAATGTATTATTCACAGTCTGCAAACATAAATAAAAGATTGCATTGAACTTCAGAAGTTTTGAATTGAAACTTATCAATTATTTGTTACATGTACGATATATATAAATTTACACAGGTTAGAACGAATATCTTCCATGACATGCCAGAGAGTTGCATAAATAATTTTTTTACAATATCATGCTTGTGTGGATCAACCTGGCCTAGGCCTTATACCATTGGCTAGTTACAGCAACGTTGGGCCTACTAAAAACACACCCAGTTTGGCCTAGCATACCGAAAGTTAGAAGATTTATGAGCTTAACATAGCAGAGACTCTGAACCCAGATATTCAATGACATTGCTGATGTGTAAAAATATTAAATCATATCCAGCATATATTGCTATTGATATATTGATCTTGAAAGCTGTATTCATACCATATTTGAACCACTCTATCCATAAAATGATTTATTCTATAGTATTATGATCAGATGCCATTTGGCATATTGATAAACATCTTAAAAATGAGACACTTTTCAAAAGAAGTTCAATTTGCATAATATTTAAAGAATTAGGTAGGCATGAAAAATGCTGTTCATGACTTAACTTAACCCGATTAGGTATGCCTATGGTTGAAAACTATTAAAACTCAGCCTACAACATTTATTGTTATTTAAATTCATTTTGAGCAATCGAAAAGCCACACCCAATTTCATTTCATTCTATATGATTATAATTGGTTGAAAAAAGTGTCTACATGCTTTGTTTTGTGTGTTTGAGAATTAATCCATTGGAGAAACATGACATCACACTTTCATCAATGTCCTCACATTCTACTGGTCAGACAGAATGAATGAATGGTAAAACTTGAGAACAGCGAACAAAGCGACTATATACGGTAGCCTATGACATTTTCAGGCTTATGCAATATTGTGCTTTTCAATTAATCAATACAGCTATAACATGTTCTCATGCGACAGATGGTCAGGTCACATGGTGTTTTGGAGCAAAAAAGGTCCAACAAATCATTCTCCTCCAATAGTTTATTGTGATTCAGAATTCTCAATACACTCTGCACAAGGTACTAAAAGCTACTAAAACAGGTGGTACCAGCAACTGCACTTTAAAAAGAAAACACCCCAAGCGAAACTATGGTAAAGTGCAATGAGTGGTATCTGCCCTGGGCAATGGTAAAACCATCTATCATAGAAATAATCATGTTGTAACTTAGTGTGCTTCTGCTTGCATTAGTAGATAGCTTTATTATTGTCCAGGACGAATAACGTTACCACTTATTAAATTATACTATTAACGTTCAACCCAATGGCCCATACATGCAACACATGACAACATTAACTGTTAAAGCAATATCCAAACATGATGCATAAAATCTAACGAGAACATCATAATCATACATTCCGGTCAAAAACAAGAGGACACAGGTTGACCTTCCTGCTTCACAACTAAGTTACCGTTGAAGTTAGTTAAGTAACTCGTGCAACTTGAAATGACTAATGTTAGTGGTTAAAATCTGAGAATTGTTTCAAAATAACAGTCAAAAGTTGTTAACTTTAACTCATAAAAGTTAGAATCACTTTAACTGATATTTTACCATACTGCATATCTCCTAAGTCCCGACTCTTGGTAGATTTGTCGTTATCAATTTGTTGACACTAAAGGCAGCAAAATCGAAGACCTATGGAAATCGAAACTGAATCAAACAAAATTTGTGAATCAAATATTCCAAGTATTAAAACAAAAAACTTCTTTTCAAAAATTCGCCAAATGTTATGTTTTCTAAAAGCGTATATATTTGTCTTCATGATATCATTTTATAGCTGAAGAAATCTAATAGAATAATTCATGAACTCATGATTTGAATGTTTTGGACATCCCTACAAAGCCACTCAATATTCCGAAGGTTATGTGATAAAAATCAGGACCATAAAATCGAAATGATAAGATTCCAAGCGTTTCTGCTCCGTTTCCAATAATCACCCAAATTTGTTAAATTATATAAATGGTCCCATCGGCATTAGAGAGGCATATTATTATGAGTTTTTTATTAATTAATCGGCATGTAACGTTATATATAACATTACCAATTTTTTTCTAGTTGTTTTATTTTAAGGTAGGTAGTAGGCTGAATTATGATAATGGGTGGGGGTTGTTTTCATGTTATTAATTTATTTATGACCTCATATTCAGTTCAGTATTAATTTCTGGTCTACAAATAATATAATAAATATTTCTATCTCTCATAACTCCCTAACTCTGATTTGACAGATGGAAACCTAATCTCTAACCTTGAAGTTAAATGAACCACAGTAGAGAAAGAACACTAGTCAAGCAAACAAGTCTGCTATAAGCCTCCACTGCTAGAAGTTGCAAAAAGAAAATTATCTCAACTTACATATCCTTACCTTGGCTAGTAGGTAAGTTAGGGTATACCGGTATCTTATGACAGACTAAGTTACGCAGTACGGGTCACATTCATTAGACTGCCCAAGGTCATTGCTCACCAGGAGTGTTTAGTCCATCCACTACTCCCAGCTTAGTCTTTAACGTCACCTCCAAAAGCAAACATGCAAAAACTAAGATTCCTTTTGTCTTGAGCCTGACATCTTGTTTATTCAAATAACATCAAGCATGGCAATTGAATAAACATTACATTGTAACGTCACAAAGATCCCGTGACCCGTCGTTTGCTGTACTTTCTCCCAAAATAACCGCAACTCAATCCACACCTTGTTTATATTAGACGGGCAATCCCGGTCAAAACATATTTTGTTAAGCATGGCCCACCCGTTTGTGACACATGCTTGACAAAAATGAAAGTTTTTTGGTTGAATTCACGTAGTTGAGACGACACACATATCGCATAGGACAAGGCGGTCATCGCATTAAGAGAAGAGGCGGAAGACTTCGGCCAGCGCACATCCGATAAGCAATCGTTTGATTTCTTCACCAAAACCACGCCTCAAATCTGTAGCGTAGGAGAAAAGTCACTACTTTTGGAAAGAATTATACATTAGATTTTAGAACCGTGCTCACAAAACGTGACCGGCAAACACTCACGCAATGCACACGCACGTTCTCAAGCACGTGTTCTTCGCATGACGCATTTCTGAAGAATGCCGGTAAATGGACGACCATAATCCCGTTCTTACCTTAATGTATGGGGATAGTGGCTTGTGTGGTAATAATAAAACGTCGAGGGGAAGAGAAAGAAATAAGGTAAAATTTAGAATTAAGTTTGAATCACGAATGACAAATAATTAAATGTACACTTTCACCCGACTAATAAATCCAATCTGACGTAGCCCAAAAAACAAATCTAGCAGCAGTGTCAAGAATAAATTTTCAAGTGTCATAGTACGCGAATACATTCATTCAGTATACTGAAATCAGATGCACTACGAAATTCGAAATGTTTCAAATGTCACATTTGGCCTATTCCATCGGACTTTGTTAAGTGCCCTGGCCTATACGATTTGTTTCTCCCCTATAGTACATGAAACCGGCGTACAATTATCCTTTGTATCTCAGACCTTATTATTAACGAGTTATGCACATTGTTTGGTACAGTTTTCTTGATTGTATATGATTAAATTTTATGTGCAAGCATTTTTCACGGATCTAGGAAGTCCAGCATGGCACGGGCACAAGAGGGGATGTTGAGATTGTATTCCCCGTCAGCCAACATGGCCCCCAAATATTACACAAAAACGCTAGTTCTTAACAACTAGATTTGTAACCTAACCCTAAATTACCAAGTAAACTAAGAAAATACGATAAACAAAAATTGCATAGACAGTTGGCGTTGATGTAGGTATAGGGACGAAAATTTATACAAACGACAAAAACTGTTAAAAGCACCCACCCACGTCTATAGCGTGACACATATGCGGTGCACGCCTGAAAAAGAAAAAAAAAATAACCTCCAGCTTTCTGACAGGCACCGGTCACGATTTCTCAAAAATTTTCTTCATTCGGCACCGTAAGGTATGTTTTGATCACCTTTCATCTGATCCAAAGTATTATTATGCCAGTAGCTAATGCAGAAATTTTCGATGTAGGGGAATGATTTCAGTAGTAAAAGTTATGATGTCATAATGGGCACCGCATATAAAAAATTTCATACACTTTCACTGTAGAATAAATGGAAAAATACAAAATCGAGCCGAACGCGTGAAGTTTTCAACAAATCAATTTTTAGTGTTTAAAAGGACAAAAAATGCAAGTTTGACCGTTTTTTGATCATCAAAAAGTTGCCAACTCTTCTAAATCACAAGTAGCCTAAATAATGCCTGCGGAAAATTTTTGACCTTTACTATGATTTTAATACAACTGTAGCATTTCTCATTTACCTGCTGCACCCAGGTCTGGAGTAACGATGACAGTGGTAGGCCATTTTTAGCGGTCCGCTCTTGCTCCAAACATACTTTCAATACACCTGATTGCGCGTTGAAGCACTAATGTTATCTATATTCTCAATAAAATGAAAATGCGCTTTAATGTCTTGTGACGGAAGCCCTTTTATATGAAATATCACTCCTCTTAGCTCTGAAAACATTCTGTTATTCACTCGTTACTTAGCTATCTTAGCAGTTGGTTATGCTGACGCTTTCCAAGACTCAGAATCTACCCTTGGTGGAACAAAGAGATCTTGCATTTACATAATTCCAATAATCAAATCAAAAGTATCAATAACCACACAAAGTAAATAAATACACAAAGATAAAAAAAAAAAAGAAGTAATAGAAACTTTATCATTTCGTTGGACGTCAGATATGCGGAGTAACGGAGATGAGCGGTAGCATCGTGACGTTGCCTTATTCACTCTCGGGACACGCATGGTAAGTGGGTTAGCGTTTTTCAAGTCCGACCTGTTCGCTGCACCGTTGCCGCTTTTTTCCACGGAGATTAAAGATCCATGACAAATATAATGCAAAATGGGGTACGGGACAACAAAAATAGGAACGTCAGATGGTTAACACCCACTTGTTAGTTTAGAGCTAGTAGTGGCCTTGGAAACCAGGCGCGCTATATTAGCTTGTTTGATGAATTGTAAGCCAAAAATCACATGAAATCAATGAAATGCAATGGAAGGTTGTTGATATGTCCGTTAGTATATTCATAACTTGTCAAGCATGGATTCAGAGTAGATTGGATGAAAAAACTTTTTTGCATTATTTTTTTAATTGACTAGTTTTATGGTACGTTCGGAAGCTGTTGTCTACCGTCGCCCATGCTTCCAGTGCCGCGGTTGCGTGAATCACTCTTCGCCGGTATTTTCAACTTTATTCTCCAAAGGTATTTCAAGCGTATCGTAGAAGGCGACTAAGTAAGAGGTCGGATAAGATTTATATTTTTTATCATGCGGAAAGAAAGGATATCAAAAAGATACAAATTATCATTTTAGAACTATATTTGTCTATAATACGCCAAAATTACGTCCCAATATCTCTTTTTAATACCCTATCTAAACTACACAGTGCAGTCAGGGAGACGCGCCCCAACAACTATTCACAATTAATTGTAGCGCAGTGGATATTTGGTATCAGTTTGGAACTGTGGACAAAAAGAATATAGGAATATGATCTATGCATTCGGGCAACGAGAATACAAATTCCAAAAAACACGATGATTGCTTTTCTCTGCACAATACAGATTGTTGAATGATCCGGAAATGCTCTACACAAAAATATATCCTAAGTAATAAAAATTAATAAAATGAATCGAAGGGGCTGTACGAGATATGTTTTGCGGATTCTGTAGTGAAAAGTTTTGTTATCGAAAAAAATGTCAATTTCATCTGTCGTGATTTTCTTTGCATTATGTTTACACCAGGCTACATGCGATCCGATCAACATTTGAGTACATTTCCAGTCAAACAGACACTCAGGCGTTCGGTCAACTGAAAAACAGGTGAAATGTTCACAAGGTATATGATAGTATATCACTTCAGTGCCGTTGTATCGGAATTTTTCTGCCCGATATCGCATACGCATTTTACATTATGTGCATCTTTTCAATATCATTTGGGAGGCAATTCATTCAAGTTCATTTGTTTCAAGTTTTATTTTGTCGATTCTTCACAGCAAATTCGATTATTATTTCAAAACTTATGTAAAACGTTTAGCTTCCCATGCATCCTGAATAAAGAATGTTGTTGTTCATATTGTCAATCATCATCAAGGTTTGCTTTTTCCTAACATTTGAAACTGGGATGATAATGTTTAGGCATGTTTATTGTTTAAAAATTTTGAGTCTCATATCAAGTTAATGTAATTTATGATGATGTATATTGTTAATTTCAGTTTATCAATCGTGAATCGGTCGCTGGTGATGATGAGTTTGCAGGTAGATTTGTGAGGGTCGTTTTGCGGTAGACATTTGGGTAGGAATGCTGTTAGTGAATTCCCGGATATGACGGGGGAAATTCCGACGACTGGTAAAGGTAACCTGGCTAATATTATCCCATTTTTTTCATTTCACTCCATTAAAAATCAAAAATAGAGCCAATATTTTTTAGGGTCGTCTCTTGAAGGATATCGTGTTATGTACCTTGAATACAACTAAACACTCGTTTTGATCCCACGAAGAAATTAGGGCTATATTACGTGAAAAAAATTATTTATTGTTAACAGCATTTGTTATTCAGGTATTTGGAGGAAATTCCAACATGAATGCTGAAAAGATGCCGATGTTTCCTTCAGTAATGCAGTGCAGATATCTACGCAATAATCCAATAACATGGGTAAAACCAAGTTTGAGATTTGATGTTGTGAGGGGCCTGTGTTCGAGTTTGAGTACTGCCTGCTTATCCATACCCACCACTCAACTCAAAGTGTAAAAACCTTGGGTGGCTCGGCTGAACCGGAAAGATTTTATCTTTCCAGTAACACTAATCCTGTTCGTCTATAAGTTGCCGTTGGTACAGGCCTCGTTCATGGTGATTCGCTCAAATGAGTGGCTATAAAACTATCAAATGATAAATTATTATTTGGGTTATCACACGGATGTTACACAGCCTAAAAAATTTTTGTTCCGGTTTTCATTGGGTTCTGAAAGGGGACTTTCACGATTGTCTCAGTGAAGACAGAATAGCGAGTGACATTTAGTGCACCTTTCAGTCCGAAAAAGCATTTACAAACACACAAGTTACCACGCAGGTTTGTGCCTAGCTGTGCTTACATTTCCGCGATATGTTCACGGATATTTAGGCCATTTTAAATACTTCGAACACCATTTTTGCAAAAACTCCGTTTTGAAGCTTTAAACAAAAAGAGCTATTCTCTAATTTCTCACTTGATTTTTATTTAATATAATCCCAGAAGTTTTGCGCAGAATTTCGCCGAGGATAATATACGAACTTACAGTGTTGCAGGACAGATTTCTAAGAACATTACGCCTGTGTGGCAACATCGGCATATCTGGGCGGTCATGCCCACGGCATAGCGTCTTTTCGAGGCGAAATAACACCCAACATCTTATGTATGCTTTCGTCGCCGATAAACGGGTTATTCGAACGACACGTTATATTTAATCTCCAAAAGCCGCCTTTTTGGAAAATCTTCGTGATGATTTACCTAAATAAATGAAACGACAAAATGTGACTAAATACGAATTACACCCCATCAACACATCTGTATACTACATATAAATACCCACTACAAATACATTTACAAAATCATTTATTGCACTCAACAAAATAAATAATATGAGTTCAAAATGTAATCAATGCACATATTGGATGGCAAAACTCAGAACAAAGTTGCGAATTACACATTTTATTTTATTATTTTTTTACTGTACTGTAGATGGACTGCGCCCAGGTGGCCCTTGTTCCGACGAAGCATATATGAACCAGAAATCTTTGATATTGTTCTTAAGCGTTATAATAATTTCGAGATCACTAAATATGGAATTAGCCAACGATATCAGAGTGTTCATTTTGATTAACTACTGAATCCAAGAACAAAATTATTTCCATTATCTCCTATAACAGATGCCACTCAATCGATCATGGTTAGTCGACCCATTCCTTTAGACTTGTCATGGATTGAATCAGGGTGTTTGATTCGATATTTTACCCAAGATCTGAACCTTTCGACACAAAATGGGAAATCGAACCAAGCAACTGAAACCGAATGTAATACAGAAGAATGGACAATAAAACATAGATATTAGACGTACATATTAGACGAAATATAGACATATTACATAGAACAAATGCAATACAGATGGGCACAGAGGTAAGCATTGAATGTCAAAGAGAATCGTCCAAAGGATACTGATAATTTAATTTACTTGGGTAAATAATGCAGTGAATTTTACGCTTATAAATGACCGCTATGAATTACATAGTCCCGGCTGCGTGCAACAAAATCAGGATTTCTGTAAAAACTGGATTTGATATGCGTTCCAATCTAAGATTCTATTTTGTCAAGCATGCGACATAGACGGACCGCGCCTCGGCGGAGCGATCCATTAATGACCCATACTTGACAAATGCTTGCCTAGAAAAATATTTTTGATTAAGATTTAATCATTAAAATCTATTGAAAACAAGATATCCTTAATCAGAACAATTCAACTACTTTTAAACCTGACGGAGTCATAGAATAGTGGCATTGAAATAAAAAAACACAGATGGATAATAATATTACTGCAATTTATTGATTGAATAAACCAACAAACTGAAATGAAAACAAAACGGAATTAGCCGTTAATGAGGAATTTTGAAAACGGCGTTTGAAATATGGTTTTATGAATAATAACATGTATGTATATATAAAATTTAAAGAATGAACCTTTAAAGTGTCACAGCCAAAAATATTTCGTACAAACACGTTTTGTAAAGTACGAGTTATGGTTGACGAAAGAAAATTCCTGACTGGGGTTGCACAACGTCAAAATACACATAAGCACCAGCACCAAAATATACTTTTTCGCGAAGAATAAACAATTCGAACGTGAACGTGAACAATTCAAGGGCGATGGGTTAAAATCGAGGAATTGATTTTGGATGAAAACTTGGCGTTGACCGGTGTCTTCTGAAAGTTGAGCAGAAGTTGCATATTTTTTGGGTACTGAACATAAACCGCTCGATACCCGTACACGAGAACCAAATGTATCGGCCTTCCAAATGTTTCGCCAGACCGTTGTGAAGATTCAACTGCACTACGTCAGCCTACGCCCAAGATCAGCCTTTTGCTTGAATAATCCAGATAGAAAAATTTTACACGGAAGGTTTGAAAGAAATTCGGTAAATTTTTATTTTTCGACAATCCCGAATTTGATCAAAGATATGGAAAAAAAATTCAATCCGTGTGGGGATAAAGCACATATGTTGAATTTCTGCACTTGTTTGTAGCAAAAAGAGGTTGATCGATTCAAAAATTTACGGATACATAAGTATAGAGAATAAAAATCGTGTATTAGAATATATGTAAACAAAGTTTCAATACATTTCAGTCCATTACAGATGTTCCTTCTTCTCTCCGTCTTTTATTTAACGAATGTTCTGCCTTAAAAAACGTTAATGTACCGGATACTCCGAACACCACCATGATCAACAACTGCCATTTTAAACCGATATGGTTGCTGTAGAAGAATCCGATCGCAGCAGCGAGAGACTGGAAATTAAAAAAAAAATAAGTTTATTTCAGAAATAATTGAGAATTTCTTTAAACCGTTTAGGTGCGGGTTCTAGAATTGTCCTGGCGTATTTCCAAGTACGTCCAAAAAAGGGGACAAAAAGTAAATTGTTTTAGTATTGTCCGGGGCAGATGCCAATCACTTCACGTTGTTGTAGAGGTTTGGGATGTTTTTGGCTTAGGGTTTCTGTTACTACATTTTCTTTTAGTACTTGTGTCCGTTCGTGATTGTGTTTGACAAAATGACAATTATCAATGTTCCTGAAAATTAAATGTCAACATAATATTCGCCTATCAAAAAAGAATAATTTAATCAAATTCCTTACGAGTCAATATTTCGTTAATTTTTTTAATTTTACAGAGCCTGCAACCACCCACTAGAGGCCAGTAGTACACCCAAAAGATGTCTATTGGTGCTTATCTTCACATTGTTGCCTGATTCAGACACCAAATTCAAAATTTTTTTCCAGAATTTGAAATTGGCTTACCTGTTCAAATTTAAACAAAGCAAACGCAGGAGCGCTGTCAGATTTATACATAACACCCAATATAGAGAAACACTGTGTGTTGAAACAAGCATCGGCAAATCCAAGCAGGAATCCACATCCAATTGCAATAATCACACTGAAATAGGGAAAATAAAGGGAGTTAAAAGTGGAGGACTCCAACTGGAGATAACGTCAAAAACTTGGCCTTTTCAGACTTTGCCAAAAGCGAATTTCCAATAAAAACGAAATAAAGAAGTCGTAGATGGTATGGGCATCATCCAGTCACTGCAATTTATTAAAATGGGTCTTTCCGCTTGGAATGTTTTCCGCATGAGAGTGCAGTTGTTAGGCATTGTATTTTACGCAGCTCTAAATTTTTGTTACACCCAGCAGAAAAAATAATGTTTAAACATCCCTCTGTTGAGTATTTCTGAGATTTTGGTGAATCACGCCGCTGAAGCGTCAACCGATGGAAGTGATTTTCATCAAAAAAAATTTAGCATATGAATAATATTTCATGATATTTCAGTGGCAGAAGAAACAAATGTTTCTTCTCAAGTGTCTGGTAGTAATTAGACTATATAAAAATGTCCAAAATCATCAAACTTGATGTTGATGGTTTTAAATCTATTTTGACAATCGGTACAAAATGACACTCGAGGAAAACCAAAACACCGCCACCTCGTGTTCTAGTTTCTCGTCCTAGAAAACACCACAGTGATAAAACGTCCTCTAAAGGCGATCAAAGCAGAGCTTGGCCACCTTGTATGTAGTTTGTTGGATTCGTATATCGAAATTACTATCAGTAGCCGATGTTTTGTTCGCTGCCACGCGAAAATGTGTAATGATTTTATCACTAAACTTCAATTGATAAAAGCAACAACATAAGAAAAACGCCATCAAGTCATAGACGCATTTTAAAACTAATGCTAGCTGATTTAAACGAATGTAATCTTTTTCGCACAACCTGGCAAAAGTTTTCCTGCTGTTTAGGAACGCAATTATTTGCGAAAAGGATTGTCCACAATGTGAGAAAAGTGCTGTAAATTCACTAGTCATTTGCCGTAATTGTTTATATTTCCAAATTAAAACTGATTTTTGTTGAGATTTATGGGCTATTGATGCAACCGATGCTTTCTCTCAACAGCCCATAATTGGTAAGAAAAAAATCGATTTTACAGTATTTTTTTTCAATAATACAAAGCAAAAGTTACGTCAAAGAGCGATAGTTTTACTGGACTTTGCTTACAGAGCATATGACAACAGATGAGCGATAAGAGAGAGCCGGAAATGCATTCATCAGAAGGGTTCGTCTCGTCGTGTTTATATTTTCTTTCAATATTTGAAGCTTGCCTCCAAAAGGTGTAAACTCAGTGACATCAAACATCCCCAATATATGATAACAAAAAAGCGGTGAATTCAACAATCTTTGACAGTAATTTATTTGGGCGACATCGGAAAGCTATGAAATCAACGTGTTCGGACAATTATGGTCTGCTGATGGAACACACTACCGAGGCGCCAACGAAGCAGTTTGTAATTTTCAGAAATATTAAAATTACCGTGGATGAACGGTGAATACACTAAACTCTTTTCACAGCATAATATATGATAAGGTTGACCATAGTTTAATGATGTCATTATGGATTTCGGAGTGAACAGGAGCAAAGAAGAACTCTTTGAAAGCAGTAAACATATTTGTCCCACGTGCTTATCGCGGCGTGTATCTTCCATTGCGTATTTATTCGTGGTCTCATTTTTTAATGTTGATACTCAGTATCGCATTACGTATGTATTTTGCAAATCTTTTTCAAAACAACAACAACTTCAACATAAGAAAATAGAGCAGAAGAGTTATATTTTGAATACAAAATTTGTATTCATCAATTCATGCCTTGCGTAAATAAAATGAAATTGATTCTGATGATTTAGACGCACGAGAAATGGTGCATCGATATCAAAACGCAATCCAGTATAATTTGTCAAGCATGGGTAGAGGTATAGACAGTAGGAACGTACCAACTATAAATAGCATAAGATTATCAATATTTTCATCCTATAGTCGGTGTATAACGTGCATTAGGAATTTAGGAAACTTAATTAATTTCCGCTGCAAGACAAAGCATCTACACAGACGTATACAAACACTAAAAACATGTCTAGCCATTTGACGCTGTTACGTTAACATATAAATATTCATTAAAAAAAAACAGATCAGTCTAATTTGAATATTTTATTAACATATTAATATTCCAAATTTGAAACATATTAGATGTCAATTAAGCTTCATGTGAAATCGATATAATGTGAAAGTTAGTAACGTAAATAAATATAAATAACTATAAATACTGATGACGAAATGCTATTTCTTTCGCCAAAAAATATATTTAAAACATCCAAACAAATCAAATCAATGCACAATTCCAAACTATTTTGACGAATATCGATAAATATGGGTAATTGTTGAAGCATCAACATTTTTGGATTCATTATTTAATATTGAACAATAACGTAAATCTGCGACATGGCCAAGCGGTTTTAATAATGATGTCATCAATGTTTAATGATTTCTGGCTCAACTTCCGATAAGATCCCAAATCCATGCAACCGACTCAAAGCAGGGTGTATTAGGTATTAACTCCGTAAGTTCGTCCGAATAGGAACTATAACATTAAACCTTATCACCTACAAGAGGCCTCAGGGCAAATACCACTCACTAAACTTACCATAGCGGTTTAGTTCTGCAGGGGTGTTTTTCGATTAGTTAGTGGCTGGTACTACATCTTTTGGTAGCTCTTTGCTATTGAGTTAGTTGGATCCTTTCAGGCATGGCTCCCGGCTTTACTCAGAGCGAATCCCAATAAAAATAAAAAACTTGCTCCAATAAGTGGGCGTCAGTGTCCAGGCCAAATCTTGTTTACTCTTGCGATTCGACAGAAAAAAATTCGATTCAATTCTGAAAGCAAAAATGTCCAAGATGCAACGCCTAATTGGATTCCTATTCAGCGAATCGAACAGTCGTAATCAATTAATCACTAATCGGATAGAAGAGGACAAAGGAAATTTCAAAAAAACAAAACAGTGTCATTAGTAAACTTCCCCGGTATAAGAAATGTACAAGGATTTTCGTTTGTGGGGTATCCATCCCGAAATGCTCAACCCCAACTATAGCATTTCAGACTATTACTATAATATTCCCCCTCAATATATGTTTGGTAACGTATGGACTAAATTTAGATAAGTATGGACTGCCGTAATTTAAATTTAATTGGGAACATTGAAAAAGTACATATGACGAGACATAATAGGCACAATCATTAAAATCTAGGTTAAATCATTTGGCAGGAAAATCCAAATCTAATTATTTATATGCAAATTTAGGTAAATAATAATGAAAACAATTATTTCCGAATTACCACTTGATTACTTAAAACTGGGGTCAGTGGGTCAAGAAAGCCAAAGGAGTCATAAGAATAGAGGAATCATACTAATACAGTATTAATCATATCGAAAAACAATATACAAAATGTTCTATATTGAAATTCATTTTGGCAAGCGTTGATGAAGTTCCCGACGTTTTGGTTGGCAAAGCCATCATTTGTTCCACCTGGCTCGTAATGACGGATCCGGTTCAAAAACAGTAAGGTCAAATAAGTATAATGTAAACGATAATAAGATATATCATAGCTTTTCAAAGATAAACCAGGACAGCCTTGCAAAAATGTCAAATACATCAAAATCCACACGTATTCGAACACGAGTCGTTTTTTTGTTGAAGTTTACCGAAACAAAGCCGAAAGCAGGGTCCAAAAGAAGCTAACAACCGCTCAAATTGCAGAGAGCTACTACAAAATGTAGTACCAGCCATGTACTCTGATCGAAAAACATCAACCACCATGGTAAAGGGCGCATCATCTAAATAAAATATCATTCAAAGAAATTTTGTTTTTCAATGTCGGAATGTAACTTATATAGCTGACGTGAAAATTTTCAAAGAGAGTTGTTATCAAGTTCTTGGAATCGGAATCACTTATTGATCGATACATTCATGGCAAATCAATGTTTTAATGACGGAGCCGATACCGACGATACTCGCAAAATAAGGTAAATTGAGTCGATCCTTCCCAGTCCTTATGACAGTCCTTATGGTGGATCACGCCGGCCATTTTGCCGATACCCATAATCGCAAAATGTGGTATATGCTGGGTTTCCACGGGAGGGTCACTAATGGATCTCACTGTCGATGTTCACAAAACAAAATTTTTGAACAGGCTAATCTGGAATCGAATAATCACCGTTACTTAAATAAGATGGAAATGAGAGAAAGTTTAGCACAAAAGACTCCACTTCTTTTTTTTGAACTATTACGTAAATCTATTTTTAACTTCATTATATAACAGCATCGTGGTATGCATGAACACAAAAACGCTTGAACCTTGAGTATTTGATAATTGAACGTACTTGAATTAATCGACAAAATATACATCGAAAATGAAGTATGCAATTACTGATCAATTGACAGGTAAAGAAGTTAATAAGCAATCATAATAGTGTCATGTAGGTATGATTTAATCGATTTTTGAAGGTTACGATTATTTATATCCGTCGAATGATAAGTAGTAAGTATCCAAGTACCAAGCTTATCCATAGATCTAGCGCACATTGAATGGGCGGTTCATCCATGGTTCATGCACTGCCTCAGCTTACGCTGGATGAAATCACGATTGGAAAACTACATTTGACAAGCGTGGGTCACAGATAATCACACCTCTGCGGTATGGGTAACAGTTGGCGCATTCATATTTAAATAAAATAACTTTTAATAATTCATTTTTCTAAATCAAGATGGTATTTAGGACACAGCTAAGGTTGACGAACTGAACACAATCACTAAGCATAGTGGACATTGTGTCAAGCAAGAGCCGTGGATATACTATGCTTGAAAAGTGAAAGATCAGCCAATGTAGTAGTATCCGGTCAGAACACGGTATGAGCGTAAAAATTGCCACGTCTCTTATACAGACGTAGTATATAATATTATTTAATATGTAAATTAATGTTTAGATATATATAAATGTGGGCTTCCGGTTATGTAGACCAGTATTTTGATTAGATTAGATAGTATGATGAGTTGATAACAGACTATTTGTTGAATTTGCTTCATGCAGGAAATTTTTAGCATCATTTCGAATTATTTATTTAAAAGAACAATTATCAATTTATAAAAATTTAATTCGGATGAGAAATGTTGCAGAAATTCAAATGATATGGAGATTTGGTCATGGATCAAGATTTCTGCGTCGTAACGAATATTTTTGAATTGTAAATACGGACCAACAATTGTGTAATAAATAAAATGTGTATCAGGGAAATCGAATATAATCATCGTGATTTAATCGATTCAAATAAATTTTGCGAATCGAACATTCGAATACAAGTGTTATAATAAATAAACAAAGGCATTTTCTGGACGATTTGTCTAATATGTCAACAGTTGCATATATTTTCTGATATATGATTTTTTCGAAACTGTTCATTTCGAATGATGAAGAAATCGAATAGAATAATTTTGCACTTCGGAAATAACGAATCAAATATTTTTAAAGGCACAATTGAAAAATCTTTTTACACATTTTATCGAAAATGAATGTTTTCAGGTCCGTAATTAATTATAACGAACGAAACGATGGAGGAACAGGTAGCCAATATAGGATTTCGTTATTTCAAGCCTGGGCCATTGATGATTCGAGGCGGAACCAATGCTTGACAAAGCATGACAATCAAAATTTAGGAAGGAGTATTTTTTTAAGATAAAAAAATCAATTATTCAGTTGCTTATACTTTGAGAGATAATTAGGTCCATTAAAGCCCGATTTACAAGATCAACTCAATGATTTCGGGCTCTTAGTTGCAAAGATTACGAAAAGGGAATGACAGGATTATGAACGTTGGCAAAGGCATTTGAGAAGGCTGGAAATAGCTTGGTTAAGACCAAGGCTGAAGCGAATTGTGAACGTTAAAAAAAGTAGAAGTATCGGAATATTTCATAATATTTCTCTTGCATTATTGACTTAATTTTCGGCAAATATCATGAGAAGCAAAAGAAAAGAGTTAAAAATGAAAGTCACTGCAAAGGTACATCTCCTAAACAATAGAATGAAAATACAAAATATTGGGACATGTATTCTGCTATTAGAGGACGAGTAGTAAAGCTAGAAAAGACTGAGCTGAAGATTAGTAAAACGAGATTTGCGGATTCGCAATAAATTATTTAAGCGTGTGGTAAGAACGATAGTGAGGTACGAAAGAGCTCACAATTTGGGATTAGCGGTTGGGATTGTCACACGCAGGGTGACTTTGCGTAATGTTTTTTTTTCTTTTTCTTAAAAACTAAAAATTGAATTATATATATAATTAGCTGAGAATTGACTTTGAACAAGAGTTTTCTGTCGTCTGCACGCTGTGGTGGGGTTAGTCAAAAATTTTGTATGATAATGTAATTTCAAACATGGAAAACTGGGCAATTTACTGAATATCTAATTCCGTTGTTGCGAGGATTCGAAATAGATTCTACTAATGTATTTTATATAGACTTTTAAAGCAGGCAAGATGAAGATAAAAATTGAGTTGCGAAAGTGGCCTTGCATTGTAAGTAGAACTGGGCAATTCGATTCGGTGATTCGAAGTACAAATTATTCAAAATACTTGGGAATCGGTCATAGGACCACTTGCTGAATAAGGTAGAATTTTGCATTTTTACCGACAAAATGCAATCGATTTTAGTCAAATTCGACCAAAATCGAATGTTTATTGTCGTTAAAATAAACCTTTCGCTCTTGGAATGACGTTTAATTGTAAATGGAGAATTACTAGAGACAGTAATGGTAAAATCGGATATTTGTTATTTTCATGGAATCAACGTTGATCCGATTCGGAGAAAATATCTGAATCAGATTCAAATTCCAAATGATTCCGTTTTGTCCATCCCTAATAGTAAGTGCTATTTTATTTTTTTGAAATGAAAAGTTAGGAAGTCATGATGAGCGCAGGCATGTTTTTTTTGAAAAATGATTTTCGACGAGGAAAAAAAGGTGACGAAATCAAAGCCCAGATTCAACTGTACATAGAGATATGCAGAGGAGTAACAAGATAAATACTTTCACATTTATTTTTTCTAATTCGAATATAAAATAATGCTGTTTAGAATAGAATCAGACTGTTATCTAAACTGGCGGGAGAAGTAACAGATACACGTGGAAAATGGAAATGTAACTAATCCAATGACAATTTTGACTTATTTATTAATCTGATACATATCCCATATTTGAGCAATTATGAAATATATTAAAATCTATTTTCTGATAATATAGAGTATTTGGATTTTGTTGATTTCTAGTCGCTTGAAAAAAAAACTGAACGGAGCACGGAGGCTTTATGATTTAGGGAACCACGAATTGAATTTTTAGGCATTATTCGTAAACCAAAGAAGAGAGAAGAATTTAAAAAGCTCATAATTCTATATAGGAAATACTAAGTTTCATTTACTGTCAAATCCCAGTAAAACAATCCTAACTTTATAACAGCGATACTTTATTTTTATTTCAGAGAAAAGGGCGTTTCCTTATTATGGAGTAAATACGAATTAATATGTAATACGCATATTAAGTATATTAATACACAGAATACTAATTGTTACGTAAAACTTTCGGAAATTTGTGGTTAGAACAACCTCGGTACATAGGATATGCCACACGAACTACTACGATGTTATAATCCGTTCACCAAGATTGTAAATCCTAAACAAAATCAGACATGGGCCATATATGGACCACGTTCGATTTTGTGAAACAGATTTTATCGATTTGACTTTTCTTGATACGGCAAAAACATCTTTTTGTAAAAATAGGCGTTTTTAATGTAAAAAAAACTTCGATATCGACTTTGACCGCTAGCCAAGGAACAAAATGTGCGTCAATGATCATGACATCGTAAAAATAAGAAATACACAGCGAGGCGTTTCTGACACTGCCAGCTTTCTTAACTGTGCTAGTTAAGGCATAGGTAGTCACGTATGACCTTTTGTATATGCAATATTTGGTCGCAATCGTGATTTCATATCATGCATCGTAAACACATAAATTATATTGTAATTGTTAGTTTTATATCAGTATGTATAAAGTATACATATTTTGCTCAGCGTAATAGGACTTTTAAATTGACAAAGAATTTCGAACATGATTTTGACATTGACCAGTAAAACAATAATATTAACTTGCAAATAATATTTTGCGATTCACTTCGCATTTCAATCGTGCACATCAATATTGTAGAAAAAATGTCATTTTGTCAAGGAGGGGCCACAGATAGATCGATAGCGCGTCTCTCCGACGCGATCCATCAGTGACACATACTTAACAAAAAGCGCTTTGATTTGAAAAAATTCCGTTTCTCGCATTCATAAAATTTGACTACACAGCATTGTGATCTTTTTTCATTTAAATTCACTCCAAGCAAATCTGAATCCATCCACCACTTGGAAGACGCCTACTTCAATAGCCAATATCTCGAGCAGAACTGAACAACTAAGGCTCGTTGAAGTGCGTGTGATGCCTGCCCTGGGCGAAAGTAAAGCCAACAACCACTTACTGTTATTGTTATTCTTGTCTTATTAAGGAATAAATTCACCAAACAATACTACAAAAACGTTTCGTGTGTCAATTACGGCATAGAGAATATCTGATGTTTTCAGAAAATCTTTGAATTAAATTTGCGATAAATAAACAAATAAATATAAGAAAGCATATTTGAACAAATTTTGGCAGACAATATATTTTAAAATTTTTAAAATTTAATAGAGATTTGATTCCATAGTTTCACAACTCGTTTAATCATGAGGAGAATATCAAAAAATATTACCAAATTGATAACTTTTTTGCGTCGATGATCATAGATGATACGCGTGACGAAATCCTGATTCATCAATGAGCCATGCTCGACCAAGCATACGGAATTTATTTTCTGGTCTTTGTTGCTCACGTTCGTGAATAAAAAAATCCGGACATTTACAATTCGATGTAAAATACAAAATACTACAAATTTCCATTAATTTCATTGTATTTTTCCAAAAGCGATATAGAAAAATGACCAGTCATTGCGGTCAATTAACGTTTTGAAAGTTGTGTATAAATATTAGGCCCGAAGGATAGATAGGATTTAGATTATGCAAACGCGCACAGGCTTAGACATCGTAATTGCTGAGTTAATAGTTGGTCAATAGATATTTGAGAACTAATTGCCTTGTATTATACCGGGAAGAAGATTACACTAAGTTAGGTATCGATGCGATCCATCATTGACTCTTACTTAACAAAGTATACGTCGAGAACCTGGACGGCGGATATATCGGTCTTAAGGCTTAATTGATCTTCATAGGGTAGGGGACTGGGAATGATCAAAATCGAATAATGGCTGACTTTGAACAATTTATTGGAATCGAATATTCGAATCAAAGCCACATCTCAAGCTTTCCTGAAACTGTATCAATTTTCATTTCCGTTGATTTGAAATTGAATTGAATAATCTACGATAATCCATCAAACGGCTCGCTGAACATTTTCTAGGAATATATCCCAATCCAATTAGACGAGAGTGAATTTATCAATATCTCAAATAAACAGATCAACAATATAAACAAATTATTGCTTTGGAATATAAACTAATCCAATAATTTGACGAGAGTGAATTTATCAATATCTCAAATAAACAGACCATTAACGTAAACAAATTACTGTTCGGACTTATACAACCCACATAAAAAAGTGAGACATAGGTACGACTGTGCGTAGATCCGTCTTTTGTTGTATTACACAAAACATGTATACATTTTTTGATACTAGCCACGGACCATAGACCAGCAGTCAGAAAGAGAAATGAACCAATTATAGAAAACCTCAATTTATATAAAAATTTTAAGTTGAAGCTATTTTCAATTCGTGTGACTGTGATAAATTCAGCTTAACTTTCTCCCAATTTTCAGATATGCAAAACCAAGTACAGAGTCAGAAATTCACATTTGTTTGCTTCAAATAACTCGACTGAATAACTCCATAGATGGACCTTATCCAGTAATGTTCTATCACTGTTTCATGTTTAACAAAAAGAAGTTTGAAAATTGTTACAATATTCCATACAGAAAAAACGTGACCGTTCATGTTTTGGTAAGCGTGAGCCACTGATGGATCACGCCGTCGAGTCGCGGTCCATCTGCGGCTCATACTTGACAAAATATAATAATTTCCGATTCGGATTCTGACAATTGGAATCCAGACCAATAAACAGATTATTGTATGTGGAGTTATTTATATCAAATCATCATTGTCATATCACATCTATTTTGGAATAAAATATCATTTTTAATCACGTTTTCGAAGTATATCATGGAAGTAATGGGTGTTGTTAATTGGTCTATAAACTGCATCAAATTTCGGCGCGTTTCCTTTACTTTTCAATTTGCGTGCGCCAACAGTGTTCTTTATTAGTGTCATTCATAGCGAAATATTTAATACTCCATTTGTCTGTTCGAACATAATAAGAACTGGAAATTTAGATAGTTTAGGTAAAGGATCTAGACCAGAGTATCGCAGTTTTAGCTGACGTAACAAGTCCACCGAGTATACTTAGTTTATTTCAAAATACTTCTTCTTTTTTTATTTTTTATAGCCACTTCTTATAGAAGGGACTGGAAAGATATCATCTTTTCCTGTTCGGCTCAGCCTACCCAAGTCATTACACCCTGGGTTGATTGGTAGGCATGGATAAGCGAGCCGGTCGTCGTCGGGGCTCGAACCCGAGATCTTCAACCTGCGATGCCAACATGTTTAACCGCTAGGCCGTGCGCCTCACACAGCACTCACTTTTTTAATTAGTTATTGCCATATCTGATTTACCTACTCCAACTGTTACCGAGTTTTCGAAATGAATATTTACCTAGTACATTTACTAAGTAAAATAGGTAAATTTACCTTGTTTTCAACTAGGCGCCTGGTTCAAACAAGCAGATACATAGTATAAAAAAAACTAGGTAAGTGATATTTTTACTATAAAAGCGCTTTTAAAATAACTAGACTATTCGGATATTTTTATCATAAAATCTATTAAAAATGCTCTGGGTGTAGACTAACGACGATTGCCTAATATACCTGGTTCCTAATCGAGATACTACCTAATTTTGAAAGTGGCAAGTAAAAATTGGTTTTACTTTACAAAGTTAAAAAAAAATTCGGCTGTCAACAGTAATCTGGAGATCAAATTATTAATGTCAAACTGAATCGGTATCAAATCGAAATAAATTAATTTTTTTTACCGGGATTAATTGTTACAATTACAGGTTTACTGCGTGTTTTATCTTATTTCAGTGTGCATCGAATCTCGTATCCTATTATTTCGACTCGAAACTGATTAAAATCTGATTCGATTTTAGAAATTTATTGAAAAATCTCCATATATGTCCGAAATTTTCAAAACTCCGACATAAGTAGATTTTGTTGCTTTATTTTCATATCCCCTAGTAAAATTACGGCCAGGGAGCAGAGCAGAAATTTTACTGATTTATGTCATATGATGCAAGGTAAAATTTGACATTTCTAAAAAATTTACTGCAAAATGAATCAATTTGTCATATTTTGTTTAGAATATAAAGTCTGCCAAATAAATCACCGCAATGTTGATCATTGAATGTTGAATTAACGCAACAATAACGCAATGTTGTGATTACATATATAATTATAACGTCCTATCCTGTATACCCAAGTCGTAGTTTGACCACAAATTTTCGACGCGAATCTATCTGGTTCAGTCGGAGATTTTGTTTTAATCATGCGACACAAACGAACCGCGACCTCGGCGATGCGATCTGTAGGGTCCCACACTACCCAATGAGACGCGGTCCATCTATGGCGTATTCTTGACAAAATAAACTTTCTGTTAGGGTAAGAAGGAGTTATGTGCAGAAAGAATCCCCGCAAACTAAAGCTTAGCCATTATATGGATATAGGGTATTTTGTTGTTCGACACAGTAATGATATGGTTTTAAAAACCGACAGACACACTGTAACAAAAGCACTGTGAATTTACTTGTCATTTACAGTAATTGCGTATTTCATAAGTTAAAAACGCCATGTTGATGAGATTTATGCCAATTATGGACTGTTGATGGACTGCACATGCAACTTCGCGGTGCGTTACATTAACACCCCATATTTGGACAAAAAGTCAATTTTGAATCTTTTTAATACCACCAATAAAATTACTGTCGAGGACCAGTGAGTTTGTTGCGTTTTTTGTTACAGTGCAGAAAGCGTACATTAAATATTAACAAGTGCACTCACATATTGTAGTGGGATATTGATGTAGCGATTCGGGAAGATTACGGTTAGTCTAGCCACGGGGCTGTATTTATTCTCAAACCTGGTAGTCTTGGGCAGAATTGTGCAAATTCACATTTTCTTCACTGTAACCGTGCGGTCAATCATTAATTGACACTGGGTATTTTGTAATTTTTAGTCCATGTTAATACTCCTTGCCCGTCCCTAATAGATCACAAACTAATCATTTTTTGAGCGACACATTCGCCATTTAATGACGTAATAAATCATACCAATTTAGACAAAAGACGACATTTTGAAATGACAAATGCGGACAAAATATCAGAAGTTTTGGCGTAATGAAGGGATGAGTCAAACTGTTAATTTAGCACGACAGTATGCAACTAAATGCTAATGTGTGCAACGGTAACGTTTGTCTAAAATGAAAAAATACACGATTTTTCTCGAAGCACGGCAAATATTAATAGCAAAATTTTTATAATAAACAAACCAACTGAAACTTTCTAAGTGTCAATTGCATCATGTCGTACGCCTATTATAACCGGGCGAATCAAAAATCGAAATGTATGGCCATCGGGAGTCTCCAGTAACAAGTAATTGCACAGTGGTTATAGTGTTAGAATAGAATATTTTAATCAGGTGGGTTGCGATTAGCATACACATGCGAAGTCCGATATACGGATAACTGAAGATCCAGTGGTTCTCGTTGTGTTGTAATGGCAAGATGTTAGGCTCGACTCCAGATATGTACGGTTAATGAAGGCAAGATTTTAGATTTGATTCCAAATAAGTAGGGTTAAGAAATCCATGGCTACTAATTCAAACCAATGGTATAAAAACTTAGGTAAGCTCGGGCTCCGCATAACCTGATTGCTTCTCCGAGCAATCTACGTGGAGTCTTGCTCATTGAAATAAGAGTATTTAGATAATGTGATTTGAGTAAAAAATAATAATAAATAATAGTATTATTGATAGAAATCGTTTAGTTTTATCGTCCCCTTAGACGTCTACCATCTAAGCGTTCGATTACATCCAATATCTGCCACTTTGTATAATATTCTATTTCGTACGAAGTTAACCGAATCAAAAACTGTGCATGTGTAATGTGTATGCATAAAAATGAAAAAATGCGGAACTTGGTCAAGTTGCATTTATAAATTTTAATTTAGTCACCATAAAACTGATGATACCATGTCGAATCGATTCTGCAATATATAACAGCGAATGAATATTCGAGGACATTAATTAGTTTGCATAAATGTGCAAAAGCGAAATTTCGCCCTTTGCTACTTTTATTAAGATTCCAATTGACTCGATAGATATCGGATTCGGATCAATCGATTAGACATATCTGAGATTCGATAAAATTTAACAAAAGTATTAATAAGCATAAGTTTTTTCGGATATTTTAAAATTTTATATTTATTTTGAAAGTATTCGAGAATGGTATGAAAAAGTGGGCCATTTATAAAAATTTCTTAAAAATTTTATAAACAAAATAAAAATTGGAAATTTAAGACAGGACTCGAGACACAATGTCAAAATAAATGTATCTGGAAGAGGCAAAGCTTATTCGCAAACGAAATATTATTTCAAAACCTATTCTGTCAAGTATGGGTCACTGAAGGAACGCGCCGTCTAGGCGCGGTCCATCTGTGGCTCATGCTTGGCAAAATAAGTTTTAAAATAATATTTCGTTTGCAAATTCATGTAACGCGTCAACCAGCCAATTGACCAAATGAACAAGTTCACGAACAAATGAAACTTTTTGTTACAGGTCGTTTTTGACCAACACGCGGAAACTCATCGTGATTTACTTATCTACTATCGACTTTATATCGCCAATAAATTTATGTTATGAATTATTATGAGTATGAGGTCATATAAGCAGTTGAAACACAGTGATTAGGCATCAAGTCAAAAATCATAATAATTATATATTGTGTTAATGTATTATCGTGAACCTACCTACCTTTATTGATCACGTTAATGTGCAGAAATAATAATTAAGTGATAATTCAGCTATAAAGTAATAGATGTTAAAAAAAACAATGATGATGATGTTTGAAATTAAAGTCAAGGCTATTTGCCTATGTCAAAATATTTGGATAGCCCGAACACATGATATACGTCACTTTTTACGGCATAATCATGATATTGATACGCAATGAACCAGATATAAGAATAATGAAAAATTACAACTGCAAAGGTTGTATAAACAATTTGCAAACATTGCATAGACATTTTTTTATTAAAATTCACTCTGAGCAAGGTCGGAAGCAGTTCCTGAAAGACGCCACTTAACAACAGAGAGCTACTAAAACATGATGTGGTACCAGCAACAGCACTCTAAACGGAAAACATCCCAAATTTGAACTGAACCGCTATGGTGAAGTGCAGTGAGTGGTGTCTGCCCGGGACAATGGTAAAACCATCTACAACTTCTGTGCCTCCTTTTAGTCGCTCTTACGACACGCAGGAAATACGTTAGGACTATTTGAAAGTCGGTACCTTTCTCGTAAAAAACAATGAATGCGGCAGCATATATATATCTATATATATATATATGATGAGGTATGAAATAGGGATGTCAGTAGTACCATAGTGTACGTACACCGAGTCTTACTCAGTCTAATACTTGGTAAACCTCATAAAATTTTAGACATAAAAGTTCGATAAGTTAAATCAGAAATTCGGTGCACACGGGTAAAGATATTTGAGAAAGTAGGTCGGTAAACTATATATTTTTCGTATCAACTATGTCGGCAAATTATATTCGTCCGAATCGTTCCTCGAAATTGGTCATGAATGTTTCGGAGATTGGAGATAAATCCCCTAAAACAATAAATTATTTTCCTAAAATTGTGATGACAGAAATCATTATTTGTGGTGTATTATATAACAACGGAAATAGAAAAAATAGAATAATAGCTTAGATTAATGTGAGAAGCGATATTGAGATCAACTCTGTAGATAGATGTATGTAACAGGAGTGAAATACCACATAACGTATTGGCCAGATGTATTTCGCCAGGATTGGCGACGTAAACTTTTGAAATTTAGCTTACATTCAACAATTCTATTGCATGTATTCGTGAAATATTTCCACTACAATGCTTTCTTATATAATTGAGAATAAAAAACGATGGTATTTCATGTTGGTGCTTAAAAAATACCACCACGTTGATCTTCGACCTCTTTGGCAAAAACTAAGGAAGCAGTGAAATACTGTAAGGAAGCAGTGAAATACTGTAATTGATTGATCTCACTCTCAGATATAATAATTGATTATTCTCACTGTCATGAAACTATTTATCGACTAGTCCGGTGATTTGTGTCACGGATGCTTGCTTTGTTGAACATAAACCCCCGATGAATCACGCCGATGAAGGGCAGTAACACACCGTACCAAAAATGCAGTAAAAACACTGTTCTTTGACAGTAATTTTCACTTTGTGATATTAAATGACCATAAATTCGGCTTTTTTGGCCAATTAGGGGATGTTATTGAAACACACCGCCGAGGTGCGGTCCATCAACGGCCCATACTTGGCATAAATATCATCAATAGCGTTTTCGTATATTGTAATTCCAATTGACTTTACATATCTATCTATTCTTTCGACGCTTAAACCCAATGGCAAATGTCAAATCCATTCACGAAGGAATACTTCTTTTTACTCACTGCTTCATTCCAATGAACGAAAATCCCTGAAAGGTGTTGTTTTTTTCATTTTCATAAAGTGAATTACCGAAATGAAAGCAAAAAGACAACAAATCCTTCAAAGTGGAAGCCATTATAAAAATCCTTCGAATCACACTTGCCTTAATCAAACCTACTTTAACGAATCTACATAAACTATCCAGAATACACACAATAGTCACTGTACCTGATATGATAACTTATAATACTTTCTGATTTTAGTTAACTAATATGCATGTACTTCTATAAGTAAACTTAAAAAAAATTTAATAATATATATTATAAATATCTCATACACCATGTCGAATGTGACAATGCCGTTCAATGAGCCAGTAATCGAACCCAAAGCTGAATCGAGCTGGAGAATATTTCCAGAAAGCGAACCAGAACCAGAATCAGAACCGGAATTTTTCGGAAATGTAACAGGTAAAGTAAATGAAAATTATTCAAAAAAGGCGAACACAAATTTAATTCCGCAACGTTTTGTCCGACCAGGGCCATGCTTCATCTCAGAAAAGCGTTTATAACATATGTTGATCTAGCGGAGCCTCCAATCGATCCTATAAAATCAAATCTATTTTTTAGTTTTATTCCAGTACCATAAATAATATTGCTGTCAAAATCGGCGAATCACCACCTTTAATTGAAACATATTGGCAGCAACGCATTTTAACTGAAGAAAAGTTGCACTAACTTAATAAATAATGTTTCTTGATAAACATACAGCAGGGATTAATTATCGACAATTTAATGCTCAACTGTCCCTGTTAACCTAATTGTACACCACATTCGAAAACATCGAAGGACAGATAATGTTTTGCAGGTGAAATCCCAATCGGAGAAGGAGAACCGGAGGCAGCTACGTTGACGGATCCCACTACAATGACTATAATGGCTAGTATTGCTGGTGTCATTAGTATCGGAATAATTTTACAGAATATCACAGTATTGTTTGTCATATGCAAAGCGTGGCCGAAGCAAAATCCGACGATAACATATTTTATTATACATTTATCATGTAAGTAAGCTTATTAGTCTTAACTATTAGAGTGCAAGCATTCTGACGTGGTCATTTTCGAATAATTCGTTAATTTCTCTCAAAACCGGGGCTTTGTGTAAAAAACATCATGACCAGCTGCAATCAATGACAAAGTGTTCTGGGTGTCCAATCAGAAATTTACTATTGTCATGCATTGGCCAATGATAAACCACGGCTCGTTGACCCATGTTTGTGCGATATATAACTGCGCAGCTGGTCCTTTAGTTTAGTTTAATCCGTAGCCGAAATTTACAATATATATAAATATGTTTCAACATTTGAGACAGCAAAATAGCTGATACCTATTCATATTTTTTCGATTTTGTAGCAAAGTCATGGAATATGCAAAATTTGAATGCGTAAAATTTGGCATATATCATGCTTTTACTGCGAAATGAATCAATTTAATGATTAATATTTAATCGAAAATCAAAAATATTATCATACAACAATTATATAGCACCTGGTGAGGATATATCCCTAGCTCAGGAAAAACAAAACAACCACGTTGGGTCTCTATCGATTGATGTCTGTTAGCCTTTTGCGGTCGTCACCTTAAATTTTGGAATCAAAGCGCTCTCTGGTTAAAATACTTTGATATCGTAATATTTGAGTATGGGCTAGTCAGACACGTTTGGTAGGTTCAAAACATTGGAATTATCAATATTAAAAACTATAAATCATATAAACTAAAATAGAATTGTGGGATTATTTAAAATTTACTTATTTTCAAATGTCTCTATTTTTAGTATTTCTCTTTTTTAGTTTTAACCAAAACAAAAATATTGAAAATCCCAATAAAAATTCGAAATAATAAAGTAATGTATCAAAAAACGTCATTCTGTGAATTAGATATACACAAGGATATCATTACATATTCGTGTTTTGTCACGTCTATAAATTGTGCAGTTTTCCAAGTAAATGAGAAGGTAATTATGAAGGGAAATCACGCCTAGATGTGGAACATAATTAGGTATGTTTCGATTTTAAAATGATAACAATTCTGGGAATGTATGTCCTTCCTTATTAATGTTGCGAAAGTGATGAAAACTAACAAAGGCCGGTGATTCAAAAGGCCGTCATCTTGGTGATGGAAGTCATCTATGGATGTAAGAGAACGAGTTCAAACGATATCAGAAACCCAATGTTTTTTTTATAAAAACTGCTCTGAAATTTCAAAATGAACCAAATTACTACTTTTTCAAACAACCAAACCCATTTCAGAGCAAAACCACGATTTATGTAACTTCCTTGGTGTAGTTGACTTAAAGGCATTAATCGAACATCACCTGTTAATATTATATAACTTAAGGTGGTGGATGATATTTTCGGTTACAATTTGGGGTAGGATCATGCCCCCTCTCGCGATCCACTGGTTACATATATGTATCGTATTTGATGCGAGGCTATGGGCAAGGAAAATTTAACATTAGTAGTCAATTATCTTACTCGACAGATAAAGGATAGGAACAGATATTTACGCCAAGCTCCATTGCGCAGATGATAGCTCGCGAAAAATTCTCCTTTAAAGATGCCATTCAATTAAGGATGCATATCACAATATATATTCGTTTTGAAAACAAACTTGAACGGAGTCAAAACTGTTCCGATAGATACTTGAAAATATACGCTTCATTTAGAGCATAATTATAACAACATATGATTTTGATATACACAGGCGCAGATCTGGCATCAGGAATTCAATTTTTATGGTTCAACTGTATTGACGTATTTTTGAGGAAAACACACGAAGGAATATGGATTTTAATATTGTGTGGGTTTTGGATGGTGACAATAGCAGCTTCAATAGGAGGGCTTGTAAATTTTGCTCATCTCAGGTAAGCAAATGTTATCACCCTGAAATTGAATTTAGAACAAGGATGAGCGTGAAAAAATGCAAATCAGAATGGTATCATTGAAAATTATTAAAGTAGATCATTGAAGCAGCAAAATTAAATTTTTTACAAATGCTATTTTTTAATTAAAAAAAAAATAATATGAAACAATGCGATCAATTATTGCATTAGGTTTGCATAGATTTGGCGAACAGACAAAAAAAGACACTTATAAATCTTATATAATTGAAACAAAAGCTATAAAACACAAATAAAATAAATTACCTTACGCCTGTATATAGGAATTGACAAATGGAAATGTCAGTATAACACTAAATGAAAATTATTGTAGATTTATTGGATAGCTACCAAAAAAGCCGAATTTGGAAAATTTGGCTGTGTCTAAATTGCCGACATTCGGACAGCCAAAAAATGACCATGCCCGAGTGCCTTGTACTCGACGAAACAGAACGTATAAAATGAATTTTTAATACATATATGCCAAAAATGAAAACTGGGAATAATAAACTGAGTGTATTGTAAATATATTATTTTTTAATCTTAATGTGTTAATGTAACCTTTGTTTGTTTATGATTGTTGATAATGTGTACTATACTATTATTATATGGACCTAGGAGTCTGGAATGAAAGTATTCATTCATTCATTAAATATGATATATGAACAAATTATTATATACGTTTCAAAAGAAACATTCATATAAGTTATGTTTTACAGAACACGAGCTGCTTATGGATCGTTCATCTTAGGCACGGTCCATCTGTGGCCCATGCTTTACAAAATAGAATTTCTCTGTACCGACATACTTCTTGATTTAGACAGACTAGATACATCACAATTATTACGACCGTGTGATCAGTAAAAACATAATAATC
Organism: Styela plicata; assembly: GCA_963675895.2. Classification (NCBI taxonomy): domain Eukaryota; kingdom Metazoa; phylum Chordata; class Ascidiacea; order Stolidobranchia; family Styelidae; genus Styela; species Styela plicata. Next base: position 2,607,655 of record OZ023146.1, read on the forward strand.
AGTTTCCGTTCTGTTTTCTGTGCGAAATGTCAAAATTATTATTAATTGAATATTGCTATATTAATATTTCGAGGTTTTTAAAAATTTAGATAATTCTGGCAAGGTTTGAAACACCCGCAGAAAAAAGTGGTGTCTTGGTTGAATCAAGATATCAGTAATTTCGAGTAAAAAGATAAGCGCACTTTTGGCCATATTTTGAGTGGGCGATTATATTCGTTTTTTTGCGAAAAGTCACTTCTGGTGAAGAATACATTTTTTTTTAAATTCACTCTTAAGCAATGTTCGTGTTTTAAAAGAAAAACATTCCATGCAGAAATGAACCGCCATAGTAGAGAGCATTGAGTGTTATCTACACTGGGCGATATCAAAATCATCTCTGACTTCATTTTAGTCCCTCGCCCACGCCATGCAGAAAATCATTAGGACAACTCTAAAACTTTCTCTGCCACAAAATACGTCAGTCACAGCTAGCACGAAGTTGATGGTCTAATAGAGGTTCCCATTTGGGAAAATTAAATTCCCCATTAGAGAACGTGATAGATGAGAGCTTGATAAATATAAATTCTGATTGGGATAATATTGGAGAAATGTCAAAGACGATAGAACACAGCATTCATCGATCGAATGTCGCATGGCATGATGAGATAAAATATATAACGATCATTAACATTAAGGGCAAGCTATCGAAATTTGCATACCCCGCCCCGACTATTATTCAAATAAGCTAAAAAGAAAAGCCATTTCCCTGCATAAAATGTTGCACGGTATTGAGGTTACTCATTATCAGGAATTTTATTCCGCGGCATTAACATTTAACATGCTATTGATCAAAGAGTTTTAATAGAATGAAATCTAAATTGCATGTAGATCTGATTGAATTATTTTCTGAATCGAATGGGCTATTAAGTGCAAATAACAACAACTAACGTGGACGTCGTCAGAGGGAATCAAACACGTCACTATACTCGATGAAAAATCAGAGGAAATCATTTTCTTTTTCAGAAAAATCTTGTTCGCTAAGCAGGAGCCACTGATGGAGCGCGCCGAGTAGGCGTGGTCTGTTTGTGGCTCATGCTTGACAAAATTAAAATAAAATTTTACAGGGGATGGAGAAAATATGAGCGCAGAATACATCATATATATATATATATATATATACGATTTGAATAAGATATATATATAAAATTTCAAAAAATATGTCGGATGTTTAACAAATATGGTCGGATGTTTGATTGCGAGAGCAAGCGATCGTTCGCATAACGTCACATGTGAACCATCTAATGGCTTCGCTCTATTTGAAATATAACATCAAATCACATAAAGATGACAGCAATTTTTTTTTCAGAATCCACGCACTTAAAAATGCGATGAAAAATCAAAAATATTCAAAGAAACGGGCGATAATTTGTGTCATATTATCATGGGCACTGCCACTTGCAGTATTGTTTGTTCCACCGATTGTTGGATGGAATTGCATAGATTATACTGGAGGTAAGATTCATTAACGATTATTGATGGTGAAGATTGTAAAATGTCGAAATCATTAGGAGATATCATAATATATATGAATGGTTATATTAAATTCGATGTACTGTGCCACATAGATTCAAACAGCCAATGTCTCTTAATCAAGACTAATTTTTTTGTAAAATTTGTTGATTTATAGATATGTAATTCACATTTTGCATTTAGAATCTTGTATAGTCAACTTTGGTTTTGTTAAAAAGCTTAATTAGAGCATCAATAACTAAACTTTCATCGGCGTAGATGTCATAGCTGCTCCCATGTCAACAAAGTAAACAAAACTTCCAAACTTCCATTTTTGAAAAATATGAGTTACTGATGGATCGCCAAGATAAAATTTCGATTGGGCAATTGTACAAGCGGAAATTTGAACGCTGTATTCCAATCCACCCAGATAAGAAATAAAATATAATAAAATAATCGATATTATGATTCAAATTATGCAAATCGTCTATAATCATTACTGATATAATTCGTATAAACACAGGTAACATGGGAAAAGATTGTTCACAAGCTGTATTTCCGTTCACGAAACCATATGTTTTAATGCTCGTTTCTCTATTATTCTTTTCAATTATATGGCTAAGCGTACTGTACATCTGGATATTCATGTTGGTGCATAGACGGTAAGCACATAACGTTATAATATAGTATATTTCGACATAATGGGCTCCTTGCATCGGTCCGTCACTAGCTCCACGACGTCTATATTACAGAATTAACGGGGTGGACGAAATATATTGACGAATTTATTTTCAGCTTCAGGGTCAAATTGCATATGATCGCAACTGCACAACTCGGCCTGATAACACTTTCTATGCACACATTTTTCTTCGCTATGCATGAGCCAATAATAGAAAACGCGACAGAGCCATGTTGCTAAATATGTTTTGAAACAACTTTTTTGATCGTGTCAAGTCCGAATAGGACGGGGATGGCAAATTTGAGCTTCGGAGTAGCCGGACCAGCAAGCCAAATGCCGGCAGCAAATATTGCTTCAAGAACTTAACTTGAGTGAAAATCGCACAACTGGCATTTGTTCTATATGAAGTCTATGCTTTTATCAATGGCGAAGAAAATTACCAGCCAAAATTAACAAATTATTGATTGCGGTGATATATTAACATGGATAAGGCTAAATACGTAGGTACTGAACAAAAAACTTTACTTGGATTCCGTTCTGAGTTGCATGAAAGAGTATAGGGCTTTCATGCCATTTGGACAATTGCGAGTCTGAAACATCGGTATAAAGTTGATTGTGACGTTTTTTAATTCAACCAGAGTCGTACACTACTATCTAATAATAAATATTTCAGGAGTTGGGTACAGCTAAGAAAAGCTAGTCAGGAAGAGAACAACGGTAAAACATACTCGAATTGGGAAAATTTTATCATGTGCGCCCAATGCAATACACGAATATTTTCAGAAAAGTAATTTTTGGCGCATGTCGGTGTTGCTGCGTGATTCTAATTCCTGTATTTTCTTTCTGAATGGTTTTCGAACTTCCATGGTCGTTTCTCGTTTTACGCATGCTAAAGACGTTTCGGCATGCATATGGTGTCCTGCTGTCTTTTTGTATTTTATAAACTGGTATACTATATTGCTTGGTGATCTAATAATCAATACGATCGCACCACTGCAACGGGGTGTATAAATGACCGATATTAAAATGAGAGTGTTCCAATCACAACTTTGTCAAGCATGTGCCATAAATGAACCGCGTTACAACACGGCGAGCTATAACAAGGCGTAGTACCAACAACTGCACTCTAAGTGGAAAGATCCCAAACAAAACCGAACTGCTGAAGTGCAGTGATGGTATTTGTCCTGGGCGATGGTAAAATCATCTACCACTCAGTAATATCGGTGTCAGGGGCGAAGCTGCCATCTGCCAACTGACCAAGGTTTAACAAAGCATGGATCCACTTTTTCGAAACTGGATTTCTTGTTTAAATACGCATATCAGGCCAAAATCAGGGTAAATAACACAACACTTTTTGTAAAAAAACAGGAGGTTGGTTGCATTGACTGACCCAATGGCTTGCCAGATTTAAAATTCATTGCAATAAATATTATCATATTTCTAGATAAATAAATTGTTATTTTTGATCACATTTTGGGTATTTTACACATAGTGCGGTTCAAAATACTTAATTTTATTCGTGATTCGCGAATTGATATATTATTCGATTGAATTTTTTCAGTGATTCAAATAAACAAAATCAAATTCTAGCAAACCACTGATTTATGTCAAATTATACAATGTAAAATTTGCCTTATATGATTTTACCTCACAAAAAAACTAATCAGAATTGGTGATTTTAATTTAAATTTACATTATAGAACATCCAACAGTAGGAAAAGAGACATGTTTGAGTGGTCTTTTTCTTATTTCTACTGACCAACCCAATCAGAAATTCTCTTTGTTAAGTGTGTTTTTCGACTAAGGTTGCTAAGGTGCTTTTGGGCCATTTTGTGCCAGTAAGTCAATAGGATTAAATGGTAGATGGTTTTAGAGATGCATTGAGATGTTTTACCTAGGAGTGCAGTTGCTAGCTGCATCTTGTATCAGCTCTTTACCATTAAATGATCGTCAGTTGGTTTCTTTTGGGCACTGCTTCTGGCCTTGCTTAGAGTGAATTTCAATGAAAAAGAAATCCTCCAGGTCCAGAATATATTCTTCTAATAATTTTTTTTTATTTTTTTATAGCCACTTCTTTTGAGTAGATCACCCTGTCCAAGGCCCTGTAACAGCGGCCACTTATAGACGGGCAGGGTTACAATAACTGGAAAGATATGAACTTTTCCTGTTCGGCTTAGCCTACCCAAGTTATTACACCCTGGGTTGAGTGGTGGGCGTGGATAAGCGAGCCGGACTCGCCGGGACTCGAACCCGAGGTCTTCAACCTGCGATGCCAACATGTTTAACCACTAGGCCATCGCGCCCACTAAACTAATACACTTACATCTTATAATCACAGATTACACGCAGTCAAGGGAATGACAGCGCAAGCCAGCAACAACAAAGATACAGAAAGACAATTATTTAACACAATGATGATAATTTTGACAATATTTTTCCTTTGTCATTTCCCTGTTGGTCTTGTGCTGATATTCGATTTTATTACATTGGAGCAGAGTGCTGCTGTAGTGGATGCTTTCCAGGTATAGCCATTTCCTATTGCGTAGATATTGATATGATGAAATCAGGGGAAGGGGGAGGTAGTGTGAAAAATTTCAGTGCCGTTCGGCCTTTATTTGCCCTTGTTTAACATGCATCATATTGGATTGAACTAATTTGCATAACATTGGATCTTAAAATGTTTGTTCATTCCCCTTTTTATTATCAAAATTCGATCAGAGAAAGTTGCAATTTGCAAGAGACTGCATGTATATTTATCCTGAAACCAACACTAATAATAGAATATATATAATTTCTACTTTTTGAGAGCTATCAAATATTAATTACAGGTATATCATGTAAGAGAATTTGCTTATTCTTCCAACGAAAAAAACTAAATTACCTATCCCTATACACATGACATAAAAAATCATGTCCCAAAATACAAAACCAAATATTTTATATACGATTCCCACCATTTTACAGATCATACTGACAGTAAGTTTTATAAACGCATTTCTCAATCCAATGTTATATTACTGGAGGATGCCAGCTACAAGAGATTCATTTTGGTTAGCATTTGGGAAACGAGAAAGAACGCAAAGTAAAATGATGTATTCAAGATCCAGCATCACGATTTCAAAAAGAAATGATCGAGTAAGTTGTATGGATATTATTAACTTTATTAGACAACACAAATTCATATTTTATTGGGCCTGGTGCCTGGGGAGCCGTAGAAATTGTGTCCAATATTGATTTTTTTATTTGAGCAAATATTCATAGTACTGTACTACTTAATGGAAGGAAACTTTGGGACATTTTCGCAATGAAAAAACTTGGAAACCTGGAACAAAATTTCATGGGAATGGCAACAGAAAATTACATATTGACTTAATATTAATATAAACTTGATCATTCAACCACTTATTTTGTCTTTATCTTTTTAAATGCATTTATAATTGAGCTTACCACCTTCATTATTTTCTAGAATACCTTATCAATAGTTGATATGGAGAGTAACAGAATTGATAAAGACAAACAAATAACATCAATTTGAGTAAAGGGATTTATATGTTGGATTTCAGTACATCATCATCTGCATTTGTGTCTCTGGTCCACTTATGAAATTGGGAAAAGAAGTTCGGGATACACAAATAAGCTCCTTTTTTGAATACTTGGAATCTATGAGTCGCAATAACTTGAATGTCAAACATAACTAGAATAAAGATGATGCAATTTCAATTTCATCGAACCTTACGATAGTTTCCATGCAGCAACATACAACTAATGCAATAATTTTAACATGTATAACAAGAATCGAACTGGCAGAAAGTCATCTACTTCGCTACTAGACATACGTCTACAGAAAATGAGAGAGCAATTTCAGAAAAAAAAAACCCAATTGCGAGAAGACTAAAACTTATGCCTCATGAGTTTGACCCTAATGTCATTGTACAAATGAATTCAAATGATGAACATTGCAAGTCATTTAGTTCTTCTGAGAAAACGAGAGTATAACTTACAATAAGACTTAGTAGAAATAGGATTCAATCTTATTTTTTCCTGCAAAGATGACTGCACTGCCTAATTATTTCATAAAAATCTTCCACATAAAATAAAGCCAAATGACTGCAACAAGTCAATAATCAGTCATATCAATTACTGTTTTACTAAACTTCAAAAAGTATGTCAACGATACATTTTTTTTACCTATTAAAGATTGGAAATTCATATCATATTTTTTTCATCTTATTGCTGTAGAACTAGAAATGAAGTTGTCTCTGCAGCTCAGTTAAAAAGTTGAAATTCAAGATTCAACTGAAATATTATTTGTTAAAAATGAAAATAAGAACGAGTGTTTGACCTATTTAAAACAAACGAAAGGTCCAAAAAGGTTTGCACAGAATATTGAAAATTAAACGTATTTTAAGATAAACATTTCAGCAGAGACTGTTTTTGGATATCATTTTCATCTGCGGCTCGCGGAGAACCAAATTACTCAAAGACGACTATTTAAACTCAATCTTTACTTAACTAAATTTCCTATCTAATGTGTAAAATTTTATCCTCTATTTTATTCAATAAACATAAATTTAAAATACCTTTCTATGGTTTTGTGCTATTAGTTTCAATCTTGTAGGTTTTAAGCACGAGATGTTCAAAACTCCTACAGCGGATGGGCGACTTAAGAAAAAGGTCTCAACCATATTCGTATATAAAAATTATGAATTTTTCATTAGAATCTCGTGCAAAAATAAAGCTGAACAGAATCAGCATTATTATAGATGGTGAAGGAAGCAAAATTTTAGCAGTAATAATTTGTATGCATGTTTTTTGAATCAAATCCGCCGTTACTTCCACAAGTGTTAGGAGGGGAAGCATTACCATGCGATGCCCCAACTCCCTGCGCAGACTGAAAAAACTCATAGAATGACCTTCAATAATGTGCTTCAAAAAAGCATAAAAAATATCGAAATTTTTTGCTCATTTTCAGCAATTGAAATCAAAGCAGGAAAGGCCCAAATTGCCATCCAAAATATACTTCTGTGCCAAAGTCGCAGATTCAAATTCCGATGTAGAAAGTTCCCAATTTTTACTATTGTATACTGTCAGATACATGCAAAAATTAGCAAATATACACTTCAAAAATTTTCCTCACATCTTATGAATTGCACCAGAAGATGCCTTCAATAAATCAGAAAATAAGTGGACTTATTCAATCCACAACATTTGGGTAGTATTTTTATGGGTCACAAAGGCTTTACATAGGATAGGATTTTATTTTAATCCCACAGGAAAGGAAAATGCTGAAAATACAACTTAACCATACGGCGAACCAAGACCTCTTGTGTTTGAATCAAGGGCAAAAGTTCTGACCTATCCTTCGACCTATTTCCTTGTGAATGGCCATGGTTGAAGGTGGATGCTGCATGTAGGTAATGTTTGTGAACATGAACCACCTACCTAAATCCTAGTATAGCCATTCCTTACTAAAAAAACGATATGTGTTAAGTAAAATACATAGCTACTGCTTATGTACTTAGTATATTTCGTATTTATGCACAATTTATCATCCAGATATTGACATATTTACTTACTTGGGATCAATGTACGCAATCTCATGAGTCTGATGCAAAGGAGCTTCATCAGGAATGTTCAAAAATATCAGAAAGAAAGCAGCCAGGTGAGAAAATAGACCCAAAAATATAACAGGTGATCTTCCATACTTCACCGTTCGTCTTGCGAAGATTCCAAATATAAGACCACCTGTACAGAGTATATAGTTTATTTACAACTCCATGACAAATCAAATTACAGTCCACTATATAAAGGTTCAAAACTATCAACACTGCTATGAAATAGGTAGAGGGGCCCTATAGTTTTAGTCAGTAAAATCATGTTTCCAATTTCGACTTTCCGGTAACACTCTCTTTATAAAACATTAAACTTTGAAACATTTGCATAGTGACCAAGCAATAATGTTTATTAAACTTGATGTCACATGACTTGACTTTGACATTGTGTAATATTTTTTCCCTTATTAAAATAGTAAAGAGAGATAATGATAACAGGATAGTCAGTTGGAGTGGGAGAGGCAAAAGTGGGCAAGATGGCCCATTAGTTATCCTGTTGTCATTGTAGGTTGAATAATGTAGGTTTCTGGCTTTATCCATGTCCACCACCTATCCCAGAGAGTGATGACTTGGCTTGGCTCAGCCAAAGCATGTTCGTCAACCCTGTTCGCCATTTGTGACCGCAGGAACAGGACTTTACTTCGGGTGATGATCCACTCGATTGAATGGCTGCAGATTGACAGAATGTCAGGTACTCTGCTATTCAGACACACGAAGCAAACGGTCATCGTTCGAACTAATTTTATCAAATGAGCAATATTTCATGATAAATTGTTTGCTAGGAAATTAGAATGCTTGCATGCGTTTTCGAAAAAGTGATTCTGTTCAAAAGAAATTCATTCCAAACTGTTTTAAGATACTGTACTAAGTTAGTTAGTTTTACAAAAACAAAAATCACATTCTTTGTTAAAATTCTAGCAACACTGAACGATAAAAAAATAGAAGTGTATTGAATTTATGACTGGACAAAATAGAATCAGCAAAAAGTTATCATAAAAAATCACCAAATAGCCAATAGTTTTAAAATGTCTGTTTGCAAGAATTGAAAACAACAGAAATTCACATATGTGACGCAATTGAGAATCTATTAGAATCATAACGAATTTTCTCAAAATCGATTCGATCACAAATTCTAATCTAAAAGTACCCTACTGGTAGCAATCAAACTGCAGAAAAATATTCAAAATTATCAATACTGCTATGGAATAGCAAGCAGTATTGATAGTTTTGAAGCTTTTTGTCCATCCAAAAAAATGATATGAATGATTCGAAGAAAAATAGGACTTTGTCACCGTGAGTGGCTATAAAGAAAAAAAAAAGAAGTGTCAAAAATAGGGAGTCAGGAGTCGAGGGCTTTTCAGACTTCACAGTTTTTCCTTGAACCACAACCAAATCTATACCACTGACCTAGAATCTCTCCAACACCAATAAAAATCCCAGTCAATCCCACATATTTGTCTGCATCTTCACCAAATTGTAATGTAGCACCAACACTTGTTGCATACACTCCACTGAAGAATGTCAACTCAAATCCAGTGTAGAGGAAGGTTATACTTAATAACATCATATTAGGTGTTTTGAATAACTCTACAGCTTTCACTGAAAAACATTACAGGTAGATTTTCATTCGCATGATCTACACATATAAATGTCCATTGTTCATATCCAGATGGTTGGATTACTAAATAATGACATATTTTCGATTACTGGTATTCTTAAACTGATTCATTTTGTATTGAAATCTTGATATATTCCACATTTTATATCGTAAAATTTGTTATAAAACGTAACTTTGCTGCAAAATGGGCAAAATATAAAAACTTTGTTTATCTGAAATGTTATTCAGCCATTTAACTAAGATTTATAGACATAGACACACAGTCGAATATTGTGGTTCAAGCTCATGTTTATGGGCAAGAGTTGCAGATGGAACATGTCAAAAAGACACACTGCAACTGTCGTTCATGCTTGACAAATCAAATTTTCAATCATGTAGCATAATCACCACCAGCTGTGGGTATTGAATTCAACAAAAAAATAACAGTTTGAATACTGCAATGCACTTTGTAACTGATGTTTGGGTCACTAATGGTTTGTGCTGCAAGGTAAATCTCAAATTAAGAGAGACATAAAATCCAGGTGGGATCAAATTCAAGATTCACTATGCTAGGAAACAAAAATAATGCTTATGCTTTTGAAATATTTGTTTTGCATAACTGAAGCTTCCAAACGAGAACAGAAGGACTCCAAATCCCTTTCATTCATATTTAAAATAGAATAAATATTTTCAAAAAAAAAATTTTTTTTCTAATATTATATCTTCCGATCTTATTTATAAAAAAAGTACCGTTAGCTACCTATCCGTCAGTTTTCCATATAATAAATGGAGATTCAATAGGGAACTTACTAAAAGCTTGCCATGCTCCACTAGCCTTGCTGTCAGAATTGCTGAAAATGAAAAAAAAATACACGTTAGGATCAATGATACTGAATAAATGTAAGGAAGGGCAATTTAGGATAACTGATTACTTCGGAAGACGAAAGATGTACAGATCTGCCACAGGAGCAAATTCAAAAGGTTTGTTCCAGAGTATTGAAAAGCAGTCTGGACATCTCACCGGAGCGGTGGTTCACGTAACCAATGGTTATGACTTCCCCTACCAACCATGCACAAGAAAAAACTGTAAACGTTTAGGCAACCTCATCATCGACTTGGAATGGTATATGAAGAAGAGCGTCGTGGTTGATCATATGGTTAAGCTTTGTTCTCAGCTTTCCCCCACAGGATAAAAATGAGAACGTATCCCTATCCTACAAATGCAAATTTGGCCACGTATGTTTAGTTGTCTAGTATTGACCAGTACCCTTGTTAACTACTTCCATGGGGAATTTTCACACATGTCAACTGATACAAATATACCTGATTCTTGATAGAGAAACAAGACACACAAATCATTGACAGAAAGCAATAAACATTAAACGAGTCAACACAAATATATGATGTGTTACTTGTTTGACAAGTGATCAAATAGTAGAAAAATAAAGATGACTCAAATAAACTAAATGAATAAATAGGATTGATAAAACACAAAAAAAGTACAGAACAAGATGTCTATTATCCTTTGGGCCTGCTAATCAATAACACTTGCATGAAATATATGGCTTAAAAAATAACCCAAAAACAGAATGTTTTATAAGTCTCGTAGTAATAAAACAGTACAAACATTCATATTATCAGCCCTGTAATTACATCCTATAGAACACTCCTAACATATTTCCTGCATGTCGTAAAAGGCCTAAAAGGAAACAGAATTAAATGATTTTACCATTACCCAGGGCAGATACTACAAACTCCACTTTACCATAGCGGTTCAGTTCCATTTGGGGTATTTCCTACTCAGAGTGCAGTTGCTGGTACTATATCTTATGTGATTAAGTGGCCGTTAGTTGGTACCTTCCAGCATTGCTTCCGGCCTTGTTTCCAGCTTTTGTTTTCAGAAAGTAATTGCTGCAGTCAAATCTTATTTCAAATAATATGTAAATTTTAAGTACATTTATCAACAGTTCGACAAACTTTTTGTTGTTGCTAAATTAATGAACAAGCTTTAAACTGAGACCAGTGTTCTTCATTTATTGAAATCATACACGAGCAATCTCCTCTACAACTATTACAGTCTGTTTTCAGGCTTTGCATTTACTCTATCCATTATGCATTCCGTTCATTTTGTGGAACATAAAATAGATATTGAGCTATAGAGGAGTCGTTGTTAGAGTCTGTGGTTTACCAGGGGAGTCGGAGTCGAAAGTTTCGGTACAGACTACACAGCTCTGGTTGGTACGCTTCAAAATTGTTGTATCTGTTATCGTACCGGTATGAAATTTAGTTTACTTTGCCCCAACATCAAAACTAAACCAAATCAGTGCTTCTACAAACCAAGCGCCAGCTGAAATCGATATAATATCTAATAAGAATAAAAAATGTACAACCTTACAACATCTTCTGATGCTTCATCTTCTTCAGAAATATTATCTAGATATTTCTGAGGAGCTGCATCATCTTTAGCATCAACAGAGTTCGAGTATGGTCTGAAAAAAAAATGGTTCAATACAAATATTACTGGGCCACACGCTGAATTATTTCAATATATAATCTGACACGTTTTTGAAATTGTCACTAGAAAGCTACATTTAGGGACAAGATTTGAATCGATTTGTAATGAGCATTCAAATAGCCCGAACTGGGCAATATTCAAATTTTGAATATTGTCCAATTCGGCGGATTCGAATGCTCAAATGCAAATTTTGATTATCGTCCGATTTCAATGCTCATGCGTGTTCAGGTTTTTATAAAAAACCCTAATATCTACAGACAATAAAAATAAAACAAATTTAAACAATTTTGGTAGCGAGAAACAGAAACTAATAAAAAGCAGGGATGAAGCAAATTGATGAATGTTCGTTAAGCAGCAAGCAGAAAAAATCCAGTGTTAACTTGCCTCTCCTCAGATTCTTCATGAATTAAATGTTGTTGGTCTTCAGAAATTCTTCGAGGTGATTTGGGATGAGGACGAAAAGCTAACATCAATAGGGTACCGGCACCACTGATGCATGTCAAACGAATGAATAAAGACACTCGTTCCTTATCTGAAAAAGTCCACAAGATGAAATAATATATTTTATGATATAGATATAGATTATATTATTTTTCATTTTGTTTTTGGGTGAATCGAAAGATTTCAGCATTATTGGCTAGAGCCGTCCTATAATTTAATTTAAAACAGTATTCAAAATTCACTATATAAATAGAATGTTTATTTCAACATTTCAAATGAACGGAATTGATGATATTTGATTATATTTTTGTCCATTACGCAGCAAGTCATGATGCATGTTAAATTTTACGACATAAAACTTTGCACAGTTTATTCATATATACTACAAAATGAGAAATTAGAATCGAGTTGAAAATAATCGAAAAAAAAATTACTTTTAATCAGGACAAGGGCATTCATCTTGTCAGCTACTCAAGACACCTGAAGAAAGTTGGTTCCATCGGAAGAAAATTTTAGCAAATAGGCAAATATTTTATGATATATCTCAATTTGATGATAACAAATTATGGTGTAAGGTTAAAATGCCTTTTTTTTTGAGTGTCTGGCAGCAACTGAACTCAACAAAAAAGTATCAGAATCATCAATGCTGCTATAAAATAGCAGTGTTGATGATTTTGAAGCTTTTTGGTCACCTGAAACAATTGACATTACGTTTCGACACCAGGGGAAAAACAAAATTCTGCTCCCTACAGTTAAACAAAAACCTACAAATAGGTGTATTTGTGGACCATAGTAATTGATCACCTATAATAACTTCACTCTTATATCACTCACATGATAGTGTATCAACAGAGTAAATTAGAAGTGAAAAGCAAACAAATATTGATGGTATGTTCAAGCATGTAATAAAACCAATTAGCACACAATAATAAATGCACAATTCAGCACAACACAATCAGAAACTTACTTTTGTGCATGAGCATGAGCCACAGATGATTCAGTGTGACACATCAGTGCCATATTTGACAACATGATCAAAAAATAATTTTATGTTTGCAAAATAGTGCAAACCACTATGGGAGGGGTTGTGCATGCATGCCATTCAAAGGTTTTGACTTCTGCATACTTAAAATTAATCCTTTTTATTAGCTGATTGGCATCCTTCGTTGACTGCAAGGTGACAGAATTTTGTTTTTTCTCTGGGTGTCCGAAAAGTTCATGATCCTTTTTTTTAGGTTATACATGGCAGTATTAATAATTTCATATTTCCTGCATGAGATATATCATGAATAAATAAGCTGTCCATTTGCTAAATTTTCATTTGACCTTTTTCTTCGGGTGTCTGGATAACAGAGTACCGGTAGTTGGAATTCTTCCAGTCTGATTGCGGGTGTCTGGATAGAAATTATGACGCAAAACTCATTTCCTAGAAAATTGCAATATCAGAAATTTTAATGCCATGAAACAGTGTTGATAAATAGAATTTCTAACAAGAATATTAACAATATATATATTTATAACAGAAGCAGAACACATCTCTCTTGAGATGAGAAAAAATAAGAGGAACTCGATAATCTAGACTAAATTTCAGACTAAATCTCTTATGGTACAGTATTTTATTATAGGACATATTTGAAACTTCTTTTTTCTTTAAAGTCCATATTAATATGTTCCTAATGAATTCTGACCAAAAATTCAATATTGTACTGAAATGATACTGATACTTGAACATGATACTGATATATATAAATTTATGCCGAACTGTGAAGTTTTGGTCCACCAAGCGAACCCAGATCAATGAAATTCCATATTGGACTGAAAGACAAAAAGTGAGCACGCAAAAACAGTGACAGCAGTTTCCTGCTTGATTGATTTCGGTTTAAAAATATTCTCACAATCACTATTTATGCACATTATTACCTGTGATCACCGTCACTCCTCTCCAAGCGAAATAAACGTACAAGTTCCCAATAAGAAGACTACACTGCAACAGAGCCCAGAATAGCCCACTGTTCCTACCCATAGTAAAATCATCAGAATTCAGTGTTAAGAAGTTTCCTTGAGCAGTCCATAACACTGGAAAAAATGATTTTTTTTTTTAAGAAAAACGGGAACAACGAAAGTAAATTATCTTTAACCCTAATAAATATGTTGAATTTTAGAATTCTAACAAAAACCTCTTGTTTTTTGAATATATATATTCTGGAATGACACACAGAACAGTCATGATATCGGTTTATCAGTGGCTCATGTTCGGCAAAATACCATATTGATACCGATGGCAACGGAACTTACCGAAACCATAATCAGGAATTTCTTTTGGATTAATTTAGCCTCTCTATCGTAAAAATCATGCCAAAACGTCCTTTGTTAATTATGAGTCACTGATGGATCATGCCGATGAGACGCGTTCAATCTGTGGTACATGCTTGACAAAATGAAATTTCTGCTTGGACCAACTTGAAACACATTATCATGTCATTAAAAAATTCAAGACAACAAAATTCACCTCATATGAAAAAAGATAAACAAAAAGAAAATTAAATCAAAACTCATTTCAATAACACACCAACGCCCCCAGGGATGTTGAATTGAATATTGGAAAGCATTCAGAAATCAATATATCAGATTATTTCGATACAATAAATTTTGTAATTACACATATTTCAGAATGGTCCTTTTTGCTGTATTTATTGCATAAATTCAAAATAAACAGTAAACCTTGTATTCAATTTTTTTTTAAAAAAATGGTCGCTTTTTCATCACATTCATCTAAATTTTGAAAAGCATTCAATAAAAAATTTTCGAAAGTATTTTCCAGAACATATTCCAAAGAACGGTAGTAAAATATTTTGTATAGTCATGGCCATCCATGCCAACAGCATCTGCAAAAAAATTGGACAGTTTGTGACAAATTTAAAAATTATTTACCTGCAGCACCAATTCCAATAAGAACAGATCCAAGATATAATGTGACAGTCATCGGTTTGAAGAATGTAGCAATGTATGCCCTGAGAGTAAAAAATATTTTGAAATATTACTTCAAATTTCTGTCTGTTCCCAGAAAAGTGTGATATTGAAATCATTTTAGCATTATAGTAAATAAAAATGGGCATGGGTTGAGGATTTCTGAATGTTTTTTTTTTCAAATTAATAAATTCACTCTATTGACGATAGAAGCAACAAGTGAAAAGAGCTTACTAGAACACTAGAATTTGTGTGAATAAACTAGGAATGCAACAGGTCGAATCAGAGGCCGGGTACTAGACCGAATTTAAAGGTGTTTTTAGGTATCGGCCTAAGCCGGAGTTTACTGATGCTCGACACTGAGTCCAAGGTTTGTGACGTCACAAACAATTGTGCTGTTGCTGCTCGCTAATACAGGGTATAAATTTGAACCAGTTTTTTGTCAGTTCTATGGCTATAGTTCATGCTTGGTATTCATGGGGAATTAGGTCAATATTTATACGGGCTTTTCCATGAATTTTTCATACACGTCGTGATTTTTTGCTATTCTTGAACCTTTTGGCCTCATTTTACTTCTAAAAACCTAATTTTAATAAGAGAAGGGCTGAGCTACTCGGTTTTGGCCAAATATTTTTTTTGAATGCTCGGTACTCAACCGAACAAAGTATGACAACGCTTGTGACATCCCTAGCATAAACCATTTGTTTTTACAACATGAACTACCAGAATGTAGTTCAATTACATAGTTTTATATTGTTGGCACCAGGGTGGCAGAACATCTGCTACTCAGACCCTCAGAGCAAATAGGTGCCATCAGAAGAAAATCAGATATTTGATTTTGAAACTTTTGCCAGAAGATTAATAAGTCTTTTTTGAGTGTCTGAGAGCAATCAAACTGTGGGAAAAGGCAGTATGTATGTGTATGAAATAGCAGTGTTGATGGTTTTATAGCTTTGTTCATCCGAAGAAACTGACATGAATATTTCAAACACCCCAAGAAAAGTGAGATTCTGTAGCCCTAGTTGACGTATACCTAACATTTTTTATTAAAATTCACTCTGAGCAAGGCCTGATGAAGTGACTAAAAAGAAATACACCCTGCAGGTCAGCGACTGCCATTAATTCTGCGTGATGGAATACAAAATGTTTGAACACCAGACCAGTGGTAAAAAGCAAATTACTTGTTGTCATGAAGTGAATTCATGTCATTAAATGACAAGTTGCAAAATTTGACATAAATCTTAACAGTGTTGTGAATCGGCGAAATATAATCAACATCCACAATTTTGTTTAAATCTGAAATGTTGAATTATCACTCTATTTATACAGTGAATTTTGAATGCCGTTAGCTATACTAAATGACAATTCTAGCAGAGAACTATTGTTCTCATATTTGAAAACAAATGAATGCTTACGTGTATGTAACAGCAGAAATGAACATAGAATACTTTGGTCCGATGACTGAAACGATCGAGGGTGCAACCCAATTTGCCACAGCAAAAACAGAGTAGATGATTGCCAGACTGAAAAACAAAGCAATAGAGAAAGCATTATGTTACTAATAAAGACTACAAAATGTTTTGTCAAACTCAAGTCACTGATGGATCGCACTACTGAGGCGCTGGATATCTGCGATTCATAGTTGACAAAATAAATTCCTGGTACGGTATTTCATTTAGCATTTCTGATTTGTCCTTCTCAAATACATTGATAAGTAGGGTGGGGAAATTCAATTCTGGAATTCCAAATTCTAATCTATTAAAGCAGTTATGAATGGTAATAAGAAACTTCACAATTTGGCAACCTATTACATTTAATTTATCGAACAGAATTACTAATTCAATGTCTTTTTAAATTAATAATTCTGAGTACGATCGCAATTTTCAGACACATTTATTTTGAGTCTAATTCCAAACATAACATTAGCATTTTGAATCAGATCATATCAGATCTGATTCTACTTTTAGAATTATTGAGATTATTTAATAAATGGTTATTAGAAAGTATATCAGGAAAATTTCTGAGCTTTTCGTAAATAACAACAAAACTGATCTTTGCAGAAAGATTTTGTGCATTTGATAATTTTTGTTGAACTGAATTTTGACACAAAAATGGTATCCCTAATTCAGTTTCCGACGGAAAATTTTCAAATTATATTGTACCACAACAGGACAACATACCTTGTATATCCGACTCCATTAAAATCAGGATTATCTTTCTTGTAACTCTCCAGAACTGTTTGCTGAAAAAAAGGTTTTTATTAAAACAGACAATTCATGCAATGTCAAAAAATTTATCCTATCTTAATTCTTCATCATATTGAAAATTGAATAAATTCAATTAATATAGGTTTTCGTACCTAAAAAATTGATGTAATTTGTAATATAAGATTACTCGGTTAAAATTAGGGAAAAATTATTATTAAGATAGTGGACTGGTAGTAGTAAGCTTTACTTTTTTTTATCTAAATATATAAAAAAGAATAGTAGTGCATGAGGCGGTGGAACCAGGGGCATGACCCACGCAGGTTTTGGAAGTGGGAAACAGTCGTCGCTGCAAGATTTAGTAATTTAAGAAAAATACCTCTAAAATAGGCAAAATTCCGGTGTGCAATCGCTTATCATACAGAAGAACCATACAGCAATGACAACCTACAAAATTGTGATTTTGAACAGTGTGAAACCCCAAACATAGACTGCAAACATTGTGTTCATGTTAAGGTGACCTTTGATTGTTTAACATTTATAGTGTTTTTTCCCCCTCACACATAATTTTTTTATACTGTAATTGAAATTCTTTGAGTTTTTGCATAAACGGCGTCGCGAGAATATGTACCGGTAGTAACATATTCACTGATAGAGTTTTTGGTATTAATGTGTATTGGTTTATTCAGTTGCACTTAAGCCATCTACTCATGACCTCAAGTTTACAGCAAGAAGTGCCAGAGTAAAATAATTACTTTTTATTACTTGTGATTTGTTTGTTTACCATTCGTATATGATTGTTACATGAAGATGTGTTTGTTCATCATTTGTGTGGATACTGGAGATGTGGTTTAGCTAAAAGAGATGGGCAAAGTGAAAGACTAATTTCAGGCATTAAGACAATGTCGTAGGACTGTTCAAGGTTTAGAAAGGACATGAAACTATATTCATAAGAGGTGGGCATGACCATTGAGGCAACAGGAAATTTAACAAATTCACCAGAATAGGAGAGTGAGATTTACAATTTGGTTAATTAAGTACAGAAACTATTCTGTATTGGTGCTTTGGTTGGAGTAAAATAAAAATATGAAACATGTTAATTATATACGTTTACTGGAAATAATAAATTCGAGTTCGAGTAAAATTTCATGACTCAGTTCATTTGGAGCCTGAACTATACAGTACATTAATATGGTCTGTAATCATATAGTCTGTATGACCTGCAGTCGGTCACGGTGAACGTCGGACGTCTCTCTAATGGCCTCTCTCAGTCTAAGATATTGGTAGCCGATTCTTTGCTCCATATGGATATCGAACCACAGTCCACAGTGAAATCGAATTTTCATTTTCGCAACTATATTCAACTCACCGGCGAAACTGGTCGATTGTACAGGGATAATGGGATGAAAGCAGAACACAACACAGCAAAAAAACTACAGCGCAATCTAGAGCTGGGCGACATGGGGTATTTTTGTACCGGTATACCGCCGTCAAAATACCGGTATTGCCGGTTTATTAAGCTATTTTTTGCCGAAAAGGAATTTTAGTAAATTAGGTGCTAATTAAATAAAGCACGTCGTACTTCTTAAACGATATTAGACTTTTTCAATACACTCCGCAGTTACAGCTGGCATCGATGATCACCGGCGCCAAACGAGTTATTGTGCTTTCACTTTTCACTGCCTTATTTCGCGCAGTCGCCGCTAGGCGAGCATTTCTTTTCATATTAATTGTTTATTAGTAAAATACTAATCAAATCACCGATAACGTTTCTGCGCGCCCTACTCAAATCTTCTAAAATACGGTTCAATAGATAAAGTTGTTCAAGTTATCTCGCCCGTCTTTCCGCTTTCCTAATTATCACGCCTTGTTGCAAAATATTGTGGCTACTAAGCAGGCTAATGCGGAAACTAAACATCTGGAATAAAATAAAGAAATAAACACGCACGAACACATCAAGCCAAGACAAAGATGGGACAATATTGATCCAAGTTAGACATAAAACAAAAAAAAAGAACGCAACCAAACCAATAAAAGTTGAATAACCATTCCAATGTTTATTCCTGTAAGCCATGCACAGGTCATGCTTAAGACGGCGCCGTACAACATTTTTTATGAGCTACTTAATCCAGATTAACCCTGACATAAAGGTCGGGCATGTTCTCGGGCATGTTCTCGGAAATGCCTCGCCAATGCGAGTCATTGTTTCGTCAGAAAACGAGGCAGATAAGATTGCCCAGGTGTGGGAGAGATGGTGAATTGCAGCAATCGTCGAAGTTTTTACGTCAATCATATTAGGTTTTAGGCAGTATGCCGTGAATACCGGCTTTGCGACACACCGGCATTGCGATTATTGACGGGGCAGGGTAGAAAGCAAGATGCCGGGTATTTACCATCCTACCGGTATGTCGCCCAGCTCTAGCGCAATCATAAGATACGTTCAAAGCAAAACATCGACGCTCCAGCCATACTTACAAGGATTTTATTAATGGAATTATGAAAAATTACATCTGCGCGTTGCGCGGAACAGATTAAAGGGACGAAACTAAACAATAGAGGCTGCCGTAACAGTGTACTTTTGTTGTTATTTCTAGTTCCATTGCTTTTTTTCTCAAGTGAACGCCATCAGCTAGTCGCTTAATTATTTCATGCACAACACCATGCATTTTTGTGTTGAATCCACTAAGTCAGCACATTATTTGAAACCTCCGAATGTAACATTCGAGTTTGACCGCCTAATGCCCGGAGTAAATAAAACCTGTGTCTTATTTTTATCCTCACTTTGAGTGTTTTTGGTGAACATACACACGTACCTTGTGTTTTGTTTTAAATCTTATTCTATTATTTCGTCCATTTTCCAGATTCTTCGTCATTTTGTTCTGTGTGTTTTTGTTGCGTACATTTTTTTCTATTGGCGAAGATCGAAATAAACGGGTCTAGTGAAGTTTAGTACCATATTCCCGAATGTCATCAAAATAGAAACTGGCAGAATATTCCCATCCTAACTAGGGGGCGCCAATGCTGCAAGTATCTGACATTGTCTCCCGGGTTAGGATGAGTCGAGTCGTTTCCAACATGGGAAATTATTATGATATTCGGATATAAGGTACCGTACTAAACTTCATGAGACCCAAATAAACTATGTAACTTACCTCAACCATTCCACATGTCTGGAATCCAGTAAATACGAGCATAAACGTAATCCCGAGTAATAGTACATTGATAAACTTCGCATTAGGTCCAAGATCAAGACTCCTATCATCCGCCATTGTGAACTTGAAATCAAAAGTTGGCAAAAAGACGACAGAACGACACAAAACCCTGCAGCCAGAGTTTAGGGACACTGAAACCAGTCCTGAGTCACAAGACAAGGTAAATTCAGCAGTTAAATTTCAGTTACCAGTAAAGTCTTTTTCGAAGCGTGATAAATATAAAATAGGGTATTTATTCCAAAAAGTTTCATAAAAAAATTAAGGATAGCCTTGTTGTATCTGTATTTGGAAAAAGTAGCAATATTATCAAAAAATAAATTATGTCTGATGCAAATATTTTTCTGAACAAAACTATTATTTCCTCATAAAACTGGCAACTATCGGATAAGGGGAATACCCATACGGAAAAACCAAAATGACAGCACGGAGTCTTTTTCCAGCGAAACACATGTAGACATGTACTTTAAATCTCCAAAAAACAACACAACACAAAATTAATACACACAAAACAAATATTTCATTTTATCTTTTTTTTTCAGGCATTTCGAATTATTTGCTATGGCTTGTCTGTGAACCTACCGGGTGGGCTTATACCCAACAACCGTAAGGCACGGACTTATGTAGTGACTGTGTCGGAGCTTTGCAGAAACTGTCGTTCTCGTAAGCTGAATCGCTCTGTTGCGCATGATGAGTTCGAATCCACTGAGATATGATTATATGAGAGAGTTTTGCTCGACACCTCGGCGCCACATGGTTGGTCACGTAAGCAGCGCAATTTCTTTACAATTATTCGTGAATTGTGACCCAGCCCCAGTGAACTTGTTGTCTGCAGCATCATTTTACCATTTGAGGCAATATTTTGTTTACAAAAAAATACCGGTAAAACCTTGGGTTACGGACTTTGGGTTCTTGTCGAGCTCATGAATCGATGCCCATTACTCAACCAATTGAATGATAACTTACAGGTGGGCTCAGAAAGTTCATTGCAGAAAAGTAATTTATTTATTTTGCTTTCTAAGATGAAATGAGACGAGTGACGTCACGATAAGTCATCTAGATTGTAACCTTGTTCTTTTCTACTCACATGTCACATATTTATGACTTTATTTTCTTCTCTTTGGTAAAAAACGGAAATAATAAATTATTAGGAATTGGAAAAGATGAAACGATGGACCTTGCTGTCACGTAATCAAGTCACATTTCAATTATTGTATATTTTTTTTACCATATGATAGGAAAATACTATTAGGCTATATATAAAGCTGGTCATGTCATATCACCACAATGTACTAACAAATTTCTTTAAACAAAAAAAATAGATTTAAGTAAAAACGAAATTTTGTTTGGACTTGGTATGTAAGCACAGTTTATAAATATGGGGATCAAATGCAAAAAACCTACTTTCGCAATGGTAATGTATGAACAGAGGGGTGTAGAAGTTTAGTACCATAATACCGAAGGTCATCGTAATAAGCACTGGCGGAATTTTCTCACTCAAGACAGGGGTGCATATGCTGCTATATAAAGAGTTGCTTCCAACACAGAATTTTTATGCTACCTGAACTTTCCATAGTGTGAGCGAACTGCAGTGCAACAGAAAGAGAGGTAGTGATTTTATTGCTTGTCAACCATAAAGCAAGGCAATATAACATAAATATAGATACAAAAATTGTTTTTGGTTCGGACTGGATAGTAACGATACCACCCATCGGTCATCTGAGCGAGTTACCACCCGATGGGTACACATAAGAAGAATTATATTGTAGGTACAAAAGTGTTTTCACGCATAACTTATGAAAAGGTCTCTCAATGTGAAAAAAACGGCTTTTATAAATTACATACATTAGCAAAAAAACTTGTTAGTGGTTTAAATTATGAATATATTATAGTATGAAACCTCATTAACTTGGAATTTTGGAGTATATGTTTTTGAAAATATAGTTTTGAAATGTCTAAAAAGAGTAACAGGATGCTCCCCGTTTGCCCCTAGCAAACAAGCTTTTTATCAAGACAAATCACTACAAAACTATAAAGAATTTTGAGGATGTCGTTACAGAGGGCATTACAATTGGAGGAAGGGTATGGTTAAAAAACAAAAAAATCTCACCACAAGCTGGATCGTTTTTAAGATGGTTAAACCAATAAATATTTCATGACGAACATGCTTATATATCAGCTTATATAGTGTGTTGGTGGTATTAACTAGGGGTGGCTCTAATCGAATACGTTTTGGATTCGATTTGGAGTCTGATGAATATTTGCCAACCAAATATTCATATTTCAATATATTTTGTACAAGCAGCTGCTTTCTTTCGTCATTTAAATGAAATTTTTTGCATTACAATGAGACCAAATAAA
The DNA here is from genome assembly GCA_963675895.2 of Styela plicata. Classification (NCBI taxonomy): domain Eukaryota; kingdom Metazoa; phylum Chordata; class Ascidiacea; order Stolidobranchia; family Styelidae; genus Styela; species Styela plicata. The sequence continues at coordinate 2,630,728 of OZ023146.1, forward strand.
ATAAGTAAAAGATCATCCACATGCAGAAATAAGTGAAAAAAATAGTCCCATGGAATGAAAAGAAATTGCGAAAGATGCTAGAAGGTCATCAATTCGTCAGCAACCCAGGCTTGATAAGGTCAGAGACCAGATAGAAATTTAGATATCTCGTTACAGCGAAATCAAACAGGTCATGAATTCGAATCTATTTTTTCCTAAGAGTGAGAAATTGTTAATAAAACCTACTACAAGAAATCACAGGGGTGAGACTACACATTGCATTGCTCAGTCACAGAACATTCAATAAAAATTATAAGAATTAATGAAAATGAGACCTGTTTAGATGACATGTGTCCAGTGATATAAAACAAGTTAAGCGCGCTCAGCCATGTTTTACAACTGTTAGTCGAGGAGTGGGAATTAAGTTGTCCAAGCGAATGGTTCTCAGTCAATGAAGCGTTAAGAGGGAGGGGAGGATCATAATATGGAGAAATTCTCAAAAACTTCCGTACGTTTTCGGCGCGTGTTAGTTATTCATAATTTTCAGTCTCTGAAATTTTATCTCATCCTGCGTCATCAATTGTAAGGTCTTAATTTAATTCCCGAAATTTTCTATGCGAAAAAAGAGAATTACCGGGGCAGTTCGATAAATTTTTCGCTCTGCAGTATGGTATTTTATTCTCTTCGATTGTCTCCCCTTCACCTTATTATGCAAAGCACTGCAAAATTTGAGTCGTCTTTGATTACGCTTTACATTGAAATTTTTCTTTTTTAAGCAAAAATTATCACAAAATTAAAGCACGTAAGTGAAAGTGATGTCTGTGGCACCAAGTTTCTCTTCAATTATTTTATCCATTAATTCGGATTGAGCAACAGTGAAAGTCTCTTTCCACGATCCCACCTGGCCTGTAATATGAATCTTTATGTTAATTGTTCGTTCGGTTAATATATTTTTAAATTCACCAAGAAGGAATTTGTTCAGATCCACAAACAGGGGTTTGTTTTACGGATCTTTCCTTTTCTTAGTGTTCAGGTATCGCTCGCCGACAGACACCAGATATAGTTGTCTTTTTAATGTTTCGGACGCACTCACAGCCTGATTAGTGCTTAAGTGCCACATTGGTTTCTAGCAACTTTAAAAAAAAAATACCTAAGATTTTGCGTGGTTCCTTTTAATATATTCATTTGTTTGTCATATATGCATGTCATAGGCACGTGTAAAATCCACCCAAGAAAGACCAGACACCTATTTTCACCACTGAGTATGATTTTGCCAATATCAACTCAACTTTCAACTTACCCTTCCGCAACATGTTCGTACTTCTTTGGATTTTATCTAAGTCAGATCCACCTTTGCTGGAAGCTTTTTTCATCGAATCGAACGATGTTGCTTCCGCTATGCAGGATATCCTTTCATCCGTCAGCTCTACCTCGAGAAATTTTGCTAGTCGTTGTATTTCTTTTTGTGGATCCTGTAGTTGTATTGAAAATGAAGAGCAATGGATGATGATGAATGAGTAAATACTAAACAGATGATCAAATATTCTATATTTTAAGTAAAGCGAAATAAGCATTTGCTTTAGTTGTTTCTTTGTTGATACGAAATAAGTCTATCGTTACACGGCCCACTGATGGGCCGCACTGTAGGCTACTGTCCATTTTGAGGGAGGGGGCTGGAAGCACGTGAACAGTGGATTATAATATATACTGACTCGTTTCATATCTTCAAATGACAGAAACATAACATTTTCTTCAGCTTTGTGTTTATACCATCCAAGTAAGTATTCAGGATACCATTCACCTGGCTTTGTTATCATAGGATGCTGTCCTAGAAAGGAGAATATATTTTTTGGATTCCACATAGACTGTAGAAAAATCCAAATTTTCATTCACGCTATATATTTCCCAGCGAATCAGAAAAAGTTTACGGCTTCGTTTTTCGACTTGATTACTCATTTTCGACATAGTGAACTTTAGTTTGATTCACCATTAGTGTTGTACATTTCATATGAAATAAAATATATAAATTTTCCGTCTATCTCAAACACGTTTTTCGAATACTGTTGGTTGGTATTGTTGGTCCTAAGCAAAATTCTACCAATTTATCCCTCGTATACAGAGTTTATTTTCGAAGGATTTTTTTTTAGAGAGTTGTAGACACCTGACGGCCTATTTCTAAGTAGTGAGTTTCAACTAGTTAGGTAACTTAGTGATTTACATAAAAAAATTTGTTTGAGTGCTTCGGCCATGAAATTGAGTATATTTTTATAAAAATTAGCTAGTGCATATATACATTATAAACTTTTGAAATACAGTATGCGGTGCTTTCAATCTTCAACATTAAAAAATATCTAAAAGCAGTCAAAAGATGATTATATAGTTTGCCGGGTTTCTAATCAAAGTACTACCTATTTGGTGATACATACATAATATTACTTCACCTAGTTTAGTAAAATATGTACGCTGTTCTTAATTTAGGTAAGGTGAAAACTAAACCTACTATTCAGATTTCCCCACTCTGTAGTCCATACCTTGAACGTATTCTGAGAAAAAGGTATTCCAGTCGTCGCTTATGACATCACGCAATCCATTAAAATGATCATTTTTTGAAAAATGAAACCACGACACTGCCTGATCTTTTGGGTTTCTGATGAGAACAACAACCTATGAAATAAATAATTTTCCTATTAAAATTCTCGTTTATTCGAATTAGATAACAAGAATCGAATTCGAATTAAAAAACAACGCTAAAACATTGCCAGATGGAAAAAAAAGATTTGAGCCGAGTCATTTTGCTCTGAGATTCAAAATAAGCTACTGGTCTAACTCACCTTTACTTTCTTCTTTTTTAACTTTTCAAAATTCACCAATTCTTCTGGTAGATGGGTCAATAATATTTTACGCGGCAGAGGAATATGTTTTAGAAGATCAAGCTTTTCCGCTGTAACATAACAAATTTAAAGTTTAAAGCTATTTAGTTTAAGGTGGGCCTCGACAGAAGGCCACTCTGAAGAATATAAACACGTGTGCCCTGTGCCTGTAAACCTAAAAAGATATTTTTTTTGCAAAACGTCCATCTGAAAGCAAGAAATAGACAACCACCTATGTGTTTCGGGCGCTCTAGTTTTCTGAATTTTCATAAATCATGTACTTACGTTGCCATACTTCCATCAGAGCTAATGGGGGAGGAATTTTTGACAAAACGTTGAATTTTTCATCGTCTCCATATAATATTTGTCGAACAACTTCAGCAATCCAATTTGTACCTTGAATAGATGAGAAACATTAAACGAATGAATGTGATTCCAGGCAACTATTAAAAAATGTACAAATATTGCTACACTGATGGATTGCAAATATCACAGACCTGAGGGAATTCACTTACAATTCCAATAAAATTGCTTATGAGGAATTACACACTGCACACAGGCGTAAGTAAGTATCTCTGATAGAATTTGTCCCCTCGGAATTTTACGAATGTGCTCATCCGAACTGGAACTGATTTCTTTTGCAGTGAAATCATGATATATATATATACATGCCAAATTTTACGTCGTGACATAAATCATGACGTTGTTGCAAAACGGGGAAAATATAGTCAAATATCAACAATTTCATTTATCTAAAATGTAGAATTGTGAATTTACCTTTTTCAAACTAAACTATAAAGAGAACCCTAAAGCACACCCACACAAAATAGTGTGGGTTGGTACATTCTGCATGAAGGAAATCTTGTGTGGAAGTAATACAGCTTGTACAATTTATATATCTGGGGAAACTTGCGGTAACCATGCAGTAGATTTGTTCAAGCTAAATACGTCTTTATTTAATATATCAACAAACCTGTTTTCGCAAATGAAGCTAACATGATACTATTTTCTTCGAATTCAAACTCGTTGTACGCTTTTTTTGCAGTCTCTGCTTCAAACATTGGAATGAACTTGTAACCTTTCCACTCACTGCATTTAAGGGACTTGTAATCCAATGAGTTGTTGAACATTTGTTTCAATACCTCAACAAATCGCTGCCCCGTGGGTTTCTTTTCGTCTGGAAGTGAGGCTATGAACTGCTCCATGGTGTAGTTGTTTTATTTATATAAAATATATAAAATGCTCCAGAAAAAATTATTCCCGTATACTTTCTCAAAGTCTGATCTGAAATATTTTACAAAGATATTGCTCCTTTTTATATTTGCATCATATTCTATTTATGCAATTTTACTCCGCTTTGTTCAGGACATAGTCAAAGCTTTCCAAAGCACCTCACACTGAAAGTCGTTATGCCTCGCAAAGTATCATGCCACAACTTTCTCAACATTGTGTTTATCTATTTTCATAGCGTACATCTATTACACTCTCCAAGTCAGTGGTTTCCAACCTGTGATTCGCGTACCAATAGTGGCACGCGAAGGTCTTCCAGGTGGTACGCGAGTACATTACCGTACGTTCTTTATTAGACCGAAGGTAGTTCTTAGATTTCAGGGACCCCTTCCTCTGCACTGTCTGCTGTCGTATAGAGTTTATTTTAGAACCGGAGGCGTTTGTCCTGAAGTTGGATCTCTGGAAGAAGTAACTTATTACGCGGAGACCAACAAATATGGAATGCTTAAATTCTTGTCAATCCTTGACAGCGCTCCCGATGATAAAGTTTCCCATGAAATCATTGATCACCTCTCACTGTTCAATGCTGAGGTGAGGCATTACTTCTCGGATGTGACATACCGGTACGTGACCGATCCACTCTTTTTGAACTGCCTGTCGAAACTGGGGAGCAGTAGGGACTCATAGATATCCAGGCTGACCAGACAGCAAAGACGAGCTACAAAGATTGTTCACCGATAAACTTCTGACTTTAGCATGGCCTCCTCGTACTCGAAGCTAGATTCTCATGTTATCCCCCAGTTGCTAATTTTCCTTTTGACGTGGGAGTGCGAGCAAGGGTAACCCTGATAACTATCAAGTCGATGACTTTCGATGCGCTGTGAGCAAATGTATGCCGCGCATCGCCCAGATAGTGGAAAATAAACAAATGCAGATATCGCATTAACTAAATTGGCCTTTCTCGTTTGTTGTTATTTCATTGTATTGTTCTTCTTGTGACAGGTGCTTAAAAAACATTTCCATTCATCCCATCAACCTTGGCTGATGCTACCAAGTTTAATAGAATTTTTTTGACCGCCTCCAGTGCGTTAACTCATGTAGGTGGTACACGAGCACAGCATAAAACTTCAAAATGGTACGCACGTGGAAAAAAGGTTCGGAAACACTGCTCCAAGTCATATTGATTTTCAAACAACATAACGTAGCCAGAAAAAATATAGAAAGGGAATTCAGAGATTATTTATGACGTCACGGTTACTTCTACTACCTCAGATGTTAGAAGACTGTACCTCACGATGTCGAGTAGTTGACCATGAGTAGCAATTACCGAATTCGAATTCAACACTGCTCGAAATTTCTGAAATAAAAAAGGCTGTTAGCGTCGAGAGTTATTTTGCCATATAAATCAGCACTCAGTGCTACCCGAGAGTCCCCACACCCCCCTCTGAACCGCCATTCCAAGTCTTTAAAATAGTAATGTAACTTCTACCGCTCAACCATGCTGCTGTCCGTTGCTCTTTGCAAAAAGGCTTTTCCGTATTGTTGATAACTCGACTCCGCTGTATGATTAAGAGTAATACTCAGGTCCTGAATGTTCATGAGAAGGATTTAGATATCAATGTCTAAGCTCAAACACTCTGTGCGTGTTTCTATATAAAGGCTGGAATAACAGTTTCTACACAGTCCTTCAACGTATTATGGGGTCGTGATAAAAAGCTTGCCTGTTATACCCCAAATATGTCAGTTATAAATAGATTATAGTGGATATCTTTTAACTTCAACTCATTTTTATCATTTAGCCACCTATTTTATTCTGTTCTACGCTAAAAACCTATGTCCCTAAAAAGGACCATGTTCAATATAAAGACTATGTCCGTTATAAAAATGCTATGCTCCTCATAAAAAGTCTATGCCCCCTTGTAAAAATAAAAACTACTCCCTCTATACCCCTTATGAAAGCCTATACTCTTTGTGAAAAGGCTACGCCCTTTATAATAAAGCTATTTTCGTTATAAAAGGCTAAGCCTGTTATAAAAAGTCAATGTCCCTTATTAAAAAGGCTATGCCCGTTATAAAAAGGCTATTCCCATCATAAAAGTACCGAATCGTGGGTGAAGGTTTTTCCTGAACACGAACGTGGTTGGTAGATGATTCACATCATAAAAGTGTCGAATCGGGGGTGAACGTTTTTGGCATTTTTCCTGAACACGAACGTGTTTGGTAGAAGAAGCAGTAACTAGCGCTTATACGTGAACCACCGTGCGCTGGCGAGGCTTCAAGCAGAGCCTCTCACATATGGGATTCGAAACAAGGACGTTAAAGCGTAGCTCGAACCGTTTTTCCAGCGCTTTGCAAATTGAGCTAACCAGGCATGCTAACTGGCAGCACATATGATTTTATGCAGTATACGCGAGGTTTGTTTGAAATCTCGCCGGCGCACGGTGGTTCACGAATGCGCCGCACATGGCTTTCTCAACTAACCAATGTACATAACCGTTAAGGTCTCAGTACGCGTTTGCGTAGGTTGCGTTTTTTCTTGGTTTGTTTTATTTTACCCTTGCGTTTTACGCAAGCGCAATGCTCTGCATGCATTTCCTCACGTTTTCCAATGAAACAGAACGGTTTGCTATGAAAGCTAACGCAGAGTGCTTGTTTTTTTACGTTTGTGCTTCGAGGCGAGCTCATGAATCTATAGGGTATTCTTAACCCCGAAGGGTCAGATAAAGGACGAGATAGAGACCAAAGCTAATATTCTTTATTATACTTCAGCAAAAATAATAATTTCAGAATCACGATACAATCCGATTTATTGATAAAAATGCACTAGCTTTTATACATTTTCTGTGACCATCCAAGTTAGCCTTAAGACAGGATATTCTAATAGCTTTTCGTCGGACGTTATCACAACCATAATCGTCGTACATGTCGACGAGGCAATTAACCGGACAATCTAAACTATAATTTCTTTCAATTTTCTTTAAAGAGTTCTCGGAGTGCTAATCATAATTGCTTATGATTCTCACTGCGATACTGGCCGATTTACCTTAAAAGGTTAAAGGTTCCGAATTAGAGTTATAATTTTGGGTATAAAAAGATTAAAACTTGTTTTGGAGCTATTATAGCCGGTTTTAATTGCTTATAAATAAACTTTTTTCTAATTTTGCTGATCATGCGTTGGACGCATGATGCTCGAACTTATTTAATCTGGTATATTGAATGCCAAATTCTCCTAGTGGTCATGATTTTTGACCATGGTTCCCTACAGGTGTCGGCCCCCTAAACACGGAGTGGCTTTGATTAGGGTACATGAATGGTCAGCTTCCGGAAATATATAACGGTATATAAAGAAAACAACAACAAAATCAGCATACATACGTAAAATTCACATCTAAAACAAAAATTTATACCACCAAGAGAGGTGAAAATTTAGTAAGAGAAAGTAAAGATCACATCGGGTTCATCAGTTATAGGCTATATCTTAACCCCGAAGGGTAAGATAAAGGAAGAGATAGAGACCAAAGTTGATATTTTTTATTATACTTCAGCAAAAAGAATAATTTCAGAATCACGATACAATCTAGCCTTAGCTTCTTTTTTCTTTCCTAATAGATAAAATGCCCTCGCATTTATACACTTTATGTGACTATTCAAGTTAGCCTTAGGCGGGATATTTTAATTTCTTTTCGTAGGACGTGATCACAACATCATCATTAAAACTTGTTTTGGAACTATCAGGGCCGGTTTTGATCACTTATAAGAATTTTGTTGATCATGCGCTGGGCACATGATGCTCAAACTCAATTAACCTGATACGTTGAATGCCAAATTCTCCTAGTGGTACTGATTTTTAACCATGTTTGCTACATATATGTCGGCCCCCTAAACACGGAGTGGCTTTGCTTAGGGAACATGAATGGTCAGCTGCTAGAAATATATAACGGTATATAAAGAAAACAACAATAAAATAAGCATACATACGTAAAATTCACATCTAAAACAAAAATTTATACTACCAAGAGAGGTGAAAATTTAGTAAGAGAAAGTAAAGATATAGAGAATGTAGGTTTGAGAGATGTAGGCGTTTTATTTAATTAATAAATTGATTTTGACAGATTGAACAATGTTTGAATTCATTATATTTCGTTACACAATGAATAGCTTTTGCGCCTTATAAGTAAAATGTGGCAGCGTTTGCCTTTGTAGTCGTTTTTAGTGTTTGCCATCTTTGGGCTTGTATAAAAAAAAAAGATTTTGGATTGATACTCGCTTTCTGCGAATATATCCTGGCGCGTTTACCGCTTTTTGTAGCGATGTTTTTTTAAAGTATGATTCGATTAAATCATCTTTCAACTTTTCATTATCAACGTAAAATCTATTCAACAAAAACTATTTGTTTGTATCTGTCACTCTCAATTAATTTGGTTCAAAAAGAAAATTTACTGATACTACCACCGAAGCACAACTAATTGATCAGAAAAATTATGCATGCTTAAAATATCAATTTAGGCAATTTCTTTAAGAAATTGATAAGCCGAATTTTAACGCCATAAAAGAAAAAAAATACCTGAAGTAGTTTTCATAGAAGGAAGACAATTTTAAAATTCATTCACTGTAAAATTAACATTATAATGACAAGAAATAAAAACGCAGCACAGTTCATAACAAATCTAACATCTGAGCAATATAATTTCTTAGTTTTTATCAGAGATGCCTATATTTTTATAAATTTGATTGTCCATTTTTTTGAATAATGTTTTTTTATCAACTTTTAGTGTTGTACATTTTCTTAAGACAAGTCTTTCACCTTGAATAGAATGTTTTTAGAAATCATGTTGACGCGGTCCGACAGAAAAGTACGTTGTTGTATTGTTTTTCCGATCGACTTCCTCTTTTGTTGTTGATTTTGATTCGATCTTCTGCTCAAAGTAACATCATCGTCTTGTGTCCTTTGTCTTTGCAGAACATCGATTCTTTAATTGAGGTTGAACACGCTGGATGAAAAAATACGAACACAGATTAATGTTAGCAATGGCCCCTATACGCTATTTAATATAATCGTGAAAAACGTTACTTAACTCTTATTTGAAATTTTGTCCTGACTTCCGTGCGTCAATGATGCGGCAATCTTCAACTCCAAATCAGAAGGCACTATTCCTCCAAGGGGTTACCAGTTATAGGGTATATCTTAACCCCGAAGGGTAAGATAAAAGGCGAGATGGAGACCAAAGTTAATATTCTTTATTATACTTCAGCAAAAATAATAATTTCAGAATCACGATACAATCCGATTTATTGATAAAAATGCACTAGCTTTTATACATTTTCTGTGACCATCCAAGTTAGCCTTAAGACAGGATATTCTAATAGCTTTTCGTCGGACGTTATCACAACATAATCGTCGTACATGTCGACGAGGCAATTAACCGGACAATCTAAACTATAATTTCTTTCAATTTTCTTTAAAGAGTTCTCGGAGTGCTAATCATAATTGTTTATGATTCTCACTGCGATACTGGCCGATTTACCTTAAAAGGTTAAAGGTTCCGAATTAGAGTTATAATTTTGGGTATAAAAAGATTAAAACTTGTTTTGGAGCTATTATAGCCGGTTTTAATTGCTTATAAGAAAACTTTTTTCTAATTTTGCTGATCATGCGTTGGACGCATGATGCTCGAACTTATTTAACCTGGTATATTGAATGCCAAATTCTCCTAGTGGTCATGATTTTTGACCATGGTTCCCTACAAATCTACGCACATTACTCAACACCTTGAGTGATAACTTATAGTTACAGTCATTTATTTTGTCAAGCATTCAAAATTAATATCCACGCAATAAAATTATTGCCTAATATAATAATAAACACATTGAAGAAAAGTGTACATTGGACAAGGTGCAACAATAGACCTCGGTGTCATGCAGTCAGGTCACACCTTTCAACCATTGGAGGTATTACTTTTTACCATATGATAAGAAAATACTATTCCATGCAAAGTTCATCATGTCATCCCATCATACAGGTAAATAGGGATCAAAATGACCACGTGCCAGCCAATTTCTTAACTTCTTAAATAACAAAGAGTAGATTTAAATGTCACGGTACATTCAACATCATTATAAGAATTAATAAAAATAAGACCAGCATCGATAACATTTATCATTATGCATCCTTTCTGTGCTGCGAAAGGCATTAGTTTTTATTAGTCCGTTTCTACATGTATCCACTGTTTTAGAGAAAGTTCACTACATTTAGCAAACATTCCGCATTGCTTGACGACATCCGGGTGAAGTTCACATAAATTTCTTATATAAACAAAATTTTCTCAAACAATAGCTCATATAGGGTTGTAGGGCCGAGTAACTCGATCCAGTAATTCGAAGCAGTCGGGAATCGGGCATAGAAACAAAACTTGATATAATTTTGGACAAATTTACTTATATCGTGATGGATGATGTGTGAAATGACGGCAAATTGCTTCCAATAGTTCGTTCATATGAAATATTAGTGAATTCGTAGATATAGATGTCTTGATTTTTGTGGTGGGGATAAATTTCGACGGTAAAACTTTTTGTTATATATCTCGAATTAGTGTTTTGTAACAAATATTCGAAGCAGATTCGAGTTCTCAATGATTCGGTTTTGCCCAGCTCTAAAGGAGAGGGGTGGGAACCGTAAAATGTAACATAGGAATTCTCAAAAATTGACGCGCGTCTTCGATGCGCTTTTGTTATCCATAGTATTTCAATTACTAAAAGCTCATCTTGAAAAAATTATCGGCCCTCGCCTGTGGATTTTAAGCTCTTTTACCATGATAAAATAAAACGTCAATTTCAATATTTTTGCCTGCCTGATAAAAATAAATGCCGAGGACTTTTTTCGCTCTGCAGGAATTTTATTATCTTGGATTGCCTTACGTCCTTATCCCATCTTTGATAATTGACAATTTTTATGCAAAAAACTGCAAATATAGGGTAGTACGTGATTATATTTTGAACTAAATTGTTCATTCTTTAAGCAAAAAAGACATAGTTAAAGGGTATCACAAAATTAAAGCACATAGGTGAATTTGATGTCCGTACCACCAAGTTTTTCTTCAACTATTTTGTCCATTAATTCGGATTGAGCCACCGTGAAAGTTTCTTTCCACGATCCAACCTGACCTGAAAGATATGTTATTTTGTTAGCTATTCAGTTGATGTATTTTTAGAACCCCCAAGAAGGAAATTGATCACGATCCACAAACAACGATCTGTTTTACGGAAATTTCACAGTGTTCCGCCGATATAAACAGCCGACATTAAGACCATAAAAAACGTGAAGTTGCCATTCCGATGCAACACAAAACAAAAAACGACGATATACGTGCATGGCTTTGCGTTAATTGTATTCACGTTCCTACAATGCGCAAATATACGCAACGAAACAAGTACTCTCCGTTAACTTACATATAGCAAACCGTTCGCTTGTGTTGGAAAACCTGTACAAACGCATGGGCAGCGTTGCGCTAGAGTAAAACACAAGGTTAAACTAAAACTATCGCTAACGTGTATTAACTGCGACCTGAAGCTTTTTTTTTTGATGTTTCGGGCGCAAGCACAGCTAAATTTGGTTGCTCAAGAACCGCTAAAAAAGCACGATTCAATGGGGATCCATTCACATTTTTATTCATTCATTTGTAGTCCTATATGTACATATCAAAGCCGTGCTATTTAACAAATAAATTAAATGCGTGAATAATAAAGTTAACAAATCGGCAAGATGGGGCCCGTGAATTCTATGCTTAATTATCCGTTTTAGGGTGTTTTACTACTTTAAGGGAAACTGTTTCAAAAAAATGATATAATTTGGGCTATCCCTGATGGAAACGCCCGTTTCGGGATGTCGTTGTGTGTAAAGATAGCCTCGTTCCACGGGATTCATGCTAACACCTATATTTATTACGTTTCTATCAGTAATTTCTGTTTCGGTTATTCTTTAATTGATGCTTCTTTCAGTGAAATCATGATGCCAAATATTAAGTTGAAAAATTGCTGGAAATTCAATAAATATGACCGATTATCAGCATTTTTTATGAACTGTTGAAACATTGTCCTTATTATATATTTAATTTGCTTTTTTGCTATCTAACATGTTTCTGTGAATCCGGACAGTTAGTATATAGACTGGACTTTTAACTTACCCTTCCGCATCATGTTCATATTCTTTTGTATTTTATCTGCATCAGCTCCGCCTTTGCTGGCAGCTTTTTTCATCGAATCAAATGATGTTGCTTCTGCTATGCAGGTTATTCTTTCATCTGTCAGCTCTACCTCAAGAAATTTTGCTAGTCGTTGTATTTCTTTTTGTGGATCCTGTGCGTGTGTTGAATATGAAGAACAAAAGGTAGGGAATAAGTAAAGTAAAAAAATTCAAATATTTTACATATACGTAAGCAGCATGTCAACCCTTCTCTTGAAACATAGGGGGAAGCTAGCAGCAAGAGCTCCTCCTACGCTCGAAAAGTTCACATATTTTTTTGGGAATTTTTGTGTCACGAATAACAAATATTGAAAATTTCCAGGCCTCTTTAGTAATTTACAATAGTGATATAATCCCTGTACAGTATAATATTAACTGACTCGTTTCATATCTTCAAACGACAGAAACATAACATTTTCTTCATCTCTGTGTTTATGCCATCCAAGTAAGTATTCAGGATACCATTCTCCTGGCTTCGTTATCATAGGATGCTGACCTGTTTTAAAGAGGGAAAAATAGGAGGAAATGATTTTTTGGCGATTTGACATGAACTACACGAAAATCTAAATATTCTTTTACCCATAAGTGAACTTGAAATGTTCACGATTTAGAGTCAACATTTTCTATTTTATACCCGTTGTTCACTATCGCTCTGAACTTCGTTTTTTCAAATATTCTTGAATTGGTTTATTATTATCACATGATTCATGTTAAATTTTATAACGCAAAATTTTGCTTATATAAAAGTTCTTTTGCAAAATGAATCAATTTAAGAATAATAATAACAATGAATTGCATTCAACAAATTTTGAATTGCAAATATGTTAAAAATGCCTGAATGCGGCCAAAAGATGAAATCATCTAGTTAATCAGGTTTTTAATCAAAGTACTACTTATTTTGGTAATGGAAACTATACCAATGTATGTACTATGAACCTTGAACGTATTCGGAAAAGAAGGTGTTCCAGTCGTCGCTTATGACATCACGCAATCCATTAAAATGATCATTTTTTGAAAAATGGAACCACGACACTGCCTGATCCTTTGGATTTCTGATGATAACAATAACCTACAAAAGAAAAAAAGAATTTATAATGAAATCGTCACCTTTTTCATATTTAAATACCGAATAATGTTTTGCAGAACATAAGCCACAAATGTATCGCGCCTTGGCGGCGCAATGCTTTAGTGGCTTATGTCCAACAATGTTAAAACTTGGACATTCGGATATGTCATCGTTGTTGCCGATACCAATACCCCTAAATAGAAACAGCATACGGACTTTGAAATAAAAGGGGTGGATTTGTAAATGATCCGTGATCATATTATGAGGTCATAATGTGCGTCACGAGCAAAAATGCTGGAATTTTCGTTTCCATCGCAAATTAACATAAAATTTTCCAAAAGATTGAATATTAGGCTAATTATTGATTAAAAGCATATTGTACACTCGGGCGTGCAAAAATTTTTGGAATTTATTTGACCCAAACTCGATAGGACTAAGACAAAACGAAAACTTAGAGAGGAAGAGAAGACTTAAACTAATTTGTGCGTAAATATCCAATTCATCTACTCGTACATCCGTGACAAAAAAAATTGGATAAGGACTAGGGTTGGGCAATTCGATTCGGTGATTCGAATCGATTCGAAGCACAATTTATTCGAATGAATCGTGATTCTTTCATAGGAACAAATGAACTAGAATTTTCATTTATAACGACAAAATATAAAAAGTGTTTCTCTCAGACATGGAGTGTGAATTGAAAATACACTAAAAACTATATATTTCTTAATTTTGACAGTGGAGACAAGTTGCCCAAATATAATTGGGATAATAGTCATTTACACGAAGTTAGTGATTCAATCCGATTCCAAAAAAAATATTCGAATTCCAGATGATTCAGTTTTGCCCAGCCCTAGTAAGTATCCAACTACTTCCACTTATGCGATAAAGAGCTACATCAAAAGTATCCGCATTCGTACTTCAAGTCAAAAACATCCTTTTTTGATTTAGATGAAATTAATGCACTTTGTACGCAGTATCCTGGACACACCCGATCTGCCATAATATAAATACACGCAGTAATGATATCGCTCATGACCAATATAATAGTAGAAGCACCAACCACTTTGTTTTCCTTCAGAGACCTTATACGACAGACAGGAAATTCGTTTGTGGAATTCTAAATCCTGTACCCCTGGGATAAACATACGCAAAAGAGATATTGTAGATATATCGACGGGTTTTGAGCCGTTACTGCGCCTCTGCGAAAACGAACAGTGACCCATAAGGGTCAAATCTGACAATTTTTGAGTGCGTGGATCAGTACCAAATTACTTCAGAAATCGGTCGGTAGTAATCATTTTCGAAGGAGAAAGGTTTGATCTTTGTCAATTTGCTTCAAGATAAATTACAACTTTGCTCATTCACCTTTACTTTCTTCTTTTTCAACTTCTCAAAATTCACTAATTCCTCTGGTAGATGGGTTAATAACAGTTTACGAGGTAGAGGAATATGTTCAAGAAGATCAAGCTTTTCCGCTACAAAATAACGATATTTAAATTTGAAATTCATTTTATAGAAAGCGGACAAATAACTGCCACGAAATAGGGCCGTTTTAAGATCATAAAAATGTGTGCTAGCGGCGGGCATTTTGTTTCTTTGCCTTCTTTAGGGCTATCAACGACGGGAATTATGTCTCAAGGTACCAAGGTACGTTTTCCAATGCGTACCAAAATTTGAAATGATATTTTTATCAAAACGAGTTATAACCGATACGAAATTTGATTTTGTCATTTATAAGCCACAGATGGAACGCGTCTTGGTAGCGCAATCCATCAGTGACTCAACATGTTTGAACAATCTTCCTAGCGAGATTAGTTGTACCTTTCGTCAAAGGCAATAAAAGAGAAAACTATATCAGAGGTTCACTCTAGAAAAAAATGTATGTTTACAAATACAGACCAAGCACTCACACGTGATGGCAACTAGATAAAGTATACGAATTTCACTTCAAAATATGTAAAATTACTTACTAGGTTGCTACATAGTTTCACTTTTCTATAGTATTTTGATTAAGAACTAGGTAATCTATGTTTCGTGGCATATATGCATTTAATTTAAATTTTATCTAGATTAGAAGTTTGAAATCACCAAATATTCAATTTCAAAAACTTTTTCCGAATAACAATATGATTTACCTAATTTTTTTATTCTCGGTTTCTAGTTCCAACCAGATACCTACTTACAAAATGGATGAAGTTACCCATTTTATCTAGTAAATTTATCAGGTAAAATTTCAAACAGAAAACTCGATAAGAGAGAAATTAGTTAAGTTTTCAGAAAATAGGTAAATTCCTGAAACAAGGTAGTATTTGAAAATAAAATCGGTAAACTAGATACTCCGACTTTAAATTAATAACACTACTACTTACGTTGCCACATTTCCATCACGGCCAAAGGGGGTGGAATTGACTTCGACAAAACGTTGAGTTTCTCATCGTCGCCATATAATATTTGTCGGACAACTTCGGCAGTCCAATTCGTACCTTCAGTAGAAGAAAATTATTAAGTGAACAAAATGAAAATGAACGAATGTGATTTTGGACAGATATTAAGATATGTACAAATACCACTGGTTCGAGACTTGAATGTAAATATAAGTTAACAAAATCTTGATATGAATGTCCTACCAAAAATTTTGGGGGCGTTTAGAGGTTCAAATATAATTGCTTGTACCGTATTACACACTGATGAGCTTCATACAAGTTGTATCCTCCCCAACAGAATTGTGAACGCTCGGCATTGCGCCCACTCGGAATTGCATCCACACCAAATTTACTCTTAACGAGTATATTTTGCATGAAGGAAATTTGAGGAGGTAATTCCGCGTGTGAAAAATAAATACATTCGTTTATGTTTGATTTATCAACATACCTGTTTTCGCAAATGAAGCCAACATGATACTATTTTCTTCGAATTCAAACTCGTTGTATGCTTTTTTTGCAGTCTCCGCCTCAAACATTGGAATAAACTTGTAGCCTTTCCACTCGCTGCATTTAAGGGATTTGTGATCGAATGTGTGGTCGAACATTTTTTTCATTACCTCAGCTAACCGCAGTCCTGTGGCTTTCTATGCATCTGGAAGTGAGGCTATAAACTTTTCCATGGTGTAGAAAATATATTTTTGAGTATATATTTTTATTTATTACTAAACTGGAACGCTTGACAATAAGGACATGTTTTTCAAATTTTCAATTTAAAATTTTTCAATGAGACCTAAAATTTTATTACTTGTGTAACTTGTATATGAGGCAGCACATAGCCAAAGTAGTAGTGGCAACCTAGTTTTTACATTAACTAGGTGAAGTAGAACGAATTTAACAATAACTAGGTAAGTGTTACTAGGTAACCTAGTTTCACATTAAAAAAACTGGTTTCAGGAGAATCTTCAAGTGTGATGTATCTCTTGCAGCCTTGCTCTTAGCGAATTTTCAATAAACATACTGAACACAGTCTCAATTTCTGTGTAAGTAGTTACAATGTAACGTTTGATTAAATCGCTTATTGATTTAGCGCCTCTGCTGCATACATTTCAATAAGTAATGCTCTGCAAAAAATGCTGAACGTTAAGTACCAACTTGGTGCTGAATATTCCCCAACCGAAAACACGGTCATCTTTTGTTGAGTATGTGTCAATGATGGATCGCGTCGATGAGACGCGGTCCATCTGTGGCGCGTGCTCGAAAATATTTCTGATTCGTGCAATGAGAATTTGTCCTTCAGTGTACCAACGATTTCGCCATGTTTGCTTAGGTTAATCATCGTGAATACTGTTTGCGCACTTCAGAAAGTTAAACGGAAGTTATCGTAATTCAATCGGAATATTTTTTTCGGAACAGAGCTATTAAGGGAACCATTGATGATCTACGCATAAGCATTACGTTCGACTACGACCACAAAAATATCATAAGCGTGGTTATCATGCGAGAATGACGAAGTTGCGAAAAATTTTTAAAAATAGGATTTCAAGGTCAAAAATGGTTAAATAAATGTGGTTTGTTGCCATATCTAGGCCAGGATAAGAGTTTTCTCGCTGTCATTCAACTTACTTATATAAACGTTGCTTATATACCCCCATAAAGAACACTTGACTGCTGAATGGAAAGACGTGATTTTGTTGACGTATGATAACAGTAGCCTAATATATATTCTGGTTTGCCTCTTCCCATCTCATGTTTTGATAGTTTTAGTAAAAAGCTGCCGCGCAAAATTTCTACCACCTTCATAATTCTGTAAGAAGCTAAGTTATAAGTGTGCGTCTTCGGATATTTTGCTAATCATCTATGGCCAGTGGGTACAGAACAATTGATGCAGAACCATTTCTCATTTTGAATGACACAAATGATTTACATTTACATGAAATCCTTCTGCGCTACTGAGACATGTAAGAATTAAAATATTGAGCAAAATATCCTAATTTTAAAAGTAAAATGACACGAAATACATAAATTTGACATTGTGCAAAATTTTTGCTATTTTACTTGAAATGTGCTTAAACTACAAAAAGAAAAACAGATTCTTTTTTTTTCGTTCCGTACGTCTAATCCACTCTAGTCTTTCTCGTTTTAGTTTAATTTGGAGATTTCCTTTCTCCAAATGTGATTTAAACTGATTTTTATGTAAAACCCAATCGGATAACTTTCCAATCCGTCCTTGTGAAATATACGCGCTTGATTAATTCATATTTCTTCATGCAAAAAATAGCCCTTCATTTTCAGTTGCTCATTATCTTATATTGCCATATAATACACAATTCCCTCCTTTTCTACTAACAAGATATTTTTTTTATTTATTGTTTATTTCACACGAGTCACTGATGGATTGCGCTTTAGAAGAAACATGCTCGACAAAATAAAAGTTTTCAATCGGGCTTAAAATCAAATGAATGAAATCCAATCTAATGCTTCACCACTTAAATACTATAACTTTTGTCAACATACAATAGACGCATTATGAGGACCCCGTCTCTACGTGGCCATCCCTCGATCTACTAAATCAGAATTAACATAAAATAACGTATTATGGGTTCATGACTCCACAGAATAAAAGACCTTTAGTCTGGTGGTAGTAATTGCAATGTCATCGTATAAATTCTACTTTGCTGTGCAAATATCATCACGAGCTGCTACATAGTCCACGAATATGGGAGAAAAGTTGACCATACGATACCGACATTGACCGATCAAAGACTTTTGAGAACGTGCTTTGTCGAGCATAGATCATTGACGGGACCACAAAAAATATCGTAATGTCATTGAATAATATATCCATACAAATAGAGCAACCATGCTGAACGATAATGGCTGACATCGTATAAAGCACTTTAACCTATGCAATATTTTTGTGAAAACAAATTGTGCGATTGTGTGACCTTCCTCACGTTTTTACCGTCTAAACTATGGCAGTGTCATTCTTAGACTCTGGAGTGCGGAGGTGGGTTTCAGGGCAAATTTCGAAAAAATCTTGCAGTGAATTTCCGAAATATTTTGCCTCAATGAGTATCACGAGAGAAAAAAGTTATTCAGATATACTTGACAACAATGCTGAAAACTATCGTTGAAAACCAATTGAATATGCCGGAGGCGGGAATTTTTTGTCAAAATTTGAATTTCAGATCTTTAAGTTGGATTGGTAATAATTTAATAAACCAATGCAGGCGAAAAGTACGATTCTTACCATCCAAGGCACATCCACACACGCATTAATATATATATATGAAACATTTTGTTCACCTAAATATATTGAAAGGTTTCGACATAAACAATGGGAAAATGAAAAAGATTAATTTGCATTTTAACCTTGCTTCTATGCCAGATGGGTTTAACTCCAACGGTCTTACCTTTCTACAAGACTGACTGCCCAGACAAAGTCGTAATATTTAGTTACTTGCCATTGATAAAGTAAATTCTAAACTATGATAAACTATGAATTTAAACGACGATGTTTTTTGAGACTTTTAAACATCAAAATTTTTACTTAGTTGAGCCAGACACTTTGAGTATATTGACCAAGGTAACTTATGGCGAAGGGTAACGATATCGCATATGAAATATATTACTAGAAATGTCCTCTAGCATATTGCCGGATAGGTCATGGTGCACACTTTTGGCGCGCTTAAGATACTACACTTATTGATCTATTGAAGTCCTCTTTTTCGAAAAATTTTCACGCCTGTGGCCCGATGTTTTCGGGCAATATACACTAAAAAACGTTTTCCGAGGAAAAATTTTTGTGTACGCCGCCCATTATGACGTCAAAATTAACCTCGTGAATTTTTCAAATTTTGCTCCCCTCCCTTTATTTTTAAGGATTTGAATACGCCACTTATCCTTATGCGAATAGTGAGTTGTTCTGAAAGTTGTTTTTCTCAATTGTTTCTCTTTTCTTTAAAACTATAATATGTGCCAAATTTTACGTTGTAAAATTTTGCGTTTATAAAATTTCTTATAAATCATGATTTGATCAGCGAATAGACAAAATGGGCAAATATTGTCAAATATCAGTAATTTCGTATATCTCAAATGTGTAAACCCCATTCTATTTACTTAGTGAATTTCGCATATCGTTTAAACAAAACTATAACCCTATATGTTACCTATATAATCCAAAAAAAATGAAATATAATCGATAAGAAAATAATTTCACTCTAATAACTTCACCACTACTCAAAACTTCGTTACTTCCATAGGACGTAAAGAACAAACAAACAACTTAATGAATTAAGCATTTGCAAAAAAGGAAAAATTAAAAATAGAAACAGGTGAATGATCAAAACGTTAATTCTAATCAAAGCGATTCAGAGTTCATGGGCATATGATAATGGATTCCAAGTGATTAATTTTTCGCTTTGTTAGGCAATGAATAATCGTCGGCGTCGATTGGGCTCTGATTAAAATGATCGAGCGCTAATTCGCCGCTTACAAAATAATTTGGGAGTTAATCTAGGGTTAAATATAATTTGAATCTGATATATATCTCTAAAAATCGATAGTAAATTCAGAAGGGACTTATATGACCACAGGCATGATCCACAGTTGGATGGCGTCTTGTTGGTGCGATCCATCAGTGGTACATGCTTGATAAATCATGGTGGTATTGCACTTCTATCCAGACACGTACAGAGACACAGGGAGGGAATAAACGTTTGATTAAAGTGACGATTAATTTCCACTTCGTTAAATAAAAATTGACCGATACGATACAGGGAGAAAAATATTAACCCTCGTGTAACTGAGAATCAATGCTGCGAAATGGGGAATCCGTGCAGCTTGAGGTATAGCAACGGGTTGACATAAAAGATTCAATCAACTAATCATCCCACAGAAAACAATCTCCTTTTCTCTCATTTACCAATTAGCGAATAAAATTATGTACAAACAAGTGTGTCATTTCGTGGAACCAATGGTTATTTCACATGTTACATGTTTGATCAACTTTAAAACAACAAATTCACTCCGTTTAGATTGCAATATGGCCGCGATTAAATAATCGAGGAAATTTATTCTACAATTCAATTATTTTCTCTCACATCAAAATATATTTATATAATTTGAAATAAAACATCAATAAATGATGAAAAAATGATCCACATTGAAGAAGAACAGAGTATAAAAGAGGGGATAAGATGGACAGAGAGAATTTATGATAAAACAATCAGAATATCTATGCTCTGGGTCGATGTCATGTGGGGCCAAGATTATTTTCTCATCAGTAAGCGAAATTGTATCTAATGGGAGTGGCTGGCAAACGAGAATCCTTAGATTAAAGGAAACTAATACACGAAAGGGATTTAATAGTTTTCGTATACCATTGTACTCTTTCATTGGCTGCAACGCGAATACTACTTACCAGTCCTCAATGCCTTTGTTTTGGAGAATCTAAACACGTTAGATGTAGGTAAGTAGCAGAAAGATAATGATTCGGTGATTACATAGATATATTCAAGGTGTTGCTTCACACTTACACAAATGTTATTTTTATGAACCTACATCTATAAAATTTATCAACGTATTAAGCAAGTAAGACTTTGAATTTCCCCAGTTATACGTAGGTATAATTTATACGAAGCAGGGATTTCAGGAATTCAATATTAGGATATAGTAAAACGATTTTATTTTTATTTTTTATAAAAGTACAAGACCGAGAATGACATTAATATGTTAATTTTATAATATAAAGTCAAAAATTCAGTTTCTTCTAAATTATTCCGAGTAAGAATGGTTTGTCTACAAAAGTGTGCAAATATGGGGAGACCCAGTAATTGAAAAATGCTGTAGTTTTAGAAAGATTAACGCATCATCTTGATGCGTTGAATTATGTTTTTGACATTTTGTCTAATATTTTGATTGATAGATTTAATATTAATATCAGTGAATATAAATAAACAAGTTGGCTCCAATCTTTGAATACCATATCCCAATCGGAAAAAGATTGCTTGTGCATGTTTTGCTGAGTACAAGTCACTGATGGAGTCACATTTGTTGATCATACTAGGCAAAATTTAATTTCTATTCGGGGAATCTATGTATTTTTTGCTCAAATTTATATTTCACCTTAGCTGAGTGGGTCGTAAAACCACGTAGTGCTCTTAATATATGGCTAGGGCTGGGCGAAACCAAATCCTTTGGAATTCGAATCTGATTCGGAAATTTTTTTCGAATCGGATCGAATCTCTCATTCCATGAAAATAATAAATATCCCATTTTTACTATTGTCTTCATTATGATAATTAAGAAATTTATGGATACGAATTACAAATATTAGCATAAACAGACTTAAAAGTATTGTACTTTCAATTACACTCCTGTTCAAGAGCGAAAAATTTTATTTTAATGATAAAATACAACCGATTTTGGTCAAATTTGATCGGTTCACCATTTACCAAATCGAATTGTCCAACCCTAAATATGATCCAGGTTTCAGGTCCATAACGTACAACGATTTCAATATGGTATTTTGAAATGACAAAATAAAATTCAGCAATGTTAAATTCTTTTTGAAAGCAATAAGTTATTTTTATGTGTATCAATATAAGTAGTTCTAACATGTCGGATGTTGAAACAAATAGTGTTCTTGTGCAAGCGAATAGTATTGTGAAACAGGAAAACGTCCAAAATATTAAATTCGAATGCATTTCTCCGCCGCTACCAGAGCCAGTGTCGGAAGAAAGCGATGATTCTCTAAATCCAAGTACTAATTGTAGAAGTACGAAAAGCGACACTGGATCAAAATGTGTAACACAGAGCAGCTTCAGTATTGACAATTTGTTAGGCTTGAAACGGACCTCATCTTCAGCAGAGAGTTTGCCATCAAAGCGTTCTCGTATTGACCGAACACCAGATTCACTTTTTGAGGATACGGGAAGCTGCGATTCCGTCCAACATCAAAAATGTTTTCCAAAAAATATTTTCCAAGATCCACTAATAAAGCCATCAAACCCTGGATATGTTGAAACCAGAAAAGCTCCATCACCGAAAACGTTTCTCGAAAAGGTGGACGACATAACAAAGCAATTTACGGATCAACAACACAGATCTCCTCCTTTTGAAGAAACGTACCAGGGATCTGTGAATAGATTTCCCCCGTTCATGCATCCGAATATTGCATTAGCGATGACTTTGTCAAACCCCGGACTGTTACACCCGGATACAAGGATGCAAAATATTTCAGAAATATTTCGTAACCAAATGCAATCTGTGGGGCGAAGTTCCTCGAGTTTAACGCACATGGGTCAACCATTCCTGGGGCCTAATATGCAATACCACAATTTCCCGAGTAACAACAATCACAAATCGTTTTTGAACTCGAACGATTTTGCCAGCCAATACAACAAATTACAAAACATTCTTTTACTTCATCAAAGAATTCAGCGAAAGAATATTAATCCCGAAGAGCATCGACAATTTCCGCTTGCAAATTTTCAGAAATCGGCGTTTTCAGTACCATCACATACTCGACAAAGAGAAAATCATTCACCTCCTACCGGCTGTGCAAGAAATGCAACAGAAAAATCAAATTCCAGTGGATCAAACGATGGTATGTAGCCTATGCCATACGTATGAAGTGAAATGTTATTTATTCAGTATTCGTAGTTTACCTCTTTATTCTATTATCCTTATTATATCCTTATGTGTTTGATTTTACTACAAGTATCATTTTCAGCGGAAAATGGTTCGTAATATATAGTATATAGCTTATTAGTCTTTTACAAAAGATGAGTGTGCAAATAGAAGAATATAAATAAACGGAACTAGGATTAGCGAAAAAAAAACTCAGTTGAGGAACGGCTTTATTTATCATGATGATTAGAAACATTTTTCTTGCGAGCCAAGTCTATGGTTGTCTGTGTAGTTCGGTTTAAACAATGTTCGAAATAAGTTATATAAACCCAATAATCAATATTTCTGATGAATAAAATGGCTGATATTGTCATATTTTACCCATTCTGCAACGACGCATGGCATATATCATGATTTCACTGCAAAATGATTCAATTTATGTACGTTTGAAAAATAAAAATTTCTTTAAATCACAATTTTAAAATACTTGATTATTCGATCAGGGACATTCCCAGTTAAGTCAACATTATCTCCCTCGTAGACAGAAGTTTGAATCCAATTTTCCGCCTAATTTAACCAAATTATCAAACATTGAGATCAGCATAACATGTTACTTGTTTAATTCCCATGTCCAATTCGATACGAAATTAATCAATTAACTGGAAAAACAATTTCCCAACGGACGAGGCAACAGGTTTTCCCTTGCGAAATTTGCCTTTGAACTTTGTCTTGAATATGTTACGTTTAATTGTGCGCTAACCATTCCTGCAACAAATCACATGTCAATAACAATGGGTAATTTGTTTAATTTACAATGCAACAATATCTTTCGCATGGTGAGTTCTCTGATATTACTTCGCTCTCATTCAAAACCGATCAATTCGCAGTCGCCATTAATCTAAAACCTGAATTAACGTTTACCTGTTGAGCTGGTAATAATGACTGAACTGCCAAATCATCCACGATTTACAAGATAATCTTAGATTTATTGGATATCATGATATCGCATCGCTGCTTGGACAGAAAATTATAATTCAACCAGACTAGACGGATTCTGTCGGGAACCCATATGGCACACCAGCAAATGACTGGCATAAGAAATGTATCGAGGCCAATGCATATAAGTTCTCACGATTATTTCAAGTGAAACTAAAGTACCGGTAGTAAGAACTTGAAACATACTGTGATGGTTGAGACCAGGTACTTTCGTAGTATTTACACCCCATCTGAATATTATTGTGAAAACATCGATGAGACGCGGAAACTCGTCGCAACTCGCAAGATATATATACATTTTTTATATGTATTATATTCTTCTGTATCTTAATTTCCAGATAACAAAGAGTCGACATCCAAATCTGCAAAATGTCCAACTAATAATGCTTTGGAGTTGGAAAAGAAAAGAAGGAACAGGTAAAAACTTTGCCAATTGGGAATATCAAGGCCTGGAGACGATCGACGAAAGTCCAAATTATTCGAATCGTGATTCGCGAATCAATAATTATTCGATTCGAGTTTTCCAGATATTCGCAATCAACATAGCTTAAAATGTATAGGTTTTCAGATATATGCAAATATGGGCGTATTTGTTAATTTTCTGGAAAGACGTCTTTGTTTGTTTAGTATAAGATTTTAATTTCAATATTCGATTCGATTTTAAAATCAGAATATATTTGATGTTGGTCACGCATACTAGAGACGCTGGTAAAGCAATGTTTCTTAGTGTTTCATCATACAAATTTGGAGCTTGGATTCGGAGCACACAATATTCAAATATTCTCTGCAATGACAATTTTATAAAAAAATAAAATAAAAAGCAATAGCCTCATATATAAAATTTATAACTAAATCACAGCCGAAAAGTTTCAATAGAAATTAGTTTGATCCACAAAATACAAACACTACCTTTCAAATTAATTTATCATTCGTTGAAATTTGATTTTCCAGAACGATTTTCACGAGCGAGCAAGTGGAAGAACTTGAAGCTGCTTTCAAAAAAGCTCATTACCCCGATGTCGCAGAAAGGGAAAAACTTGCCGAAACTACAAAATTAGAAGAAGATAGAATACAGGTATTGGTTTTGTTAATGTACTATTGTTTGCTGTGATCTAAGTAACGTTCCGTGGATTTTCTAGAAATAGACGAGAAACCAGTAAAGTTACTCCTGATTTTGCATTTTTCGTTTTCACCCTAATAAATTGATATTATTCGAGTTCAACATTGTTTGATGACTCGATTGTGAATTTCAGGTATGGTTTCAAAACAGACGTGCAAAATGGAGAAAGCAAGAGAATCAATGGGGACATAGCAGCATTATGGCGGAGTACGGATTATACGGTGCTATGGTGCGACATTCAATACCTCTGCCACAAAGTGTTATCAACACAAAAGAAGGATTCAAAAACAGAGCTTTTACTCCATGGTTGTTAGGTATTCTTTGCATTTTTCAATTACACACGACAAAAGTATTTATCTGAACAGTTTGTTTATTATATTTTTATTAGCAATATGCACAACATAAAAAAAATTCATCTGTATGTCATGTCACGCCCAAAAGTAATTGATAACATTAACATAGATTAAAAAAATATTCAGTAGAGATGAAAGAGAAATCAAATAAACAGTAATATCATTCATATTATTATATATTTGAACCTAGTTTATGTTTTTACAGAAATGCACAATAAATCACTGCAAAATAATGCCAAGCCTGCAACAAAGGAATACGAAAGGAACTTGAATGATTGTGACATTAACAACAATGATATTCAACGTGGAATTCCACAATGAACAAAGGTGTCGTGTCAATGATGGCCCGCTTGACCAAATGGCGGCAAAGAGAGAAGGCTGAGATGAAGAGGAATGTTACACTGTGTTATTCATCGAATGCGTGATGATGCCAATAATTGTTTTGTCAAGCATGGACAACGGATAGACCGCGTCTTGTAGACGCGATCCATCGGTGACCCATGCCGAACAAAAGATGAAATGTCAACCTTTTCCGATCACTATTTTAAATATTTCTTGAAAATTAACAATGTGGAGTCGGCATTCGTTGAGCTATGGCGAGTTTCGGATTTCATATTTTGCCTGTAAGTAATCACTCCAGAATTCAATTATGGCGTTCCGTGGCACATATATCAAAGACATACGCACAACATAATACTATAAACAATATTTTAACTTCAGAATTTTCCATTCATCGCACTGTTAATATTATCTATATATCATGTTCCTGGTTGGACGACCACTGCAATGAAAAAAATAATAATCAATTGTTGGAAATATGTGTATTTTATTCTGTTTCATAGTTACGCGCAAGGGTTAAGCGATCTCCAAATAGTTGGCGGACTTTTATCAGGGCTGTTTTGCTCAATATTTATATAGTTTGATGGGCTTTGATTCTATCATATTTTCAATTTCGAATAGACTGTAATTGCAATTGCGTGAAATTTTGCGCCCTAAAAGCCTGAAAATGATTTTGGTTTATTGCTTCAAATTCGCTTTATAAGGGTTATCAAACCATGGTTTGGGTCGCTTATAGTAGGTGAGAAAAATAATAAACGCTTGCGGACGTTTGTTTCCGAAATTTATAAATCTGCCCCTCTTCACATGTATAAATTCGACAAAAAGTATCCTTATGTAGATTAAGATTTATCAGATAAATATAATTCTGACTCCGCAGACCTTGGCACTTCTGTTCAACTGCGAGCTGACTACTGTGAAGCTAGCGGCAAGAAATGGCAGAATTAATTCTTAACTGCCGAAAGATCTTACACATACATAATGTTCCCTTTTCAAAAAAAAATAAAGTGAAACCTGATAGAAGCGCGAAAAATGCTAAAAAATAACAGCGCAATTCTTTGTAAATTTTAAGTCGATATTGAAAAATTCTAAACTGTTACAAATCTACTGAAGGCAACATTTCAAAATGATGATGATAGAGAAATATATTTACATGTTCCTCACAGAATTAGAACAACAATGCAACGTTTTGAGGGCAAAATTTTTGGAAATTAATGTCATATTGAAAAATTCGTAACTCCTTCAAACCTCATAGAGGCAGCATTTCAAAACTATGAGGAATATATTTTAAATGCTTTCACTGAATTAGAACAACGACGGAAGGTTTGAAGGTTGTCAGATGAAAGCTAAAAGAAATGTTAAAAATGATAATTTTTTTTGAAATTTATAGTCATATCGTAAAATTTGTAACTCCAACAAACCTAGTATAGGCAAAATTATAAATAAGCTATAAATTTTACAATTTGGCTTCGAACTGACAAAAATTGATATTTTTAACAATTTTCTCACTTTAATCTAGCAGCTATGAAATGTTCCACTTGTATTCTAATATAGTTATTACACGCAAAATATATTTCTCTATTGCCTCATAGGTCTGAAATATTGCCTTTATAAGATTTATGAAAGTTACGAATTTTTAACATGGCCCTAAATTCCTGGTTACATTTTTCGTTTTAATATTCGATAATTTAATTTTCTTATTCTTGTTGCACGTTTTTTTGGTTGTCCCAGGTTTACTCCAGCGTGTTTCTTGTACATCATAAGTTGTTTCGGAATGTTTTTTCCTCTATTTGTAATCATATTCCGTATATCATGTAAAGGGGACACTAATAAAAACGAGCAGAAACTAGATGCGATTCTGCCAGTTTAAGAAATTTAATTTTCCGCTTGCTTCACAGTGGTGCGAGCTGTCGGATCGATTTGACACAGGCCAGTGCAGAGTGATGAGGTGATCTTGAGCTGTTTATTAAGTTGTTTTCCCTGATCAGTTTGGTAAACTAGCTTAATACAATACATGATGTGGAATCAACAGACACCATGGCCTCTTCTTCAACAACAATCACAACAAAACCCAGGTACAGTGACATATGGTCAGTGGTTATGAACTCTGAACTGTGATTGCTTGCCTCTGTGACTCATACACGCTGCATGACTCGGTTGTCATGAAATATAGTACCATATATCCGATTATCATAAAAATTTCTCATGTTGCAATCGACTCATCCTAATCCGGGACACAATGCCAGACCAACCAGGTCCATGCAGCATGCACAGGAAAAATAAAAAATATGATAGCCTAATCCAAAAACCTTAAACACGATTCGGAACTGGTATCTGCACGAGGTCGTGGTCCGCCATATGTTTAAGATGTATTATCGGCTTTCCTCTCCCGCAGCATAAAAATGATATCCTATCCTATGTTTGCAGCATTGGCGCCCCCTAGTTAGGATGATTATGTTCTGCCAGTTTTCACTTATTTTAATGATATTAGGGAATATGATACTAAACTTCACTAGACCCTCTTAGTCAACTAAAACCAGGCCAGGCCTACCGAGTACAGTATGCTACGGCATCCTAAATGAATTGACATTAACGATAATACAGAATATCGAAAATTCAGAATAGGCTATAACGTTACAGTTCTGAGTGCACCCCTGCTATCGTATTCTGTGTTCACGAATTTATGTACTCAGTACTAGTTAGGTGACTAGTTATAAAATAATAAAGGCTTACGGTATGTTGAATTGGCTTGGCGTGAACTACCGTAGAATGTCTAAGCAGTAAATCAAATTTGAACATTTCTACCTTATATTTATTACAGAAAAGTAGGTCCAAAATAGTTCTTCGGAGCTTGGGCCAATGATAAACCCCTTTTAAGGTAATGTGAAGTAACGCCTCATTGTTCATATATCAAATTTTTGCGCGATTTGGACAAAAAATGGCCGATTGATTGGTTGAATGGCTTGAAAACCGTTCGAAGTTGGGAAGTTTGATATCGTTGCTATATACCATAACGGTATCATAATCATTGTGTAATTTTCCAGGTGAAGTGGACTGGGCAGCTTTAGCCCAGGCTTGGATTCAACAAAAGGGAGCAGAAGATGAACAAACTCCACAACAGGTTAAAAAAACTTCCATGGCTAAAAAAAATCAGCAGCCCATCATTCTTTTTTTTCTTGTCGTAGGTCAAAAACACTGCACCATGAAAACCACCAACTGGCCAAGATGTAATATGCTGTTGGGGCATACATACAAGTTATTTATCAGAATAATAATAATTTTTGTGGAAAAGTTTGGTGATATCAAAAAAGCCAGCTAGGTGCAATACTACATGTAACAAATTTGAACATGTAGAAGCGAAAAATTCTGACTTTTCATTTTACTGGAATTGAGCCGTTGAAATATTTGAAATGAAATGTAAAATAATCTTTTTACTGGTTTAATTAAATGTTTTTTTTCAATTGAAATTATATGATTGGTTATATATATGCAATATTTTAGTCAAAGTTTTTTGAAAATAGTTGAACCGAAGAAAATATTTACATCAAAAAAATATTGCTCACCATTAGATTGTTATTGACTGACTTTTCATAAGTCTTTAGAAATTTCTGTTATATCTGAAATTAATAAATTACTGGATTGATAATTTACTAAAAAAGACCAACCTTTGCTATGGAATCTTGTGACCACAATTTACCCAACTATTAGCCATTCTAAAATTGTAGAGCGATAAAAATATATATATACTGATTTAGAGTACTGTTTGCTTGATAATGAGTCTCATTTAGTATCATTTTTTGACATTTTCAAATTAGTGTAAACGTTTGGTCGGATATTTGTAATCTAAATTTGATTCCTTTGCCAATCTATTTGGTGAATTGAGCGATATTCCATTTTAATTGCTTGTTCACTTGAAAAATTAATATCATCAAATTATTGCATTATGAATTAACTATATTTTGGAATATGAGTACAGGGTGACAAAATATTGTTTTTCTTCAGGTGTGCGAGATGTTCATGTCATTCTCCTAGACGGATAGAAAAAGCTTCAAAACCATCAACACTACTATTTCATAGCAGTGTTGATGATTATGAAACTTTTTATTACAGTTAGGTTACTGCCAGACACTCAAAGTTGTACGCAATTGCATTTTCTGGCCATCATTATATAAATTTCCTTCTGATGGAACCCATTGGAGCTGATCTAACCCATGGAGCCAATGTTTACAAGCATCTTGTTATTTGAAACACACATACATTACGGAGTGGCAGTGACTAATTTTTCATCTCTTTTGCCAATTAGAAACCTGCTCCTCCCTCGAAACCAGAGAATGTTCCACCTGATCATCCCCCCCCTCAACAACAAATGTCATGGCAACAACAAAGCCCCTGGCAACCAAATCAAGGTTGGGGAATGGGTCATCAACAGAATTGGAATCAACAAGATGGTCCTCCCCAACAATGGAATCAAATGAATCAGGGACCTCAACATTGGCAAGGTACCGTTATGAGGGGGTATTTCTGTCGAAATGAATAATATTGTAAAAACAGCACATTTGTTCAAAATAAACGCTAAATTGCACATGTTTGATATTTCATATCCGTGGAAGGCTTTTTTCATTGGTGTTCAGGAACGTTCTTCTCCCAGGCTGTATTCTTGTTTGTTCATGTTAACAAATGATGAATAATCATAAGACCAATTTTCGTCACAAAGCGACATTGGCCAGAGTGAAAATGCTCAATTGATTTCAGATATGATAACTGATAGAATAGACATTATCATAACTATCAGGTTTGTATGGGGATGTTGGATCAATTTGGTAATGTTTCCTGATTAATAGAACATGTATTTTCTCCTTTTCTCGCTGCATTCTGCTGTTTCTTCGTATTACTTAAATAAGGCGATAAATACCTATATCAAAATCTACGAATAGTCTTTCCAATTTACTGTTTATATTTTATTAAACGTATTATATCTCTTATCGAATACACCCCTCACCTTAACCCAATCAGAAATTTTATTGCAATTTTTTTTTTGCAACTTTAGAAATTCTCATAACAGTCCGTTAGTAGTACAGGGTTTGGACGTGTTAGAATCTTGGTTTTTTTTTCGGGTGTTCAAAATATTTTTGTCAATCTCTACGGATGGACAAAAAAGCTTCAAAACCATCAACACTGCTATTTCATACTTTCTTTTATATTGCAATATTGTACTGCAGCTGTTGTATTTCGACTATTGAATTGATGGATGTATTAATTTATTCCATAAAATGCATGCTCTTTATGAGCAATTATTGGTGGTACTAGTAGAAGTTGAAAGTGCCACTCAGTCATGTGGCTCATGCTTGAAAATAGGATTTGCAACCCTTTTTCAGCTTCCAAAAGCATTGTGGTTAGTGTTCACTTCTCATTTAGGCAATTTTAATCAGCATCAGCAATGGTTCGGGGGAAATGGCCATCCGCCTCGAGAAGATGAACTCAAACCGCCACTCCCTCCACCTGAAGACAACGTAGACAACCACGGTTTGTGGCATTTTTGTATTGATGGTGTTGCATACCTAAAAATATTGGTGCCGATACAGCAATCAAAATTCTATGTAAAGTTATTCTATTTTTGAAAGAATTGTAATGTAATACAAGATAACAACTCATCATTCGGAAGAGCGACACCCAGGCAGCACAATCCATCAATAGTTAAAAAGATAAATATTCTTTGGTATTGGGTATCCCTGTTTCATACAAAAAACTTCTCATTGAAAACGTCAAAGTTTTTTCGTTTGAACGTTAGAAAGTTAATGATACTTGTTTTCTACGCAGCCGATGCGTTTAAGGATTCTCGACCTCCTCCCCCACTTCCTGATGATGGACCAGTAGAAATTGATCAAGTGATGGGAAATAATAATAATATGAAGACAATTGATTATAATCATCAACATATGGGAGGAGATTTCAAGTAAGAAATGACAGACGAGGGGACTCCGTGTTGGGGGCAGGGCAAACTGGCAGAATATTTGTTACTCTGCCAATCAGATGCCAGAAGAAAATGCAAGTCATCAGAAAGAAAATTTAGCTAATGGGCAATATTTGATGGTACATAATAAAACTTGTTTGAAGATTAAAATGCCCCTTTTTGTGTGCCCAGCAAGCAAAATGTACAACAATGTTCACTCACAATCATCAATATCGTACTGCTATGAAATAGCAGTATTTATGATTTTGAAGTTTTTTTCGCCATTTGAAGAAAATAGCTTATTTTGGACTTCCGAAAAAAAGATTCTGTCTACCTGTTTACTGTTGTGCCATTTCGAGCGATTTTGTAGGAATTACCGACAAATTTTTTTATCTTAGTTATCGAAATGATGACAGATTTGCTGAAGATTTTCGTCCAAATGATAATTTTGTTGTCGAAGATCAGGTTAGTTGTTTTCGTTTTCTCATTTTCATATTCAACACATACTTTTAATCTGAATCTTAAGTTGAACAATTTCAACTTTTGTCATAGAGACGTAGCAGCAAGAAATTCTGCCGTGCCAATCGCACCGGACAGCGAAAATGGGGTAGGTGTGTATTAAGAATCGGGAACAACCGCCGTAAGCTGTCATGTGTGCATCCTCCTTAAGAACAGAGACTGAATTTTACAACGGCCGAAGTGAGGTCTTTAGAGATCCTAGTAAAACTAAAAAAACAAGTGGTGCATCAGACAAAATCAGTTTACATATGATAATGCCACTATTTTTAACATAATTTATTCCCTACAATCTAGTTTTATCAAGATGCCTCAAATCCTAGTTTATGGACAGTTGGCGATCCTCAACCCCCTCCTTGGAGAAGAAATAAAGGAAACTGGAGCCAAACTCATTCACCATGGCATGGTCAAAACGAACATGAATACGCTCCACCATTAATGGGGGAGAATTTTCCTCAAGATGGATTTCAGATGGGTATGTAAATTACAAATTAGTAAGTTTTTGTAATAATGTTCATATCGACATTCTACACTATCACTTTGACACTATTGAACTTAGAGGCTAAAATCGAACATTTTGCTATTTCGAATACGTTCTAAAAAAATTATTTTGAATATGAAATATCGCATACATTCTGAATTCAGGAATTCAGCCATGTTCTTGATGAAAGCAATTTATTATTCACAAAAATCTGGAAAACCATCAGTATAGATCACAATTTCTTTTGTTCCATGAAACAATATCAATGTGAAAAGCAAAAATGGACCTTTTTTTGTCCAATTGTACAGATTTATACAATATAAGAATCAAATTTTTCAATTTGACTATTTAAAAATAAATTTGATTTAGAAATTTTTACTATATCGAGACTGTTTAAACTTGTGGAGTCATTGAAAAATATTTTCTGAAATAGGAATTGATTTTCATAGATTTTCTGTAAATTATTACCTAGATACTGTGTGCGTTCCTAGTTGTTGGTAGAAAAGGTAAGAATGTTGAACCGAGTCAAATAAATTTCAATCGATATACTAAACAACATAATACTTCATAATTTTTTACATTTTAATCATCGTTTACATGAGAAGATTTTATCAATATTGTAGCAAAATCATGGTTTATATTAAATTCTACGCTGTGAAATTTGGCATAAATCTTGATTCTACAGCAAAAAAGCCACTTTGGAATCAAACACAAAAATAATTTTAATCGAAATTCCTGAAAATACCTTTTTATTCGAAGAATGTTTTGGCTCTGTTTTTAATGCCATATATATCATGATATTTTTGCAGATGACTCGAAGCGTCGAAAACTTCCACCATGGATAAGAGAGGGATTAGAGAAAATGGAAAGAGAGAAGCAAAAGAAATTACAACAAGAACAGAATTTAAAAAGGGAAAATGAAATGGAATTGCTGGCAAAAAAGAAACGGGACCCTAATAAGAGTAAATTTGTGAGTTGATAGAATTCTTTTACTCAAATCTGTAGACCAGATGGCAAAAGTTGTATGCATGCTGAAAACTATGAAATCTAAATCGATTATAGGGCTATTTCTATTGTAAGTGTTCTTTATCATGGCTGTGTGCAATTTTGTCATGAATGATTTATAACAGCTAAAGAGAAATGTAAAATTCAATCGGTTAGCTACATGCTTGGAGGGAATTTCAATAAAAAAATTGTGTGTACCATAAGTTTTGGCAATTGAACAAATAAGAGGCTCTGCATTTCAACAGATATAATGTTTAAATATCGAATATCGAAGTTTATTACCAGATACCAAATCTCTTCAAGAAAATTTCGTTTTTTGGCCTAGCATTTTTGCATTGCTGTCACAATTGCTCCAGGTATACAGTTGTCCTATTTCAGAAATTATATTCTCATAAATTCAATTCATATTGAACAGGAATCAGATGATGAAGAAGAGGAAGAATCAGATACCGAACTTCCTGATGCAAACCAGGATGAAGAAGAGAGGAATGATCAAGATGAGGAGGAAGAAGAAGAAGAATCTAGACCTGAGATGACTAAAGAAGAAAAGCAACAAGAACTGGTCAGTTTATTGTAGAGTATACCTTTTCTTGTCAAATCTCATCAATGTCAATCGCAGTCCTATCTCAATCTGAAAAATGTTGACAAAATGTGTTTTGTTAAGCGTGGGTCACTGATGGATCACGCCGACGGCGTGATTAATCTGTGGATAATACATGACAAAATAAAATTTCTGAATGGATATGGTTTCAAGATTTTAAATGCAGAAAAAAATTTCTGATATTCTATCATTATGCAGGAAAGTGATAATTTTTGTCAATTTTACAATATAAAGCAAATACAATACAAGCTTTACAATAAGACCCATCTGTACTCTACCATATGAATTGAAAAAAAATTACTGAACCTAACATTCAGATGCTGAAAGTACGAAGAATGTTAACTGAAATTTTACTTGATGTGACTAATGTGGAATCTCAAGCGATTGCCGAAGAAGTTCACTCAAAAGCTAAGAAGCGAGGTATGAACTTGTTCTGGCCATGGGAATTGTATTGGTGTACACTCTCCTAGTATGCGCTATCCTAGTAAACTTCCTATATAACTAGTATCAGATTGGTACTTTTGAGTTTATTTATCGGATTATTATTAACAATAGAATTACAAAAAAGGCTGATTTTGGATCTCTTGGTGGTTTCAATGTATAAATAATTCCTCAACCAAACGATGCAAATCCACAGCTTGTACCTATTTATATCGTCTTTCGCCTAGTGCAGTTAATCAAATATGAGTGATACTTCCGAGATAAATGCATGCATACAAGCTTGGGCTATAGATGAACCATGCTATGGAGCAGACTTATCAGTGTAACATGCAAAAATATGAAAAGACGTGTTGTTGCAAAATTTTTTTTGTAATGTAACTTCAGTTCATCAGTTTCGGATGATCAAAATACAACTTAAAAAGTTTCGTTTAATTACCGTATCCACAGTTTTCGGCAGCTTCATGTTAAAATGGTCTCACACATTTGGTGTAGTCCAATTTCTCTTTCGCCCCTGTAGTCTTATGTTAAAACATTTTCATTGTTATCGTATATTTTTCCTTGTATTAACCTGATTTATTTTTGTTGACGGGCCAATAGCTCAAGCAAATCCGATAGTCAAATCAAATTCAGCTACTTCTCAAT
Source organism: Styela plicata (assembly GCA_963675895.2). NCBI lineage: Eukaryota > Metazoa > Chordata > Ascidiacea > Stolidobranchia > Styelidae > Styela > Styela plicata. The sequence goes on from OZ023146.1 coordinate 2,666,608, forward strand.
TTGGTAAGTACCATCGAGAGGTTATTTCATGTCGGTTTAGCCCTTTGGTTTATATTAGTCAAGGAGACATAGATGAAATTAAAAAATATTATTCAGCGTCATGGGTGAGAAATTATTAAAGTGTAATAGAATATTTTTTTGTCATCAAAATTTACTCTGAGCAAATCTGAAAGTAGTGCTTGGAAGGCACCAACTAATGGCCGTTAATAATAGCAAAAAGTTTATTACTACAAGATTTTGAACCAGCAATTGACTTTATAAGCGGAAAACATCCTAAACGGAACTGAACTGCTATGTAAAAGTCCAGTGAGTGAGTACCTAGCATGGATGATGGTACAATCCACCACCTTTCCTTTACGTCCTACGACACGCAAAATACGTTAGGACTAATGTTCTTAAGCCTGTACCCACAGGTTAGGACTATTCTTAAGTCTGTACCCTCATCAAAACAATAGAGATATACTGGTACCTATTTTATTTTTAGCGATACTGATAAAGTGGAGTGTTTCAGAATTTAGTGTTAAATTAGTTTCAGTTTCTGATTTCAAATTAGTTTCAGTTTCTGATTTTCTCAGTTTGGCAGTGAATCTTAAATATGTCAAATTTTTAGACATAATCGTGATCGCAATACTGAAAAGCAGAGATTGTGATTATCTTACTGCTTTAGCATTAACTCCACATCCCCAATACCCACCAAATTGAGGAATATGTTTTTATAAGAGGGGACCTAGAAAATGTAGCCAATACAAGATTCTACTTCAGAGACAATTTATTCTTTTTCTTGATCTGAATGTCCGATTCAAATACTCAAACCCAGATCTATCAGCTATTACTTATGAACACATATCGCAACTGTTGTCTACGCTACATTTTTGTGTTCTGCAGAGTAATTTTAGTGATCAATTCTTCAATTCGTTTGAATCCTCTCTAACCTAGTTTGGCATTTTCTAGGCTTGATTGCTGGGTATGGTTCCGGCAGTGAAGATGAGGATTCTAATGATGAGAAGGGAGGAGAAGAAGATTCTTCCTCCAGTGATGAGGATGATGTCTCTGATAGAATCAGACAAATGCGAAGTGATTTCAATCAACGTCAACGTGAAGTTCTTAAAGTATTGGAAGGTAGGGTGGTTTTGCTGGATAAGAAAAGAGAATGGTCAATTATGAGTCAATGTTGAAATGCATCGATGAGGCACGCCCTCCAGTGACTCATTCTCTATCAAAATGTTATTTCTGATTGGGTGCATAGTTTTTATCAAATATGTTTTGTGAAGAACCGGTTACTGTTGGAACATGCCAATCCTATGCGATCCATTAACTCTACTCATGCTCATTTTTTTGCACAAATTCTGTCACATTTAACTGATTTCAAATTACTGCAGGTTCTGTACTACAGATGCAATTTTGAATGTTTTTTTTTTCGATCGAATCTCTGCTAAAATCATTTCAAACATTTTCTAATACGATTCTTTAATAAAAAAAAAAATTTGCAACACCAAAAACACATTTTTTGCTCAAATTCGAGCAACGCCAAACAAGAACGAAATAGCTGTCTATTGAATAATAATAAAACTTAAAATAAATTAAAATCTTTTAAAAAGTTATAATCACCAAATCGCTATAAGTTGAAAATATTTGCTTTCAAGGTCCAACAACGACAATATTCGCATTCGCGACTCAACATGAATCTATTAGAATTACGAATAATTTTTGTGAATGCTTACAATCTATGCAAATTAACTTTGATTCGGATAGATTCGAAATTCCAAACCTTACATCCTTAGGAATGACAGTGTTACGATCAAGATTTTGAATACAGGATTCCTTTACCTTTTTCTGTGATTAGGTAGGCTTCGGTGAAGAATTTTAGTGAAAATTTCATTGAAAATACTGACATTTTACATAGGTTTATATAAATTTCAGTAACGTACCAACAAATGGGACCATTTATTGAAAAGTATTATGGATTGCTTGAATAGAATTAGATTCAGGAAAATTTGATTGAAAAATAAATGTATCTGAAATTGAATACCCTAATCAGACCCCTTTTCAAATATTTCATTGTTAGCCAGACCACAAATTGAACTGAATAAATTGGACAGCCCAAGTCATGCGCCGGGAGCATTTATTAATTTGGTTGGAGTTCAGTCATTCGGTTAGAGTTAAATCAATTGTGCTTGCTACAATTTGTTATTTTCGTCTTAGAAATGGAGAAAAAGAAAACAGCAGAAGAAGATGTTGAAGAAACAGATGGTGAAGATGAAAATGATGAAACAAATGAGGAGAAAACTGGGGCTCCAGTTGAATTTATACATCATGCCAAACCAGAGCATCGAACAATACTTGCCCCTGAAGCTAATCATGAAACTGAAGTGTCATCAGAAACTTCAAGTTCTAGTTCGGCTTCTTCATCAGACAGTGATGAAAAAATTTCTGTAAAGCCTAAAACAGAATCACGACATAAATCAAGATCTAGAACACCAAAGAAATCTAAAAAGTCTGCCAGACATCGTTCCAGATCTCACTCAGGTTCAAGATCAAAAAATTTATCTCGCTCTTATGAGCGAAAAAAATTGAGAGATCATAGGTCGTCTTCAAGAGAACGTAAAAGGTCACGTGACAGAAAAAGGTCTCGGTCTAGAGATCATAGACATTCGCGTGACCACAGGAGAGATCGTAAAAGATCTAGGTCGTACGACAGGAAAAGATCAAGATCACGAGATCGTAGATCACATTCTAGAAGTAAGAGGAAAAGAAAGCATCGTTCCTCATCGAGGGAGAGGAATGGTGACATGGGTAAGTCTACAGATCGAAGGTCATTCAGTAAAAAAGGAGTAAGTAAATCGAAGGGGGGTAAAAAGTCAAAAAAGAAGAAAAAACAGGAGACATCATCGGATGACAGTTCCAGTAGTGCAAGTGAACAATCCTCTGGACGTAAAAAGTCAAAAAAATCGTCGGGTAAGAAAGAACGGAGGAAGAGGTCTAGATCAAGGTAAATAGAATATTCTATTAACATCTAAAATGTTTTCTTTTCAGCAGGTTGGTGAGTCTATTTACTTGATATTTCTTGTTATTTTTGATCAAAATTGCCATGATTCGTGACTGAATGGAATTATAAAAATGTTGGCATTGATTGACGTAAAAAAGCATTTGCTGATGTATCACTCTAGTTGCCTTTCAAACACCAGTGATCTTAGTCTAGCAGTAGAAAAGGTCCTAGAATTGGGTGCAATAGTTCTCTGGTTTTCGAATATGTAATACCGTGTTCTTAACTTTTCCTTTTTTTTTTACAGATCTTGACCAGGACTCTAACTTTCCTCAAAGCAATGAAGTAACATCAAAAGTAAGCCTTGCAGTAGAGAGCTTGTTTGATCAACTTGCTGTTAAAGACTTCTTTTCTATCAAAATATTCTTGTTTTGCGAAATTTATGATTTTGATGCATGCATGGTCTTGAAGAGCTCGCCATTTCGATTCACCAAGATGTTGGATCCTCTCGGGCCAACAGTGTTATTCAAATATCCAACTAGCTCAAGAATCGATAGCTATTTTTGACTTCGAAAGTAGTTGAAAATTTGCAGCAACCTATTTTAGTGCAATTTGATATGTGTTATGTCGATCTATAATAAGTATCGAATTGCCTTATTTTCATGATGAATTTATTTATTATACATGTTCTAGCTATTACGTGGGTGTCTGCAAGAGCCTTATATCAGACAGAAAATTGTCCTCAAAACATGTTTTTTAAATATGGAACAATGATGGTTCGGTTTAGGAACTGCTTCTTGGATTTCATAGAATGAACTTCAAATGAAAAAAATTTCTGCTTTTCATGGTACTAGGGAATGAGTATTGAAAACATATCAGTGGCCAAATTTTTATTTCGCAGACATGACTTGCAGATACCCACATCACAAACAATATTGATGTATTAAATTTCGAAATAGTTTATGCTAGTTAGCATTGCGTATAGGACCAAACTAAATACTTTTGTGCCCACACCAGTAGGAACCAAAAGCAACTATTTAATGCCAAGTATTATGAGTGGTTGCATTGAAACCTATTTGAAGCTTAATCTAAGCTTGATAACATATTGGCGATATGACCTCCACCAATATGTGACAGTCGAGACTGTCAGGTGTGTAGTTTGGTCTATATATATGTCTACGTAATTTTCCATCAATGTGTGTCATCGGGCTCTATTGCTAATTGACAACATTTGATGTATATTGGATTGCAATCACCCCCCTCATGTAGCAGTGTGATAAGTAAACAGGTAAGTATGACTTCTCTTTTATATTGTTTATTTATAAAAATAAATTTTCGAATTGAAATGTTTCATACCTTGGCTGCATTTTTGGATTGGTTTAAGTGTATTGACTGGAATGGACTTTTTTTAGCTTGATAGACTAGTGCATGGACTTTGTCTTTCAGGAAGGAATGACTAAAATACTGTTAGATGAAGACTAGTGGCTGCTTGCGTAATTTTGGGTCGAATGTTTTAAACCTTCAATCAAGGTTCCTGCATTTCTGTACTTGCATCGTGGAGAGTACCACTCAAAATGAACCAACCGGCAGCTACTAACTGCTGCTTAAAAGTTGTATTACCAGCACAACTGCGCTCTACCGAAACATACTAAACCACACCCTATCGATACCCATCAACCTTGAATCGCATATATGTTGCACATTTGTAGTTTTGGACTATGCAAGCTCATTCCGAACCACTAAAATTAACCCTGAAAACTCCCAATTCAGCACGGGTTTACACAAGTGGAAACATACTGTATTAAAAGAACAAGAAAAAATGTATTCAGGAAAGAAGGCATGTGCTTGCAAGTTTCCGCCATTTCATGGTGTTTTGATCAGGAGTTTAAAAGAAGATTTTGTAATATCCCTCGAATGTCCCAAACTGTCATCGCATAGTGGGGTGATACAACATCACTGTTACGTTGAGTGGGATTCGTATGAAGAGCAACAATCTTTAGTATTTCACAAATACCTACTATCGGATCATTGTCCAAATTTCACATGAAAAACAGAACGATGTATTGATAAATGAAAATTGGAAAGAGTGTTGGGTGCTGAGTGAACTTCAGTTAGTTCAGGAGAGTTCTGAACTATGTCAACAGAGTGGGGTAGTTTTATACTCATTTGTGACATTGTTTTATAGATTAGCGTGTAAACAGTATTCAAAATTCACTATCAATATTTCAGATAACTATGGTTTGACCACATTTTGCAGCAAAATCATGATTTATGTCAAATTTGATAAAATTTGGCGGAAATCAGGAAGGAATCAATTCAGGAATAACCGACAACCATTTTACACAGTATCAATTGAACAAATGAATTCATACTTGATGAATCATGATCTGGATTTATTCAGTCAGTTACATTAATTAGGAATACCAATTTACCAATCAATAATGCGCAGAGGTAGATCACTGAGAAAAAATAATAAGCAGTTACACAAAGCTGATCTTCGACAGACTTCGCAAACAGTTATCATGACAATAATTTGATGCAAATACCACAAATGCAATAAAAATTGTTCAGTTGTTGTTCAAAAAATGTTGGCAGTAAGGTTTTCCCAGTTCAGTTTGATATTGGCAGCTGTGCTACATGGGTAGTGATATGCTTTTAATGGTGTTTGGTTGAACCTTGAATGCATTTTGTCTTCTCTTGTGACTATAGTTGCTCCAGTGCGATTGCACAAGTGACATAAAATTTGACTAGACGTGCGAGCAGCGTCCCACAATCCATACAACTGTCCTCGGATAGCATACACACCATCTGCCCACAATGCACAATTTCCATGAACCCACAAAGTTGACGTGTTGAATTTATGATTAATACAGACACTCGTAGAATCACCTTGTTGCTCCGGCAAGTTCTTATTGAATGATGGAGACACAGGAGTTCTTGGACGTTTACGACTAGAGCGTGCAGGAGAGGATAAATTGGATTGAGGTGATCTTGAGTTAGATGTCGGCGTTCTTTGTCTGGGTGATCCTAAATCAGATTCACCATGCGGCAGTGTAATTTTAGGTTCTAAGAACACAATTGAATTAATGCTTGGTAAAACTTCGTCACTTTGTGATCTTTCAGGGCCATGGCGCATTTTGGAGTCAAATTTGTCACTTGGAATAATTTTGCACTCATTTTTGGGGCCTGGAATGCGCAGTGTTGGACTTCCAAGCTTGTGAACCACTTTCTGTTTCTTTTGCCATGATAGATTTCCAGAATCTTGTAGTATGTGTTCCACTGTTGAAAGTGTCCTCAAACGATGAGATGACTTTTCAATTGTATCAGAAAGGTCTTTGACTGTGCTGCCGACTGAATGAAAAAAAGCATGTGACAAAGATTATACAATGCTATTAAAATGGTACTTGATATACAATGGAGAATAAGACATAAATATTAGTAGGAAAATTTCACTTTACTTCTTTTTGTTGAAAAAACACTGTGCACAAATCCATGACTCACCTACTGTAGTGCAGTCTTCTTCAGTTCTGGCTGTAAGAAAACAGATTGCTTCCTCCTTGTCAATTGTTACCTAAATTGTATGATAATTTGTTCTTGAAACAATGATCCCTGCGAGAGTGGAATTGGATTGAAAAAAGGCAAGTGCCAAAATGGAGCAGTGCTCTTGGGTCAGTTAAAAGCATTTGACATGGGCATTCTCCAAAGGTAAAAATTTATTACAGGTGCTAGGATCTAGGAAATCTATTTTTGGATGAAATACTTAATCGAAATGAGTGATTTGAATACCAATACTTACTTAAGTGATTCGTCAACGGTTTGTAGCGCTTTTACATTTTTTTCAATATTTTTAAGCACAAATCAGAAATATCATTGAGCACAAGCAAATATTGAACTAAGCATATTACTTAACAAAACCTATTTCCTAATTGGGTTCATATATTTTGAATCTGAATGAAATTCAGGCTATCCCCAATAAAAACATTTTGATACATAGCCATACTGTGATAACCTACGTGTGGGCTTCCTTTAGCAGCATGAGCCAAGTCATCAGTATCACCAAGTTGGGATTGTTTCTGATGTTCGTTGAAACAATCATGTCTTGCCAATACTTCTTCAGCAAGTGGTCGATATGGTCCAAACAAATCACCTAATCCGAGGAGATGGTTTGCAGGAAGATGGCAAAAGCAACAGGTTGTGACTTTTGTATCAAAACTCGCCAGTATGTGACTCAATTTGGGAATGTAATGTAAAGGAGATGGCACTGATATAGTTTCGTTAGGTGTATCTTTTGTTTTCTTACAAAATTCAGTTTTTTGTTTGTGACCTGGATTTGTCATGTCATTTCTTTTCAATATATTGGATTTGTTATTGGTTGCACCAATGTGGTTTAATGCTCTGTTGTGTATGCCAATATTTGGATTACTGGTATATTTCACTTTATTCTCATTCTGGAATAAACTATCCCCACAGGCAGTAATTTGACTGTGTTTTAAAGGTAAAATATCACCACTGCTGCTGTTAGACCCACTCTCGGAAGATGTTGATGCAAATTTAGAAGTTATAGCCGTGTGTTTCTGGAAAGTACTTTCACATGATGGACTTTTGGAAGTTTCTTTTCCATATTTTGCATTGAAACTTTTTACTGTTCTTCCTGGAGTGTATTTTGTTGAGTCTGCAACTCTACATTTTCTCCTAGGCGTTGCATATGTTGGTTTGCGCTCAATTGAATCCTCGGGCAATACCTTTCTGACAACTCTTTGTGGAGTTCCATTTGATGTGACATCATTTGCAAATGTTCTTTTGATCCTACATGGACCTGAAGCGGAAATATTTTTATTATGTACCAATTTATTGCTAGAGATGTTCCTTGTTGATGTATTTGAATTCTTTATCATAGGAAGATTCTTTGAGCCAAAATTGTTTTTGTTTTTCTCAGCATTAAATGGCTCTAACTTTGGTGAGATTTTTTGTGAGTTCTTGCAAGGACTTCTCTTATCACCTCTGTGAGGGGTTATGCATCGTTTTTCTTTATTCTCCTCATGAAACATGAGCGGTCCCTGAGAATAGATTATTTTTGAAGCCAAAGTATCATATCTTGATTTACAGATTGGTGATGACATGCTCGACAAATTTTCTCGTTTTAGAAGGACAACCGGACTCTTCTTTAATGGTAAGTGGTTATCAACTTTGTCTAGTGAAAATGAAATGTCTTTCTTCTCTATACTAGAGATTAATTCCATATCAGAATTTGAAATTTTCTCTGCCTGTTTTTTCAGTAAAAGGTTAGCAACCTTCTTTGGTAAATCATTTTCAGATTTTTTTTCTTGAACTAATGATGTGCAAGACCTTTTTTCGGGAATACTGATTTTCAACACACGGCCATTGACTGCATAATCGCTTCTCAACTTAGCATCGGAAGTCGCAACTTTTGGGTTCACATCTATACCTTCTGATTCGCAAGACTTGGGTTCAGTACTTTCTGAGGAGCAAACTTTTCCATGAATATTAGAAGCTGATGATTCATTACTTGAAAAATTATCAAGATCTTCTTCATCAACGAACTCTCCTGTATATTCAGATAATTCTCTAGTATTAGACTCTATCATATGATTAATTTTCTTGCGAAGCATATGATTTGTGCTTGTCTTACGTAATTGTTCGTTTTTATGAGTCTTTGAAAATCTGGAGTAAAAGAAAGTACCGCCAATTTTCTCAATGAATTTCAGTTTTCGATTATCATTTGGCAGCGAAATGCAAATATCAGGACCACCTTGTGTAGGCAACATTTCATCTTTGCTGGTTTCCACAAGGGCAACAAGAACTTCTACAGTGTTGTTTTGACGAAGAAGGATTTCCCTCTTAAGGCGGCAAATATCTAGCAACATCTTACTTTTAATGTGATGGTATCTATAAGGTTGTATAAGGATGTTGTGTTTTATGCTATTGAAGCCATTATCAACATCTAAAATCGTACATTCTACATAGATCGATTTCGTTTTCTCAAGAAATATGCAAAAATTTTCATTCATTTGCAAATTCAGATCAAGGCTTTTATTTGGCAAAGGCAAAAAATCTCCGTTGTCAATTTGAACGCTGACAATAATTTTTTTACAATTGTGAGTTTTTCTCAATCTAGCAACCTTTGATCTTAATTCTTGCTTCCACTTTCTAAAGAGAGCCACAGATTTTATTGTTGGTGATTGTGATTTTCTATTATTCAACTTCGGCCTTTTGATTTCTATTTGTTCAGTCTGTGCACTGTTATTGTGTGTTGATTCTTTCTTCGCTTTACCAGACATTTCATTCACATCAAAATCTTTTTCTGAAGGTTTGCAATTATGTAGCACAGAACAATCTTGTTCTAAATCAGGGCAATGCGCACAGCAACTATCTTCAACATTATCATTGTTACCAGATTGATTACGAGATTCAACGAGAGTTTTAACAACAACGGATGGCAAATTTCGAACTTGTTTTCTTGTTATTAGAATTCTCGGTTTTTTCAAACAACTTATAGCATATTTCACAGGAGCTGATTTTCGTTTAGATCTTATTTTTGATTGATTTTTATTGAGCGCGGATGATTTTTTTGAAGTGTTCACCTTTGTATTTTGTGCAATTTCAGATACAGGAGACTCTGTTTCAACGGATTCCATTTTATCAATATGAGAGTTTTTGTCAAAATCGTCACTATGAATATCAATGATGCCGCATAAATCCGAAACTAATCCTCTTATCACAGTTTCATCATTCATTTCTTCTTTTGCATTTTTTTCTGCTGATACTACTTCATCTTCTTTAAAATGGAAAACGTAGTTATGGTCAGCTTCAATGACGCCGCTTTGAACTGAACAATTTTGAAATAGTATGACATTGCTTCTATCCTTTTCATCAATGCTGGTGCAAACATTGGAAATAAGATTTTGAATAACTTCATTGACTGAATTATCGTCATCAGAAGACATTTGATTTTCGATAATATTGTGAGATTTTTCGTTGCAAAATGTTGCATAATTGTGGTCCATTGTGATTGATTCTTTTTCAACGTTCGTTCTATGTCCATTGATTTGTTTGCCACAAACAATATCGAGAAGATTCCGCACAATAGCTTCTGCATCACAGAGCCCATTGGATTTCGAATGATTTCCCATTATGCTTGGTCTATTTTTAGTCTTCTGCAATTCATCCACAAACAAAAGAGAGTCATTGATCAATGTTGTTAAAATACTGTCAATGATCGATTTTGTGTTTTTGTCAGTAGTCGAGGGGGGATATTCATCACCCAATTTATCATTTTGTTGTTTATCAAATCCTTTATCAAGTTCATTCATTTTACCATGACTCGACATTGATAACTCATGAGATATAACGTTACTGTGCTCCTGTGAATAAGTGTGGTCCAGTGAAACAATATTTATTCCTGGCAAACTCCTATCTTTCGTGTTCTGAGAGTATTTTACAATTTTTTTTTCAGAACAATTTGTGTTTGTGAGGATATCATATGCATCTACAAGCATTTTATCAACAGCTCCCAATACAAATTCTGGCATTGATTTTTTGACTTTCTCATCCATTTTAATCTAACATACTAAAACACGATGCTGTTGTTCTAGAATAATTGAGACAATACAGGATTTCTGCAATTACCAAAACGGACCCAAATGGCGCTTATTTATACAGGAATGAACCCACTGGGATGTCTGATAGGACCTAAATGTCCTTTTGACAGTTTTAAATAAAGCAATTTGCAGATTTTGGGATGTTTATTGTGACATAATGGCAATTAAGGCCATACTGCAAAATGTGCAGTGACGTTACCACTCTGCACTATACAGTATAGCTAATGTATGGTACGGTAATCTGGCATCGTCTGCTACAGGGTGCAGTGGATCTTCTGTACTATGGCTTTGAAAACTCCATAATTACATTATTTTTGGTGAAATAGTACAATCTAGAGTCCCATAATATTATTTATGGATTTATATTATACTCTATACAGTATAGGCCTACTGGATTGGCATCCTCTGCATTGGCTTTTATTATGAATTCTGCTTGTCTTGTCAGTTTTGATTTAGCTCTGAGCTATCACAGCTTTGTTATTACAGAAAAATGCATTTGGATTATGACGGACTATAAATTAGCGTCTTATATAACTTATATGACTCCCCAATCACAAGATCCCAGTTGCGCCACTGCTCAAAACAAGTGGTCCACACAAAAACGAATGGTGCACTCAACACAAGCTACAAATACAGAATGGTGAACATAAGTGCAAGTGTCGCTCTTCCATTGCACGTTTTTGTTTTATGTGCATCATTTCGCATTCGCGGCAGTCTGCACTTGCACCACCAGGCCATTCATTTTTATGTGTACCACTCGCAAGCTGCACCTGCACATTTTAGAGTGTTTTTTTTGTGCCAAATAAAATCCAATGCCAATCCGGATTTTTGTCTCATGATATTGTTGATGCCAAATGTTTATGTCCGAATTCAGATTGATTAATTCAACCACAAGCCCAATAATGAACAGAATAAAATTTAAACATTTTAGAGTCACTCCCACACCGCACAGATACCAGATAAGATCTGTGGTCAATCGGCATTGCGAACTGCTTTCTCATCGTCAAGCTACGCTACACTTCGGTTTGCTCTGCCTATATTTTTGAAACGTACACAGTACAGTACACAGTACATGAGTGCTTTGTGTTTCTGTGTTTAGTCGGTTGGGATTTCCAGTTGTCCGGGATGGAGGTTAAATCGGTAGAGATCGCGACTTCGGGTGATTTTAATTTAATAATCTCGGCGCTTCTGGGTTTCATCTCAGCCGCAATAGTGATTTATTTTTGGTGGAACAAGAAAACATCTGTTAACCCATTTACCGAAAATTATGTTCGGGACCCAGAACCTATTGAAACAAATCAGAAAAAAAGAGACCAGGTTATCAAGCAAGGTAAGCTGGTAGGATTACCAATCAAGTTTTTTGTACAGCTTAAAGTTTGCCATGTGCACCATTCTATGTTTCTTCCTGAAAAATGCATCTTTTTATAACGAATTTGATCATATACTTGTACTAGGATATCATTTTTATCCTGCGTGAGAGGATACAGCTTAACCATATGGCGAATCACGACCTCTCGTGCAGATACCATTTCCGAATCCAGGTGAAGGTTTTTTCATTATCGTATTTCACATTTTTCCTGTGCATGGACCTGGTTGGTGGAGGAAGCCGTGAGCAGCGCTTATGTGAACCACCTTGCACCAGCGAGGCGTCCAGTAGACCTCTCGCCTGTGATCCTCATTCCCCACGGAATTCAAACCTGCGTCATGACGACCAGAGATGCGTAGCTCTGAGCATATTCCCACCGCTTTACCGATTGAGCTAACCGGGCACCCCAAACTCTTAAAACGAATTAATTTTGATAACAATTCTGGGCTAGATAAGCATGATCCTGTTGTAGTGATGATTTTCATTTGCCTACGGTGTGTAGGTGAATATGATTCAATGGAAAATTATTTAACTGAAAAAGCAACTTGAGTTTTCCAACAGCCTGTTTTATGATTGTTGTTGAATTACATTTACAAATCTTTTATTCTGCGAATTTCAGCCCCGATTTGATGGCCTCACAGCAAAAACAAAATCCAGAATCACTCTGTATCAATCAACGCGATTCATATTCTCTAACGTACTTCGATCGCAAAGGAGTCTGAAAATCTGTTCCGACTGTTAAGCAGGATTTTCAATTTGCATTGTTTCATCATCACAAAACAATACGATTATTGGTTGGCTACAAAACCCTGGTGTAAACAACAACAATAAGCACGCCGGGAAAGGTCAATTCTGATTGAAATTAATTTAATAATTCTTAAATTGATAATTTTTGCAATGGAATCATGATATATATATTTGACATAAAAAGATGACTTTGCAAATATCAGGCAATTTAGTTTTTCTAAAATGTTGAATTATTTATAATAAATACTATAATTTACAATAAATATGAAATGCCTTTTAACGCCATCAGCGATACGGTATATAATTTCTTTCTCAGGTTTCAAGATTGATAGAGTCCCTAAAGACCTAGATGCAATTGTTGTTGGAAGTGGGTTGGGTGGATTGTCTTGTGCTGCATGTCTAGCCCGATCAGGAAAAAAAGTTCTCGTTTTAGAACAGCATGATAGAGCAGGAGGTTGTACTCATACATATGAAGAAAAAGGCTTTGAATTTGATATAGGTATCCATATTATAATGTTTCTTTAATTTAATCAATGCTGTGCTGTTCCTATTACTCTATGTATATCAGGCTAGTTGATTATGGTCAGTCTCTTTGTGAGGCGTATTACCTAATCTTCAATCTACATTCCCGACCACATTTTGTATTAAATAGATTTAATTTGAATTGGGAACCTAAAAGCACACATTAATCTGGCCTATATATCCTTTGTCACGGTCCCAGACAAACATATGGATGAATAAATTTGAAATATCTTAATCATTTTTATTTTTGTTTGATCTCCATCGATTTCAAGCCAGTTCTGAAGCAATAGGTGTTATATGTGAAGCCGTTTGTTTTTTAATATCTGTTGCACCACCGCGGTATCTTGGGAATGGCAAGTTTTTCATAGTTGGTCATTTTTGTAGTATAACTAGTGGAAAAACCGGCATTCTGTAAATCTAGTTCATATCTAGTGTGATCGCTCATTATCCACAGGACTTCACTACATTGGACAAGTTCATCCTGGTACATTGGGACATTCAATGTTTGATATATTGAGTGATGGACAGTTGGTTTGGGAAACTCTGGATAAAGATTTTGACTCTGTTGTCATCAAACAACCAGGTGAGAAAGAATGGAAAATTTTGACGAGTTTGTCGTAGACTGGAATCGCATCATTGTTATAAACTGTTTCAGTGTGCAGAAGGCAAATTTTTGACAGTTTCTTAGCATGCACAAGTGTTTTGCAGTCCACAAACCAAAAAATGTTCCCTGGAGTTCACATGTGTTCTTTGCTTAAATTTTAATCCTTGGACATCTCCATGATTGTTATTTTTTTGAATACCCAGAAGTTGTATTTTGCCAGATTTTCTATTCCAGTGGAGGAGGAAAGTTTTTTTTGTTGGTAATTCTCTGCAATTCATTCTGTTACAGATGGAAGTCCAAAGTTTTACACCCTGTGCAGTGGTAAGGGTGATTATGAAGAAAGACTTATCAAACATTTTCCAGAAGAAGAGAAAGCTATTCGAGAATTCATGGATTTAGTGAAGGTATGATATTGTGTATGACTGTGTTTTTCTGAATGCCTTTAAATTTAATACATCAGCTCGACTTCCTTGAATCTTTGCAAGTCATTGTCAATTTAAGTTAGATTCTCTTGGTTTTATGCCACATATGAATCGCAGTTTAACTGTGCCTAAATGAACCGATACTGACAATTTGAAATTATAGCTCATAACTAATTGTACATACAGATGAAATATATATTTACACTGCACCTCTCATATTTTGACAGACAGTCCTAAAAGTTTGGCAATTTCCGGCTATTTTTGCCTTTTTAAAAGTATGACACTAAGCAAAAATAATTTCACTTTAAAATCTATTAGCATCTATATGTTTTTTAATTAAGAAATGCGCAAGATCTGTTCTTGGGTTCATGATGTTGAAAATGTTTCCAAAGTGGATTTTGAAAATCCTAATCAGTTTCAACTTATACAAATTCTGGAGTTTTGGGTGAGTTATGAGGAAGACAACATCTTTTGTTTTATTTTAGTCTCAAGCAACTTTTTATTTTGTTTTAAAAAGTCTGTTTGAGTGTGCGCATAAACGAACTCTAGCTAATATAAAATTGCATTGTAAATTTATTTATTCTTATTCTGAGATTATGCAGTAAATTTGGGGTTTAGGTTGTTATCCGCAAACATTGGAGAAATTTATCATGTATACACTTAAAGATGTATATTCGCTTGTCTTGTTGGTACAGACTTCAGGATCACCCTAGAAAAAGGAACCAACTAAGGGCCACTTAATAGCAAAGAGCTCATACAAGATATGGTACCATTAACAGGAAAGCGGAGAACATTCCAAACAGTACTAAAGTGCTATGGTAAAGTGTAGTGAGTGGTATCTGCCCAGGGGCGAAGGTATTACCATCTACCACTTCTTTGTTTCGTTTTAGTCGTCTCTTGCGGCACGCAGGAAATATGTTAGGACTACCGTGCCTACAGGTCATTCACCGAGAATGATTTCTTTAGGTTGCAGTTGCTTGTTTCATGTGGATTCATTTCATTTCAGTGGATGTTAGTTGTTTTCTCTAAGTGATGCTTCCTGTTTTGTTTAGAGTGAATTTCAAATTTTAGTTTTTATTTAAAAATTCACAGGTTCGATGAATATTCACGAGTCAGTGTGGAAAAAGTTGTTAATGGTTTGACGGACAACAAGGAATTGAGGACAGTGTTCATGTATTGTTTCGGAGATTATGGTAGGATTTTAGTAGGAGGAATTTCATTTTGTTCCTGCATTAGTATGGTGCTGTCATTTCAGCTTAATCAAAACTTCGTTTTATTATTATAAGAATGGAAAATTCATCGGTTATCCAACAATTTTCTGAATGTGTTTTCAAACATGTTATATTCCTAATATGGCAAAGTGAAATTAATTTAGCATTAACATATTACACTGCCAAATTAGTTCACCGTTAATATAATTTATATCTTGAATTCAATGAGTTGATTCCTTAGATAACGTAATTTTCGAATATAAGGTTTCAAACTTTGACATTCACATATCTATGTTAACTGACTTTGCTAATGTGCCCAAAATTTTGTTTTTTGCCAAATATATAAGCTAACTAAAATTTATCCCATATACCGGTATATATCAATTGTCAGGAAGTAGCAACTAGCAGCAATTGGCCTTGTCCCATCAGAAAAATCGGTATTTTGTGAAGTATGTGCCACAGATTGACCGTACTTCAGTGGCACGATCCATCAGTGACCCATTATTCGATGACAGACTAGGTCAGTAATCTACACCCTATCTACACTACATTAGAAATTATTTACTGGTCATGTTCATATTCAAGGTACCCCTCCATCGAAAACACCCTTCTTCATGCATGCAATGTTGATGTATCATTTCTATCATGCGAGCTATTATCCACGAGGTGGAGCAAGCGAACTTGCATACACTATGATTCCAGCCATTCTTCGTAGCGGAGGTGCTGTGTTAGTGCGTGCTCCTGTGTCGAAGATCATTTTCAAGGATGGAAAAGCTATCGGTATTGTGTTTTGTTTTTTAGTGTTGTTCACTCAGAAGTAGCACCCGAAAAACAACCGCTTACTTGTCCATGAAATATTACAAAATGTATCATTAATTCTGATAGGCAAACAACCTAAACAGAATTCTAACTTTAAAAATGAGTAAAATGGATGCTTCCATTGATATTGTGTTCTCTGGAGTTCTGCACATCCGTACAATGTATATTGGACAAATGATATTATCAGTCATAAATAATGACCTGCCAATATTTGAGTAATAGCATAATATGGATGATGTGATGTGTATTTAAAACCACCAAAATATATACTGTATCAGAATATTTTCGTCCAAGGAAGTCATTTTTTTTTTAAATATGATGAGTTACCGGTACTTATGGAATGGGTGCTGGAGCACCAAGCATTTTTTTCTTCGGTTATATAATAAACTTGGTCTGAATTTGGATTGCAAAATTATCTCTATTTCAAAAAATATTTCAAATCTGTTCGTAGCCATAAGCATGGCCAATTTCTTTTTGATCCTAACATTTTTGTGGTTTTTCGATTGCTTGAAAAAGAATGTCTGTATAGTATGTGTAGTAGTATACTGATCGAAAGCTTCACTTTACTAAGCATGAGCATAATTCATCAATGCCCAATCAAAAAATTTTATCAAGCATGGGTCTCTGATGGTCCGTGCCTCGGCGGGACAAAGTTTTTTTTACTGTTTGACCCATAATTAGTTCGCAGTTTCTTTCAGGTGTAAGTGTGAAGAAGAATGAACAAGAACATGAAATATTTGCTCCTATAATTATATCAAATGCTGGTGCTTATAATACATACAATAGACTTGTACCAAGAGACATGTGTGAGAGGCTAGGTAACGTATCAATTTATGAAACTGTCCCTTGTAACAGTTGTAGTGTAGTACAAAATTGCTCCTGTGTTCTATAAAATTTCACTTAATTTATGAAAGTTTTTATGCAACCTTAATTACCATTAGTGATCAGAGGAAACCATACTTTTTGTATTACGGATCGTGAAATTCTCACTCAAGTGAAGTTATAAAGATGACATTATTAAATATTAAACAAATATTTGTTTGTTATTTATCTATTGAATATTTAGCCGGTTAAATTTATCAGTGAAAGCATTGAAAATACGCTTCGAGCTATGCATCTCTTATCATCCTCATAATACACAGGAAAATTTGTGAATGTACATGTCAAATCTTCAACTTCCTTCAACTGGTATCTGCACGGGACGTTGTGGTACGCCACATGGTTAAGTAGAGCCTGACTGATTTTGCTTTTTTGCAACTGATGTTTTGACATTTTGACCACCGGTAAGCAATATTTTATCTTACGCCAAACTCATTGAAAAATCTCCTGATGAAAAGCAGTAAATCGAAAAATATATTGAAAGAACATGTCTATTGCATGAGAAAGCCAATTGAACTTATAAGTAAAGTTTTGCTGGTTACTAAGGAATCTTTGCGGAGGAAGGGGGAGTAAAATTCCATCTCACACAAATAACATCTGCTGGGGATTTCTCTATATGGAAGCAACAAATATTGTACAATTTTTGCCAATTAAACAAAAAACGCATCATTTTAAAAGAATTGCATATGTGCATTATGGTTGGCGATATTATCAGCCGCTTTTGTGATCTGCTGATATATCCGTAAACAACAAAATAAGGCCGATATATCGATGAGGCTCTATTGTTAAACCATATTATCGGATTTCAAGAAATAAAATCATATTTTTATATTCCTATTTGCAGTCCATGGAAATAAATATGTTTTATCTTCAATTCTGGTGAATAATAGTTAGTGAGTGGCCAGTGCTTTAATATCTTGAATGACAATGAATTGAATATATAGTTCGAATTTCCAGGTTTGAAATCAATCCAAAAAAAAGTTGGACATGGATTTAGTTGTCTTCAAGTTCTTGTTGGGTTGAAAGGAACAGCTGAAGAATTAGGTTTAAAAAGAAGAAACTATTGGGTTTATACCAACAACAATGCAGAGGAGTAAGTTCCATTGCTTAAGAAGAATATGTTTTGTTACTTTCTTGTGTAGTTAACTGAATCTAAAGTTGTGGTAATTTTTAAAATTCCTAACTCATACTGTGCTGCCAATATAATGTTTTCCATCAACACTTTTTCAAGGTCCTTGAATGAGTATTTGAGTTTATCGAAAGAAGACGCAGCAAATGTTGATGTGCCAATATTATTTGTGTCATTTCCCTCAACTAAAGATTCAACATGGGAGGAAAGACATCCAGGTACATTTTGATTCAAGGTTTAGGTTTCTTCAGCGATTACTAATCAGTATACACAAACTTTAAGAAAATACGTAATTGACGATCTTCGGTCAAAATGTCTTTGTTTTTTATTAGATTTTGATTCAAATATTCCATTCAAATCTCAAATCAATAGAGGTTTATTTTTTCATCCGTCTTTTTTTTTTCAGATAAGTCTGTTTGCGTCATTGTAACATTTGCAAGTTGGGAATGGTTCAAACAATGGAAGGAAGACAGAGTTATGAAACGTGGTGTTGTTTATCAAAATCTAAAACAAGCTTTTCAGGATAGAATTTGGAATCAAGTTACACAGTTGTTTCCACAATTGGAAGGAAAGGTGTGGTCGTGATTAGTGGAAGTTGTGGAAGTTTTTTGGGTTGAATTTTTTTATAATTTAATTGAGAAAACATTTAAATGAATGTTGTGCCATAGAAACTTTCAAGAATCTGTAAATGGAGTTACCATTTCAGACTGAACCACCATGGTAAAGTGCAGTGAGAGATATCTGAGATGAAGTTGTCATCTCAGATACCACTCACTGCACTTTACCATGGTGATTCAGTCTCAATTGGGATGTTTTTGGCTTAGATTACAGTTCCTGGCATCACAATTTGTAGCGGTTCTCTTTGATATGAAGGACTGGTAGTAACCAATTGGGCACTGCTGTCTTCTCTGAAACAACAACTTAATAAAAAAAAGTTGGAACAGAGTCATGATTTAGGTCGAATTTTACAAAATAAAGAGATACCCATGTAGCCCAAATGCAATTACCGATTGAGTACGGTATATTTTTCCACGCAGGTTGAATATATCGACACAGGAACACCTGTTACCCATTCGCATTACATTGCATCACCTAAAGGAGAGATATATGGAGTTGATCATTCTATGGAAAGATTCTCTTATGATGTTGCTATTGATATGAGACCTAAAACTGTCATCCCTGGATTGTACTTAACAGGTGGGCTGATGATGGAAATGTCTCATTTATTGTTTATTTAAAGTTTGATATGCTTGTCTATTTTGAGATTGGGTCCGACACGTTGATTTAGTGTCTCAAGTATACTTTGTTTATTATGTTTGGCAGCATAATGAATTGTGTGAAGCGGTACAATGTAACTCTATGTTACTCTAATAAATCAATGTGAACAAAGTTCATATTACGGTGGTTACTTGTATGAGCTGTGTTATCTTGTTTATCTAAAGATCTTAAAGCTTTGTTATCATTCTGGTTTTCCTATCGAAGGTATAAGGTTGCCTGGTTTAGTGGTTCTTAGAATTATGTTTCGTGCTGTGTACCCCTTACTTACCTACCTACCTACCTACCGAAATGATCGCTGAACGTCACTGTGATTTAATTCCAAACACCAGTGCTAAGGAATGATTATTTGCATCATGGGTGAAAACCTGTGTTCACGTCTTTGTTTGAGGTATTGCTTAGTGCAGAGGTCGGCAATCTTTTTTAGCCGCGGGCCAATTTGATAAAATAAAATATAGTACGGGGAGGTACTGCTGGGACAGACTTTCCGAAATGCAAATAAATTACCCTTTAAATTGCACGCCGTTTTACACTCCTATTCATGCTTATATAATATGTTCATTGATATGATAAGAGGAATTTATTACTTTGAAACCGAATATCAAAACAAATGTGTGTAACAATTCAATGTGAATGTTGATGTTGTTTGCATTTTTTGCCAAATTGTCAAAGTCAGTTTTGATATTGGAACAAGAAATTTGTGAAACATCATTAACATGTTCATCAGATAAACGTGATCGAAGTTTATTTTTTGCAAAGTTAATCTTGGAAAAAAATTGTTCGCAAAGCTAAGTGTTCACGAACATGGATACAACTCTCTTCGCTTTATCTCGTAATTTCGGAAATAGAGTTGCAGATATATGTTCTTTGTAAAACACTTCCGGAGACGTAACGTGAAACTTCGATTTCAACATTGTATTATTCTGAAGTTCAATCAGTTCCATCTGCACGCTATCGCTCGCATCGGCGGGATCAACATCAAAAGGTGTTGCCAGTAACGTGAATTCGTGTTTGTGCCTTCGCATGTCCTCGAACCGAGAAGCAAACTGCTGTTTGATGTCAACAATAACCTCCACGTATTTCAACGTACTTGACGGACTGTTGTCACCAAGATTGGATAAATGTGCAAAATTAGAATTACGAAGTTGGTGTTCCCAAAGTCGCAGCTTACATTCAAATGCAACAATAGAATCATAAAAAGAACTTATCATGTGTCCGCGACCTTGTAATTTTAAATTCAACTCGTTCAAATGTGATGTTATTGATGTGATTAAAATGTAGATCCGTAATACGGTTATGGCATCCACCTACATCAGTACCGGTGTCCTACAACAACTTCAATAAACTTTAGCTTACTTACATTAACTTACAAGTAAGTATAAAAAAGTTTCTTTAAACAAACGTTACTTACTACGCAGAAGGCTTCACAGTAGCCTTCGCCGTACACTCGTTCGAAATACTCAACCACTTGCAATTATTACGTCACGAAAACGAAACTTGTGCAACAGAGCAAACGATTAGTAGCACAAGTTAGTATCCGTGGTTTTGTTGCACTATGTGTCGTTGTGGGCCGGATTGCGTGCTTTTGCTTGTAACTGTTTGCGGGCCGGAACGAAGCGCCTGGTGGGCCGGACATGGCCCGCGGGCCGTAGTTTGCCGACCCCTGGCTTAGAGGCTAAGAGTTGCCCTATATTAGCTGTCACCCTATATTTTGCTTTTTACGCTTGTAGAATAAACATATTTTATCCTATTGCACTTGTGATTGAATAGTTACCATGGATTGTTCTGGACTAAACCCTGATATCTTTCCTTTAACCTTTGAGAATATATATCATAAACAGTAGATTCATTATCTTTAAACATAAAATTGTAACTTTTTGTATTATTTTCAATATAGTTAGACCATAGATAGACCCTGTCTCGACTGTGCAGTCCATCAGTGATTCATACTTCGTAAAAACTGGATTGATTATTCATTTTCTGACCGGATTAATGTTTCATATTTTTATTCCTTGCTATTAACAATTTCCAGGTCAAGATGTGATCACTTGTGGCATCGTTGCTGCTGCGATTGGAGGTGTAATGACGGCATCCAATATATTGGAAAGAAATCTGATGAAAGATTTATTCCAGATATCCGGGAAACGTCGCAAGATGTACAAAAAACAAAAATCACAATAAATAGGCTGTAATTAGGAAAAATATAATATAAAAAGCAAATAAAATATTTTATGAAGGGTAATTGTACCTGCAAAGCCTAATGGTAATTTAATTTGAGCCCTACAGTTAATAGGGTTTCAACGTTAGCTTTCGATTTTTGTTGTGTTCATGATATCGTTTTGTGGCCAAAAACGAATTTTGTGTTACGTTCCCCAATAATTAGGTTTGGCATATTAATTGAAGCACCGTATTTTATTCAATTTCTTAGATTCGGGGTTTTTCCGAAATCTTCCCGGTTTTTGATGATTTTTGCATATATTTGTCACCCTATTAAATATTGGCTTAAGTTTTGTTATAGGAGCGTAACCCTCAATATGCATCTGATGGTACATAGCGATTCTCAAGCGGCAATGCTATTTTTACTCACTTTTTCTGGCTTTTTTTAAAGGACAAATATTGTCTTGAAGCAATTTTTGCGCCGTATTGATATATTTTTCCACTCTTCATTATCATATATGCCAACTACCCGGGTTGAGTAAAATAGTTTTTTATGCAAAATTTTGCCATATGAAATTTGGCATGAATCATAACCTCACCTCAAAATCTATACCAGATATGCTCAAATCTGTTATCTCTACCATAGGAACATAATTCTATATCATGGATAACAAAATTGAATATTATTTAAAGCTTATTAATTATATCTCGTCTTTCCAAGCTTGGGGTAAATTAGCAAAGAAAATATCAGTTTGGTTTTATGCAGTTGATGTGATATATTATGTACTACGAAGCAAATTCTTGTTTTTTTCTGTACATTTCCTATTTGCTGCAAGCAGTGCTATGGAGTCTATAAATTGTCCCCAAATATGACTTTTTTTATCTTGTGGGAGAGGAAAACTAAGAAGCAGACCTCTTATATAAGCAACTCTTTCAGGATTCAAACCCTGGACTTTGAGATGCGTCGCTTGGATGTGTATTCCCAGCGCTTTGCCGAACTGATTGAGCCCACTTGCACCTATGTGTCTAACAGTAACTTTAATTTCATACTAGCTTGATTTAAAGAGAAAAATTGATCACTCATCTCTATTCAGCGATATATAATATATATAGCGATCCATGAGTTGAGGGCTATTTACATTCAGACTCCATAGCTCTGGCTGTTAGAAGCACTTTAAATACACTCCAGAATTATCGTGAATTTTTTTGTTTCGAATTTCTTGAGAATTTCGTTTGATTTTTCTACTAAGAATATTTTTATGACAATATCTCCATAATTTCTATGCATATCACTTAACAAGTTTTTTGCTGAGAAAAATTTGTTCACTCTGTCAGAAATTTTTGTTAAGCACGAGCCACTGATGGATCGTGCCTTTTAGGTGTGATTAATCAGTGGCTCATGCTTAACGAACACTATCATGGTAATATGTTGTAATTTTCGATATACCCTTATCTGTAAGTAGTAATATTATGTTAAATATGGGTTTCTTTGTACCATTCCTCGGTTTGAAAAGTTCAAATACTGAAAAGTTCTGTAATTTTGTACTGTATCAACTATTATAGTTTTTGATTGCTGTGTTAATAATGAACTAAATGCTACTGGCAATATGGACTCCTATTTTTCCATGAGAGCGCATAGTATTTGAGCTTCATTGTAAGGGTTTCGTATCAATACTTGTTGGTCTTAAATACTGTTCCACAGTATGAAATCAACAATGTTTTCGCTTCAATTTGGTTCCAATATGTATCTTGCTATGGGTTAGCTACAGTGCCCCTCCCGGGGGCACCCAGATTTTTTCGTTCATCAATCTTATCCGTTCTCTGCTGGGTATCTAACTCATTAGGTGTTACGTTTGGCAGCCATTCTCGATATCATCGCCTCACTGTGGACCTTATTCTCAAAGGTGGGCTTTACTCAACCTCTGGACCTGCTGCGTCAATGAACCTGCAGCTGTGTCCCCGCACCTCGTTCGCTTCCATTTTACTTATGCCGATATAGCAGAATCCAGTAAATGATATCTGTCCTGCACAATATTAAAACGATTGAAGATTCATCTGACTTCTTAAAGAAAAAACTCAAAGAGTGAAAAGACCCTTTTAATACAGTGTGGATTGTCTGAAACAGTTTTCATCCTTACCAAATCAAAAAACCTAAAGCCAGACATACGTTTCCGTAATGCGGGAAATAATGATAAATGCGATAAAAAATTTCATAAAAAATATCCCATTTTTACTAAGTATATAGCATGTTTTTTTTTGTGAATATCAAGTAATTTATAGTTTTTACTTCATTATCCACGTTTAAGAGAACAATTTTCATATTCTAACGACAAAATATAATCGATTTTGGTCGAACTCGACCGAAATCGATGGCATTTTGTTGTTAAAAGCAAAAATTCAAGTTAGGTTTTGTTCCTGTGAAAGATTCGCGACTGGTTTGAATAAATTGTGCTTCGAATCGAATTATCCAGCCCTAACTTTCAGTCATCGGTATTGTGCCGACTGATAGACCTTGAAGTGTGATAATGTGCTGTGAGCAGCATCTGCCCTGGACGACTGTAAAAACAGCCACCACTTTTTAGAATCCTTTTAACGCGTGCCTTTCCGTAAAACCTAACATATTAACCGAATCACCAACACCTACACATCCTAGTTGATCCGACCGAACGCAAGAGGGAGAAGGCACGTACATTACACTTCCGTGGCTGCTTAATAGAGGGAAACGCACTCATTTACTGATATTTTTACGCCTATATATATATATATATATGGCATTATGGTGTCATATCCTGTAAAATGTGTGTTTATAACATCTCAAAAATGTTAGCAAGTAACAAATCTATCGAAATATGCCACAACTAAATCTTAAAAGAAATATTAACTAAGGCTACTTGAGTACAAGAGTTCGTATATCATATTTGGAGAGTTT
Organism: Styela plicata; assembly: GCA_963675895.2. NCBI lineage: Eukaryota > Metazoa > Chordata > Ascidiacea > Stolidobranchia > Styelidae > Styela > Styela plicata. The sequence goes on from OZ023146.1 coordinate 2,691,270, forward strand.
TAGGTAGTTAAATCGGCCTAAACATGCATTCAGTAAATAGGTGCTAACAATAAGTGCGAATGAGTTTCTGCTGTTAACATGATTTTGCTGAACGCTGATGTACATACGAATCCAGCAATGATACCCCAGTCGATGGGTTATTAGGGGGGGACGGTGACCGCCTCTAGTCCACAGACTATAAAGGAATGAAATAACGAACTTGAAATTTAGGAGTTTCAGTCTTTTGTTCTTTTGGCAAAAGTAACAACGACAAAAGTTCATTTCCTATCATATTAAATTGTACAAATACTATATTTACGACGGAATATGGTGGATTGCGAATCTGATTTCGTTATATTGACAGATACTATATTGACCCGGAAAACTTTCAATATTACAGAGTGCCGACCAATTATCGTGGTGGCTTTTATTATTTAATCTGGAAAATGTGCACTAATAAAAAACCACAAACGATTTTTTAATAACGTCTCCGTACCTTATGGTTAAAAAACATATATACTCAATATTATGAAGAAGGCCTATTTCAAAAATTTTCATTATGAAGTAGACCTATGTCACTGATGAAAATCCTAAAATATTTTATTGTCATCAAATGAGTCATTTTACCGCATTTGCGTACTTATTCCACCTGCCAACGCACATAGAAAAACAGACTTGAATTGTATGGGAGTCCAAAGAATAAAAAAAAGACAGGAAGAATGACTAACTCTGTACTGGTATCATCAGTGCGCGCAGGCGTCACAAGGTAATTTGTCATTGTGTTTTTCATAAGAACCGACCAAGCATGATTCAAACGTGAACCGTGCATTTTAGACGCAGTTCATACTTGAATTATGCTTAGTTGGTTGTAATATGATAAGTGGAAATTACAATGTATTGCGCTGTTGTGAATACAGTTTTAGCATATATGGTTCTACAGCCAGTGAGAGCGTTGGAGTCTAATAGCGATTTCTTTCGCACCATTATCAGGTTCATTGTATCTAAGCGAACTTTATTATGCTTGATAAGCGATCATTTCCTGCTTCCGGGTATAATTTCAGCCTTGTGCGTATACAGAAACGGAGCAATAAGGAGGGCAATTGGTCATGCTATCATTTTTATATATTCCACGAGGGACATGGGCGTATAGTTTGGAGTTAATTTGTGAATACGAATTAGATATTTTGTAACACACCTGGATGATAATATAGTATTTAAACGTTTGGTTGGTTTGTTTTTATTTTCTACCCCCAATAAATCTAATAAGGAACATCGCAATTTCTTAAATGTAGGAGGTAAGTATTGCGAAAACAACTCCAAAAATTTTGATCGGATTTTTAATATGGGAGCAGCTCGGAATAATAAAAACGTTTCCTGCAACCTGCCAGGAAACATTTTTTCATTTCGTTCTCAACCGACTATTGGCTATTACGTACAAGTGGACTGACTTATGCTCGATGTAAATAAATCGAGTAACAGAAAATTCGTTTTCTCAATTCCAAAGCATACACCGTCTTTGAGGGTCGGACATATCATTTCATTCGACTTTGACAATCATACATACACTCGTATCGCTTTCTGTCAGAAGGATGTGATTTGCGGAAATGGTCTGTTTTGTTGTCGTTTCCAAAGACGGAGAGTTTGTTTGGGGTCAAATACTAGTATTGTATGTATATAGACTGTTGGATCAACGATGTGATGGTGTTTTATGTAGTTTTTGGCGAAAATAGTAAAAAATAATCCAGTCATTGTGAGTGGGGCGGTGCAAATCAATTGCGCGTTCCGAAGTACGAATTATTCGAGCCAGCTGTAATTTGTTCATACTCAATCAGAAAGTATATGTTCTTGAGCATGAGTCACAGATGGCCCGCGCTTAACAGAAGATTTTTTTCATTCAATTTTTCTAATTGAACAGGAACTAATGCTAGTAAAGTGGCTGAGCAAAGAATAAAGGTAAAACAGGTTATTTGTCAATGAGACGGAATTAGAGGTTTTATATGGAAAATTGTATAAATCAAATATTCGATTTTCTCCAGGTCTAATTGTGAGTTTTTCCCCACATTATGGCTTATTCAGAAAAAGTTTATCGTATTTTGTTAAGCATCGGTCACTATAGTGGACACGGCGCGGTCCAGCTGTGTGTGGCCCATTCGATACCGCACAAAATTTCTGATATGGAACGTGTATAATTTCATGTAGTAATAGCATTATTCAATAATAAAATTCTTTTTATTTTGTCCTCTTCCTGCTATTGCGTCTAAAATGATTATGAGAGAATAGTTTCTAAAATTCTATATTTATTTTTTTTTAATTTTATTATCACGTTTCAATTTTTAGTCCATATATTACTCACCCTGTTCATATTTTGTTTTATCATAGCTAGTTGTAATGGAGTATTCAAAAGCTCTTGAGGGGATAGAAGAGGATTACATTTTTATATCGAATAAGACTGAAAGCAGGAAATTGCATTGGGTTAAGACTAGTGATTTTTCCCTGGTCTAAAGCTATTCCTCAAGTAAATTCACTTCATGCCATTGAGGCGGAAAGATGAGTATGTCTTTAGATGGTGTGGTGCAATCGATCAGCAGTGCAGTCTGTTTTAAATGCAACAGCTATTCGTTAGTTCCTTTTTTGAAGGAGGAGTATTAAACGCGTTTGATATCACAATCACTTGTCACAGTTGAAATCGATTTTCATTCGTTTAGCGTAGACTGATATCAAAATTGAATAGCGGTTGAATAGATTCTGGCAACCAATGAAAACATAGGGTCAAAATTTAAATTGAATAAAACTATATTGTAAATTTGGCACATTTTGAATTTTTGTACCAAATAGATACCCAGTTCAAAGTTATATCTCTATAGATGGACTCTTATGCAAAACGGTGACCGTTGTTGGCAAAACTTAATTCGGAATTATTTGCTAGATTTGATCGACACGCAAACAGGTTTTGGCTTTACAGATCCAAGGATGACGCATCCATGATTTATTACCAAATCTGAACCATGATATACATTATACATTGACTAATATGCGGATATGCCAGTGAAAACGAAAATATTTATAATATAGCCGAAACCAACACTTGCGATATAGCCTACTATGTATTATAGTATGTAGAGACAAGTCTTACATAGATATTGAACATAGGTAATGGGTGATGGGGCCTGATTTGAAAAAATTATACGAATCAGATTTAAATTCCACATGATTAGGTGTTGTCCGGCCCAGGACATTGTAATATCACAATTAGGCGCCATTTTTATATTCAAGAATCGATTGTATTCGGAAAAAGATCTGATTCTGGTGATTCGTACATTCTATGATTCGAAATGATTTTTAAAAAAATATTCAACCCAACTCTAATCACAATGCGCGACAGGGAAAAAAATCCTGCAAGAAATAAACGCTATTTTCACGAAAAAGTAAACATTCATCATATTGATGACAAAGACAATGAGTTGAAATGGAGTGATGCAATGCTTCATCAGCAATTAGCAGGAAAGTTCAACTAAGGTCGCCGATTCTCCCATAGGTATATGCGCTCAAAACGACCAGGAGAAATGACCCTGGCAATGGACCAAGTTTGATACCATGTTATTGACTCAGTTACATATTTAGTTTGAAATAAATTTTGTTGTTTGTATTTTATTTTTTGTTGTTGTTCAACTAGGTGCAAGTAGAGCTGGGCAATCGATTCGGTGATTCGAAGCACAAAATATTCGAATCAGTCGTGAATTGACCACAGGAATAAGAATATGTTAGATAAAGTAAAAGTATAATATTTCCAAGAAAAATTTTGGGCAAATTTATTTGTGTCCGGAAACATGATATGTGGAATGATGGAACGTTGTCTTTCACAGTTGTTCATACCTGAATTAATGAATTCGAACTTTGATGTCAATGATAATTTGTAATGGAAGCAGCGAAACATTTTCTATCTATGTATAATTAGTGATTCGATCTGATTCGAAAAACTTAAGTAAGTAATATTACAATTGTTAAATGTTGAGCGACATTTGATCGAATAAACATAGAAATACCTATTTTGAACCCGAATTGTTTTTTTCACTGAAGGCGTGGGCTTCATGGATTTGCCCCGACGAAATTTCATCCAATAAGGGAGTAAAGTGGTGGATGCTGAACCATCGCCCATAATACTTGACACTGAACTACAAAAGCGGTCCCCAATCAGTAACTTGGTTTTGTTAAGCATGCGCCACAGCTGGACCGCGTCTCTTGGACGCGATCCATCATCATACTTGACACAAAATGGATTGACAAAATTTTTCCGATCGGGTTCTGTATGAAATGTGTTTGCTTACGTCAAAGTTGCCGGTTCATTGTTTGATCTCGATTTTCAATGTTGGTCTGTTAGCTTCGACGGTTTGCTTTGAAGTTACTTACAGATAATTGCATCCGAGAAATGCATAAAATATCTGATATTGCAAGTAGTTGAAATCTAACCATTACTAGAATTATAGCATTTAGAATACAAATCCTTGACCTTCTTAATTTCGGGTCAGTTTGTATCTCTTATTGCATGTGAGGGGGGATTTATCCCAACTTGCACAATGAATTTTTTGAATAACTGTCAAAGTAGGTCTAATTGGTACCAGGACTGCCGAATTAATAACCTTAATAGTAGTCTGACGACGATATTTTATTTGCCAAAGTAGAACATCGTCGGTAGAAGTTCTGGTATCGGTAGGCTAAAGTTGTCATTTGCCCAAATACGGTTACAACATGCCAATACTATTGATTCAAAAGCAAGTTTTCTCGTATAAATGCGATAATTTCAAATTTTTTGTACAATTTTCGATGGTACAAAGTATAAAACAAATAAAAATGGCCCCTAACAGTAACATTTTTATGAATTTTCTGCAGGATAGTTTTTCAGATTTAAATTACGTTTAAATCTCCGTATACAAAACAGATTTCTACAATATAGGTCAAAATTATCTCATGTAAACTAGAAAGGAAATTGTAAAGACGCTTACTTGGGATTTTCAAAGGCTGCTGACCTAACAATGAGGAAGTCGGAAAACCCTTCCTACGGTCTACTGATTTTGGTGGTAATATTCATGACGTCATTTTGTCGGGCTGATGAATCAGGTTCGTAAATCTACTTCGACCATATGGTCTGCGATAAAAACTATTTGTGTATTGTTTTGAATCCGAAAATTACAAATTGTCTCCATTGTTTGCTATTTCGTGATTTCTTCCTTGAACAACATACAAACTGTTTCCTTTTCCGAAAAGTTTGTCATACCCATGTGTGTTTATCTTTTTGATTCAAATTGTTTTTCGTGTTACTTTTGGCTGTTTTTAGGAAACACATTACCTTTGAATATTTACTTAGTGTATATTTTTACATAAAGCGTCTGGGGCAACAGCACTCGTTTTGTTGACAAATAGTGATTGTTATAACTAGAATAAATGTTAGCCTACAACCGCGAATACAACGCTTATTCGTTTTCCTTATTATTTTGAAGCTGCAAATTTTTTCAAAGCAAAGCAAAGCTACGAAAGATTGAAAATAACCCCGATTTTTGGTAATAATGACTAGAATTGTTACAAGGTTGTTCTGATATTTAAGCGAAATATTGAGGGATTTGATTACGACAATATTGCGTTCAATTGATTGAATTTTGAATGTTCACTTGTGCGACATCAGTGGCATTTTCCATTTACACAGTTCGCATGTTTGCTTTGTCGACTTTGAACCACGGATAGTCCGCATCTAAAAGTTGCGTGGTCAGTATTCTGTAAAACAATTTGAAATACCATGTATATGTATAGATTCTATTGAAAAGCAGTTGTCACGCTATGCGTTCTAGACTGGAAACCGAACTATCTCAAAAGACTCTACAAAAACTTTTCTTAGTAGTTTTGTTGGCTAATAAGTGCCACAATGCCGATGGTTCGATGCATGGGCCTTGTCAGTTTCCACAATAGAGAATACCTTCCAATGAGGCGTGAAACACACAACAAATCGATACAATTCACAGATACGGCATATAATATTTATCGCACGGAAGAAACTTTGCAAAAGCCTTTTGTAAAGGATTTCATATTTTGCCCAATATGACATTATTGTTGCGGATTTCATTTTTAATCCCCTTATTCGTACACCTATTTGTCAATTGTACATATAAATCTTGTCAATCTCGATTTAATTCAGTACTGTTGAATATGAGCTTGCATATGAGTTGGTTCACGCGATAGAGAAAACTCATTTACTCCTATGGAGAATTTTAATTTGCCAAACATATTTAGCAATGCATGCTTCTAATGAGTTATGCTGAATGTGAAATTTGGCCACTTCACAACTTATGGTAGCAATGATACTATAGGAGATGTGCCGATATATTTGGATCCATCCCATGTACGCATTTACGCATTTATGTACTTGTATCTACATCGGGGAAGACGCATACATGCTCAAAAATACACGAGCGCAAATGCTTATAGGGCGTAAGAGTTCAAATATGTTAGGGCTGCAAATATTTAAACGCCGCCAAATATTTAAAGGATAATTGATATTTTTGATATCGGTATCGCAATATAAATAAAAAAGATAGTTTATTGATACTTGGTATCAACGAAGATTTTAGTATCACAGTCTGCCATAATTTTTCAAAATAGGTTTAGTGGGCAAGTGCTAGTATGTTGCTGTGCTGATTTTTGACCTGAGGTGCGCGGCATTTACTTTTTTTATTGTATTCATTGATTCAACTTGCCTAGCAGGCGAACATCTTTTCAATAAATGATATTTCTTACTTTCTCCAGCTGAAAGTATATGCGAGAACAATGACAAAGACTGCAAGACTTGTATAAATGCTCATCCATCATGTGCTTGGTGTGGTGAAGTTGGTGAAGCTACGGTGACAAAGTTCATGAAAAGATGCAAAACACACAGGTGAGATCAAAGATTTGTTGAGGTGTATGTTGTTGTTAAACATAAAAATTGCACCTGAAGATTTTATTCCCATTGTAATTTATTTCCTTCTAAAATTAAATAAATAGCAATAGTATCAGTAGTAAAAATTAATAAATTTTCCAATGCCATCAAATTGGCAAGTTATCGATTCTAGCGTTAAAACTGATGGCTATTCATTTTAATTTTTAATAAGCCTTTTTGTTTGCCGTGATATTACTATGTAGGCAAGGGCAAATAACTTCATGGTTTAATTAAAATTGTGTATTGAATCAATAAAACATCGCTCCTAAACCAGAATTTCCTCTGAAACCTCGCATTCAGAAAAAAATAGGAAGAGAGTGAATAAAAAATCAAAAATGCCTTGCCAACCATTGGAATCACCGATGGATCGTGCCACTGAAACGCGGTTCATCCGTGGCTAACTCTGATTATGAGAACCAATACTCATATTTCCATTGCGGTATGTTAAATTTGAAAGTAAAATAATGATGATGTCACGCTTCCTGAAGTTAACTCTGTCTGTAATTAAATCTGAGAACTATATAATATAAAGCTATAAAGAAAAGTTGGTAAACAAAAAGAAAATACGGTAAAAATACAGTCAATTTTGTTGTTGATAAATTTGTAAAAGATCCAGAAAGGCACTATACATCAATTCGTGTACGATGGGTTTGTTTAATGGGCTGGACAAACCAATTCTGGAATGGGAATCAAATATTACAAATTATTCAAACATCAAAGGAACAGAAACTAGCATTTGCTGCTATGCACTATTGCTCACGAACCTATTGAGGGCTTATATCCAATTTCCAACGAATTTTATTTTGTCTATCCTAAAAGTAGATGGACCTCGCGATCTATCAGTGCTCATACTTTACAAAACATGTTTTGGTATATTTTTATAACTTTAGTGCGGCCGCCGGGACTGTTTACTTTGCAATTTGGTATTATGGTTTATTTCTCGATGGTTTTTGATAGTCCTAATCTTCTAGTTTCGCCATCGTACAACCGCTTGCTTCCAAACTCTCAGCGGTTTGAAAATAGCAAGTAATAAATTAAAAAATTCGTAAATTAACTTGCATTTCTTGGTATTTTGAATACTTAAAGTGGAAATAGGACATTAGGAATAATCGATTTTCAAGGACATATTTTTTCAAATCGATTCAAAATTAATTAATTGGTACATTTCCATGTACCGTGCCGGATATAATGATTTGATCGTTTTGGAAAAATGTAACGATTGTTTTATTTTGTAGCAAGTTCATTTTCACCCAATTCAGACGATATAAGGCCTGGGAGAATGTCGTTTATTTTTCTTGTATAAACAAAATTACTGTACCCATTGGTACAGTTGGCACACCAATGTGACGTCATGAAACGAGCCGAAAGAGGGTATTTTCATAGGTTTTTGCAAAAACGCCAGGAAAGTAAGACACAAGTTTAAAAATCACGATTTAAATGAATGTGCCTTACATTTATCGATAATAATACAATACAACAAAATACTTTTAAATTTTGACGTTTTTTACCGTTTTCGGATTTTTCAAGTACAATATAAGGACTACCGTACACCGTCGAAAAAAAAAAACTATAACATAAAATTGCAAGGTTGAGTTGCAAATGTGAGTTTGGCGGCCGGACTACTTAGTTTCTCCAATCCAGACATTCTTCTCCATTGCTCATCTCAACTCAATGAGTCGTCAGTCGCGTCTGGTTCTGTCAGCCACTAGTACGTCGGTGCGGATTTTAGTTGAAAATTCAATGGCATCACAGAGTCTTGAAATCCAATTCACAAAACAAAATATGTCGTATTTGTGATCTTACAAAGTCCAAGATGGGGATTTGTACGGCACTAGACGAGGCGGAACCGATCTTAAAATAAACAATTATGACGTCATAAAATTTGCTCCGTTTTTCACGACCTTGTGATAGCATGGTTTTTTCATCTTCTGTCATTGCTTAATTTGTTCATGTTTGCGAGATATATCCAAGATTTAAAGTGTTAATGAATGCCAAATGTATCATTTTATGTATGCATTTTCAGTCAAATAATAGCAAGTTGCAAGGATTCTGACGGAAATGTCAGTAAATTGATAACATATCCCGAGAGTCACAAAGAAATATTGAAAAATCTTCCATTCACTAACGCCGGTCCCGATTTCTTCGACAATGAAACGAATATAGGAAAAACTGTGATACAGATGGCACCACAAAATTTAACAGTCAAACTGAGAAAGGGTTTGTATTTTTTGCTATTTTTTAAATTTTTTTGAATATTCTAATCAAAAATGTAATTTTGCAAAGCATGAGCCACAGATGGACCGCGCCTTGTCGGTGCAGTCAATCAGTGGCTCACACTTGACAAGAGAGAGACTCCTACGATATTACTGACTAAGATGCTGGTGATGATAATAGTTATTTATTCAATACTCGGGATCTTACCCGTTTTAGGACTTCTGACACAAAGAGGAGAAAGACACTCAATTTCATGGAATGCGTTTCAGATTTTTTTTAAAAACCATTCATAAGGAAGTAATATTATTTGTTAATTAAGGTAGTTTCTGATCCTCATACACTTTCAAGGTACTCACACAAATGCTGTTTTGGCTTGGTTTCAAATCAAAAGCTCCAAGCGTCTTTCCCTTGGTTAAAATGTAAACTGCGACCTATTTTTGTAGCAACAATTTTTCGATTTTTGAATCCGATTTTCAAACACTTTAAACAGATGGCCCTGTATCATTAAAACTGCTCTAACACCAACCACCTTAATATAATATCCAGTAGATTCGAAAAAATACGAACTCATATTTCATACGTTACTAAAAATAAAAATAATTTTTATATAGGTCAGTCTGTTAAGGTCAACGTAACTTTCAGGAAAGTCATCGACTACCCACTCGATCTTTATTACGTCATGGATCTCTCAAATTCTATGGGTGACGATTTAGAAGTTTTGCAAAGACTTGGAACAACTTTATTTGACGACATTAAAAGTAAAGTCACTAAAAATGTTCAACTCGGATTTGGATCATTCGTGGATAAAGTCATGATGCCGTATGCTAGCACCGTTGAGGAACAGTAAGTTCATTTTTCTTTTTTCTTAGCTATCGTGCTGGTATCGCTTTTTGAAGATCTCGTGTTCGAGTCCCAGCAAGTCCGACTCATTAATTCTACCCTCCTGACTGACAGGGCTCTATCTCTCCCAGGGCAGTTATCATAAGGACTATACTCTATTATAGCGGCGTAGTTTTAAATGGAATATTTTTCGACGATGTTAGTTTTACATTTTATGAAGCAGAAATTCCATTTCGTAACGCATGCGACAGATAGACTGACCTCGCCTCAGCAACGCGCTGCTCCATCTGTTACCTACGTCAAACAAAACATTACATTATATATCCTTTTTCTGAGTATTACATTATCGTTGTTGTTGCTTTCCTTTGGGTGCTGACTGAACTTCTATATATTAAAACCTTGATACTGATTATTTAAATCAGTCATAAGATAAAAATGAATATACAAAATGGATTGGACTTTTTATTTATATATTAACGACAAAATGCAATAAAAAAAAACTGTGTTTTCGATCGAATTTATCATTTATGAATTGGCCTTGGAGTTGGAATGTGAATTGGAAGTATATAATAATTCCACTTCATTTTACAATTTTTTGTTCTTGCTCAAAAGGCGAGTTCAATAGTGAATTGTCCAATTTGTAGCTTCGAATCGATTCGAATCATCGCTAATTCGGATTTTCTTTTTTAAATTGCGTTTTTTAGTTTGAAATTATTTACTCTTTATAAAGAGGCATTGTTCTGTATTGCATTCAAGCCAACGATCTATATTTCCTACAAGGAAGTCTGAATTTATAGGACTTCCTCTTTATCAAGCATAAGTCTCGATATAAATTCAGCTTTATACAGGTTCCGTATTTAAAAAAAATATACTTTTTAATGGATCTTTATCATATTAAATGACTGATACAAAAGAATGAGGTCATTTATGATTTGCACTTTTGATTCCTGATTAATGCAATTTTACAATTCTCTCAATTAATTTAATAAATCTGGATTTTAACATCTCTCCAAAAGTTCATTCAGTTAAGTTCGAGTCACCAAGGGAATGCATTACCACAGCAACACATTATAAGAGATTTAATTTTATCACCTATATTGGATCTTTATATTCATTAATTCATTCTCAAGCTTGGGTCCTAAAGATAAACATGGTGGCAATACGAATCCATCTGTGGTGCTCACCCGTTTCCTGTGCGAAGCAAGAGAGAATAATTGCAGATCCGTGAACTTGATTATTTGTCCCCTTATTCCGTAACTAATATTTTCAAAATGAACCCCGTTTTTTTTAACAGTTTCTCTAAAATCGTTTAGAATTATGATCATATTTGCAGAGACAAATTGATCAAAAAATTTCAGATTAAACGTCTAAATCACTGTCTGGCTCACTGAAACTAAAATTATGTTTAGACAGTCTAAGTATTTTGAACCATATGTATTCGAGTACAAACCTTGCATTTTTCAGACTTCGAGATCCTTGTACAAATCAAGAAGGTAAAGCATCTTGCGCACCACCTTTCGGATTTCGTCATCAAGTAAATATAACAGGAGATGCCGATACATTTGTGAAGGCAATCAACTCGACCAGAATATCAGGAAATATCGATATTCCCGAAGGTTCTTTAGATGCATTGATGCAGATTGCTGTATGTACAGAGGTATGGGCCACAACAGTATAGAGCTAAACTTGTAGGCTTTCACGTTTGTTTTAGGATTCAAAGGAGTGAGAAGATCTGAGCTTTGAATCATTAAAAAGCTGAAACGTTTAATATTTTCATGTTTGCATCTTTTGTGACTAATAGGGATACAAGGATACCATTCCTTGTTTCCCCACATTATCTGGGCCTAACGATAACTGGTTTCATCTATACCTATGCATGATAAAAACGTCATGGAGAATAGTTATGGGCGAGACGATCATTGTATAGCACGTGCACGTAACCGTGGGTGTCCTAGTCCTGGACTAATAATGCTCAAATCAGTATCCAGAGATGAACAAGTTTGACAAAAAAACGCCATAACATACTACACTATGCCTACACTATATTTTCTAATTCCATTGTGCTGTGTGGTGGAAAAACAAAGGATCTTATTCCTAATATTTTTATGACGTTTTAAAATAGGAAATCCGCTGGAGACCAGGTGCCACTCGCGTAATTCTGTTGACAACAGATGCCTCACCTCATCTTGCAATGGATGGAAAACTTGCTGCGATATTAGAAGCCAACGATATGAAATGTCACATGGAACGGGTAAAATTATACTAAAATTTATACATTCACGTAGTTTAGCAACCCGATTTTATAAAACGCTTAATAAACGTGGTATTTGTTTTAAAAATACTTGAATCTGGTGTTGTTTTAAGGAAATTACATAAAAAGTTAAATCATGTTTTATTGAGTACGCGAGACACTAATGGATCGTAACAAACTCTTTTGTGGTTCAAAACGTTGAAAATTAAAAAGAAATGCGCGTTTTTGTGTTTGATTGTTATATTCCGATTTAGGCTAAAAAGCCGAAAATTTTCAACTTTGTTTTCTAACTATTCTCCAGTTGCCAGTGGAGCGTTCTACACAATATTACAGTAAATTTACTGTACATTAGCAGTAATTGTATTTCGGATAGATAAATCGGTTTCATGTCTGCAATGTATTCTTCCTGATTAAAAAAAATTTCGTCTTCCCTTGTCAAACGGAGCCCCAGGTACTCGTACGTCTCTTCTTTCAAATTCATCTCTGGTTTTCCGTATAATTCGTTGTTTCTGCCCATGAAAAATCATCAACATGAATTGAAATTACTTCTTCCAAACAACCATCATATTAATAGAATATAGCAGGGTCTACCGATGACATATTAATACCTAAGCCCGGTTATCTCAATCGGTAAAGCTTTGAGAATACGCTCCGAGTTACGCATCTCTGATCGTCATGACGCAGGCTCGAATCCCGTGAGGGATGATGAATATATGCGAGGGGTCTGCTGGACGCATTGCCGGTGCACGGTGGTTCACGTAAGTGCTGCTTATTTCTTGCTCCACCAATCAGGGTTATTCACAGGGAAAATGATAAATAAGAAAATCCAAAAACCCCCACCCCGATTCCGAACTGGTATCTGCACTTTTCTATACTGTCTTCATTATTCGGTTCTAGCGCTCCTATTGTGAGTGTTGCCGCCTGAGCTTTGCCATTCAAAGTTAGTGTTACTGCAGTCGCTTGTTTAGATTTTGCAAGATCCGTCACTATTCCCTACATCGTTTTTTCATCCTTCCATTGTTCATATGGTTTATTCCAATCGAACGCAGACGGACTCTTGTTTCCTTGACTTGTCATTTATATCCTCTGCTACCAATTGTGAGTTGAAATATACACAATAGTATTAAGTATTGTGAAACAGTAATAAATTAGAATGATAAAATATCTCAGAACTAGTAGGAGAATCGTCTGCTTCCAGACACACAAAACAATAATGCACGAAAGACGACCTTTCTGATCCGGCAAGCGAAGTCACTATAGTCTCGGAGCAGACGGGTAACCTTTCACACGTAACATAAAATATAAAAAACATTTAACATCAACAATTAATGCCAAGTATGGGTGTTGATAGAACGCATCATTAAGGTACGCCTATGGATGTCAGAAAAGAGTTGATTCTACCATTTTATTTTAATGCAATTTAGTCAAAGCACCGTGTTTTTACTACATTTTTATCACAGTGTAAGTACAGTTGCCAGGCTTAATCACAAATAAATTTTGTTAAGTACGAGTCGCTGATGGATCGCCCCGACAAGGCGCGCGCATGTTTAAGCAATTTTTCTGACTGGGAACGAGCATATTTCAACCTGTACATCTTATCTTAAAAATACCAACCATATATTTTCAGGGAGCAAATAGTTATCTTGGACCAGACGCACTTGTTTATTCAAAAAGCAAATTCATGGATTACCCGTCACTCGGTCAACTTAAAGAAGTTTTCGAGATAAACAGAATCCACTCAATATATGCCGTGACCGCAGAAGTACACGACTTGTATAAGGTATTTATTATATTTAAATAAATAAAAGTATTTGTTTTTTCAATGATTCATGTACAATTCTTATATATATTTATGCCTTTGTAGTGATAACGAATTGATTTAACTTTTTTTAAATATCATTCTTTGTCAAGTATATGGTTACGTTTGGCAAAATAAAATGGTACAAGTGACGGTAAACTTTCAAGCATTCATTTTAACTATCGCTAACTCGAGATGGAACGAAGTATATAAAGTATAACTACGTCACCTAGTTTCACTTTGGAAACCTCAAATTGAACTGCTTACAATAAATGAGGGTATTTTGAAGAATACAAGATTGAAATAAAGGAATTATGTATTTTTAAAGTTATTTCATGATGAATATATACTCGGTGTAATTCATTTAACTATGTAACTAGTTTCATTCCTATTCATGAGACCCCTGGTGGAAATAAAGGGCGAATTTAATGAGTTTCAGAGTCAATTTACAAGTTAAAAAATCATATAGGAATTACATAAAAAATTTAACTAGGCTACTCAAATACATAAAAAACCAAGCAAAAGTACTTTGAAAGTGAAGTCGGTAAACTATTTTTATATAGCCACATATTTTGAGTGGATACACCCTAAGCACGATACTGTACCGGCAACCACTTTTAGACGAACAGGGTGTTGTTGAAAGGATATGATCTCCCAAATTTGGCTAAGCCTGCCTAATTTATTTCACTCTGGGTTGAGTGGTAGGTCTGATTTTCCGGGCCTCGAACCCGAGATTTTCAACCTGCGATGCCAACATGATAACCACAAACTAAGTCATCGTGCCCGACGACTTTTTGAGTATAAGCATACTCAATGTGAAAAATATGACTCAATCGTAATAATTCCTAGCACATGCTTACTGATAGACACCCCACTCTATTCTGCTCTTGATATAAAGCTGAGTAATTGTGACAGTATTTCTATCTCCATTTTTCTAATATTAAGCCGATTGAGAAATTGTTGAACGATGCGTACGTTGCAAAATTATTATCTGACTCTAGCAACATCATACCACTCATCAATGAAACCTACAGTGTGAGTTCATGATATATTCATATTTATATTCAATAAAAATGTTTGACTTAAATATGTTTTTGTCAAGCATGGGTCACTCGTCTGTGGTTCATGCTTTACAAAATTTAATTTCTGATTAGGATGCAAGCAAGTGAATTTTTTTTTCAAAAAATAAAAAACTTCAGCGCAAAATTACCCGCCACTTCTTAAAAAGTTGCTGTTGATATATCTCACCTCGTCTCGAATATGGGTTATTAATTGATCACAAGATCGGACGTGGTCCATTCCAAGGTAGACCAATTCGGCATCCACATGAAGAAGCATGATTAGTACTTGTTTACATCCTAGTAACAGTTGGATTATTGTATAATGATAGTCATCGATTTAGCATTGGAGATAAAGTGAATATTCTATATTCTTTATAGTCTAATATGAACGTATGTTGAATTTGTATATTATCCTGGATGAAATCGTACACTGGTACGATTGTGAAATTCTGAGATCCGAGGCTCATCTAACTTAATCAGAACAAAAAACAGGAAGGGTATTAGTTTGTACATACACTGCAAGAAAAGGCAACAAAATCGCCGTTTTTTGACAGTTTTTTTATTTGTTGATATCGAAATAAAATTATGAGATTGACTTTCTTCTGGCAGCGCATTTCACCAACGCAATCCACCGACTCGACATAAATTTCATTAATGGGGAGTTTTGAATTTTAGATATATACAATATTCGTAACATTTTCTTTGCTTCTAGGAACTGAAAAAAAGAATTGCACTTGCAACTCCCACAGCAGCTGACAACATTGAAATATCATATCGTGTATTCTGTCCTGGTATAAATCAATCTGAAGCTGTCGTTTCCGATAAACTTCAATGTGACGGAGTCGAAATAGGCAACGAAGTGAGGCAATTGTTTTCTTAACCTATACACAATAGGGATTTTTATTTCGTCAAGCACAATTCACAGATGAACTGCAACTCGATGGCGCGATCCATCAGTAATAGATCTGATTCTCTGCCACGATTTTAAATTTTATTTTGAATTTGGTTTGCTTTCCTGATAATTCTGTAATGTGGTATTTATAATTTATTTGTATCACCTTTGTGTTCACAGAGGTGTCTAAATAAACTATGTCTATTTTCCGACTATGTTTGTTTATTTAATCTTTATTTATAGAATTTCATTCACCTTTATGTGTTACAGGTCGTATTTGAATTTGAATTCAAAGCAAAAGACTGTCCAAGCGAACGAAAACCAGAGTCCATTGTTCTGAAATCAAGTTCTATACAAGATGAAGTGGTTATAAATATTGGTAAGTCACTAATAATTTTTGCTTTTTATGAGTACATTTTCGGGATATGCATGCTTGCCATAAAGTGAATGTTGTTTTATAACGTGTCATATATAAGGCTGGGTAAAAGCGTATCATTCGTTATTCAAATCTGTTTCGGATATATTTTTCGAATCGGATCGAATAGCTAGTTTCATGTAAATAACGAATGTCCCATTTTTAGTATTACGACTTGTCTTCATTTTGTCATCATTGAAAATCAAGACATTTATTATTTATTCTGTATATTTTCAATTCAGACTTCATATATAAAAGGAACAAATTTCATATTTTAACGATAAAATGGAATCGATTTTGATCAAATTTGACCAAAATCGATTGCATTTTATCGTTAAAAATGGGAATTTAGCTTCATTTGGTAAGTTTTTGTTCCTATGAACGATTCGCGATTGATTCGAATAGCTTGTACTCCGAATCGATTCGAATCACCGAATCGAATTTCCCGGCCCTAGTCATTTACGTTGAGGACCAGTTCAATGCAAAATGGCACGTTACACAGTTTATTTTGGATAAATGGTTATTAAACAATTCATGACGCGCATTTTCGCCAGAAATAATGAAAATGTGAGGATTACACGGGAATTTTATGAAAACATGAAAGAAGTAAATTAAATCTTTAAACTTTTTTTTGCTTGCTAATACTTGTTGCATATTAAACCAAATATACTGCTGAACCGCGCTGTGGTACAAACTTCGTTTTTGCAGTTTATGAAGCCTTTATAGCTGATGCCATCAATATCGGTCATTTTAAGTATCTTGGTATTGGTCTCTCCATCAAATCATTTCCAAATATTATGGGTTCGTTGCATCCTTCTGATTCGAAAACTATTTTCATGCACTGTGATAATTGTACAGTAAATTTACCATCATCGCGAAGTAATTGTATATTTTCACTTATAATTTATGCAGTCGATGCTTTCCATCAATAATCCATAACAAGGTCAAAATTCAATTAAATTATTTCATTTTAATATCATCACCGATTCAAACTACTGTCAAATAACGTCGTATATATTTCGTGAAGTTTCCTATAATTCCCTTTTCAGAATATCTTTGCGAGTGTGAATGTCAAAGTACAGCAGAACCAGGAAGCTCGAAATGCAACGCTGTTGGTAGTTTGACGTGCGGTGTGTGCTCTTGTGATGCGGGTAAAGAAGGATCTTTATGTCAATGCAGTTCTACAGTAAACGGTGTAGATGTCAAAGAAAGTTGTAAAAGACCCGGATCAGAATTATATTGCGAGTAAGTTTTGTTTACAAAATCATAATTTTGTTTCACATTTACACAACCTATATATTTGTAATTTTTCGTCTAACTATGGTCAGACTTCTTGAAACAAGCATCTTGAAAACGTGATTTGATAAAATAAAATTTGCGCGCATTAATTTTGTTAAAATGAATAGATAAATAAAAAGTCAAATTTGTGTAAACGTGTGAAGCAAATATCGAAGCGCCCTGCCTAGCTCTATCCCAGAAATATTTCAGTTCGCGAAGTACGTTGCAGAGATCGACCGTGCTTCGTCAGATCGATCCATTAGTGGCTCATTCCTACTTAACCAAACGTGTCTGAGCAAGATTTTAGACCGAATGGGTCCGAGGATTCAGCTGTTTGCCCGATCAAAAAATGTAATACCGAAATAAAATACAAACGATATTTTTTTGTAAATGATGTATTTTAGAATATATTATAGCATTCAAACGCCAGCAAATCAATATTACTCGAACTTCAGAGGTATTTTACAAAGTTTGCCAATTTTTATATTTACGCAATCAAGAAAACAGTGCGTTTAACATTTTCAGGGACGCTGGGACATGTGAATGTGGAAAATGTGAACGATGTATTGCACCAGCTAACGGTACTTATTGTGAATGTTTAACAACAGGATGTCCTTCTAACCGCGACGGAGTCTGTGGAGGTTGGTATGGGAATGACACGGTACACTGCGAGAAAACTGCAGTAAACTTAAGGCCTTTTGGCAGTGATAGTAATAGTAAAATAAAAGTTACGTTCGTTTGAGTTGAGTTCCATCAACAGCCTATACTTGGCCTAAATCTCATTAGTGAAGTATTTCTAAATTTTTGAAATAAATAAATGCTGCGAATGACTAATGAATTTACTGTATTTTTGTCACAGTGTACTGCAGTGTCGTTTAACCTAGTTACGGGTAATTCAGATAAATATCAACTGTAGTGCATAATAAAATATTATTAAATATTATTAATAAAAATATGCAGTGGTTCATGTTTGACGAAACATGTTTTGGGGAAAAAACATATAGATTGGGACTTGATGATGGAATTTGGTCCGCCAATTCCTCGCTTTTCCCTGCTTGCATTTGATAACAAAAATGTACTCTTTCATTACAAAGTTATTATGGTTGTTGAGGGAAAAGCAAATATCGAAACCGATTTCCACTCGCTCTACGACCATAAAAATATCGAAAATGATTATTATTAGACTATTATTTTTATCAAACACGCGCCATAGATGGACCGCGTCTTGGCGATTCGATCCACATCAGGCCCATACTTGATAAAACATACCTTGGCAGACCTTCTTTGATTCGAATAGGTTCTAATATCTAGTGACTTTATTCACCAAAGGTGCTGACAAAGGCTGGTGTAACAATTGTCCTGGAAAAGACCAAGAAAAGTGCGTTTGTCTTGGTGAATTTTCCATCAGACCATCAGATAAGACTTGTTCCTGTCATCCAGATCAATGTCGAGTCAGATTATCTGACGCACTGTGCAGTGGAAGAGGAAATTGTTCTTGTGATACTTGTGTATGCAACGAACCGGTGAGAATTCTTTTTAAATATAGTTTCCCCAGAACAAGTTTGGAAGGACTTATATCGTGAAGAAGTACTGAAAATTGTATTAGCTCAGCTTTTTATTTTATAATTTTCTTTATAGCCACTTTTTGGAGTGGATTACCACGACCAACTTGCTAGAGGCCACTTGCAGATGTTTGCGGTTCGGTTTAGACTACCTAAGTTATTACAGCCTGGGTTGAGTGGTCGGCATGGATTAACTAGGTGGACTCCCCGGGACTCGAACCCGAGCTCTTTAACCTGTTATGCTAACTTGATAACCATTAGACCTCTATAATCAAATGCAGTCAGTGTTATCTGCCCTGGGTGACAGTAAAACCTCGTGCCACTTACCTGCATCCACATATAAAACGGAAAGCCGGGAACATTATTTTAAGCAAAATGAGACCCAAGTAGTTTATTTCCCTGCATGTTGAAACTCGATACGTATTTTCTATTAAATTCAACCGCTATAGGGCGCAATGGGTGCTTCATGCTATTTGCAAAATTAGAGCCATTTAATACAAAAAAAAGAGCCATCTAATAGGCAAACTAAATCTTGTCAGTGATATATGGCGAATTGGAATTTTATGTTTTCAAGCATGCGACACAGATGGACCGCGTCTTAACAAAAAGATATTATGTAAAAAAAAAATTCCAGTTGGATTTGTGCTGACTGAAATATCTTCGCTCCAAAAGATTTATTGTTGCAGATACCTTATAGAGCAAGTGAAACACAGATAAAAATGCTCACCCTACTCCTGAAGATAACATACGGAACAAACTGAATCATTTGAAATTCGAATCGGATTCGAATAATTTGTTCGAATCGGATCGAATCACTAATTCTATGTAAATAACAAACATGTCATTCATACTATTTTAACTTGTCTTATTATGAAATTGAATAAATTCATGGTTTTTAGGATATTTTCAATTTACACTAAGAGTTACAATTTTCATATTTCAACGAAGAAATAAAATCGATTTTGGTCAAATTTGACCAAAATCGATTGCATTTCGGCGTTAAATATGAAAATCCGAGTTCATTTAACAAGTTTTTGTTCTTATGAACGATTTACAATTGATTCGAATAAATCTTGCTTCGAATCGATTCGAATCACAGAATCGAATAGCCCTGCCCTACGTAAGGTAGCAACTAATTCTAATTTTTTTGTAAAGAATTAGTAGAGTTCTAAGACATGCGGGTTTCCCAAATTAGAAATTAATTTGATGGTGCAATTTATCAGTGACTCATACTTAATATGTTTGAAAAACTTTTTTGACTTAATCATATATTACATTCAGCAAAAATGGTCTGGAAGATATTGTGAGACTTGCACCGATCCATCATGTACTGGAGTTGATATGTCTTGTGCTGGAGATACAATCAGAAAGTGTGCCGCATGCAAACATAGAGTAAGTACTTTTCTTTATTGAAATTCTTGATATTCTTTATTCTTTATAGCGTGGCGTCGGCCGGAATCAACTAAACCAAATAATTGTAACTAGTAATGGTAGAACTATTAGTACCGTACCAGCAACTGCACTTTAAGTAAACAAAAATGTCTCATTCAGAACTGATCTTGTTCTATAATAAAGTGCAGTAAACGATATCTGTCCTGGGTAACAGTCAGTAAAATTATCTACCTTTTCTTAAAAGTCGTCCATACTTCAGTTTTTGAAATCTTACATTAATACTGGCTCGAAGTTATAATAGTAAAAATAGGATATTTACAAAGAATTGGTGATTTGGTCAGATTCGAAAAAAATTATTCTAATCAGATTCTAATTACAAATGATTCGGTTTTGCCCAGCCCTATGCTTGACGCACATAAATTTTTTATTCATTTTTTCCAGAAAGATGACTGCACAGAAGCGTGTCCTTCTAATAGTTTTATCGTTTACGCTAAAGAACCGAGATTTCCTGATTGCTCTGGTTGTACTCCTACAAGCACCACTTGGGACTGCAAGGAATGCGCAAAATTCAGCAGGTACAAGTTTAATTCTATTTGAACAGATCAATTTAAGCAAAATAAAATACTGATTTAATATATTGCTGTGACGATTCGTAATGTTACTGTCAGAATGTTTTGAAATGTGTTTGATTTGTGCTTTTGCATTATTATTCTTAAAAGATATTGGCTAATTTTTGAGTATATTTTTAGACATATTTTTGTAAAAATACCGTCTTTCGTTGACGCTGGAAATAAAAATCTAATATGTTGTTGCAGTCAGAACAATTGCTAATATAATGCACACGGTACGAGCTTCGTTTCATGATGAAAAATTCCTAGTCTATTACTAGTTGCAATAAAAATTCTACCGAAACGAACAACGTTCCGTCACTATAAGGGTACGATGTGCAACGTTATCAATTTTCCTTATTCCGGGATACTTGCGCTATAGGAATATGATTTTTTTATATTCCGATGTACCATCCGAGACTTTGCTATGAAATTATTTCAGGCATCGCGTAGTAGAGTCAACGGCACAAGCACGCTAATGAGCAGCGGTACGAATAGACAGGTCCGCTTATGCATACGGGGAAATATTGAAATAAATGTAGAGATAGACAACGATAAAACCTCATCGTTATAAGGTTATCGCTAATTTATTCAATAATTGATTAAAAATCACTTAAAATCTTTCTAATATTACTAGACTATATTAAAATTTGTCATTTTTATCAATCATTAACATAACAATGCATGATACAGCAAAACATCATTACGAATGTGCCATTCGTGCGAGGCATCGAATCATAACTTTCTCTCTATTAATATAGAGTTTCAACCAAATAAGCCTGCAAAACAAACTTCCATGTAGCGAATGCAATTCTGGGTAGAAGTACCGAGTTTTACCGAGTTTTCAGTTTAATATTTTACGTGGTGTATTTACTGGGTATAATAGATAAATGTAGCTATTTTACAACTAGGTTGATATAAATAAGTAAATCATATATCCATCGTGAAAAAGAATTCAAAATAGGCATTTTAAAATTTTCAAATCTATTGAAAATGCCCTGTAGCCGAACCACAATTACCTAGTTTACCTAATTTTCAATCTACGTACTACTTGGTACTGAAAGTTAAACTAGGTTACCTTAATAATAGGTGATACTTTGCCTAGTTGTGTGCTAATTTTGTCTTACTTTACCTAGTTCAAGAAAAAACAGATTGCCATCACGCGTATTTGGCCGTTTGGCAAAATCGTTCTTTCACGTTTCTTTTCTTTCGTGTCGTAATATTTTTTGTACCCCCATCAACATTCTTGTCATCTTACGTACTTGAAATCTAATATTCATTAAAACCATTTCACCTAATCATTAACAATCAACCACAAATAACCAGCACCCAGAAGACGGCTACATCCTGCAAAGAAGAACAAAGTGATGGCTGTACCTACGAATACAAAGTCTACTGGCTGAAAAGCAACCAATTTCAAGTTTACGTGAAGAAATACAATTACGAGGATGGTAACTGCTTTGCGTTTATTTATGGGGGTACTAGAGCATATTGAGACGTCTCTGATTGACTACGTGACATGTTTTTATTTTTTATTCTTAAACTACACACTGGAAGTTCAGGCTAAAACTAAGACATTTTAGCGGCTAAGGGTTCGTTAGATTATTATTTGTAGTCATGCTTTATTTTATATTTATTAAAAGGCACTTGAAAGGATCCAACTAACTGATTAACACTAGCAACTGTTTTCCAAGTTGACAATATTCCAACCAGGACAGAACAACTATATAAGACAGTACAAAGGATATCTACCCTGGGTTAACAGTAAAAAATTCCTCCACCTCTTCTTCAGCTTTCCAGTCGCCTCTTACGTACGGTCGACGGTTAGGAAATAGAGGTCATTCCTATTCTAAAGGGTTCGAACAGTCAATATTGGACGCTTAGAAAATTTTAACTCAATGTCTATTATTTTCAGATTGTCCGCAGCCAGTTGACCCGGTTTACATCGTTCTTCCAGTAGTCGGTGGAATCCTGATCTTTGGAATAATCGCTCTTATTATTTGGAAATTGTACATCAACCACAGAGATAGAGTACAATACGAAGATTTTCTGGAAGAACAGAAAAGAAGAAAATGGACCAAAGTAATTTTTTCTTTTCATTTGTGTTATTGTTTGTGTGACGATAGCAAATTATGGAGCAGAAAAATTCTGTTTGAAGTATTTCAATTTTTAGGCATTTCAATGCAATTGCAAAAACCACTCACTTATAAAGTGAGTTAAAGTTCCATTATATAAACGAGTGATATTGCAGGGCCCAGTTAGCTCAAACTAAATACAATTTATCGCCAATGCGCATAGAAGGAGAAGAAGATCATTTCTTTGGAGCCATCTGCAGATGTAACTTATCTTAACTATAATTCTTCTTACTATTCGTATTGAGGAAGTTGAAAAAAGTTTGGCTTTTGCCTTGCATATTCATATTTTAACTTGAAGGGTGATTTCGAAAATGTCTCGTATGTCCAGACTTTTGATTGGGCTATCATGTTCTTACTGGAGGCAAGTAGAACTAGGCAAATCCAAATGATTCGTTCTGAACGGATTTCAATTTGTTGCATCTAAATTCGCTCAAAGCAGGGTTGCACGGAACATATCATACATGAAGGGCTCATAACACCATTAGTGCGCAGAGAGCTACAAATTTCTCTTCTTATCATTGGAATGTGCTAATAATGATATATATTGTAAAGAAACTGTTGGAGTTAATTTACTTCCAATTCACACTTCATCTTTGAAACCATTTAAATACAGTACAGCGAGTGTTATCTGCCCTGGACGATGATAAAACCATGCACCACATCTATGTTGCCTTCCCCCCCCCATACTACACAAAGTAAATACGTTAGGACAAATGTAAATCCCGTCTCACTTTATACCCTATGCGAGTGACTAATGATTAGTACCACATAATGATTAGTACCACATAATTAGCAACATCAAAATTTCACTAAAATTTACTCTCATTTTCAGGGAGAAAACCCCATCTTTGCAAAGCCGGAACAAAAATTCTCCAACCCGATGTTCGACGGAAAAGAGGATTAGCAAATTTATATTTTAATATCATGCTGTTAAGTATTTTAAAGTTACTTCTGTCTGAGTATCTACTTTAAAATTTTCACGAATTTGATTCTTCGGTGTGTGCTGTGTGAGCCATCGTGTACTCCGTTCACTCTCAATCCAAATTAATTCTTCAACCCAATCCATGATCAATGTCCTTTCAGACATAGACAACAAATGGACCGCGCGGTGTTACTAGGTTTTGAACTTTCAGCTTATTTTTTTTCTGTTAATACCATGTACAATTTATAGCTAATAAGAACCGCAGGCTTAGTGCTCTGTTTTTGGGAACAACATGACTGTCTGTATCCTCGACATAATGACATTAAAAAAGTAATAACCAAAATATTTATTTTCATTTATTTTTTTAATTTTTGCTTGAATCACTACAACTAGCGGCCACTAGGCAGGCCGATGAAGGTATAATTGACATATTTTCTTAAACTGCATGTCCCGGGACTCGAACACCAGATATTACCGCTGTCTATATCTTGGTAGCCTTTCACTTCGTGTTCTCTTTAGAGCTATTTAGCAAAATCTGATGACGTTGTGGAAAAGGGATACCGCTGTTTTTTACCTGGTTGAGGAGAGAGAAATCCCGAGGAAACGAAAAATTATCTCCATATTTACATTTTTCTCATTATCTCAGAAATTTTTACTTTATCACTATAAGATTTTTTTGTTTTTGTTGTCTAAACTATTTTTTCAAGTGTGAGTCACATATGTATCACATTTGAAATTTACTGTTCATGATTATTCTATTTTATTGTATTTTTTTTGTTTGCGGAATACTATGTATCTATATCTTCATTTGCATGTACAATATTTGATCACTTCACTTTCTCATGCTTTAAAAATATCTACGATACCGGAATTCCATTTTTTTGTATTGCTAAATCGATGAGACATTTATACGCTTAAAACACTTTCATTATTCGCTGATTTTTGCATTTTCTTTACTCGGGGCCACAGTGGCATTTCGCCTCCAATCTTGGGATTTCCCTGGGAATCGTATTTTGAATTAAAATTAAAAAAAATTGTCAGTACTTCAGTGTGTTTATACACAATACACGATGATTTTCAATTTATGGAAATGTTTTCTTTTTCTTTAATTTTTTTTTGTTTGATATTTTTTGCATGTTATTTATGCAGCAACGGTAAAATTTACGGTATAATGTTCGTTCACTCGCCCCATTTGATATGGAATGACATTTCACTGTAAGTAGTAAGATCTCTGGTTTCTTTGAAGAGATTTTGCATATCTCTTTTTCACAAAGCGGATACTAATCATCTCTTTTCTGTATACTTTAACCTCTTCTACTTTTTACTTTATTTTTATTTTTTTGAAATATAAACTTCCATACATAATTGAGATACGGAATGCTCTGAGTAAAAAGTTCAAAAATTTGAAAAATTCGACGAATTTACTTCCTATATGTTTAATGATGCTTTTTGTTTTTAATTTTTTCGTAAAATAATTATAAATCAAATCACAAATTTGAGTTCGAAATTTCGATTATGTGAGGCACTGAGGCGCCGTCCTGACCAGACATTTTATTTAGTCATGCATGCGCCACAGATTGGACCGCGTCTCATGGACGCGATCCATCAGTCGCACATACTTGACAAATTTGAGTTCGAAATTTCAATTGTGTGAGGCACTGAGGCGCCGTCCTGACCAGACATTTTATTTCGTCATGCATGCGCCACAGATGGACCGCGTCTTATCGACGCGATCCATCAGTCGCACATACTTGACAAAACATGCTTTGACAATTTACCAATACCGATTGGTGTACATATGTGTCCTATGCACTTCTACGCTGGTATCAGTAGATATATGTGTAAACTATCGTAAATTTAGCCTTAATCTTTGTTAATTTCTTGTATGTTGTTTTTAAGTAAATAGTTTCAGACTACTATTATCTAATATATATGCAATAAAGAAAAATATCTCGTTCATTTTTTTAGATTTTAAACGTCCAATTAGGTTTCTCAAGGGTTATTATAATTTGTACTCCTAATTTATCGTCATCATAACCATCATCATCACCAGTTTTTATTTTTCATTAATATATTGTTTAAAAAATTGTAATTCGAGTAGGGCTTCTCAGATCAATCGAAATCGAATATTGAGCTTTTTGTATCATGTTCGACGCTTTTTAAATCACTGCCTTATTCAATTTTCCCAACTGCGTCACAAATGTCATTGTGCGTGCGTTGAATTATGTCTTGGTTGACTGAAAGTGGTCTACTAATGGGTGCCTTGGAGCTTCCTAAGTGAATGACCGGCAGCGAGGTACTGTACATGCGTTTTCGTTTTGGATAAACATGAGTGGTGTTGTTAGAAACGTACGTTTTTCATTTCGACCGACTCTATACCCAAGCATGCCCAATCGATTGCGTTCTAGATCGAGTTGAATAATTTTAAAAACTACAAGTCAAGTAAGTAATCGAAAATATACAACGCAATATGGTGAGAATCGCACTTGTGAGGCTTGTCTAAATCCTTGTCCTACAAAATTTAGTCTAGATTAATTTTAAAGTCGTGATATATCAATGACCCGAACTTTCTCATTTTCTGAGGATGACTTCCTTATTGAATAGCGGTGATCAGTGATTGCGACTGTTCAGCGGATTTTAAATTTGTAAAGACTTCATCTTTGCCACAACTGCAACTTAGAAGTGGTTCTCTGCTACCAGTTTTTATGTTCCACCAAAAATTCTTTATGGCTTAGTCCAAAAGTTGTAAACTCGTCGTTTGACAAGTATGGGTCATTGATTACGAATCGTGTCTATCAGTCATATTCAATCACAAATTTCATTTTGTCAAGCATAAGTCACAGATGGACTGCGTCTCGTCGACGCGATCCATCAGTGACTCATACTTAACAAAAGATGATTCTGATTGGGATTAGGGATAGCTCACCTAATCCACCCATTTTCATGTTCTCTGCACCCTATTCTTTCTAGCAAAAGCTCTAAATTCGAGTGCACATCAACACAAGAAGGATCAAACTGTTACTTGAAATATGTTATGTATTGGATGAATAAAACAAATCAAATGCTGGTTTATGTGAAGAAATTCAACAAAGAACGTGGTAAGTCTTGTGTATTTTTATAAGGAGTAGAAATATAAATATTTTCATCCTTCGACGTCGTAAACGTAACCCAATCAAGAAATTTTCGTCCAAATATATTTGTCAAGTGTGGGTCACTCGTCGGCGCGGTTCATATGTGGCGCATTCTTGAAGGGGGCAATTTCGAAGGACTTTTCGAAGTTGAACAATATGACGACACAATAGGCGACGCAGGTTTTTGCCCACACATCATCAAAAATAACCAACCAATTTTTAAAAATTGGGGTTCCAGGGGCTAAAATGGAGTAATTGTGTGTGAATACTGCTTCGCGCCGAAAAAGCGCAAAAAAAGTTGCAACGCCCCGTTAAAAAAACATCCGAAGAATCTTTTTGGTCGACGAAGTGGACAGGAATGGCACCCCCATCCCCCCATCCCGCCAAATACGCTAGTGACTTCATCAATCAGATTTATCGTTAATTTCTCTTTAAAAAAAACTGACATTTTCCTCCAAATTCTCTTTCAGATTGCCCTTCACCAAAAAGTATTCTAGCAATAGCTCTACCTGTTGTTATATCTATAGTTTGTGTCGGAATTTTTGCATTGATATTGTGGAAATATTATCAAACATGGAGAGATAAACGACAATATGAATCTTTACAGAAACGAAAAAG
The DNA here is from genome assembly GCA_963675895.2 of Styela plicata. Taxonomy (NCBI): domain Eukaryota; kingdom Metazoa; phylum Chordata; class Ascidiacea; order Stolidobranchia; family Styelidae; genus Styela; species Styela plicata. The sequence goes on from OZ023146.1 coordinate 2,719,330, forward strand.
CGGAAGTATAGCCATAGTAAGTCAGTTTTTAAGCCTAATCAAAAAATTTATGCCTGATTCACAGTTTTGTTGGGAATCGTAGAAAAATGCCACTTTCCTTCGACTTCGAGTCGATGAAGTCTTTTTTTTGTCGCGTCGCCGTAGGAAGGACGATACAATTAAGCCGACTCGATGGGACACCCTCAGCAAGGCACTGCGCGGGTAGCTGTAACACAGAACAGATACACAGTCACTACAAATGTCCGTGCCTAACGGTTGTTGAGTATAAGCCCCCCCCCCGGTCGGTTCATGGATAGGCCACAGCATAAAATTCGAAAACTCTAAAAAAATGTGATCAATGGTTGGATGTTTCTTCATCGAACATGTTTCTCAGCAACGCATTCAGCAGGTGTCCGAAATGCACAAGATGCACAAACCCTGACTATTCGTAGGTATTGGTCACTAATAGATCGCGCCTTCGAATGCTTGAAAAGATGAATATTGCGATTTAGTCAGCTCTGATATTGCAGTAGCGAAAAGAAATCGTTTATCTTATACATAGATTTTTTTAACAGACTCTCAGCTCAATGTATAAAGACAAAAAACGAAAGAGTAGTGGATACAGTAACGAACTGAATAATAAAATCATTGATATACTAGACGAGAGTTGTAGTCGACTTGATGATGTATTTGAAGATGATTCTTTATGATACAAATTCAATTGAAAAGATTTCACTGTGTACTTCTAAGACATATGCGAATCAATGTTTCCATATTTTTAGAATGTTGGGCCAAATCACAGACTTGCAGAATGCCAGCTACCTTACTAATCAGGTGCCCAAAGAAGATTAGTTCCATCAGAGAAAAATTTGGCAAATGGGCAATTTCGAAGATATATCTGTGACTAAAAGGTTTACAGACCTCTTTTTGAATATTCTGTAGCAGTCTGTATAAAAAGGTTTAATACCATTATTACTGATACGGATAGCAGTGCGATCGATGGTTTTGAAGCATTCTTGTCTATCTGCAAAAAATACCTCAACATTTTGGACACCCGAATACAACAAAGATTCTGTCACCTCGAATTATCCATTCAAGCCCGAACTTTTGTCGTAGTGTTTCCGACGTTTATTTCACTACTCAAAAGCTTTTCAGTTTGAAAATTATGTGGAATATTCGGTCATTTGTGGCTACAGACAAACTAATGCTTGTGAGTGATTTCCCCCCTTGTTTATCAGAAACGGCTGAAAACTTCGTGTTTTGCTCAACATTCAGATATGTTCTTTTATACTGGGTGTGGTGGTAGGCAATGGTACTGTTCCGTTAGCAATTGAACTTCAATTAAGAATCGTATTTCGTCGTTTCGAAGACTGATGGACTTAGCGATGCATTCGGTTGGCGATATTTGAGTTTCCGTAATTCTCCGATAGGTGTCCAGTTGGTCATTCTACGCATATCCATAGCACTGGTTTCGAATCCCGTGCATGGTTATTTGTGAGAGGATTACTGGTCACCTCGCCGGTGCACGGTGCTTCACGTGCCAATAGTAACGGCTCCCTCCCCTGACCTTGGTCGTACTCAGGTAAGTTATGTAAAAACCTCAAGTATGAAATTTGTATCTGCACAAGAGGTTGTGGCAGATAGGGCATATGCCGTATTTTCAGCTTTCCGTATTCTAGTATTCTATCGTATTTTGTTGATCTAAAGTGTACCACTTTTTCTGTCGAAAACGATATTCTGGAATGCAATTATATTATATAAAAAATAATGTTCGATGAATTTAAAGTTACAACCATTATCACATTGGAAAAAGATTTACAAGATTGCAGATAACTCTACAGATCGTACTCAACCTCAACCTCGGCTGTGCTTCCTAATTTTTCCTATTTCCAATTATCTGTTAAAAATATTTTCTATCCAGGCGTGTGAAGTTTTGCAATTGAAATATTTACACAAAATATCATCAATGATTTAGTGTTTCTATATTTCTACTAGCCAGTCACTGATTCAAGTTCAGTTTCCCACAATCGGAAAATTTGTTAAGTATGAGTCAATGATGGATCGTGTCGATGAGACGCGGTGGTCTGTGACTCAATCTTGACAAAATAGAATTTCTGACTGGCCACTAAGTGTACTTATTTTGTTCTGCAATGAAAATGAAATTGAATGAAAAATTATTTACCAATTATTACAACCACGTGTTAATCAAAATAGTTTTTGAAATTCAATTCTGTTTATTTAATAATTTCTGTATAGTATTGGCAGTATCGATCATTTTTGAATACCCAAAAAATAAACGATACTCATCGATGCCGTTATATGGATTCATCTTCATTCAGAAAAGGATGATTGATGGACATAACTTCAAGGTAACTCCGTTTAGAACTTTACTGATTTGCAAGAAATGCACTTTACAATAAAACGATGTATAGAATGTCGAAAACAATACTATGAAATAGAAGAGAGAGTAAATCAAAAAAAAAATCAATTTATGAAAGGAATTGTACTCCATGACGTAGGCATCAAATAAAAACAATCTTTCTTCCTTTCTTCATCGATTCTGAAATTAAAATAATGCGTTAGAGGTTACATTTTACTTGAGATCCGCAGTGAGCATATGTTAAGAGAGATCGAATATGACAATAATATTTAATGCTTTAATGGCTTTTTAACAAACTATTTTCACGAAGTAATTGACAGGAACAGGACTCAACACGAAGTGAATATGATCGGGAGAGAAAATTTGTAATCTAGAACGAAATATTTTAAAGTTACCTACAATCAGGGTTGTCGTTTTAATTCAGTTAAACTTTATAAAATAAAATTATATTTAAACATTCCAGATAAACGTAACTGCTCATATCTGACAATATTTTATCGGCAAATATATGATTTACGTCAAATTTTACAACGTAAAAATGAATTAATTTCAGAATATTAGAAACAGAAAATGACCTTTTAACCAGAATTTTAGAGTTTACCAACTATTCGGATGGGGACATTCCTACCAGTAGCCTATATGATAAATTAGGCAATAAATTATTCTATTGTTTTCTCAAGACTCGGAAAGTTTCGAACAAAATTTAGAAAGGCTGTTTTGAAGAAGGTCGCAAAAGTTATCAAGTAGATGAAATTGTTCTCAGTTTCCTTATTTGTTTTGAAATCATTCAAAGTTTAGCAAATTGTTTATTACAATGATCTCGGGGATTTGAAAACAACGTTTTTGTTTTGGAATAACAAAAACATGATTTTTACATCACCGGTGGAGAAAATGTAATTTCATTATGAATATCCCAAGTGGCAATCACTCAATCTTTAAAGCATCACTTGTACAGTGCACCTTGTCTCGATCTACTCAACAAATTATTACTTTAGAACTTTTCAGAGAATACTTATACATTTTCTGAGATTTCCCTCCACCTTAAAAAAAATAAATAAATAAAAAAATTTTACCTTCAATTTTGCTGATATCATTCATGTTGAATTCAAGTCTATATGTAACTTTGGTCCTCTTGTACTGAAATAGACTGATAATAACGTTAACTAACATTTCAATGGAACGTTGATGCTGAATCGAATTACGTTTTCCTTTCCACATGATTTCCCAAAAACCTCGTGCAGCCATGTTCAGTCTTCCAGCCGCATAATTTGATAAAGCAAAATTGAATTTATCAGATAATTTGTTTCTATAAGGAAGTGCATGACGGGATACAAATTTATGTTCATAGTTTTCAAAACGTTTTAGCAATGATAAATGTTGAGATTTATCAACGGCATGCATAAATAATTTGCAACATTTTGATCTCAGAGACGTTGAGACGGATTTACATTGCAAGATATTCCAAAGAATAATTGCACATCCTCTGGCATCACAATTTTTTAAACATTTTAAAGCTTGAATATACAATAATGTAAAATTATTTCTTTCAGAATGGAAGGAATTGATGATCACATGATCTTTTTCTGGTGACAACAGCAAGTTTTGAAGCTTTTCTCTTGTTACAGAACTCGGATATTGGAAGATATTTGCACGGGCCCAAGCTTTCAGTATTATTCCATCAAAAAAGAAACATGGGTGATAGACAAAGTAGATAAACGTGTCGAGAAACTTGATAAGATGAGGAAAGATCGTATTAAATTCTCCATCCAACACTTTTTCTCTAAAATTTACCAAAGCGTAGTGGACAGTCCTACCAGTAATATGATGACGTGTAACACTTTTCGGGGCTTGAGTAAAAACTTCAGTGTGTTGAGCAAAATTATTATACACATGCACAAGTAAAGTGGAAGTTAATCCCGAATACCATTTCATCAAAAGCACACTTTTGTGCCCATGCTGATATGCCGTTTGAAAGTCGCTTATAGCTTGACAGAGATATTGAATACGTTTATTGTTTGGCATATGTACCTTCATTATTGCTGGCAAGTGTGCAATGTTGGCTAATTTATCATAGTGATTCGTTCGCTCGATATTAGATTCTCGAAGTCGATACAGGAACTCCAATGACAATAGTAAATCGTCAATCCACTTGTGCCGGTATTGCTTTCTAATGATTTCATTCAGAGACACAAACATAAACTTAGTGGGAATCGTTTTCAATCGAGACTGGCATATTTTGAAACATTCTGCGAGAGAGTTTTTTCCTTGAACAAACTGTTTCATTGATATATAGGAATTTGTAATTGATGAACCGAATAACAGCTGAGAAATTGTGTCAGAGTAATTTTCTGTGATGTAAAAAGAGTACTGTAGAGCATTCTCTTTGCTCATAAATTTGTGAATAACCTGACTTTGAATACTCCTCATAAAAATGAAATTTTCAGATTCGATCGTACCTTGATGAAATTTTTCCCGTTCGTATTGCTTTTCGATCCACGACTCAACCATTTCAAGACATTGTGCGTATTGCTTACGGTATTGAAGAACGCTACACATCATCGGTATATAGTTTGGTACTTCAACTTCATTACAACGTTTTAGTACTTCTTCCAATTGGCTGACATAGTTTTCTTTTTTTAGTGATTGTTTCAGAATTCATCATCAGATTCCAATATACTTCAGCATAGTTAACAGAAGGTAGAGTAGTGTTGGACATTTCTTCTAATACTTTCTTCGAGTCCGCGTGACAACCATATTGTTGTAATAACAGATTCGAATGATATCTGGTTTCTTTAGACAATGTAATTTTTTCATATCTTTTAGCAATTTCGAACATTTTGATGCCAAATTTATCAAAATTTAGTTCCTTGTAGTTATCATAGGTAAACATATGAAATAAAGCTCGCAATATTCTATCACAAATTAGCAAACAATCTTGTCCAACATATCTAAGAAAATCTATTCCAGATGTATTCCTTCTGATATTCTCGCCAGATGAATAAACTTTGAGACGAATTTCATTTGCCACTATAAATGCGTATCTTAGATCACGCAGATAGGCAAGAACGGCAGTGTTAAATGATAACATAACTTTATTTTGACTCATTTTGTTTTCGATTGATTTTTTGAAGTATTCGATCAAAGTGTCAATCATAGTAAAATTAGATACATCGGTAGTACCGAAAATACGTGACAAGTATGATAACCACGTTGCTATTGGACGATAAAATATCTCCTTTGCCTGTTCACGTGGTCCGATTTGGTATTTATTGGAGCCCGAGAGCTTGTAGTTGACGTTCGTCATTAAACTTTCTACGTATTCCTTTACTAAGTTATTTCTGTCCATTCTCGATAGTAAAGAATCTGCTTCTTTTTTGAATTGAACATAAATGTTGTAGAACCCTTCAACGCAGCACGTGCGAACAAGAATATCCTTCAAATAATATCCGTTCTTGATATGTTCTTCAGAAGTTAAATAAGAAACCATAATGCTCACAGGTTGTATTAGTTCTACGACGTGCTTTCGGTATTTTGAAGGTTCTTGTTTTCCTATAGGTGTGTTGCAGGAATGAGGTATTCTTCCATCAAATGCGATACCTCGTGGAGTGACTGTGTCGTAAAACCAATTATGAATAGGATCTCCGGAGTACAAATCATTGATACTTTTGACTCCAACACTACGAATAAGAGTTTCGCCAAATCCTATAACGATGACTTGAAACAAAATGGAGAACCAACGAAAATATTCCTTCACGTTCTTATAATCACTAGAATCTTGTATTCCTTCCTCCAACACAATCACGTGTTCAAAGTCCGAGTAAAGAGTTATTTCTTTGCGGGCCAAAGATCCAAGTCCGACAACTGCGTACTTGCAAGGAGGCTGTCCAAGAATCTTCCTACATTCATTTGATATAGATGCCATCAGAGATGAAAACTTCATTGTATTATCCCATAACATCTTTCTGACATCATTCACTTTTTTAGAACGCTTTTCCCAGAGCAATTGTTCTGGTTGTGATATAACGTCGTCTAATTTTGGCAACTTATCTTTTATTTGAACTTTTTCATCTTTTCGCCATTTTTCCAACTCTAACTTTTTATTTCTTACAAAAGACAGCATATCGAAATCAAGGTTTTGAGCCTGGCAAGACTGTAATAATGTTGAATGCATTGTCTTAATTTCATTTCGAACCATATTTGCATATTTAGTCTCACCCAGCACATCTTCAAATCTGACCAGTGATCCATGTAATAATGCAGCACATTTGATGAAATTAATTTTTTGCAACATGCCCGTTGTGTTTAAATGTCTTTTCCGAATATATATTCCCAATTTCGAATAATATTCCTGCTGATTCCGAGAGACTGCTTTTCATTTCGTCGCCGAAAGGAGTACAACATTTCCTGAGTTTTTCAGCAAGTTTCCATTCATTTTCTAATATTTGATCTTCCATCTTGATTTACTTACACTTATTAGCTCTAAAGAAGAAGACTGCAATAGATGAATAAATAATTGAATAAAAAGTAATATGATGTGCCATGTTGTGAAGAAGGACACGAAATCATCATACCTAGTCTTTCCTGTTGAAGAACGCAAAAGTGATTCACCAACTACGCGAAATCGGAACTGTACTACGTAACGCGTTACTATGCCTTATAATTAATTGAAAATAAATTCAACCAGGTATTTATATTCTGCCAAGTAGGAGTCACAAATGGACCGCGTTTAGGCGATGTATATTGCTGAAGGACGGATTAAGCCTGCAGCCCTTCAATCAGCGATAATGGAACCTCGAAGACATAAGAAAGTGTCTCTATTTTGAATGTTTTTGTGAAATTTTCCGAACACAAAAGTATATAAATAAGCATAACAAGACGTTTTATTCGTTTTTTTATATGATATATCATTAAGAACGCGATTAGACATAAACCACATAAATTCCCTAATATTAATCTGAAACAAACAACGTCCTCTTGGAAACCACGTATCTAAAGTTTTCCTTTTCGTGTCGAATTTATCCACAGTCATTGTTGCATGACACTATTAAACCATTGTGTTTAGAGCTTGTGGCATTAGTTATAATACCTGGTATTAGAATGTAATTCGCGTGAGTGATCAACCGATAGTGTTTGTGAACATCACACGGTAACGACATTTTTAGACAGGAATAAAAATATTTCATAAATTGCGATTCGTTGGATGTAAAAGATGAGTACGATGCTCACTTATTTTTTTATTTTTTTATTGAAATTCAATCTGAGCGAGGCCGGACGCAGTGTTTAAAAAGAACCAATTAACGGCTGGAAAACATCCCAAACGGAACTGAACCTCCATTTTATAATGCAGTGAGTGGTATCTGCCCTGGGCCATGGTAAAACCATGTACCACTTCTTAACTTTATGATTAACTCGTAGTGCAGTTATGTTGATAACCAACTAACGACCGCTTATCATAATTTCGGCTCCAATTTTCTTTCTTTTTTCCATAATTTGATTTTTATATAGGTTTACCATCGCCCACTAACGGGATTCTAATATGACGGTTCCGTTTTGCTTACAATGGTTATATAGCAATACAAAGCTGAGCTGGTCGGTAAACTTCAAATTTATAATCACTACTTTCATAAGCAATAACTAAATCAGCTTATCCGTACGATGAATCTTCGTCTGCAATCCGGTTTCCAGTGCCAATAGCCCCATTATTCATTTGAGATTCTTTCACTGGGCACTTGGCATGGTATAAGCGCAGTGAACATGATTCATCGATATTTGTATGAACAAACCATCAGGTGTGTCATTATGTCTCACTTCGTTTCTCAGGGCACATAAAATTTTTCCCGAAACTTTATCCTGGAAATATGACAATCTCACTTCATTTCACAACTTTTTTCTGTGGCCAATTCACAACTGATTTGAATAACATGTGATTACCGAATTAAATTGCCCAGCCTTGCGATCAAACTTTAGTTTTAGGTAACTCGAACTGGAGTATTCGTCGCAGAACATGCAACGACACATAATGAAACAGTTGGAATTTACTAGAAAAATGTGTGGGGAAAACGGAAAAGAAACTTGGGGCAGGGTGGAACAAAAACGCAAAGCAGCTCAAAATCCCCAGGCAATTCTTATAAAACCAAGCATTGACAATAAAGCTTGCTGAAAATATAATCCACAGAGCTCTTGTAACTTTGGCCAGTAGTTAATTACTCACATCGATACCACCTACTGAACATACGTCTCCCTCGACCAAATTCCACGGCCTCTCATTGACTTATCTTTGAATTTATCTTTCTCAGTTTTCTCGTACAATTTCTCGCCATTAGTGAAATTACTCGTGGGTAATAAAAAGATCAGTTTTTGAAGTTTCCCGTGTGTCCCACCTGAAATTGTTTTAACTGTGTCCCAGAATTAATCTGAAAAATACGTGCCTGTTTGAGGAAATTTTTAATCACCCAACAACACCAAAATGTAGCGTCTACCAACCCTTTCTACTTAGACAATTCAATTACTTGGCATAAAGCTTTAGCGTTTGTATGAAGATGAAAAATGAGAATTTTAGTAAAAATTCAGTCACGTACTTTGCTACAAGACAGAAAGCCAAACAAAACGAATATGAAAAGATTGAAGGAGTGGTAACTACACATGTATGTGGGGTTAAAGGCACAACACCAAAATAATTAAGGCTTTCGCTTCAGCGTAAGTCTTAGTGAAATTCTACGTTTTTTATTATTATTATGATTATTAATATTATTCATTATTATGATAGATGGCTCTAGCATCAAAGCTACAAGATCTAGAGATCTAAAATCACAGTTAAAAGGTTTGTGTGGATGGAAACTCTTTGTTTCATATTTTCAATCTAGACTTCCAAGTCTCTTTGTTCCGGGACCTCTGATTTCCCATCAAATTGCAGTTCTGAAAGTGATGATAGTGATGAAGGCTTTTGCAGGGCAAGCTTTCGGAATGTGAATCATGTGTGAAATCATAGTCAAAGATTAAATGAAGAACTTAGGCTGCGTACTTTTCGTTTTTAATGCTCTGTTTTTCAGATATAATCACTTAAAAGTGGCCTAAAGAACTGTCTGTCAAAATCACATTGAATGACGTCATGGCCACATGGAGCGTAAGAGATCATTGCCAGACCCTTTCTGGCTCTAGCATCAAATCTGCAAGGTCTAAGGTCTAACTTTAAGATTGATTCGACTTTTCTGATACAAAAATGGTTTAAGTATAGTTATTCGTAGTCATGTCAGTGTCATGTATGACCCGTACATAAGTTCCGAATACCCTTAAAAATATAGAAGATGTTTGTTAAAGGCGATGGGTAGTAGTTACTCTATACTTGATCCGTTCACCTAAAATTTTTCTATAATTTCATTATGTCAGCATCCTGGTATGGCCCATACATATATCATTGGGTAGATCTAAAACAGTGTAAATATGAACTATCAAACTGATTTGACATAGTCCGGAGATGAATAAACAAAAAATAATCTCAAGACACCAAAGCTTGTCTGTTCCATGCATGGCCCATACATTTATCATTGGATAGATAAAAAAGAGTGTAAAGATAAGTTTATATACTGACTTGACATAGTCCTGGGATGACTAACTCAAATATAATATTTAAACACCTTGCCTCGTCTGCTACATGCATGGCCCATACATATATCATTGAATAGATCAAAAAGAATGCAAATATGGGCTTTGGTGTTGATTCGACACAGTCCCGAGTTGATTGAACCAAATATAATTTCAAAACACAATACCTTGTCTGTTCCATGCATGGCACATGTATATATCATTGAATAGACAAAAAAGAGTGTAAATGTGGGCTTTACTGATGATTTGGCACATCCCTAGGATGAATAATTCAAATATAATTCTAAGACTCCATACCTTATCTGTCCCATGCATGGGCCTCACATATATCATTGGATGGATCAAAAAGAGGTATAGAGATGGGATTTGTTACTGATTTGGCACATTCGTGAGTTGAATAACCCAAAAATAATTTCAAGAGACCATACCTATTCTGTCCCACGCATGACCGATACATATATCATTAGATAGATCAAAAAGAGTGTAAAGATAGTCTTTGATACTGATACACCAGTCCTTGGTGTATATGTGATTTCCTCGGATTATAGCGGTAATATGCATGGCATATGCATGGGAAATTTTATTTTTGCATAACTTTGCTTGTCAGCTAGAATCGCGGTCCAGAAAATCTGTGTGCTGTAAGATATCTTTTAGAAAATATATGAGTACTCATGGAAGATCCAGTGATGGCAGTATTTATAATAGTCTGGCGAAAGCCTTCGTGGTACTGTGTAACAGTTCTAGTTTAGAATGGATTTTCTTGGTTGAAAAATATTACATTAGTGGCACAACATGTTTTACTACCATCGGGGAGCACGTGCTGACATCACCATATTTATAGTATCTTTGAAGATTCCCAAATAGACGACGTTCAAGTTATTCAGGTGGATAAACCACCTGTCATTGATAAAGTTTTTTTTTGTTTTTGTTGTTATTTGCTGAAGTCTGACTCCCTAAATTCTGCAATTTAGCAGTTTATATGTGGTGCTGTTAGAAATATTAGAAATAGTACATTGTCTCAGCTTACCCAACTCATAAAGATTGTATTTCAGCTACTATCCTTCTCAAGAGTATTTTGGCCAGGTGTGGCTTGTTTGTGTACCTATTATTCCTAGAGACACCTAGCGGATACAAACCTTTGTTAATGTTTTTAATTATTAGCAACGCTTATCGTTCGTTTCCTACATCGATTTACTTCTGCCAGTATTGAAGTATGACAAATCCATAAGTTTGTAATGTGAATCGTGACCCAATGACTGTGTGAATACAGTTTTTAAATTTGCTCGACCAAGTTAGGGCGCGGAAATACAGCGCGAGAAATGGCCATTTTAATTATGTTCCTAGCATGGTCGTTATACAACAGAGCATCGAAGCTTCTCACTGAATCACGAACGACTATTAGTCAATGAATCGTGACGTCGTGACGTCATACAACATGAGCCAATTGCACCGGAAACAGCCTTTGGAAAGAGCTCGTGTATCAAATTTGTATGCGAGAGAAAAGGGCGGCGTGATCAACTGGAGACTGCCTACTTGCCTGCCTGTCTGCGAGAGTTTGTGTATTAGGGTGGACGCTCCCTGGTTCGCTTCACGCCGTTATGATATAGTAGTTTAGCATATAATTAAGCGACGTAGATTTGTTACGTAATTTGCTATTTGACGATTATTGTAAAATGGACATCTGTAAAGCACTGGTGTAGAAATTTACTGGTGAAGGGAACAAAAAGAAGTGATATTATTAGATAGTCAAATTTCTTATTTTCTAAACTCTATCAAACATTTACGTCCCAGAAATTATAAAACTGCGCCTCGAGATAATTAAGATTCATGCTTGGAAAAAGATGTTTGTACGATTTTTTGTGATTGGGTTACACCCGAAGAAGAGGTGGGTGCAAAAATTTCTCTTGGAATAGGCTTTCACTGGATAGATGATTTTGTAGCACATAGGCTACGTAATATTCAAACACCAGCATAGTTATTTAGGCATTCTTTTGATTTAGAATTAGAAATATTTTTTGTAAAAGATCGTGTAACGATCATCACTCGTTTAACACAAATTTTCAGAAATCAGTATTAGAATGACATTACCAGTATTGGTTTATTGAACTATATGTGGATCACACTTCAAAATTGCCTTACAGGCCGTGTTTCGTATTGTTTAAAATTGGCCAAAGAAACATATGTGTTGAAAAGTCGTGACGCTTATTCATCAATATTCTGCAATTAGCCGTCTGACTTTTTAACGACAGAATTGTGGTGTTACGTCAGACTTATACTTCGAAACGATTGAACTGTGCGCTAAGGCTGACTTGAATGTGACGGCAGGTACCAGCGTTACAGCACTGGTTTTGTTAAGGATAAAGGTTTGAAGAAGTTAAAAAGTGTGGAGAATTATGCATTGTGACGCAAAAACGATTTCGTATCAAACATATTTTGTTAGGTCGGACGCGGTCCATCTGTGGTACATGCTTTGCAAAATAAAATTTCTTCTAAATTTTTTTATTGTGTTGACCCAAAACCGCGTTTTTAAAGACGATTTGAAAACGACTAACAATTGAAATGAAAGCGCAAATATTCTGTTATTATTTTTTTAGTTACTCATTTGAGTAGATTGCTATTAACAAAACCTTTTACTGGTGTCCCTTTGTAGACGAAAAAGATGAGTGTCGCCGATAGGGCTATGCAGAGCTTTCTGCTTCGGTTGAGAATACCCATGTTTTCAGAGTTCCCTCCATTACATTTCAATACAGTACTCCTAAAATGAACCTGCCAGTACACCAGCTTGACAATAGGTTCGTTTTATGCTTGCAGGCAATTATCCTTGTGACAGATTTCCGGCTTATTCAGTGCAGCCTTTAGCCTTGTTAGCATATTGTCGTTCCTCATTTAGTCACTGTCAATTTCACATGCTGTATAAGAACAGAAACAAAGGGGAAAATTGAATGTGGTGTCTTTATATTACGTATTGCGCTTTGCCTGCTCAGTAAAAAGAAGAGCGGAAGATGGTTATCAGAATGGCTTTTGAAAATTGTTGAAAAACAAGTTATATGTTTTAACCTTTTGAGAGAAAGCAAAATTTTTGTCAAACATATTGATGACGTAATTGAAGTAAGAGAGTTTGAAGTCATTTCGGAGAAAATATTGACTGATAGCTCTTTAAAGAATAACCAATATTACCACGGTGGTTTAGTTCGGTATGACTTAGGGTGAAATTGCTGGCCTTCATGTTGCAGTAGCTCAATGTAATTTGAGTTGTCGTTAGTTGGCTCCGTTTAGACTCTGCTTTTGGCCTTACTTGGAGCGAACTTCTATAAAAAAATTTATGGTTTTGTGGTTTCGGAAGCGATCCCTTAAAACTATTTTGTAGAATATTACGCCCCCATTCATTGCTTCCTCACTCCTAAATTTTTAATTCGCAAAGTTATTTGGTTTATAAAATTATATTTCAAGCACTACCAAAGAAAATTTCATGAACATGAAAAAGAATACAACTGAAAATTCGATAACTACATGCAGCCATATGTGTATGCGATGTTCTGTCATAATTTGACTGAGAAGTTCCGTTCACAAATCATATTTGCTGTCTGATATGTTATTTCCGGAACAATTCAAGTTCATTTCTTAAAAGGTGTATGATTTTATTTGTCATGTAATTTTTGATTTAAACTGACCTTCACGCAAATATTAAGAAAAAAGGCGATTATCCCCAAGCAGTAGATTAAAATAACCCAACGGAGCGGTTTACCGTCAGTGCAACTTAGATTCATCCAGTAAAAATTTCTTTATATCTAGTTTTGTCTTGAATGTGTCTGTGATGGATTGCGCCGCCAAGGCGCGGTCCATCATTGGCCCATGTTTGGCAAAACAACAACATTTATAGAGTAGTTATGTGTAGCTCATTGAATATGAGTTATTGCTATTTGGAACCTTTCTGGTTCCTTTGTCCATTCTTAGAGTGGATTTTATTTGCAGGACATTTCTATTTTGATTAGTCCCACCTCAAATGGTATATATTTACGAGCGGTTATATGCAGGAAGCAGGGGATAGCAGGAGCAGCGGTTTTCCACCTTCATCGTCCTACATAGACTAGCTAAAGGCAACTAGTACCTAACTTGGATTGTTCTTAACATCATAAAGCCTACATACCTACTTTTTTATAAATTCACCATTGGTTCAAGGTTTAGTTTTGCAGAATCATTAGTTTATTTCTCAAACGAGAAGGCAATAACAATCAACCAATCTGACAAGTTTTCGACCAAAGCAGATTTTACCCGGAAGCGATAAGCATCTGGAGACAATAATTTATTTTCCGGACATCCGGATAACAGAAGGGAAATATGACGTCATCGTGGATCTTAGCTGCGTGCGTCACCTTTTGCTTATTTAGTAAACTATCGGCAGACGGTAAGCGTTTATTGTTAATCATCAAATGTTTGCAAACATGTACATGTGTTGGTATCAATTTCAAGCTCTAAAAGTGCATACCTCTCTAAGAAGAAAAAAGGAAATGAAACGCGATGTCATCACTGTTCATATGCATAAAAGACAATATTAACGTTCAATGAAATTGAAATAGGCTTTGCTAAAGTACAATATATGATAACTATGACATTACTACCGATAGTCATGCGACTTTTAGAATTAAGATTCAGCTCGATTAAGATACATGTCTGATTCGGGTGATTTGAAAAACCATTTCTGTAATTTGGTATGCCTTGAAAAAGGTTTTGAGCAGATCATTCCTCGAATATGTTGAAATTTTACCCATTTTTTCTGAAATTATTCCTTCGCCACACTGACAAAATCTGTCAGAAGCTAAATACTTAGTTAATGCCCATAGTTAGTCTATCCTCATCTTTGCCTATTTTCGTTTTTACTGTATAGCTGCCATAGACGCAAAATGCGAAGATGCCCAAATTCAAACCTGTGATGCCTGTATTCAAGCTCATCCTAAATGTGCGTGGTGTTTGGAAGGAGAGTTCAACGCCAATATAAAAAGATGCAGATCAATAGAGTGAGTAGATTATCATTTCGAAAACTATTCCTCGTCCTAATATAGCAAAGGATAGTAAATTGATGGTCTGATTTAATGCAAAACGGCCCTTAGCGTCCAAGGCTAGCAATAAGATCTATGAATATTGACTTCACTTCATTTTCCGAGGTAACCAACAGTTTTTTTATTTGTATCATCACAAAACGCAATGAAATTTGAATCTGGTATGAAAAATCGATATTTTTTAGAATTTGTGACTGATGTTTATATTGTTTGTGCGCAAAAAATTCTGCAGCTGTCTCAATTTGACGTCGCAATTGTTTAAAAATTTTGTGTAGCACATTGTATTAGCATAACGAGTGTGGTAAAAAACTAGGGGTTCGTCCGAGGTCAGTGTTAGCGGATGCTCGGGCTCTTGCTTTACACGTCACAAACAATTATGCAATAAACTTTTAATACCATACACATCGTGTAATGCAAATTTTGTATTTTTGAGGAATTATAACCATTATATGTGTCATGAATATGCAGCGGGATATTGGATTTCTAAATTTATACGACGAATACACTTACCGATTTTTTTCTGTAAATACTCGTTTCTCGTCACAACCCAGTACCATCGCTCTTGTGATTCCCAAAAAATAATCTATAAACACTGGCCCTATTATTTTCAAAACATTTACCGTAATATTCTGATTTAAAACACTTTCGAATAACTTTAACATGTGTTTCAAAATTCCGTTCATTCAGTAATTTTACGTTTCGATATAAGCAATGAGTTTATTTTTCAACTTGCTGACTTGATGAATGATCCATCAGCATCCGTAGTTAATATGAATCAGCTTATATGAATAATATAATTATAAGTTTTGATCCTTCTAATTAATAACATAATCATTATTTTATTACTATGCAAAGATGGTTAAAATTAATAGTTAACAGTTTCGTAAAGTATGTTTTATACACTATGAAAAATTGTGGATTTTTGGCTACAGTTATAAAAATAATGCCCCATCAGATGAATCCCTAACTTTGATGAATCCAGTGTCTTTGTATAAGTTTAGGAAATTTTATGGAAGATTTTGGCATTATTTTATGGGTAGCTATAAACTCCACTGTATTACGTAATGGTAGACAATGTCACCGTCACATGGGACAGATACCATTCAATGAATGTGCTTTTTTGTCAAGCTTGAGCCACCGATGTACCGCGTTTAATTGACGCTATCCATCAGAGGCTCCTCATACTCAACAAAAGTTGTTTTTACGATATTTTGCGATTGGGATAGCTTTAGTACTCTATGGATGCAGAAAATCACAGGTAAGTACAGCTTGGTAATCCATACCCGCCCCTCACCCTATGGTGTAAAAACTTGTGTAGGCCCTGCCTAAACATAAAGTTCATATCTTTCGAACCACAGTGATCCTGTTCCTATAAGTGGCTTTTGGCACAGTGTCTTGCTCAGGGTGATTCACTTTAATTTGTGACTATAAAAAGTACTGACTTTCCATTTGAAGTTGCTGTTGTGGTATGTATCTCATTTTAGTGTTCGTCAGTTAGTATTCTTTATATTCTCCTTCCTGCATTGCTGAGTAAATTCCTATTGAAAAAGTATTCATTCTAATATGAAACTTTTTTTACAGCAAATTCAATGAATTAGGCGGATGCAAGGATGGCAAAATGGAAAATCCACTAAGTTCAAATACCCCAACAGAGAATAAAGAATTATCTACTCCTGGAAAAGTGTCACCAACTGATAAAGTCGTACAACTTAAACCTCAAAAAATTCATCTGGAGTTGAGAAAGGGTAAATTCAAGTAGAATAATACAAAAATGATGATTTCTGAATTTCGTATGTTCAAATTTTGGGATCAAATAGTTTGTTTTTCTAATGATTTCCAAAAAATGTTGCTTTGTCGAAATTGAGCCACTGATAAAGTATAAATAAAAGCACATATATCCGAATCGAATATCGACTCGATTTTTTCGAATCTGATTCTATTTTTTAAACATATTGCAGATTTTTATTCAATTATGCCGACCTTCTTATTACTTTCATTACTGCTAGGTGTTGAAATATAATATATAGGTAGCATCATAACATAATGGCTGGAATTTCACATCAAAACTTTGTCGAATCATATCAAATCAGATAACTGAATATTCGAATAATCTGAATCGATTGGAATTTTATATCTAAAAACAGCATTTTTAGTATCAACTCAAAATTGTTTCTATTGATAGTTGTAACTTAAAGATATGCTTTGGAAATATTGGATTTAACCGCAGTTTTTGACTTCCTCCAAGAGAAAGAGAGAGAAATATTTCATTATTTTGTCAATCAGAAAAACATATATCAGCACCCACCATCCAATTTGCAAGGTCCCTACCCAAGGCCCTGTACGAGCGGCCGCTTATAGACGGGCAGGTCTAGAATTGCTAGAATAGTGGTGAAACATGTTGGCGTCGCAGGTTGAAAATATCGGGTTCCAGTCCCACCGAGTCCTGCTCGTTAGTCTATGCCCACCACTCAACCCGGTGTATAATAACTTGGGTAGGCTAAGCCGAACAGGAAAAAATCATATCTCTTCAGCAATTCTAACCCTGACCGTCTATAAGTAGCTGCTGGTACAGGGCCTTGGGCGAGTGATCCACTCAAAGAAGTGGCTGTAAAAAAAGGATATACAATATAATATGACAATTCAATTTACACTCTTAATTTGAGTCCTTATATGTAAGTGATTCTTTTTAAGGAATCCTACTGATGAATATCAGTATTTTGTATTCGTTAGTTTACGAATGACATGTAACATTAAAAAGTCTCAGTGTGCGTTGTTTGTCGATAATGCGAGTCAGTTGATCAATAGTTTCTGTTAAATTTGGGAAGTTTGGTTCGATAAATCATGATCGAAATGTAGGGAATCTCCCGAAATTTTGGATTCCAATTCCTAAGTATATAATATTAATTATAACATTCCTCATTTAAATTATAATTTTATTTTTCTTATTTAAGTAAATCGGTTTAAGCATATACACAAGTGTTTGAGTTTATCCAATCAGGAATTTTATTTTTTTAAGCATGAGCATTGATTCGATTGATAAATTCGAAGCATTTATTTTCGAATATGCTACTATATGCAAAAATAACGGGATGGACAAAAAATGGGCAAATTTCGTAGTATTGTTTCGGTCGATGTTTCAAAATATACGAATAACATATCGCGAGGGAGGAAAGCCGGGAACATGGCTTAACCATATTGCGAATCATGATTCGAATCAGGACATCAGTGATGCTTAGCTCGAAGCGTTACGCTGACGCCTTTGCGGACTAAGCTAACTGACCACCAAGTTAGAGGTATCACACATGTATTTGTTAAGCTACACGGCATTAACCTGGCCTACCACGATCTATCCACGCCTCATGCTTGACAAAAGAAAAAATATGATCGGAAAATACGAATGGAATCGCAGATAGGAATATTCGAATAACCCGAATCTCACGTTTTACCGAATCTATTCGAATTTTCAATCTGAAATCAGCATCCCTAATATTTTATGTAGTTGCGAACATTTATTTTGTTTACGCTGTACTTGCTTATGTCCAAAGTTTTGAACAGGTTTTTTGGTTAGAATTATACCAAGTGTGGACTGCTGATGGACCGCATCTCGGCGGTGCGATGCATCAACAACCCATTTTTTTCCAAAAAAGCGATTTTGTAGTTTTATTTCAACATAAGCTAAGTAAAATGCGAAGATTTTACATCGTTTTTCTTATTTCTAAGTTGTTCGTGTTGTTAAATTATATTTTGTATAATATGAAAGACATGCAATTGAGTAATCTTTACCCAACAAAGACAAATATTCTTTTTGGGCATACTTAATTTTTATAATGTTTATAACTTGTTTAGACAAATATTTTATGACTGGTCTAATTATATGACTTGAACAATAACTGGAAACCACCATAAAATTTTACGTTAAGCATCTTATTCAATAGCATGATGACTTTCTTATTCAAATGAGTCTTTCAAGTCATTTTAACGTTTTTTCAACCTTTCAAGTTCTTCTTTTTTTTCAAATCAGGTGAAGCCATGAAATTTAACGTCACTTTTCGAAAAGTCAGTGATTATCCTGTAGATCTTTATTACGTCATGGATCTGTCACATTCCATGACAGACGATTTACAAACGTTACAAAGTCTTGGTACGTCACTAGCAAAAGATATCAGAAGTAACGTCACACAAAATATTCAACTTGGTTTCGGTACCTTTGTCGATAAAGTAATGATGCCATTCGCAAGTACTGTACCGGCTCAGTAAGTTATGAAAGTATTGATTTATTTACTGTAATTATTATTATTTGAATGTAAAACCAAACCTTACTTGATAAGTTTATTGGGTTGTTGATATGGAAACAAAAATTAGGGAGATGCTTTTCTATCTGTTTTCTTCGTTGATGTTATACGACTCCTGCCTCATCAGTGCCCTTCTCCCCTGTTAATATCTCGCTACAAAATTTACATTTTGTTAAGCGTAGCAGGCCGCAGGTTGACGACATCTTGGCAATGCAAACCGATGTACTCTATAATGTCAATAGGATTGAGGATAGAATTTTTGTCCGTTTAAAAATTCTACCTGAAAATTGTCTATATCTAAAAAAATATCTTTGTCCAGATGTTGCGGTCTTTAACAAGTGACAATAAATATCAGGAAATTTTCTTGTTGACTTAACTCCGCCTTGATAGGGTAATTCTGTTAAATCGATTTTAGACAGGTACAACTTTGTTTCGATCGGGTTTATATACAATGCAATAATGTCCAGACTTCGATGACCTCTTGGATTGGTATTCTTAATAACAGACAAAATGATATTCCCATTTTAATTTTTGCTGCACGATTTTATGACGAAACACAGTTTCAGACATCGGTGGGAGTTTTCAGAAATTATAATTTTGATCGAATGTCTATTTTCGGATTATCAAACAGTATTGATCAATACCATTTGCTTAAACTATGAGATACTCATTAGAACTCATTTTGTCAAGCATGGATCACTGATGAATTGCGCCTGAAAGGCGCGGCCCATCTTTGATTCATATTTAGAAGTAAAACTTGACTATTAACTTTATACAAATTGATAAATGCGATATTTGAGATTGAGAATCAAAATACATTTATTCTCGAATCGAAATTTTACGAATACGGTCCTATTAAAAAAAGATTGGCATGGAAATTTACTAAAAGGCGAATTGAAGAAAAGCATACGTTAAAAAATTATGTAAAGTAATATGTACATTTTTAGTTAAACTTTTGCCGAATCCTATCTAATCACCGATTTGAGTAATCGAATTATCCGAATCCCTCATTTTCAAAAACAAGTAATTTTCTATGTGTAAGAAACATCCTGTTTTCCAAATATATATATAACGCATATAGAAGGTTTTAAATATATTATGATAACGTGAATAAATAACAGCGAAAAATTGATTAATTGATCAATGTAGAGACAAACGAAACTTCTTTGTACGCATTAACCTTTGGCAATGTTGATATCTCATGAACGATAAAAACTTTAATTAAATAACAAAATCGGAATTAGTACTGTAATAAATCAAATATCTGTCGAAATCAGAATCGAATCGAATAATTTTTACGAATTGAATCGAATATTCGAATCAGCAGTATTATAACAAACAATGAAAGAGATTTCTCATAAAAAAAAACATTTCTTTACTGAAAATGTATACTTTTGGAATAATATGTTGATTCTGAAGTACTGGGAAAATCGAACAAATTATGATTCGTGAACACGAATCGAATCGAATATTTCGGACTTCCCTGATCGCAACACATAACAATCTTGACGTATAGGTTTACAATAATAACTGAGAGTTAAAACTTCAAAAAAAATTGGATTTTTTTTTCTCAAAATTCAACCTTTCGAAATTATATTTCTTTTACTTATTGCGCATAATTATTATTCAGATAAAAAAAATGATCAGGATATAGAGGTCAAAATTCAAATTCTTGGTACACGCCTACTCAATTAGCTTGAAAAAATAATATTTGCTTCAAAATTGCGCGGACAGAATTTCCTTGATTTGAAAAATATCAATATACTTTTTACCAAGTATGGGTCACTGATGGATTGCGCCGCTGATAAGCATTTGAAATATGCTCAAAATTTGATCATTATCACAGGAGACGACTAATCGAGAATAGAAATGTAACATAAATGCGATGAAATTGGCGTTTTTGATATGAATTTTACTACGTAGTATTAAAAGAAAAACCTGAAATTCTTTTTTTTTTGGCCAATTATGTGGTGTTAATGGAGCGCGTCTTCGGGGCGCAATCCATCACATTCCATACTTTTTCTAAATCTCATCAACAGAAGATGGTTTCAAATTTGAAAATTTACAATTACTCTAAAAGAACAGTAAATTAACAGCACTTTTGTTACAATGTAGATAATTTCGCCAATACCAAGGACAGATACCATTCACTGCACTTTATTGTAACGGTTCAGCTCCGTTTGTAACGATCAAAATGCAGTTGTTGGTACTGCATTTTGTGGGAGGTGTTCAGGTGTTTCCTTCCCTGGCGCTGCGTCCTCTTTTATACTTTTTAATGGCCCTATGAAACGAGTGTATTTTCACTTTTTTTAGACTTTTTATATATTAACGAATCATTTTTTTAGATTAAAAAATCCATGCTTCAAAAATCAAGAAGGTGGTCAATGTGCTCCTCCATTCGGATTCAAACATCAACAGAAAATATCCAAGGATTTGAATGCGTTCCGTGATGCTGTGACCGCTACTCAGATTTCAGGAAATATTGACTCACCTGAGGGAGGGTTTGATGCTTTGATGCAGATTGCTGTTTGCACGGTGAGTGTGATGGGAGTGTGATGGAGGCGGCGGAGTGGGCAAAAGCCATGTGGTATTAAGTTTGCAAAATATCCGCAATTCTTTAGCACTTCCGAAATTGGATAGCATTTTGGTTTAACATAAGATTGCCACTAGAACATAAAATTAGGCATCCTATAACACGCAAAAGACTATCGAAGTCGGTGGTATATTTATAACCTCGAATAAGGTGAGAAAATTTCCTACGATTTAACGCATTTAAAAATTATCTGAACCTCTTGCACGCCGACGACCAGCAATGTTGCTGTTGATCCGGACTGTCAGTTCTACTATTCAAACTTGAAACTTTTGTCGGCATTTTGTACTTTAAGGCTTTTTTACCAAGCCAATTTGTTTGTGTAGTTTTTTCACCACTCCAGAAAATACCTTGTTGAAGCACAATTGAATTAAGTCGTAAAGCAACCAAGCGACGGCGTACCATCTTGCTATCTCGCTATCTCATATCCACTAGTAAGCCCAGTGTGTAATAACTTGAGTAAGATTGATCAAAATGGAAATCGCATTTTCTTCGCAAACAACACCATATCTGTTTACCTATATAATTGGTCAGTGATATTGGGCCTTGCGCAGGGCGATCTACTAACATAAATGACCATAAAAGTAGCGAACATTTGTCATACGAGTTCTGTTTTGAAACGGAATCATTAGTCATAATGTAATCGTCATCATGGCATGATTGGAACTCATATAAGCACGGTATTAAAATTCATCACTATCATCACAATAGCGAAAGTTGGTCCATGTGAAATATGATTTCTTGTTATTTTCTTAGTTGCATAATACCGAGTCATTCAAGTCATTTAACGAAAAACGTCAATACTAAGAAATTTAAGTCGGTCGTCATACAACACACAAGCCTAATCCCACATTTTATTTTGCCAAACATGAGCTATAGATCGACCGCGCTTACAAAGCGCGGTCTATCTAAGGCTCATGATTGACAAAACAAATATTTATATGAAATTTTCAGCCTGTTGGAAGTGCGTGACGTCATTGTCCGTTCCAATGCAAACTTCCGTTGTAAGGACATATAAAATGCCAAAACGTTGAATCGTGCGTCGAGAGATGATTCGCTTTCATTACCAAAATAAGGTGTATGTATAGGTTAAACGCAATATGTGGCTAACGTAATTTTAAAATGACGGCTGCCATGAATATGTTGGTATATTGAGCTCGACTGTCAGCTGAGGGCACCGTGGTGTGCATCAGTTCTAAATGATGCTTGGAACTTCGTTTACATAATTTTTTTGATCTCTCCCCTTGTTTCTCTCCTTTGGGTTGTTACAAGTCAATGTTTTCAATACTGTTATATATTTGACTTGTAAATTTTTATTTTCGTGAATTCATTGCTTTGTCAAGAGTTTTTCAAAATAAATTTCAAATTGTAAAAGAACTAAAATACACAGGAAGACTGTTTGGCATTATTAATTTATTATACTATAGGTGCTGAATAGTTTGCGGTGGGCTCACCTGGATTCGGCAGATGAGGCGGATTCGTCTGGACTCGATCAGATTATAGAGTCAAATTAAACTGGGGTCAAAACTCAAAACCTTCTAATCGCAAAATCGAGCATACAAAATTTACCAAGTTTCTACGAGGCACACGTCCATATGTAGTTGTATAAAACAAATAACTGCTACTCTGCTACTTACACGTCCTAAAATAGTTTCCATTAAAAAATCACTAAACGAATAATTATAGACACGAGCTAAAATGCCTCTTTTAAACTTGCCACGGTAATAAAATTTTCAAAAGACCCCAATTTTTCTTTTGACTCATCCAAAGAAAACGACATTAAAATTTTTAGACACCCTAATCAATTCTATCCCTCTGTATACACATTTATTATACGACATATCTTTCTTCAATTACAGGAAGAAATCGGTTGGAGAGACGAATCCACTCATCTTGTTGTCTTTACTACTGATGCTTCGTTCCACATGGCCCTCGATGGAAAACTTGCCGCCATATTGGAAATGAATGATTTGCAATGCCATTTGCAAAAGGTAAACTGCAGTAACTACTCAATAGAATTCACTTTAACCATGACCGGAAGAAGGAACTAACTGTACAAAATTGACTTGCGTTCACACGACACATGTCTCTATGCACAGAGTCGCAGTGTTTGGTGATGCTATCAATAGAATAAATACAATGCTTAACGCATAAAAAACGGACCGATATGGAACTAACACTCAGGCGAAAACTAGTCAGTACCCACAGAATGAACGAAAGTAATACTTCAAATGTTTAAAAATAATCAAAACTAAAACTGTTGCGAAACCACTAATACCAAAATGCCAACAGTTATGAGTAGGGCTGGGCAATTCGATTCGGTGATTCGAATCGATTCGAAGCCCTTTTTATTCGAATCAATCGCGAATCATTCATAGAAACAAAAATTGCTAAAGAAAGTAGAATTTTTATTTTTAACAACAAAATAGATGTTTGACCAAAATCGATCATATTTCGTCGTTAAAATATGGAAATTGATGTTCTTAGGGTGAATTGAAAATACACCATAAACTATGAATTTATTGCTTTTCAAAATGGAGACGAATTGTAATGGTAAAAATTGGATATTTATAATATACATGGGATTTATTTTTCGTTTCAAATGAGTTGGCTTTGACCAGCCCTAGATGAGGCCTGACTTGGATTATAGGGACAGTTCGTTTTTAATGAATACTCGATTAGGCTATATGTTCGAATCGGTTATTCCAATACTCAATTATGTTATTCGGTATAATTCGGCAATGGCTTTCAGGAAAAAAAAACTGTCAAATTTGTGGCCAATTTGCGATTCTATCATCGAGTTGTACCGACTGTACCTCGAGCATGACCAACTAATAGACTTCGTCACGACGGTTCAATTCAACAGTGGTACATACTTCCAAAACACATTTTCTTATCAGAAAGGAATAAATCGACCCCTCTGAAATCGTTCGATCATATTTTTGAGATCACGTCAAACTCGGAAATATTTGATTCGAAGCATTATAATTCCAATAAAGTGTATTTCGGAGTGACGATCTTAAGATGAAATACTCTTTTCCGGCGAGGTCATGTGTCAGGCAATGCCACGGATTTTAATTTCCTCGCCTAATAATATTATCCTATCTATTCAGGGAGCAAATCCATACCTGCCTGAAGACGTGGTTTACAGCAAAAGTCAGGAACAAGATTACCCGTCTATTGGACAACTACGACATGTCTTCAACAAATATAAAATTCAACCTATTTTTGCCGTTACGGAAGAAGTCAAACCTTTGTACGATGTGAGTAATCAATTTTGTAATTTCATTCCAATTAAATTTTGTCAAGCATAAGTCACAGATAGACCGTGCCTCATCGGCACGATCCATCAGTGACCCAAACTTGGCAAAAATGGTTTTGATGAAATATTTAGAACTGTGAGTCTAAAAGGTTTTAAACCGGAAAAACTTGCCAATCATCTTTTGACAAGTACTTCATACTGATCAATACAATTATATCTTTCAATGTTCAAAACATTCAGAGTTCACATTTATCTAAACAAGGTGGGCAGTAGCGGAAAGAAACGACCTAACGACCGCTTACTCATTGGCAAAGACACACTGAAAAATATAGTTTCAGCAACTAGGCTCGGCAAAATCGAATCATTGGAATTCGAATCTGATTCGAATATTTTTTTCGAATCGGATCGAATCACTAATTCCATGTAAATAACAAATGTCCCGTGTTTAGTATTGCAACTTGTCTCCATTGTGAAAATCAATAATTTATAGTTAATAGTGTATATTTTTAATTCATATTCCATGTCAAGGAACCACAATTTTCATATTTTAGCGACAAAATATAATCGATTTTGGTTAAATTTGACCAAAATTGGTTGCATTTTATCGTTAAAAATGAAAATTTTAGTTCATTCAGCACGTTCCTATGAACGATTCATAATTGATTCGAATAAATTGTGCTTCCAATCGATTCGAATCACCGAATCAAATTGCCCAGCGCTACCAGCAACTGTACACTAAGCGAAAACATACAATAAAGTACGGTTGGTGCTATCTGCTCTATCACCTCATATTCAAAACAAAACAAAGTTAATTTGTACGGCGAAGATTATTATCAAAAAATAATATTCAAATTTCAAATAGCTTTTATATATAATATTATCATTTATATAATTTTTTAGGGTCTCCGCGAACTCATCCCCAACTCTCATGTAGATCAGCTTGCTAAAGATTCAAGCAATATTATCGGGATTATCAAAGATGCATACAACGTAAGTGAAAATTCTTCTCGTCTGATATGTTGTTTTTTTGTTATACTTTACATAAATATTCATAGAATATCTGCAAATTTGTTCATCTTATATCCGCAATTTATATTTATATCTTTAGTTTTTATTTATTTATTCATTGAAAACTTTATATTCATATATATTTATATACCATTTAATGCTTCGAGGGGTAATTAATGCATCCTGATTTTGAAATAACCTAATAATGAATGTGCAGCGAAATCATGATATAGCATATCCAATTTACTACTGGAGCTGGACAATCCAATTCCGAAGCACAAATTATACGAATCAAGGAAATTTTATTTTGTTAAGCATAAGCCGCAGATGGACCGCGGGGGACCGCATGGGACCATCAGTGTCCCATGCTTAGCAAAAGATTTTATAACACATTTGGTGATTAGGATAGGAAGAAAAACTTGCGAAATAAACTCACTGGAACTTTTGAATTTCACCGAGAAAATACAGATCATAAATTTCAATATTTATAATGGGGCAAGTATTAATAATAAAACACGTGTAGTTTGTTATTTAGACCTAATCAACGATTTAATCCAGTTTGAAAAAAATTATCCGAATCAGATTCGAATCCCAAATGATTCGGTTTTGCTTCCCCATATTTACCACGCAATAGTTTGGATAGAACTGTATTTTTCTTCACAATAAGATAATTTTTCTTCATAGCCCGCAACAATAATACTGGCAATTCTTTACACCAAAATAATCTTTTGTGTCCTGAGCAATGTTTGAACTTTAAGATACCATAACGTTCGAATCGAATTCCGAATTATCTCATTTCGAATCTAATTCTATGTTTTAGAGTTTTATGGTAAACTTGAATAAATAGCTAAATTTTGATAGCTAAATTTAAATAACATAATATTCGAAAATTTTAACATTCGAATTAGCCGAATCAATTCGAATTTCTAATCCTGATTGTCCCTTCCTACAGTAGCTTTTTTGATTCAATGTTTTAGATAAAATAAACTTTTTACCTTTTTCCAGAATTTGAAAGGAAAATTGGAAATGTCCTGGAGAGATAAACCAAGTCATGTTGATATGAAATACAGAGCACTGTGTCGGAGTGATGGCGAATGGAAAGATATGTCATTGAAATGTGATAACATTACTATTGGTAGCGAGGTAAGAAGTCAACGTCCTATCAGAGTCTTATTTTGTCAAGCACAAGCCACAGATGGACCACGCCTGAGCGGCGTGATCCATCAGTGACTCATACTTAACAAAAGATTTTGGACCAACTTTTTTTGACCGAATTGAAACTAATATATAGGGTTACCGTGCTTTTGGAAATACATGTGCCTTGCAGTTTCACTGAGTCTGCCTCCTAAGATGTTACGCACCGCTTTGTTACTAAAATCTCTACAACATTAATTTTATTCAAAGCTATTGAAAGCCAAAATAAAAACGATTTTTTCAGACTAAATCTCATATATAAGGTTATTTTGAAGATTTGCAATTACTGTATATGTGCAGTAAATTTACTTTACACTGAGTTGATATCGATTATTGAACAATCAATGTGTACTCGCTGGAGGCCCTGATATTTATATTTCAATATACTGAACTTCAACCCAAATATGTTTAGAATTTGATAAGTTGGTGTCCATCAGCATAAATTTTTCATTGAATGATGTAAAATTTTTATCAGAAATTGTAAATTCCGTTGCATAGGTTGTGTATGAGTTTGAAATGACAGCAACAGAATGTCCAGGAGAAACAGTGGAAATTCCACCGATGATGTTCACTTCAAGTTCCTTGCAAGAGTCTGTCGCTATTACATTTGGTATGTTATTAATGTAAAAAATTAAGTGGGAACACTCGTGGATTTTTAACTACACAAATAAAGGTATAATATGTAATGTGACCGCGTTGGCGTGAATGGCTTTTATTGAGGAAATTCTGAATTGCATTGAAGACGTGACTTTTTGCCCCTGCTGGTACAGGCTCTACGAGGCAACTAAATAGAGGTAAAGATGGTTTTGACATTGCTCAGCGAAGATACCACTTAGTTTGAAATATTTTACACTTAGTGCTGCTTTGTTTTGTTCTAAATATGAGGTGATAGAGCAGATAGCACTAACTTTATGTGCTTTAAATGTGCACATTATTAGTGGATTTGCAGTTATTAACTGTTTGATCGAGTGCATGAATTCTAACGGTAAAAATGGGATATTTGCTATATATATGGAACTGGCGGTTCGATCCAATTCGGAAAAACTATCCGAATCAGAGTCGAATTTCAAATGACTCGGTTTGAGGAGACTGCGTCCAGTCCGTGAATTCTTCCCAGTAAAAGATACAATGTAAGAATAACGATTCGACAATCATCATTCAAAGTCATACCCAAAAAAATCCCAAAAAATCCCTTGAAACTTATTGCGTGATATGGAATATCTCGTCGAATACGATTGTCCAATGAAATACTTACAATTACAATTCACAGCTATAAAATCAAATATTTCATTTTACTTCAGATTTCAAGTGTGGTTGTGACTGCACAGGCTTGCCAGTTGCTGACAGTCCAGATTGCAGTGGTAATGGATCGTTGGTTTGTGGTAAATGTGAGTGCGATGCAGAGCACGAAGGAGCAAAATGCCAATGTGTCAGAGAACAGAAAGATGTTGCTCTTGTTGGAAAATGTAAAAAAGATGGTCCGACAGATGAAATCTGCGAGTATGTTATCTATTTTGCAATTATCGGGATGATTTTGAATCCTGTATTTCATGTACCATTAACATTACGTATACTTTGATCGGTGTCAAGTCGACTCGAAGAGTCAAATCGAGTCGAAAAACACACAAGTTGAGAGTCAAATCATGCATTTACGAGTTAGAAGTCGAGCCACGAGTCGATTTCTAAATCTATTCAACAGCATTGATAGATTATTTTTCTGCTACTCATTCTATAAATATCCACTTAAATTAATGATTTTGGTAGACTATTTGGTAGACGAATGTGATTTCACATATCTTTCTGGGAGGCCAGTTATTTTAGTGATGAGCCAACAACGGAAGTAATTTTTGATCTGTATTTTGTTACGCCGAGTACGGGTCTAGTAATATTTTGCAAAGATGACTCGAGTCGAGTCAAATTTTATGTGAAAAATTTTATTTTATTTCTCTCCCTTCGCAATGAGTCAATCTATCATTTTTATGCAATATTAAAGCGATATATAATTATTTGCAGAGGAAACGGTGCTTGTGAATGTGGGGATTGTAATTGTAATGAAGGATATTCAGGAACACACTGTGAATGCAGTAACAAAGGATGCCCTAAGGATGAAAATGCCAAACCATGCGGAGGTAAACTACTTTATAATGTGATTGGACAAAACCAAATCATTTAGAATTCGAATCAGATTCAGATATAATTTTTCCAAACCGGATTGCTTATCATACCTGATTAACAAATGGCTTGTTTTTTACTTTTAATATTTGCCTAATAATTGAAATATTGAAATATATAATTTGGTCTAAAATTCCACTTCATTTCGATAATCTTTGTTCCCACACAGTCAGAAAAATCAATGAGGATTTGGTTTATGTGGGTTTTTGAATTACCTGCAATGGCCTGTCCGTGAACCAACTGTTAGACACGGATTTTGTAGTGATTGTGTATCTGTGGTGGTGGCGGTTTATGATTAAGAAAAAAATAATTTTTGATTGGGAATCTCCAATTCACGTCGAATTGGAATAATTTGTACTTTCAGTCGACCCGAATGGTCAAATTGAATCAATCT
This sequence comes from Styela plicata, assembly GCA_963675895.2. Lineage (NCBI taxonomy): Eukaryota > Metazoa > Chordata > Ascidiacea > Stolidobranchia > Styelidae > Styela > Styela plicata. The sequence goes on from OZ023146.1 coordinate 2,749,260, forward strand.
GCCCTCACGGATCAACGAGTATTTTGTTTGAAAGAGGGTGCGAAACCAAGATGTATATATTTTGAAATGAAGAATATTCTTTTCATCATTCTGTGCGCCATTTTTTTTTAGATTTCAATTCCAGGTATAGCGGCTTAACTCGTTTTCGGATGTTTTCGCTTAGAGTGCAGTTGCGGGGTCGCCGGTTCTTTTCGGGTGCTGCTTCTGGCTTTGCTTAGAATAAATTTATTTGAATGATTTTATATTTACATGCCTTGGATAGATTCGAACCATTCTCGTACTATTATCAAAAAATTTTATTTTGTTAAGCATGAGTCACTGACAGATCGCGCTTTTTCAGCGCGATCCATCAGCGACTTTTACTCAACAAAACTTCTATGGGCAAAGGATTTCTGACTTAATAAGACAATTTACAATCTATGTTTTCACAATAAATCAAGGTGCCGACAAAGGAACCTGTCATAACTGCAATAATAATGGACGATGTGAGTGCAAGAACGGATGGACAAGAGATGACCAACTACACACATGTACTTGCCATGAGAAATTGTGCAAAGATCCAGCAAAGAACGATTCGTTGATATGTAGTGGACATGGAGTATGTGACTGTAATCGATGTCTTTGCGACGATGAAGGGGTAACTGAAAGCTGTAGCTATTTTTATATCAAATTTTTGTGTTGATAAAATCCACTCTAAAAAGCAGCGACTAATCCTGAGATTTCCATTGAGAAGTATTTATTATTAGATTATGACGTCGTAATCCTTGTGGGGAAGACAAGCCCGGTTTATTTGTTTACCTTCCTCAAGCTGGATGCACTTATAATCTAATATTATGTTATAAACACTTCCGAAGAACCGACGTTCGTTCGTTAGAACAGTAGGAGCAGCTCTATTTTACTACTCTGTGGGCGCAGTTGCCTAGCGGTTAACATCCTGACATCGTAGTTTGAATATCCCGGGTTCGAGTCCGGCTCGTTAATCCACGTCCACTACTCAACCCAGGGATTAATAACTTGGGTAATCTAACTCTGTACGTCTATAAGGAGACGCTGGTACAGGAAGTTGGTCAGGTTGATCAACTCCAAGAAGTGACTTTGAAAAAACACATACATACACAAGTACATGTCTTGTCTCCATGCCTACTTTTCTTCGGACTTTTCTAAAACTCTCATGAAAATTTCTCTGCTCTGCTTTATCGTTATTGTTTAGCAAACCTGGCCGGCTCTCAACTTTGATTTGTCGAGTGCTCAAAGGCGAGGGATTTCGAAAGTTTAAATAGTTTTTAAATAGCTATAATAATAAGACGGAATGTCCCTCTGTTGCAAAGTCGTATGTCCAACGAAATATTAAAATTTCATTTATTTTTCTAGAAATACTGGAGCGAAACCTATTGTCAAACTTGTATTCATCCAGACTGTAAGGGACCTGCGCCCACTTGCGAAGGATCACAGTTCGTAACTTGTGCAGTGTGCGTAAACGAAGCACAAAGACAAGGAAACGTAGGTTGAATTTTGTTATGACGTCAATGGTTATTGGCGTCACTGCCAGGCAAACAATAACGGAGGAGATTGTATATTTTAGTACCATAATCACCTTCTTCTATCTCATCGATGTTTATTTAAAAAATATATTTTTCAAGCATGACCAGCTGATGAACCGCGCCTAGACGGCGCGATTCATCATTGGTCCTTGCTTGAAAAAATAACCATAATCACCTTCCTCTATCTCATCGATGTTTATTTAAAAAATATATTTTTCAAGCATGACCAGCTGATGAACCGCGCCTAGACGGCACGATTCATCATTGGTCCTTGCTTGAAAAAATATTTAATATAGAAATTTCTTTGACAAATCTAATATTGAAATTTTTATGGTCACCCATTTGAGTTGGTAACCATAAGCAAGCTTCGTTACCAGTTATCATTTATAAAAGTGATCAAACCCAATTCGCATTTATTTTCTGAGAATTTTCTTAAATTTCGCTAATTTTTAATTGGCGGAAAAATCGAATCCAATAGTTCATGAATTCGTGAATCAAGAATCGAATCAAATATTTTGGATAGCCTTGGCCATTGGGTTAAATCAACGGTATGTACATGATCAGTATAATGTTATTTTTTCACCCACAGAATGTCGGTACAGAATGCAAAGAAAAATGCGAGAACGTAGAAAAGAAGATGGTTGCAGAGATACCTGATTGTAATAACTGTGAAAGTGATTATTGCAAACGAGACTGTTTAGAACTGGACACGTAAGTGTAAAATATTTTACTTTTACTCCAAATTCGAGTGGATCATCCCGAACAAGGCCCTGTATTTGCGGCTACTTTTAGACAAACAGGGTTAGAGTGGTAGGCACGGTGTTAGAACCCGAGATCTTCAACCTACGATGCTAACATGATAACCATATGGCTAATGTGCCGGTCAAATGCAAAAAGTTACGCACACTAAATTCATCATTTGTGGCCCAATCTTAAAACATTTAATAACCTAAGTATGCCGTTCTATTATTTTTTATTTTCATTTTCACAGTTCTTCATTTTATTAAACCTTTCTTCCATATCACAGAAATATAGCAGTTCCAAACGATTGTAAGACACCGTTACCCCAAAGTGAATGTGAAATCGTCTTCCAAGTTGTCTGGTTCAAGAATAGTAACGAGTTTGGCATTGTTGTCAAGGAATACAACAAAGATACTGGTAAGTTCGAGCAAAAATTCTATTTTATCAAGCATCGATTACTGATTTAATACGTCTTAGCAAGATCATAGCCATCGCTTAAAATGAACCAACGAACGCTGGAGAGAAAAGATATCGTACCGACAATCGCTCTAAGTATGAATCATCCCAGAGAGGATTTTTTATAGGCACCTCTTGGAGTGGATCATCCTGATCTGTACCAGCGGCCACGGACAGGAAAAGAGTCGTTAGAAACGTATGTCCTGTGCTTTTCAAGTTATTAGACCCGGGGGTACGTAGTGGGCATGGTTTAACTAGTCGAAGGGACTTGAGCCCAAGATATACAACTTGCGATACCAAAATGTTAACCAATAGGCCATCGCGCCCGTTAATATACACTATAATGAAGTCCACTGCGTGGTATCTGCTCTAGGTGGTGATAAAACTGCCACTCACTTGTGTTTCATTGTTTAGTTGCCTCAAACGATAGACAGGAAATATATAAGGACAATTCTGAAAGCCAAACCTTCTTAATATCAACCCAGGGTGTGATAACGTAGGTAGCTAACAGGAAACAGGAAATGATTATATCCTTCCAGCAATTGTAACCCTGTCTGTCTATAAGTGACCGCTGTTAAAGGGCCTTGGACACTGTGATCCACTCTAAGAAGTGGCTATAAAAAATCTTATTGGATAAGCATGTTTTGCGTAGACCGTTTGTTAAAATTGTGCTACAATATAACAGATACTTAAAAATGTAACTGGTAGCCTTTTGTGTAAATCAATGCTTCAATCCTGCATTTTAGAAACTGAACTATTCATAAATTCTATACCCTGCTTTCTATCTCCAATATTTAACCTCGACTACAATCGTACTTTTTTCAGGACTTCTGTTAGATACATTCTTTTCGCTAACTCTAATCCTCAATTTAATTTACAGATTGTCGCAAACCCATCAACCCAATATACATTGTCCTTCCTATTGTTGCCGGTATTGTATTGCTTGGTTTACTCGCTCTTGCTGCATGGAAAATTTACCAAACAATCAGAGATAAGAAGGAATGGGAGAATTTTGAAAAAGAAATGAAACAATCCAGATGGACAAAGGTCAGTGCTGGTGCATGCTAGAATTTGGCAAATAATGCGCCGCCTATATTTATACGAACATACATTTCATAAAACAAAGGCATATAATTATAAGACGCTTTTAAAAAAAAATATTCACTTGTATTAAAAGTTAAAAATGGATTACTTGGAAATGAGTCACAGATGGACCGCGCCTGGGCGACGCGATCCATTCGTGACTCACGACCAATAAAGTATAAATGGGCTGAGTTCACGGAATATTTTGAAGATTTGGTGTTGCTTCAAGTCTTAAGACGTTTATATAGATAAATATTTTTGCTATTGAATCACAATAAGCCAAAATAAAAAAAACTGGCAAGAATCGTAAATATTATTTTACATGCAAAGCAATGTTAGTTGATGAAAATTACTATTACGTTTAGATGGCTTATTTTTATGTTTTCTGACTTACAATGGGATGCAGTGATTTGATAATGATATATTTAATACCAGATCAATCTGACATAGGTCCTTTACTTGCGGACATTCCTAGACGGATAGGTTCGAAGATACGATGGTTGAGCCGGACTGGTCTGAGGTCGAACCAGAGATTCTCAAAATGCGATGAGAACATGACAATCACTAAATAATTCCGGCTCACTATTACCTTATCCCCTAAATCAGAAGATTATGCCAGATTCCTGCGCTGTTATTTTTAATCTAGTTACGGCTCTTTTAAAAATGCATTTTGTTTTATTTATTTTTGCTAAATCTATTTTGCTCTTTTTTTTCCTATTTTGCTTCGCGCAATCAAATCAAAACAGGGCCAGAATCCAATCTTCCAGAAGCCGTTTACAAAATTCCAGAATCCAACTTATCAAGGTAAATAAGATTCTAAATAACGAAATCATCCAAGAATCAATCCGAAGTTTTTGAGGTAGAAACATCATCCAGGTTTTGGTGTTGCATCCCTGCGTGTTGTTGGTTATGAGGATGCTTATGTGTTGGAATATTAATAAGTGAATAAAATAACAGTGGTGAAGTATGAATAATGAGTCAAGTAGCAAAAAAAACATTAAAATAATTCACTTTGACATTAAAAAATAACACTTCTATCAAAATTATGTGCAGTTTTACAGAATAGTTTTAAATAAAAATAGGATTTTGCGCTGTTTCGTGTAATAATTGTTATTTGGAATTTCGAAAAACAAGAACGATAAACTAGAATTATTTGGTATGATGATTTCCATCATCAAAAAAAAAGCTCTTCTTCGAATTTTATTTAAAAATGAAAATGGAAATAATTGGGTTATTAAAGTTCAGCGAAAATAAGAAGAACATCTCGGTACTCTAATTTTTGTCGGTCTATGATACTTGAAAACGAGCAAAATGTTCCTAAAAAATCGACACTTAAAATAACTGATTATTAGCCGAAAGCGATATCTCAACACAGCAGTCAAGAAGTTTGACCCGTTATTTGGTTCATTTATTCATACTTCAATTGGTTGATAATTTCAGAAGACTTTATTAAAATGTTTATTCCTCTGTTTTAATATATGTAAAAAAAATTTGCATCACTTCTCGGTTTTATTTTCTCTTAACTTTCTCTTTGTTTACTAACATTATTAATCAATATTAATGCACAAAGAGGAATTTCTTAAAAACACTGCCCTGTGATAAGGGCTGGGCAAGATCGAATCATTTGAAATTCGAATCGGATCGAATCGCTGATTGCATAAAAAACACAAACATCCCATTTCTACTATTACTATTATTATCTCCTTCACGATAATTAGGAAGAATTTCACAGTTACGAATTACAAATATTAGCTTGGACAGACTTTAAAACGATATATTTCCAATTACGGTTCATTCCAAGAGCGAAAATGTTGGTCAAATTTGACCGAAATCGATTGCATTTTGTCGTTAGAAATGAAAAACTCCACTCCAATTGGCGAGTTTTTGCTCCTGTGGCCGGTTCACGATTGATTCGAATAATCTGTGCTTTGAATCGATTCGAATCGAATCGCCCTTTCCTACTTGTGATGTCGGCTGTTGCATGGAATTATTTTTTAATGTAATTTCGTGTTGTTGTGCGTATTTAATTTCGAATTTTGTAATGTTTCTTGTTTATGCACTTCGTAATCCTGTTTAAAGTATAAACGATATTTGTGTAATTTTTGAAGAGGAAATGTTTCCAATCATTTCCATTTGAAAAATTTTGGCGATAAGTTTTTTTTTGTTCTAATAAGGTACACTCTGAGCAAGGTTGGAAGAAGACCTCGCGAAAGAAATTAATTAGTGACCTCCGATTATGAATTTCATTATTAACCTCATTTACTGCATTGTGGGAAAAATTGTAATGTCCTGTTAATTAAAAAAAACTAGTCTTAAATATTTTTAAATTAATTAGGAAAAATGTGAATCTCCTTTCCCTACCGTTTACGAAGTTTTTTTGCCTCAAAAACACAATACGTGATATTGTCAACATGAAGAAAGAGTGAATAGTCATAATTTTCTTAGTAATCAGTAAGCAGCGTTTTTTTAGTTTTGAGCATAAGTTTGGTCAAAGTAAAATTTTATAGATTTTCTAAAAAATCCCCGAAACCACTAAAACACTTTCGAGGTATGATCATGCAGTTTGTGTTTTTGAAAAAATATATTTGTTTATAACATCCCATGACCGAGAGTTTATTTAGATGATAGGGGAACTATTTTTGACTTAGAAAAAGAATTCTAACAGGGAAATGGTGCTAATCAGTTTCTCGCGAATAGATATTTTTTCACTAAGATAGATTTGTCAATGTACCTTTTCTCTGTAACGAATATTAGAAGCTGTTTTTCAAATATAAACATAGTCTGGTCTTCATTAGAATTTATTTTTCAATACTATATTTTACCTAATCTATAATTTTCGTTTTAACAGGACATTAACCCAGTATTCGTGAATCCAGCCTCGACATTTGAAAATCCATCTTATGGAGGAGATAATTAAGTGAATTGACAATCACTTACATGAATGTTTTGTGTTTCAATATTACTTTTTTTATTATTTTTTGCTTCTTTATGAATTTTTGTACGAACTGATCACACATATAAAAGAACGACGTTAACAATGCGATCGCCTGACATTTGACAGCTGCTGATTTATATGACCGCAATAACCACCACCGTTTAGTAAATTGAGTACGCCGGTCACGTGACATCTTGACATTTAACGGTCAATATAGACGCAATAACGACCATATTCGGGTGAATTAAATACACCGGTCAATTTGACATGCACACTCACTTGAAACCAAACGCCTGCTGATGAATCAATCATTCAATCGTCTGCGATCGCCTGACATTTGACTATTGCTGATTTATATGACCGCAATAGCCACCACCGTTTAGTAAGTTAAGTACACCGGTCACATGACATCTCGACATTTAACGATTTATATAGCCGCAATAACGACCTTATTCGAGTGAATTGAATACAACGGCCAATTTGACAGGCATATTCACTTGAAACAAAGGGTCCGCTGATAAATCATTCATTCAAACAGCATTGTAACACAATCTGAATGCATTTATTGCAGTGTGCGATGGAGCGGAAAAATGACAGCCATATAGAAATTTGTACAGATACTGCCATTCAACGGCTTTCGCACTAAGAACAATCAATTTTATCAAATTGTCTTTTATAAATTTTCCAGTTTTAACCATATTTTGCTGTTTTCGTCTTGGGCTACCGTTCATCCGATCCGTAAAAGATATTTTTCAACGATATTGCTTTTCTTTATGTGTATCTTCAAGCGCTGCTATACTATTTTATTTCCCACATATTTTGTCACGTACGGGTCACTGATCGCGCGGCCTAGGCGCGGTCCATCTGTGACTCATGCTTGACAAAATGAAATTTATGATGGTGTGACTCTATAAAGTTAACCATTACACACAAAAAAAATCGATCATTATAACAATCAAACGAATTTTTTCACTGAACATGGAGATTATATAATTTTCAACAGCTCCATGAAATGCATGACAAGGTAATAACGTTAAGACAAAAGCAAAAAAAATTGAAGCTATTTTTAATTTGACGCTTTAAGTTTTGATATTAAATTCCTGCTCTACATCGGTTTGAACTATTTATATGACTTTTCCGAATTATCTTACAAAGAAAAATATTTGAGACTCAAAATTTGCATAATTAGGTAACCCCATTGTTTTTACTTTTTATAAATTATCGCTAATCCTAACTTGTACTTGTACTAATATGCTTCGCTTATTTTTTTGTCTTGAATCCCATCAATCATGAAACTATTATGATTAATATGCTATCGCTTCGTACTTTTTTTACTCCTGCTTTTTTGCTTACTTTTTCGTTATACTATACACTTTCTCATTATTGCTATGTTTAGAAGTTATATTGAAATCGAAAAAATTTGCATTTTTTGTGTAAATATACCCAAAATAAAAGCGGTATGAAACGCGAAAAAAATTCGAAAGTCGAAATATATAAAAATTTAGCTACAACTTGACAGTAACAGAATTTTAATGTATTTTTGTTTGAATTTTGAATTTTTTTTCTATCAAAAGTTAACATATTTGGGTATTTGTCTTTTACAAATTTATCGATATTAAACAATTTCAACCAATACCAATCCAATTAAAAATTTTATTTTGTCAAGTATGTACCACAGATGGACCGCGTCTCATTGCCACGCTCCATCAGTGACTCCTACTTAACAAAAGATAAATTGATGAATTTTTACAATTAGGAGAACGTGTAAAACAACTTGTAAGATCATGCTTGATCAATTTGGAATTTTAGTATTTTTATTTTAATGACGATTTCCATTTAGCTTTTTTCTGCGACTCGCGATATGAATTGTAGTGAAGTTAATTAAATTTGCTGAATTATTCAATGAATAAATAAACCCTTTTTTGATTTATTATGGAACATTTATTGACGTGTCGACGGCCAGGATGATCTCCTCGATTTACTTGTTATCAAATATTTAGAAGAATAGTCAAAGGTGTAGTGGATCAAGTCTCAGTGTTACTTTTTTGGAAAATAATTTATATCAATTAAAAATACAAAAAAAAAACTTTTCGACGAACTGTGGGCTGTTCTCGGATTTTTTAGAATTTATAAAAATAGTGAAATCATCGAAATTGACCATCAACAAATGGCCTGCTAAGCCGGTCAGTCGCTATGGCTTTATACTCTGTGAGTAAAAGAATTATTCGCACTATAAATGCTTGTTGTCCTATACAAAATATCCTAAATGCGTCATTTACAATACGTGATAAATATATAGTATATTAAGTCCTAATCATCATATTGTTATAATGCAGGAGAAATGTATATGAACATTACATATCCATATGACCTTACAAGGAAATTACTTATCGCTCCGTTTTGCATTTAATCAAGCATTTCGGTTTCCATGCATAAGTCAGAGTTAAAACGCGCCTTTACAGCGCACTACAATTATGGTACATACTTGTTCATGTCGCCATTTCAAAATTTGGACTTTGATCAGTATTTTTAAGGCCAACAACATTTTGTTAAGTATGGGCCATCGATGGATTGCGCCGTAAAAGCGCGATCCATCTATTGCTCATGCTCGACAAAATAACAATCATATTTAGACAACGGTCAATTCTCATGTTAGATAAAAGAAGAATTGTAATCGTCGTTGCAAGCATGATCGGTGACAAACGTATTAGAAAAATGGGGCAATTTAATTCGAGCCGTACATGATTGCTTATAATGACATTTAATTGGCGGACCCACATTTATGATTCGTCCGCCCCATTAATATGGGACACCAATTATATATTGTAAGAAGAATATATAAACACAAACGCTGGGAAAAATTCAATCCACTTCCAGAGAGACGCTTACCGATCGAAAATATTTTAGAAAATACGTGTGGCCATAGAGTACAGATTCGCGATTAATTCATATATTATTGGAAAATGAAAGTTCAAATCTTCAATGCTCTGGTCTTCTTGACAATATTCATAAGAAAAGGTAAGTTGTATTATTATTCTTGTTATTAATATTGGTAGGGTATAAGCGCGTGATAATATTAAAAAGAAATTATGACAGAACAAGAGGCTATTTAGTCTAGGTTTTTATAATAAAAATTGTACTTGACATTATAAACATATCTGATATAAAAGCAAAATCCCTAATTTTTCCTTGCCTCATATATAAATGCTTCATTTTTGCATTGTGAATTCTGTTTTCACAAGATACTTACAGGCAGGGCTAGGCAGAATCAAATCATTCAGACTTCGAATCTGTGCTTGGATCGAATCCCTAATTCCAAGTAAATAAGAATTTATCCCATTTCTGGGATTACAAATTGTCACCATTGTGAAAATCAATAAATTAATAGTTTATTGAATATTTTCAATTCACGCTCCATGTCTAAGAGCAATAATTTTCATATTTGAACGAAAAAATATATTCGATTTTGGTCAAATTTCTTTAAAACTGATTGCATTTTCTCGCCAAAAATGAAAATTCTAGCTCATTTAGCACGTCTTTGTTCCTACGAACACTAATGATTCGATTAAATTGTGTTTCGAATCTCCGAATCCAATTTCCACGTCCTACTTATGTGTGACGGTTGAGAGTTCTCACTTACGCTAAAGATTTCTCCGTCATTTCCTTAAAACGCCCCTTGAAAACAATTTTATCTATATACATGAAAATATTGAATATAAGTCATAAAATATTATTAATTAGCAATTTACTGTGAAGTAAATTAATCTTGTATTCATTCTTAGAAGTACACGCCACAACTTGTTACACCTGCTGGAAAACGACGAATCCTCGATTTTGTTTTCCGACAAATTGTTTAGAAACAACTTCATGTTTTACTCAAGCCTGGGTGGAAGACGGATTCAAATACTGTAAGTTATAACCACGGTCGCCAATTCTAGGTACATTCGAATCGAATCTTTCAGAATATAGTCATATTGGAGAGAATTATTGAAAATAGGGATTTGTGGTTAATATATTATTTTTATGTATGCCCCGCAACAACAGTCAGATTTGCGAGTAAAATGTTTTTGAACAAAATAAAAGTCGCAACAAATTCAACGGAAAATTTGATAAACTGATTGTTTAATCTTATACAATTACCGTTCCGAATCTATCATTTATCTGAATTTATCCGAATATTGAATTTGAAGGTTGCATCCCCAGTTTTAATATTGTTATCAAAATAATCAAGCAAAAATAGGATATACACTGGCGTTACTTTTCGATACTATTTCCATTCTTACTTACGTTTTGAACCCATTCAGTGATCAAATGCATTGTTATGTATGAGTCACTGATGGATCGCGCCTCTGGGGCGCGGTCCATCTGTGACTCCTGCTTTATAAAACAATAGTAAATTTAGTTTATTTTATTTATTGTATTTGAAAATGCGAACATTAAAATGAACAAATAGCATTGAGGAAAAGCCATTTCGTGACACACATCATCGCGTAGATCAAAAAAAGTTACCGCGCGTCTTCTAATCCATAATTATGCCTGGTCAGTTGGTTCAACGAATTGGAAAAGCTGTGGGGTCAAATATCATTCTGGTGATATATTTGGGATGATTCACGTATTAAGCCTTTGTCGGTAAAAAATAGGAAATGGGTTCAAATCTACTGAAGCTATCAGTGACTCATGGCATCTTTGCATCAAGATTTGTTTTGCTGATTGGCCGATTGAATGATGTAATGGCAATTGAAATTTCGTTTGATAATTCTTTATAAAACTTCGGTTAGTTTCTGATGCGTATACGATTATACTGCCGTAGATTAAATTAGTGGCGGTCCTGTCCTTTAGAGATAACAGCTTTTGGCTATCTATATTGCTTCAGAATGTTTTGATAATTTGAATTAATTAAATTTAGTATAGTTTATATTTGGTAATTTTAATCATCCAAGTTTGCCCAAGGAACCATATTTAAATAAAACTATCAAATCCATTTTGGCCTTCTATGAGTTGTTGATGGAATGCACCACAAAGGTGCGGTCCGTCAACAGGTCATAATTGGCGTATATCTCGCCGAAAAAGTAATTTCGAATTTTTAAATACACAATTACTGGAAACAGATAGTAAATTTACTGCATTTTCTTTTCACAGTGATATACTATACTTTATTGTCGTGTATTGACAAAGTATTTACGATTGTGACATCAACATGATGTTTATTCATTTTAGACCAGAAAGGTTGTTATCCAGTTGAAGCGGCAACATGTGATCTAATATCGGATAGATTTTGTACGAACACGAATACTTTTAAATGTTGCGATGGGGATTTGTGTAATTTCGATGACCCACTTCTATTCTGGAGTAAGTTCTTATACTTTTAGGGAAATATTTATGCTTATGTTTTTGAACATATACCGGTAATTATTACAGCGAATTACAACGAAAAACTTGCATTTTACTCTTTTGTTAGTACGTTGAATATATCACCGATTATGGCTGCGCAATTTGAATTAGATATTCTAATCAAAGAATTATTATATATATATATATATATATATTACTATTCTAATCTGGTTCAGATCAAATAATCTCAACTGAATTTAATTATCAATTGTTTATATTACAAAATAATATTTCTGAAAATAAGAGTAAATGAAAAAACAGAATTTTTACTTACAGTCCAGTTTGAGATTTCGCCTACAAAATTTGGCTGAATACGTCGAAGTTGATTCTTCAAACACCACTGTCAATGTAATTATGCTTTTATTGCCATCAGGAAAATTTGGTTTATTAACAATACTTCCATCGAGCCTTGAATATCGAAAATACGATAGGAGTTCAAAAAATGAAACCGGACGATGAAAGTTTTCTTTGCCTCCATTATTGGAAATGAGGACAACTGGATGTTACGTATTGTCTCTTTTTCATTAAGTGGAACACTTACCATAACCTTATTTTTATTCAAGCACCAAAACCACCTACAAACATTGTACCAGTAATTGGTTCAACAACAATAGTTTTATCCTGGGATCCGATATGTGTTGGTGATTATAACTATGAAGTTGAATATGCTGAAATTATTGGAAGTGTTGTGATGGATTCATTTTATACATCAGCAGTACAGAATAGTGTGAGTTGAGTTCTACGATTCGGAATATCAAATAATATATGAATAGCACTGTGACAAAAGTACAGTAAATTTACAGCCATTATCTCCTAAATTAGATATTGTTTTGGCAATGAGATTTGTTCCAAGTACGGGTCGTTGAAGGACCGCACCTCGACACGCAATGACAGACAAAGGCCACTTTATATAGTTTATTACAATATCAAGAAAATTACTATCAAAGAAAGTCTGTTTTATTACATTTATGTCGCAGTATAGATTGATCGGGATGATTCAACATGTTGCGCACACCTAGGCAAAATATGATTATTGAAAAATAAAATTTGATTTGATTTTAAATAGTTTTCAGAATTCATCTTACAAGAGGACAATTCGCTATTTTTTACCAGTTATAACTAAAACGAACGCAGAAATGAATGATATATTCTTTATTTTCAGTTTTCATTTTATTAACTCGTTCTATAATTGATATTTTTAGGCGGTTCTATTTTCACTCTCACCTGGAAGAAGTTATTCAATCAAAGTACGATCAATATGGTCTGGATATCAGAGTTCATCAGCCGATATTGCACTGGCAACACACTCTGTCACACCGACGTTACCTGGAGGTAGATGTTGTTTTTTTTGTCTTCTTACATGGATAAAGTCAATGATTTAATTTAGTGTCAGAAAAGTCCTAACATCTATTGTCAAGTATGAGTCACAGATGTAGGAGGGGTTCATCCTAGACTCATGCTTAACAGAACTTAAAAAATTGTTTGGGAATTTCTACATGTTCTCGACGATTTGTGAAAATTTTTTTTATCATTTTTTGATTTTTTTCTTATTAAATCTTAAGCATTCGATTCGCTAATGGTTGCAGAAGTGGAGGTACCTTAGTGGAGAGCAATTATACATATTTTGAATATTAAACACTGAATGGGTAGATTAACAATTAGGGCTGGGTAATTCGATTCGGTGATTCGAATAGATTCGAAGCAGACATTATTCGAATTCGTCGCGAATCGTTCTTAGGAACAAAAACCTACCAAATGAAGCGAAATTTTCATTTTTAACGATAAATTGCAATCGATTTTTAGTCAAATTTGATCAAATTTTTTTGTTTTTTTTCTCGTTCAAATCTCATGGTTTTTCCTAATGGAGACAATTTGTAATACTAGAAGCGAGAAAAATTGTTATTTACAAAGAATTAGTGATTCGATCCGATTCGATAAAAATATTCGAAACAGATTCGAATTCTAAATGATTCGGTTTTGCCCAGCCCTACTAACGAAGCAATGACGTAATTAAGCCCGTAAGCCCTGTTGTGTACTAAAAGTTTTTATTTTTATTTTTTGATGCAGAAGTTACAACTGTTTCTCCTATGGCATCGAGATGTTGGAATAATCCAAATTACATTGATTCACCTAGCATTCTTGAAATTTGTCCAAATTCAGACGATTTTTGTTTTTCACGAATTGAATATCTTGCTAACACATCAGTAATGTAAGTAAACAACCAATACAATATCATTTCGCTGAAGTTGGCTTGCAGAACTTGCAATTACAGAAGTTTAGTAGTGGATCAAGCTCTATCAAGATTAGGGCTGGGCAATTCGATTCGGTGATTCGAGGCACAATTTATTCGAATCAATCGTAAAACGCTCATAGGAACAAAATATGGCTGAATGAATTGGAATTTTTGAATTGGAATAATTTTTAAAAGACAAAATGCAATCAATTTTGGTCAACATCGTTTATATTTTGTCGGTAAAATATGAAAATTGTTGCTCTTAAACGTGAGGTGAATTGAAAAATAAACTATAAATTTCTTGATACTTACAATGGAGACAAGTTGTAATAGTAAAATGGGATATTTGTTATTTACATAAAATATATGAGTCGATTCGATTCGAAAAAATTATTCGAATCAGATTAAAAGGCTGAATGATTCGGTTTTGCCCTGCCCTACTCAGGATTTTGTAAAAATGGTTTTAATATAAGTATTTATTATTCTGAGAGTGGATTTGTAAAGAGCGTTAAATATGCATGGACCCTTTGTGGTGGGCAGCAAGTACGTACGCCTCTATTTTACAAAGAGCTTTACTTGAGGAGAGTTCATTTGGTGAAGGCTCGACCAGTGTATGGCTGGCTGAATAAATAATTACCTACCATAGAACACCCGACCAAACATGCTTTGATAAGTATGAGTTACTGATGGATCGTGCCTCAGTAGAATTTGTGATTGAGATTTGCCGACTGTGTCACCAAATGTGTAAAATCCGCTTTGAATGGGACCCTTTGTGGAACATCGAAATTTGAAATTCACGAAACAAATAAGCTTGTTTTAGCAGAAGCAAACTGCTGGCAACTCTTAAGCTATTGATAGTACGTGATGTTTTCTGTTCTAGACTGACATCCAGAGGTTGCATGACCCAGTCAAGGTGCGCAGAAGTGGAGGAAGAAAATAAACGAACTTGTTTACCGGGAAATATTGGAAAACATTGTTACTTTTGTTGCAAAGGAATTTATTGCAACACACCAGCATGGACTGCATCGGGTACTGTTAACATTGAGTATCTAGTGAAATATTTTGAAAATTATAGAGGTAATAGACTTATCCTGTGAAGATCGTTTATTTTCGGTCAATTGATATTCCAAAACTATTTCATGTCAATGCTAAAATACGATTCCTCAAATGGTTAGCTCTATAGCTATACTATAGCAGTATACAATTCAAATTACAACTCTAGAAACAAGACTGTGCTTTAATCAACTCTTTCACAGCTAAGCATAAAGAGAACTGCATAATAAATACTAGATACAAGGTAAACGAGTGAGCCAGACGTAAACAAAGTAATCAACCAATTTAGGATTACGTGATCATGGAGGTAGCTCAGCAATTACCAACTAACAGATAAGATTCAAATTCACATAAACAGTATTGAAAAATAGATACATCACAATTATGTATTGAATTAATTTTTCCCACAGTTAAATTCATACTTCATCCTCGGGCGCAGAAATAAATTAGAAAAAACAAGAATACTTTGGACCAACTGATGATAATCAATTCATAAAGCCTAAGTTTGATTCAATGGAGCGCTATTATATGATTCAATAAAATGAAAGGAATTTTATTTTGTCAAGCATGCGTCACAGATGGACCGCGCCTTGGCGGCGCGTTCCTTCAGTGACTCTTGCTTAACAAAACATGGTTTAGCACAATTTTCCAACCGTGAATGAAATGGCAATTCCAGAATCTTCAAACGATCGATTTGAAACAAATCAGGTTCATTATTCTTATTTCACAGGTCTGACATGCGAGAATATTCCCGTGGACGACAGAATACTATGTGGTTGGAGTGGAATCAACGTAGAAACATGTATGGAACTAGGATGTTGTTATCTTCCTTCAAATGACACCGTTGCCTGGTGCCATCACGGAAAATGTCAGTAGAATTATTTGATAAATTCGTAAACAATACCAAAAAAGCAATTAGTTGATTTGAAGTAACATTAAGTATTTATTTAAATTAGTCAAAAAACGAAGTTGAAATGGATAAAATCCGATAAACATCTGTGGTTTATGGCAAGGATGTTACGAACGAAATACAAATTGCTACGATATTATTTTGAATGGAGACGAATCGAAAATATAAGAAAACTAATTTTGATTTGTCTCACAAGATTTGATAAGTTTTACTTTAAACAAAAAGCTCGAATTATTGTAATAGAAAATAACAAAAAAGATAATAAAAATATTTCATTTATATATTTCTAATTTTTACCAGATCCCGTAGATGACGACGGAGGACCAAACGTTGCAGGACTTGCTATTAGTGTATGGTTGATAATATTAATCGTGATTATAATTATAATCATCATTATTATCATCGTCATCGTAACTTACTGTTGTTGCAAAAAGAAAAAAGAACGAGCGAAAGGGATTCTATGATGTGTATGCGGTATGTAGAACCGAGAGGCTATTTTCTTTTAATGGATTTTAGTCGAGTATCAAAATCCCATGGAAACAGATAAAACTCTATCACTTTCTGCTTCCTCGGTAATCGCACTTACAACACACAGGAAATGCGGTAAACGGTTCCTGAAGCTCGCCTTTAGAATACTACTTGGCTAGTTGTTTGAATATTCAAAAGTCGTTTATTTGTTAATTGTGAGCCACATATAGACTGTGCATTGGCGACATGATCCATCACTGAACCATAATAATAATGGTATATATTTATATAAAGACAATGAGTTTCTGTATGGAATAAAAAATAAACATGTAATAATGGACAAAGCGTGAAGATAGCGTTGTTTATAATCGCTTTTTAAACAATTTATCTATCATTTCTTCAAAATTGGATTGGGAAGGAGATAAACTGAAAAAAGCGAACACAATTCCCAAGAAAAAAAGATGTCTGTAGAAGATGCTACAACAAGATCATCAGCCTATTGGAATGAATATTCTCAACTCGAGTAGTGACAAAATATATCAATCTATTATTTCGTTGCTTCACATTAAAGGACTTACATAATATTTCAATATACAGCTCTGTCTGACGCTTACCAAAGCTATCGTGGACATGGATCACCCACATTTTACTTCTTACTTAAATACTAACCCCCGATTCAAGTAACTATCTTAACTTGTTGAACTAAAATTAACTTATTCAGGTTCCCAAAAGACGAGATGAGAGAGATCAGAGGATAAATACAGTTGCAAGACAAGTTTATGACAGGACTGTCATTGAAGAATAAAGGATGGAACAAGCCTGGGTCGGCGTAAAATAGGAATGGAATAAATCCTTGTCGACGGAAAAGCATGGGCATTTCAAATATCTCCTCTGAACATCTTTCGTTGAGTACGAGCCAACAATGGATCGTATCACCGAGGTACGGACCATCTGTGCCTCATGCTCGATAAAAACTTTGGTTAATTGGAAACCTTCTGATTGGGACAAGACTAAAGCTGGTACTCGCAAATATTTTATTCATGTTTATTTGATTTTTTAAAACCGAATCTATCAATACCTTCTCGTTGGATAACAACTACATTCGACAAATTTTCTTCACTTCTATGACTTTGTTTCTTATTCTTTACCGTTTTCAGTATAATCTTCACTTTAACATTTACTTAATGTTCCACCAAGAAAGCGAGATTAAAGTCAGTGGAATAAAATTTGCATTTCTAAGTATTTTTTTCATGGTGCAAAAACAGATATAAGCATTAGGAGATGTGGTCATCTTAAGAAAAGGAAGATGGCGGGTCAAGAGGAGGGGAAATGGGTCAGTTATAGGGCTGGACAAAACCGAAGCATCAGGTATTCGAATCTGATTCGAATATTTTTTTTCGAATCGGAACGAAGCATAAATTCCATGTGAATAAAAAATATCCCATTTGTACTATTACAACTTCTCTCCATTGTGGAAATCAAGAAATTTTTAGTTTATATTGCATTTTCAATTCCCACTCCATGTCTAGGAGCAACAATTTTCATATTTTAACGACAAATATAATCGATTTAGGTCAAACTTGACCAAAATCGATTGCATTTTATCGTTAAAATAAAAATTCTAGTTCATTTAGCAAGTTTTTGTTCATACGAACGATTCACGATTGATTCGAATAATTTGTGCTTCGAATCACAGAATCGAAATGCCAAGCCCTTGTCAGTTAGTAGGGTAGGTTTAAATGAGGGGTGTGCCGGATCCAATAGGTTTAAATTATGGAGAGAATGGGCAGTGGTCAAGTCGGATTAGGGGATTATGCACGGAGTGTTGTTATCCATAATCTGACCGCACAACTCAGGGTTGGCGAGGGAAACCTCAAGCACTGAGCAATGCTTCCGTGAACAATTCGTGGGGTTTAGCAGATCTCTCGCAAATAAGGATCCCCTCTCACAGAATTCGAGCCTACGTCAGGACAATGAGAGATGCGTAGCACTAAGCTTATTCCCAGCGCTCTAGCGACTGAGCCAACCGCAAACCCTCTCATTGAGTAAACTCATACAATGTCAGTTAGGTTTTTATAGCATACGATTTTTATCCTGCGGTAGAGAAAAGCCGAAAAATATGGATTAGACACCAGTTCCGTATTTCGCAACACGACATCTTATTTTATTATTTATTATCATGACATCCCAGCTTGAAGATGTCGAGGTCGTTAATCCACCCCCACCACTCAACCCAGAGTGTAATAACTCGCGTAGCCTAAACCAAACATCGTATCTTTCTGATAAATCTAACTTGTAGTGTCCAAAATGGAATATCTGTTGAATTCAGAATCAAATCGGCACTTATACACCAACCAAACAAAAACTTTTTCTCAAAAACCTATAAATAATATAACAGAATTTATATACATTATCTGAAAATGTATACTTTTTTAGATCTGTTGATTTCAAATTACTGGGAAATTCAAATAATTTGAGATTCGCGAATCACGAATCCTACATTTTTGACAGCCCTAACTTTAACCCTTTCTGTTTATTTATTAGTGGTCCTGGTGAGGGTGATCCTCTCCGGGGATTGGCTATACAAAGACACCCCGCTTGTATTAGGATAGACACGATATGATGAAACAAACGTAGGCATTTTGACAAGCATCTTTTATTATGAATATTTGACAATCACACAAACAAGATGGCTGATACAAAAAATACATAAGGTAATTAATATTCCACTTCGAGAATTTTTTTTTGTTAAGCATGAGACACAGAAGGACCGCGCCTCGATGAGCGGCCCATCTTTGGATCATGTTTAACAAAATTACTTAAGAGCTTTAGCATGCAAACGACCTAGGCAGGAAGAAATTTTATGTTCGGTCAGGACAAGATGATTAAGTACGCCAAATAATGATCTTGTATGCCAAGCATGGCCCACGGATGGATGGTGCTTGACAAAATGAAATTATGATTAAGCAGGTTGAGCATGGTAGGCCAATATTATTTTGAATTTTTATTGCCACAAATGAATTTAAAAAACTTCACTTTAATATGTCCAAATTATAGTTTACAATAAATATGTCATCTTCGGTTCATATTGAAAAATGTTTTTAATTTGTTTTATTAATTAATATTTGCTTTGCTCCAACATTGGCCCAAGCATGGACAGTCTATTATTACGCATTATTAATGGATATTAATGAGGATAATACATATTTTGGCAAATTTATAGTGTTATTAGGTAATCTTCGCTAATAATAATGAAGTCCGCAAGAATTGAATGCAACTCGCATCATTCGCAAATAATAATCTAAAGGCTAAGAATAATATATAGGCTTGTTGCTTCTATAAAAATCCTTTTATATATATATATACACATATATATATATAGAAATTGCACTGAAGAAATAAAAATAAAAAAGCAATTTTTAATTCGAAAGAAAGTCTAGTCTATGGCTCAATAGATTTTTTGAAATAAAATTCAAGGTTCGGGTCATTATCAGCAATGGAATAATCGATACATGGTGAAAATCGTGAATGAATGAATCCCAATCACTAACAGTAGTTATCATTTATATGTTCTTATAAATATTTTCATCATTTCATCTATTATTTTGTAAGCGTGTACCACTGATGGATTGTGCCTCGTAGGCACGGTCCATCTGTGGTACATGCTAACAAAATAATAGGCAGACCTATCAATATAACCAAGAAGATTGAAAAAGTTCGATCTGAAGCGGAATTTGCATGTTTCCAAATTGGTATAGAAGTTACGGTGGAATCAGCCTAAAATTATGCAGAATTTGAGCAAGTCACTAAGAACTCATTTAGAGTATGTTTTGTAGAACTCATGTAGAGTATGTATCATATCAGGAGATTTTCACCATGATCGGGATAAGAATTCGTCTGCAAACAAACAGAGTAAACCAAGAAGGATTAACGAGCCTCAAAAAAAATATAAAATTTTTTGCTCAAATTTGTCAAATCAGTAAAAATTGATTGTAATTTTGTTTGCTTTAACATATTTTTTAAAAGATTATATTATATACAATAGAATACAAATTTTGAAATGCAATCAGGGATTAAAACAAAAAAGAGAGTTAATATTAATCAATATAATGCCATGGACAAGCATAAAAGCATACATGAAATATTCAGACATCAATTTGGAATGATAAAGACATGCAATAATGTATTAGTAGCAGCATATAAAAAAGATGCATCTGGGGATATCAGGGGTTCAGTTTAAACAATGTTTGAAATGCAAACGTGGGCGATGGCCTAGTGGTTAACATGTTGGCATCACAGGGTTAGAGTCCCAGCGAGTCCGGCTCGTTTATCCATGCCCATCACTCCACCCAAGGGTGTAATAACCTGGCTAGTCTAGGTCGATAAGGAAAGATCATAGTATGAGTAGCCGCTGGTAAAGGGTGATCCACTCCAGGAAGTGGCTATAAAAAATATGCCCGAATAAAAAATGTTTTATATTTTCAGGTAAATTTAGCTAAATTACTGTTTGCAGAGCATTTTTGACTCATTATGCAGTGAAATCATGATGTATGTTTACAAACATTTATATCTCTTTCTATGAATGCAGACTGTCAGAAAACTTTTGTCCAGAATCCCTTTGTCATGCATGAAGCACAGATAAATCGTGCCAATAAGGTGAATTGCAGAATTAATAAATTAATTAATTACTTTAATTTAATTACTTAATTAATTTGAACACTGACATGAAATAAAGGAACACTTGATAAAATGATATTTTGTTTAATAGTCATAGGACTTGCAGGCTGTGAGCAGCAATAAAATTAGGAAAATACTATCAGGCATTTTGATAATTTTAGCAATTATTTTCAACTCATAACCAGGAATGTGGACACAATATTGAAATTCCTTGTTCTTGTTTAATGTGTTGGCCTTCATAGGTTGGAGATCACTTATGAATTGTGGCTCTCAAACGCTGCCTATCAGTGGCCTATGCTTTACAAATGCATGTAGTTTCTCACAGAGATATATTATCTCACGACTAGGCATATATATAAGTTTCAAAATTTCGAATCAAATCAATGTTAATTCAAATTGATTTTACACATTTCAAGGAAATTTGTTGTGATTTTAATAGATTCATGAAGTTTCACATGTGAAGTTCAGTCATTTTCTGCCTTGAAAGCAAACATTTTAATATTATTTAGATTTTTGATGACTTTTTTTGACACCTTTTTACAAATTTTATTGTGTTTATTTGTAAAATCAATACATAGCTATTTCTTTCTTGTTCAGTGTCACTCGAATTAGGAAAACAAATTAGTTTGTTTTAACCAGAATCATATTCGAAAAGATTCGATTTGAAATTATTTTATTAGATTCGATTAAACAAAAAAATTATTTAAAACTTGCATCCCTACTCAAGACACTATCCTCGACGCAGTCATACAGAGAATCAAATTGTGTCATTGAAGGATTGTCTAAAATATTTAATGCAAAAATTGCATTAAAAGTACAACATCATTATTGCTGGGAATCTTGCCCAAAAATAGGATGGAGTATCAGCGCTACTTCAGATATCAAATTTGACTTCGATATTTTACTGAAACAAATTCATTTATGGCTGAATTGCACTTAGTTACTTCGTTGTCGTCCGACATCCTTCTTTCTTTGCATCATGGAATGATGACATCTGTAGTTGAAAATTTTTTTCCAGAAACATCATTAATCTTGTTTTGGCCTTGCCCATAATATTAAAGTTTGTGGTGATCGATACAAGAATATAAGTTTTGCGTATAAATCTTCTTCTAATTGGAACTGTTGTTCTTCTCGAACTAAGAATATATCCAAACATAATTGTAGTATTCTGTCAACACGAGGCAGTTCTCTGTAAAAAGATAGAAGAAACATTTAGACATAGAGTTACAAACTATTAAAGTGTACTTAATTGAAATAATTAATGATTTGACCATTTATAGGAACATTCGAACTCAAGAAACTACTGAAGAAAACACGGACCCTGTGGAAATTCATACATACGATGCACAGCTCAACCTAGACGTGAGTGGGCAAATGATGGCAACAAAAAAATATGAAAGCTAATGAAAAGAAACTTACTGGAACATAATTGTGCTCGTACTTCCGACCAATGCCCCTCGGACTAATTTTCCAACAACCAATACAATTGATACATAAAGACCGATGATACTAAAAACAGAGTAAGATATTTCATCAATAACAAGTAAAAATAAACACTAATAAAATTATTTGCCCAAACGAAATTCTATTTTGTCAAGTATGGATCACATATAAACCGCACCTTGTTGGCACGATCCATCATTGACCCATACTCAACAAATATATTTGCTTGTTTTATTGTTGATTGGGTGTTTCAAATGATCCATTTTTTGGTTTGATAATCTGCACAGCCTTGAATTGCATACAAATTTCATGATCAATGGTAAAAATTTAGTGAGATTGAACGATTATCATAGATTTATATTTCAAGATATAAGATGATCGAAATAATGTTTTTCTAAGTGGATTTTCCTTATTTGCAGCAGAATCATGATTTAATATACAGCTTTAATCAAGCGTTTCATGATTACGATGCAAAATGAATCAATGTGGGATGATCGAAAAAAGAAGTCCGTTTCAACAAAACTTATCTGGGGAATTGGACATCCATACTTTGAAACGCATTGAAAAATGTAAAGCCTGTTCCAGAAATGACTAAAAAACAAGATCATAACACAGAAAAATGCTTCTCGATTTACAAAAACTATCAGATTATGAATTTCCAAATAATCAAAAAAACCTTCTTTCGAACTTACCCATAACTGACAAGGAAACTCAAACTAGCAGGTGAAACTTTATCGCTGAACACGACCAATTGAAACTGCGGCTTCGTATCGTTAGTCATATCAGATTGAACCTCAACGACTCTCCACCAAGAAGTTAGATTGTCTGTCGGCGCATAACGAATCGAAAGGTCTGTATCAACGTATTTTTCTGAAGAGTCTGTAAAGCAAGAAGTGAAGAAACAGGTTGCATGACTTGAAATATTGGGTATTAATGTTTCCAAGCAGAAGTTGTAGTTAAGTGGTATTGGAACAAGGAAATGGCAAGCATGAGGATAGCATCATGTTCATTATTACAACTTTTATTTTAGCATCCAGGAAGAGGGATATATGTCCCCACTCAATCGGTAAATTCAATTTTGTTAAGCATATGTCAGAGATGGATCGCGCCTCGAAGGTGCAATCCGTCAATGACACATGCTTAACAAAAGATGAATGGACAAAAATTTTCTTTTAACTGGTCACTGCGAAAAATTTAAAAGGGCAGAACTCAGCGAGAGATTATCAATATGCTAAGTTACTTTATTTACAGATCAAAACGCAAGTAACCTCACATGATATTTAAGAACACAAAACCAAGTTCACAGTATTACTGCGGCTAAACCTCATCGACATTCTTTTCACAAGGTATTGATCACTGATGGATACCGCTACCATGTGCAGAGTGTGGTAAAGATATAATTTCTACAATACTCACTTGTTGAATACAGTTTAGTAGCAGGAGTAGACACAGACTTCGGGCCAGCATAAACGTATCTTGGGAAAAACTCTTTAATGGTTCTGTGTAATATGTGTATATAAAATAGATGCATCAGCAAAGATAAAAGCATATAATAGTATTTGGTATTATAATTTTGGAATAGATTTATTTCAAAGTGTTACAGTTCTCTAATGAAGAGATTTACATGAAAATTGTGCACAAGAACAAGCGCACATTGGTGATAGCATCTTATACTCAACCTAGTTATTGGGTTAAGTTGTTGGCATCACTGGTTAAAGATGCCAGGTTAAAGAGGTTAAAGTTCCACTAAACTTGGTTCATAAATCCTCGAAAACATATTTATATTGGTTCAGTCTTTAGCACAGAAGAAGTACTTACGCTGGAGTTCCTATCTGTCCAGGAGAATTCAACAATTTATATAACTGCGCTCTTGCTTCATTATTTTGTGACAAATATAATCTGTTCATTCCCGATGTTGTTACCACTGATGTTTTTTCAGAATTTCTAAAATAAATAAAAAAGGAATATAATGATCACCATTCAATCCAGGGTGTAATGACTTGGGTACGCTCAACCTAATTGAAAAGATAATATTTTCTTTAAAACGCTGACCATGATCACTACTGAGTGATGCACGGCCTTAAACAGGGCAATTCACTCATTAGTAGTGATGATACTGAAGTTTGAACTGGCGATAACTCGAAATTTTGTCGCTTTATATTATCCTTGTGCTTCAACATAGCCTTTTTGAATTACCAGAAGAAAGCGACATGGGTGTGTCAAACACTTAAAAACAAGAAACAAACAAAACCAGTCATGTTAACCAGGATGCATAGTCTGTTTCAAATAGGATTGCTCAATGTGAACTTTCATATGCATGGTGTGAATATCCCAGAGACAACAACTGAACTCAACAGCTACTATCGAACGCTAATTTATAGCTTTTTTACATAAAAATTTCACCTGATTATATTCCATTCAAAATCAACTTGTACAGAACCAGGATTAGTCTTGGATAATCTCTCCAACATCTGTCTTTGTTGAGGTGGACTAATCGCCCATACAGTTTTCGATTCTCCATCAATATTCACAGATACGACTTGCGATGCAGAATAAGACGAAAGAAATAACGCAGCAGACTAAAAATTAAAAAAAAAATTGTATTTTTATTACATTGATGAGTATAAATCAAAGGTGAAGGATTGAACTAGGCATTTCAGAAAATCTTCAAGACTCTAAAAACCAGTGCAAATATTTCCAGCGTCGAAACAATAATAACACAAATAATTGATAGATGTTGCTGCATAGACCGAGAAAATGTCAGCGTTTGTGCTCTTCAGATAACCGAACAAAAATGACGTTCACAAACATATTTTTACGGCAAAAAATTCCTTAGTGAATGAGAGTTATAGATATTTGTAAATAAGCTGCAGAATATATAGTGATAGCCACCAGGGATACTTTGTATGATATGCACAACCGGTGAAGTTCACCGGTTGTGGATATCATACAAATTATGTTTCAGAATAACGAAGAATGTTATCATACAAAAAGTCACAACTCTAGTCCGCAATTATTTAAAAACACTTGTTCCTGTTCCGAGCCTTCTTATACTTACAACTTCAAAAAAATTCATAAAATAGGAACTCAACATTTAACAAAGCAGTGAAACAAAAGTATTTAAAGTATTTTGTTATATTTTCCGCAATATTTATTTCAGATAATGATGGAAAACATGAAAAATAACTTACTGGATTGTCAGCATGTTTATGGGCAAATTTATTGAATTCATCATCGCTCCAAACACGTATTGCATCAGTATCAGCAATAACTTGAAATATAGGCTGAAAACATATACAACAAAACATTGTTATCATGGATAAAACTAAGGCATCGGATGGGTCAGAATTACTGAATTCATTATCGCTCCAAACACGTATTGCATCAGTATCAGCAATAACTTGAAATATAGGCTGAAAACATATACAACAAAACATTGTTATCATGGATAAAACTAAGGCATCGGATGGGTCAGAATTACTGAACGTAATGAATTCAATTATCACATATAAGTATGTATCATGTAATATGCAGTGTGTAGAAGGTGGGTGGATCCAAACTTATCTCTAACACTTTTAGTGAATGAACCATCAAGCCATATGCCTACATAGATGTAGGTAAGCGGCCCATACCTATTCCTAACAAATTACCTGCAAGCTGCAAGAGACAACTGAAAGGAAACTAAGAAGTGCTAGATGATTGTATCATCGCCCAGGGTAGATGCCACTCACTGCACTTTATCATGGTGGTCTAGTTATGTATGGGATGGTTTGCGCCTAAAGAACAGTAGATCTTTGCTATTTAAGTGGCTGATAGTTGACTTCTTTTAAGCACTGCCTTTGGCCTTGGTAAGAGAGAATAACATTTTTAAAATATAATTAATAAAATACACACACATAGTCAAGTATTCAGATGTACAAGTCTGGCATTTCTAATTATCGCCTACTATCGGGATAGAGTTGAAATATGGGACTTTCTTACCTCAAAAGTTCCCACTGTAATTTGGACTGAGACTTGTACAGGATTATTCGTCAGTCCTCCAATAGTTAGAACAATATTCATGAACAACAGAGGAAACCAGATAATTGCGATCAGGAAGAATACAAGTAATCCACCGACAAGATATTTGACAAGTTTGGATTTTGGAGTTGTTCTAGGTGAAGGATAATTCTGCAAAAAGAAATGAGTAATTAAAAAGGAAAATTAATAGCATTAATAACTAAAATTAACTATTACAGAAAAAACTGAAAAATTGAGAATGTTTAAATTGGTATCGAAGCATAATAAATAAAAATACCAATCGACGTGAATCTTTTCACCTTTTTTTAAATTTGTTGTTGTTACATTTATCAAAATTTTCACCAATACTCAGAGATATTTCAACATATTGAAGCTGAAAATGAAGTCTTGTGCAACCAAAATCACATCAAGTCATATGCGAGATCCATCTACAACTCATGTTTGACAAATTGAGAAGGCACAATACATCGTGACTTGTACAGGATAGAACATGATTTTTTTTTCAAAACTTCCCCGATCCCTATAAACGTTCAGAAAAAGTTCGTTCAAACATCTTATGTCAAGTATTAGTCACTGATGGATCACGCCGCTGAGGCGTGGTCCATCCTTGACTTTATACTTGACAAAATAACATTTCTGATAAAGTAATATTTCACGAGGTTAAAAACTCTAACCTTCTCGAATACTCTCCAACACTTGAGTTCGAAAACTTCAGCATAAATCGATTGAAATTTAAACCATTCTCCTATTCCCATAGTAGTTTCAATAAACATCCAGTCCATAACTGCAGTCAGTTCAGCCAGGAATGGTATTGCCCGATATCTGAAAAAAAATTTAAATTTGACAACAGAAAGAATCACATCCTTGTACATCTCATCAACATTATGAAACAATCGCTAACTATCAGACGGATAGAAAAATATTTATTATTATTATATCAGAAAGAATTTTAGTCAATCTCACCCTTTGAATAGAAACAGGTTTGCAGTCCCGTAAGCTTTCGTTAAGAAGTTTCCTAAAACTCTGGTAGGATATCCACATCTTATTTGATAAGCAGACAACAGGAAATAAACTGCTTTGAAGAAATACCAAGTCTGTGCGACTCCATTCATGTAGAAAGGTCTGAAATGGCAATCAAAAAATGGTTAACAGTGTATACAAAAAGTCATTAATTGAGTTATCTCCACTAGAGAAAAAATATATCAAGAATTTGCATTCAGTAATCTATTATAATCTTTCGAAACATTATAATTTTGTAACAAAATCATGATATATACCAAAACTTATGTCTCAAAATTTGTCAGAAATCATGATTTTGCTGAAAAATGAATAAAATATTTTAAATTTCAGTAAAACTAATCTGTTATGCTGAAATGTTATTTAACTCTATATACAGCTGTTGTTTGCATCTTTTTTTTATTTTACTTTTTTATTGAAATTCACTCTGAGCGAGGCCAGAAGCAGTGCCTAAAAGGAACTAACTAACAGCCACTTAATAGCAAGGAGTATTGAAACATGATGTGGTACCAGCAACTGCACTCTAAACAGAAAACATCCCAAATGGAACTGAATCGCCATGGCAAAGTGCAGTGAATGGTATCTGTCCTGGCCGATGGAAAAACCATCTATCACCTTTTTGCTTCCTTTCAGTCATCTTTTACGACACACAGGAAATACGTTAGGATGACATAAATTATACGTTGAACTTACCTTTCATTGATATAAGGTAGAAGGAAAAACATCCAAACATGAATTCCAATAACCAGGCAGACTTGAAATATTAGTTTTCCGATGAGATTCTTTCTCAGATATAAAGCTCTGTCGATGAACATCATTCCAAACTGAGCACGAAAAAAAACATATACAATGAAACAAAATTTATGTAAAGGTAGAAATAAACATGTCAGACTGTTCGTGATACTTTGTTATTAAGAAATAGTTTGGCAGAATCTTAGTCTTCTTCATCGGGTGTCCGAAATGACATTTTTTTCAGATGGACAAAAAAGCCTCAGAACCATCAACACTGCTTTTTCATAGCAGTATTGATGATTTTGGACCTTTTCATGCACTTAAATCTTCTTGGCACATATATATACGATGAAATGTTGACCATTTGCTAAATTTTCTTCTGATGAAATCCCTTTTCTTCGGGTATCCGAGTAGCAGAGTAGCTGGTATTCTTTACTTGTCTGTGAAAAAATTCTGCATTTTTATTTTAATTGCAACAGCTTTTAAAAGGTATTTTCACATATATAATTCCCTTTAAAAAACATGTTTAAGATTTAGGTTTATAGCACGTAGCCCCAAATATATTCAAAACTATGAGCAAGTATGGTTTTATCCTAATTTTTTGTCACATACAATGTGATCAAACCAGGGGAAAGTTATAAGAAATTAGAAATGTTGCATAGTTGTGCCGATAATTTTTAATATTCAAAGCATTTTTATCGGCGAAAGTTGTAGAACGTCTGAAATCAGCAAGTGCGATTAAAAGGCAATGTTCATTCCGTGCCTGTATCAGCAACATCACCAAGAAACCAGTAGGGACTTTATTTGAAGAAATATTTGATACAACATCACTCGCTTCAGTGGCGTATTTCTGAAAACAAAAAAGTTACCGTAGGTATAAATTAAAATATAATAGAATAAGAAAATTTTTCAATTTCGTATGATTTTCAAAATTATATTTCTATATCTATATATTTCTATGACATAAAATATTAGGCATCGGCTGACATGCAACTGATAGATTTGCAAAGAGTAACAAGTGAAGAATGTTTTTTTTTCAAGTTTGTTTGATGTAAAGTAATAGGGACTAAGATCCTAAGTTCAAACAGAACCGAATCGCTTAAGCAATGTACAATGAGTAATATCTTCTCCCGAGGTTCGATCTCGACTATTCCAAACTCAACATCTTCTCTTTATCATTTAAATAACCAACATTCCTTCCTGTCCGAAAAATTTATAACGCAAGTGGTGGAATGTTAGCTATTCAGACAACTGCAGAAAAGGACTATCATTCACAATATACCTCAAGCTATAAAATCAAAATACCTCTTATTGAGTGTTTGGTAGTCGAACTAACAGATGAAAATAGGTTTAAAATCACCAATACTTTTATGAAATTTTTGTCCATTTGAAGAAATGACCTCAAGATTTCAGACACCCGAAGAAAAACAACCTTATTTTGTCATCCTGCAAGTACCAATCGAGCCGTTAAGAAGCATAAAAATATAAGCAAAAATAATATACTACAACTTACACCAAATGCCCAGTATCCAAAGATAATGATAATAAAATTGATGACATCACACAGGAATATGTAGATATAAACATCGGTGACTGCACTAAATTCTTGCGTTAAAATACGACGATAAAAGCGATACGGTGATGTACACGCTTTTTTGAACCTGCAAAAACACAAACCATAATTAGTTTCTATTTTTTTTGCATATTGCTGTGCATTTCCTAAATCGTCTTAACAGATTACTGTGTTTTTTTTATAAAGACAAATTACGTCTGGAATGAATTGATCCATCTTAACTATTTTTCATTATTTTTAAGGTTACTATTTTCACCAAGGTACACATAGCGCAGTCAAGTTTATAAATACACTTCTGAACTTCCCAACTTCAAACAGTAACAGGTCATCAAATACACATTTTAGTCTTGGTTTTGACCCCCGTTTTTATATTTGTTAATACTTGAAAATTGAGCGTCATCTGTCCCAAATTGAATCCTGTAAAATAGCTTACAAATTCATTTTGTCAAATTACATAAAACAAGAGGCAAGATACCCTTTCCATATTACCCACCCCAAATTACAAGGTACATTTATTTCTAGACGTAAAAATTATTGGGAAGCTGCAGGAAATTAAATAATTAAACCTTATTATAAGCAAGAAGTACCGTCATTCCAATATTAAAAGTGATAAGTTGAGAATTAAAAGTTTACAAATTAAGACAAAAAGTTTAAATTAAAATCAGTATCGAAAGACATAATTGATCAACAGCGCTTATACAGGTAGTTCAAACTAGGATGGCAGAATCTTGCGTTTCCTTAGGTGTCGTAAATGATCATTTAATTTTCTTCGGATGAACAAAAAAGCTTCAAAACCATCAAACTGCTATGAAAAGCTTTTTCTACAGTTCTTTAAAATGGTCTCAAAAAGAGATATTTTGAGTGGCATCTGCCCTTGGCATACCCATTTTTCTCAAGTATCTGTGCAACAGAGATGCTGACATTCTGGTCAAAACATAATCTGAATTAGGTTATAACCAAAAAAAATTAAAATTACTGGAGAATACAATTTTCCAAAAAAAAAACCCATTCTAAAAATAAACTTACATTTAAAAACATTTTGTTATGAAATATTATATATAAAGTTTTATTTTTTGGAACAAAGAGACAATTTTCAATTTTATTAATGTTTTTTAATACCATACCCTTCGAACACAGATAATCTGAACAAGATTGAAATTAAAAAAGAGAAAAGAAAAGAGAGCATAAGAATCAATTTTTATTAATACCATACCCTTCGGATACAGTTAATCTGAACAAGATTAAAATTTTAAGAGAGAAGAGAGCATAAGAATTCATCAATGTTATTTCACACCTTTTAAGATTTTTTTCATCATTCAACTATTTTCGTATTGCACGTCCAAAATACTTTAGTTTTAAATTTAAATTAATTTAAAATATTAAATAATTTGAAAGAAACTCATTCCTTTTTTCACTTAAAATTCACTCATTTTGCAGCAAAGTCATGATATATGCTGAATTTTACGGAGTAAAATTGAACATAAATCATGATTTTGTTGCCTAATGGGCCTCATATGTACAAAAATGAGTGGTTTTATTTAGTTAACCGAAATTTCAAATAATTTTAAATACAATTTAGGCGAAATTTTTATTGACAACCCTGGGATTCAAAACCAGCTAGTTATTTCAAGTCAATCAATGAGAATTACTGGACAAACAAAAAATTATAATCGTCTTCATTGAACACATTTTCTTACATTAATATTGACTTCTCTTTTAACCTACAGATATATATTTGTAGAAAAAGCAATAAAAATCGGTTATAAATGTAATTTTTGTACATTACTACATCGTCTAATTCAGAACTTTTTGAAGGTAAAAAGTCATCATTAGTTAAGTAGTTCCCTACTGTGTTCACAGAAATGCTTGTTTAATTTCATGTATAAAAAAAGGGTATAATCAACATGATTTATTTATCAACTCCAACTAAGCAAGTTCAGAAGTAATGGTATCGGATTCATGATATGACAGAGCCATTTATCTACCATTTCCTTTGTTTCTTTTAGTTGCCCGGTATGATGCCTAGGAATATGTTGAGGCAATTGTAAGTCCAACTAGCCAGTTAAGCGATACGATCACTGAAGTTTTTTGCACTGGTAAAGATAGAGAAAAGCTCGGACAAGTAGACGTTCATAATATCTGCATAATTGTCACAATATTGGTGGGTAAAGCAATGCCAGTGATTTAGAGATCACCCATGAGTTTTTGAATATGTTCAAACAATGAGCATATGACAGCAACTCTATATAGAATTCCCTTAATGGACTAAGCTATGGCAAGAAAATTACAAATTACCGATCAAGTTTTGAATTTTCTTTTTCTGTTTGTTGTTTTTGTTGCAGAGTGGCATCCTCACCCTCAGCAACAACTTGACCGTCGGCCGGAGTTGCATCTTGTGATGACTTGATTGCAAGTTGCTTGCTTTCTTTCACACCTCCTTATTAAAATAAAACAAAAAATGATACTTTAGACATGTAAAATATCCACAAACACATTACGGAAATTCATATAATTTGCTGGAAGAAGAGATGCTTTTGTTGAGCGACTGACAGTGATTATAGGATATGAAAAGTTACAAAACCATTTCATTTCATAGCAGTGTTACTGATTTTTGAAGCTCCAATCTTAAATCGAAGAAAATGATGGAGAAATTGGCATACTTCAAAGAAAACACACACAAAAAAATCATCGACGAAATATGAAGTTAACACAACCAAAAATGTGTATATACTTTTAACTACGGTATTAGGGTACTAAACTATGAATGGTTCCGAAGACTTCTAAAAATCTGAAAAATGACTATTCAATACCTTTAGCTTCATGTTCTTCGTCTTCCTGATCACCATCTTCTGATTTATTTCCATCAACTTTATTCCACAAACCATGAACCTGGTAAAACATTTTTGACTGGTAAAATTTTGTCAAAACACTTTTTGCTTAGTGTGAGTCAGATAGATCGCGTTGCTGAGACTAGTTAAACATGTGAGCTACTAAACAGCTAGCGTCACTGCATAGAATCGCAACTGCAACTACACAATTTTCTAAGCTGTCACCAAAAATTTTTATGCACGAAGTGATCATCACCACAAAATAATGCAGATATTTCCTTTTTTGGTTGAACGCAATGCTATGACATAACTTCACGTGTATTTTTTTTTTTTTATTTTATTGATATTCACTCAGAGCGAGGTCGGAAGGGGTGCCGAACCACCAACTAATAGCACTTAATAAAAGGGAGCTGCTACAAGATGTAATACCGGGCAACTGCACTATAAGTGAAAAACATTTCAAACGGAACTGAGCTGCTATGGATAGGTGCAGTAAGTGGTATCTGCCCTGAGC
Source organism: Styela plicata (assembly GCA_963675895.2). Taxonomy (NCBI): domain Eukaryota; kingdom Metazoa; phylum Chordata; class Ascidiacea; order Stolidobranchia; family Styelidae; genus Styela; species Styela plicata. The sequence continues at coordinate 2,782,875 of OZ023146.1, forward strand.
GATGGTAAAAGTATCTACCACTACTTTTCTTTCTTAATTCGAATAAGAGCATTCCTACTTTCAATATAGATCTATGGAAGAAGAAAGCAAGTAATTGTGCGAGATCCAACGCGCTCCATCTTTCTTTTTGTTCAATTCCGATAATTCTAGGCCACCAGAAAGGATTGTTTGCTTGAAGATTTGATTCGTTGTCGGCATTCCAAGGAAAAAATTCAAATTGAAATAAAAATTTGATCATGATGACAATCTGGAATTAAAAAAAGAAGAGCAATTTAGGATATTTAGCAATTTAGGATATTCATTTCAGACTGTTTTAAAATACCGCACTGTAACAGTTAATATTACAAAACCAATAAAACACTTTCGTTTTTTAAATTAGAGCAACACTGAACAAGAACAAAATAGATGTGTATTGATTGTACGACTGCAGATGATAAAATTGGCAAAAAGTTATCAAAAAAAAAAATCAACACATATCGTAATTTTAAAATGTTTGCTTTCAAGGTACGAAAAATGATACAAAATATATTCACATACAAGGCAGAACGGGAATCTAATAGAGCCACAACGAATTTTCTCAAAATGCTCAGAATGGATTCGAATTCGCAATTTTAGAACTTACATCCTAAATAGTGGGCTTGGTTTTTTAAATTAAAACTATGATACCTCACATCGAATATCTTAACATCTGCCCCTGATGCCATCATGCGCTATCGCCAAACTTTCAGTATTTTTCACACTTCTTATGTTTCCCTATTTTGATAATATGAAAAGATACAAAAACAACCAATATCATCCACAGCCAACTTACTTCCAAATATATAATACAAAAGTTCCAAAATCTGCTCGTGGGACGAGGTGTAGACAGGGAAGACCATAAAAATATTGTTACTGGAAGTACGAGAGACATGATAGACGCAGTCAACATCAGATTAAGAATGACCAACATGTAACATACGACATGAGTTCGTGATACGATGGTGTACCTGTAATAAATTGTAAATATCTTAATATTGATATATGATTGTTTAAAAAGTAAATGGTGGTGTTGTACAGAATGATACAATCTTGTTTTTCTTCGAGTGGACAAAGTGTTCGCATCATTTTTTCGAATGGACAAGAAGCTTCAAAACCATCAACACTGCTATTTCATAGCAGTGTTGATGATTTCGAACCTTTTTCTTTAGTCATTTTACCACTACACACTCAAAAAAAATTTATTTTCCAGCAAAATACATATCATGAAATATTTTTCCTCTACCAAATTTTCTTCTGATGAAACACATTTTCTTCGGGTGTCTAAGAAGCAGCCTGTCCTAATCCGAATATTTCTTCCATTCTAGAAATCTGATTGGAACTGATGTTTTCTGACCGTCCCCAAAAGACTTTGCATTTGCAATTTGGCATACATCAGGATTTTGATGCAAAACCGGCAAAAGGGGTCAAAAATCACAAATTTACAATAAAAATTGAATTCCAAATATCATTCAGAGTCAAATTCTCCAACACTAACTAACTGAAAGAATGGACTTGAGATAAAAGAAGATTGCCAAAATTTCAGAAGAATATAAACTTACCATATTGCATAGAACAATCTCAATATTCTCATTTGATCTTTATCAAAATCAATTGGTTTTAAATCAGATTTGTTCGATCCATTTCCTAATGTACTTTCCGCTTTGCCTTGGATCACTTCTGAAATATTTAATTTAAAGGAGTAAAGTAAGGTAAACTTTATTCAGAACAAGCAGAGTAGTTTAAATAGAAAAATACTAGCATGCTGCCCTCTTGGTTATCAAGCTCGTATTGAACATTAGAGATCGTGGGTTCGAGCTTGAATAGGGTTGATGGATGTGGATACACATTGATAACTCTGTGTGATAACAGTTAAGCTGATAAAGTAGTGAAATGATTCTGACAATAAACATTATTGGATTGATCGATGATGCCCAGTGAGCTCAATCAGTAAAGCTTATATTATTCCAGCAATTGTAACCCTCTCCGACTATAAGTGGTCTCTGTTACAGGGCTTTTGTCAGGATGATCCACTCTAACAAGTGGCTATATAAAAAAAAGCGCTGGGAGTACGCTTTGAGCTACGCATCTCTGATCGTCATGACGCAAGTTTGAATCCTGTGAGGGATGATGATCATGAGAAATATGAAAGCCCAAATATTTCTCCCCGAGAGGTTGTGGTTCGCCACATGATTAAGCTATATTCTGAGCTTTCCTCCCCTGCAAGATAAAAATGAAATCCTATCCTATCCTATTTTGCAAGATACATGTCACTGATGGATAGCACCGTCAAGGTGTGATCCATCTGTGGTATATATCTTGCAAAATAACCCTTTTTAGTGTTGGTATAAGCCCATCCAACTTTCAGGGTGACAGTCTTGAATGAAAATTTGCAAAAGTATACGATAATAACAATACATACTCTAATGTCATTTGCACATCATCAACAGCAGTTATTCGTGGAAGGTCATTAGCAGGAGATCCTTCATCTGTAGGTGGTTCAATGGTAATCTCAGTTGAACTTTCTCTGGGTGTCTGAAAAATAAAAATTCAATCAAATTATATAAAGATAAAAGAAAACTGTCGCATTTCATTGCTTGAGAAAACAATATGAATCAAATAAGTAATTACACTATGAGGTGAGTAGTTAACATACATTATAAGTCAGACCGCACCTACTGGGACTTGAACCAGAAATATTCATTTCATAGTGATGTTAGATAGATCCATAGTAGCGGAGATTTCAAAATTTTTTGTGCACCTTTGTTACTGCCATATCGTTGGGTATGAGTTTTTGTGAATTGTCTTCTGACGAAAGTCCATTTTCTGTAAATTTCTGATTACCGAAACATATCAATCAATCAATCCTTTCATTCCTATCATACAAGAAGTACGGTAACACTTGATAAATGTTAAAACAAAAATAAATAATTTATTAAATGTATATTAAACAAGCGTAACTCCATCACCATGCATAACATGAAGAATAATAGTTGTTTAAAATTTGGAAATAATTTTAATCTGCTAAAAATGCAGCCATGAACGCCACATTGCAATTAGTTGACAATGAAAATTTTATAAAAGAAAAGATAAAAATCATTTATAATATCTACCAGTGCTAAATTTCTTTCCGCAAGATCATCTTTTTCACTAGAGAGTTGTAATGCTACGTTTCTATAATCGCAGTTGATTCTATTCAACCATAAGGTAAATGTATCAACACCAGAGAGAAACAATTCCCAAACAAATTTAGAGGCTTTAACGATGACATCTAAAAAGGAAACGGTATTATTAAACAATCATACCATGGGTTGCATAACCGGGGTGGTAGAACCTTAACTTTCTTTGGGTGTCCAAAATGTTCAAGCGATGTTCTTTAGATGGACGAAAAAGCTTCAAAACTATCAACACTGCTATTTCATAGCAGTATTGATGATTTTGAAGCTTTTTATACAGTTTAGTTACTACCAGACAATCATAAGAGACATTTAAATCTCCCAGTCACAGAAATATCATGAAATATTGTCGATTTGTTAAATTTTCTTCAGACAACAACCATTATCTTGGGGTGTCGATTACCAGAATAACCGGCATTCTATTCTGCCAGTCTGGTTGAGGCTAGTGTTCGGATCGAATATTGAATGTCTTTTTCATTTGTGAGGACTAATTTAGGATTCCAAAAATCTGATTTCAAACCTAAAATTAAAATTTTGCTCATTGGGCAACAAAATCATGATCGATGTGAAATGCTCAAAACACGATTAGTGGATTCAGACTTAGGTCGCACGGTATGTGCAACTAAGAGAGGTTCTGGTCTATCGGTAGGTCATAATTCGACAAATATGGTAGATAAACAAAAACATTCATTAATTTTTTTTAATAAATACACATGGACGAAACAAGTACTCAAAACGACAAGTAACAGAAAAAAGGTCGCACTTTGTTTTTTAGGCTCTTCTTCTTCTTGCTCCTCATCTTGTTGTTGTTGTTGTGAAGAATCTAAATCTTCAGCAGCTAAATTTTCAGTGGATCTTCCCCTCCACGTTTCTTTAGGTACTGGTTTATGATCATCTGAAATGTATTGTAAATATTTTTACACCACACTCACTATCTGACCGAATCAAAATAAACAAATATTTTATTGATAGGATTTTATGGAGAAAACAAAAGACAAGAATACTGCTCAGACATATGGCATGTCAAGAGATCAAATACCTGTTCCAAGTCAGAGGTGGAATTTTGGCCTACCAACCTTTTACTTTTCCCTGTTCATGGTTGGAGAAAGCTGTAATCAGCGGTTATGTGAACCACCCTGCATCCAGTAAGGTGTCCAACATATAATCCTCTCACAAAGGAATTTGGACCTGAATAAGGACTATCGAAAGATGCATAGTTCTGAAGTGTGATCTCAACGCTTTCATGGATAGAGCTAACCAGGCATCAGGAACAAAAATACATGTTTCAATCATAATTGTTCAATTAGTCGAGTAAAGATGTTGAATACACATCGAGCTATACATCTCTAATCACCCTGCTTCGCTGGACATTTATTATATTATCTGTTAATTTTAACTAATTTTACCCTTTATTGGTGAATGAAGAAATATAGTCTGCCTGAAGTGATGACACATGGTCGAATTATAGTGGAGCCATGAAAAAATGCAAGATGACTATGGGACAACTCGCCGGCTTCCCCCACCAACCATGTTCAAACACAGGAAAAATTGGTAAATGACTAAAACCCCTCTCCCCAATTTAGAACTAGAAACTGCAATTACTGCCATATACTCAGCTTCCCTACCCCACACAACATAAAGGATATTATATTCTATCGATTATTTTAAACATATTTAGCAAATCATGTGCCATTGATGGATTACACCAATAAGAGGTAGTACATATACGGCACAAATTAAAAAAAAAAAATTTTAATTATAAAAAATTAGATTTTTTTTTTATTTTGAATAGAAATTATTTTATCCAACTTGAGCAAAAAATGGTATGTGCCATATGCCACATGCAATCTATAGCCCATGATTGGCCACATAAAAATTTTTCTTTGGCTGTACCTCCTTCCGTCAATAATTTTTTATCTTCTTCTCTGTCTTCTAGTGCTTTATCGACTCCAACTGTGTCAGCTGTATGAAGCATCTGGAGCGGAAAAGATGATTTTAACTGATATCAGACTGAAAAACTGACTAATGGTATGCTAACCTTGATATAGGTGATATCAGAATGAAAACATTGACTAATTCCTGTATGCATTAACAGTGACAACAGTAATTACGGTATTATAAAAACCAAGTTTTTTTAAACCTCGAAATCAAAACTTCGAAATCAAAAATCATCTTAAAAATAATTTTTACCTGCAAAGGATTTTTTATATCTTTGTCTTCATCCTCTTCTGTCTCTCGTTCTAAAGATTCATCTTCAAACATATAATAATCTCCGGATCGCATTGCTAAAAATTTTTGTCAACATAAGAAAAGTGAAGGAAGTTTGAATAAAAAAATCTGCATACTAATGCATTTTAAAATAATCGAAAAATATGAAATTCACATTCCCGAAACAAAATACTGATAAGACTTACCCATTTACCGTAATACTATATTTTGAATTAAACAAAAATAAAGCAAGATAAATGAGATCTCAATCTAAATTATTTTCCAGCTACAAAAAAATCAATAGCGTAGAATCGTACAAAAATATATTGGATTTCATCTTTCTCACTCGATGAAAAATTCAAAAATTAGACGAAGACGCAAGTAAAGAAAGGTGTATTATCACCAAACAATAAAAAATAAATGCAATATAATATTGACATTGATTGTTACCGGTTGAATATTGTTCAGCCACTAGAGAGAAGTTGAAGAAAACTTTAGTAAGGCCGGAAAAAATAATTTTACTATATATACGGAGTTTAATTTTAAGGAATTCCCAAGTTTCTATTTTTTTTTTTTCGAATTGGATCGTAAAATCTCCAAAAGTGAGGAATGAAACTTTGTTGATAAATTGGACAGCAAATAACTTGAGACAACAGCAATAATGAACTGATAACTGTCATGTATTGTCTTATTAACAAGTCCCAGTCGGAGATTGCATTGTCATTTTGTTAAGTATGAGTCACAGATGAATCACGCCGATGAGGCGTGGTTCATCTGTGGCTCGTGCTTAACAAAATAATAATTAGGAACTGGTATAAAGCCTGACTGTTATATCGATGAAGAATTAATTACACATTGAAAACTTTTAACAAAAAAGAAAACATACCTTCTGTATGTGAAGTTGGTACAAACTGCCCTTCACCAAGTTTTGCATATCTTATACTAATGGACATCATACTGTAAAAAAGTAAATAAAATATCACGATATTAAATGGTTAAGGAAGAGAATCTGGTGTAAGCAATATTCGGAATTCAATTTAGCGGATAAAATTAAAGTTCACAATTTGAGAAAATTGAAATTCCGCTTTTGATTATGTTTGCCAATCTTGCAGCATCCAATTAAGTACGATTCACATGTGATTTGTTACATTTATTACTTCACTAACGGAATGAAAAAAATTAGTCATTTATAGCTATCAACTATTTGTTTTTTTTTATTTCTATCAATTTAGAAAAGTGTGTGAATTTTATGAAAACAAGATAAAATGGCATGATATGTGTCTAAAATCGAAAACTAATTAAAAAATATTTTTATTAAATTAAATTGTATTAAAATTGATATTCACTGTCTTTAGTTGAAATCAATATAGTAAAGTGCATTTCGAAACTTGATAGTGACGTTGACATACTTCTTTCTCTAATCTCAGCAACGCCCCCTTCCTCTTTTTGTTTTCTTTCATTCACTTCTTCTATCAATTTCTCTTCAAACAATTCTGCTCCTCTGGAACAATAGAAAATAGTGCAAAAAGTATTACAAAATGTCCTATAGACGTTAGTGTACGATAATAGATAAAAAAAAAAAGTAATTTGGCATGGGGGAACAAATAACAATGCAATCGTAGTTAGCTTTGAAAACATATCCTTGGTACGGATTAGGCCAAGGTAGCAGAAACTTTTGGGGTTTTGATTTCTTTTGAACGACCGACGTACTACGCATGGCATTTTATTGCATTAATTCAAAATGCATGAGTATTCAATAGCAGTGTTGATTTAAACCTCTTGACAGACCCACGGGGGAAGCACTTTGTTGCTATTTTAAGTGTATTATTTCATACCATCGCCCAGGGCAGATACCACTCACTGCACTGCACCATGGTGGTCCAGTTACGTTCAGAATGTTTTCCGTTCAGTGCAGTTGCTGGTACTACATCTTCTAGTAGCTCTTTGCTATTAAGTGGCCGTTTGTTGGTTCCTTCTAGACACTACTAGCCTTTCTCACAAGTGAATTACAATAAGAAAAAAAAATATTTTCAGATGTCTGAAGAGATGGGCAGCTGACATCAGAACATTCTGAATAAAACAATGGCGATCAAAAAACACCTGTGACAAACCTTGAAGCCAATTTCATTGAAATCCTCAAATCCTCGGATACATGAAGGAAAATAATAGGTTTGAAATATTCTCCGTTGAATTATCAGAAACATGAAACAGATGAAATCCCAGGTCAATCCAGCATTTGTATATTGGTTGGGTGTTGCACACGTCTCAGTTTCACGGTCTGGAAATTATATTAAATGTTTGTCTTGATATTGCAAATCGGTAACATATTAAACATACAAACAATATCTAGTATAGTTTAGTGCCTATACAAAATGCTTAAAAAGAGTATTGAATATTCAAAACTGACTCGTTCCACAGAAAATTTATAATGAAAATAAAAGAGCTGAATAAAAAAAATCATTTCACAAAAACATTGCACAAACAGGATCAAATTTTATGTTGTTAAAAAATAGCCACAGGCTCATTGCACCCAAACCCCATGCATCATAACACATACATCTTGATCGAAAATTTTATTTTGTGAAGCATGAGCCACAGATCACTGATGCGATCCATCATTGACTCATACTTAACAAAAGATACTTTGACAGCATTTTTCTGATTATGATTGGACAAATATGGTATATAAATGAAGAGGGCTGCGTACATTGAAATTAACATACCGGTACATGAATCAGATCGAATCCTCTATAGAATAGAAGAATAGAATGAAACATATAAAAATTTGTCGCTATTTACATGGTTGTGTGTGATAAATACAGATTCAAGATTTAATTTTTGAAAAAAATACTCAATTTTTTTCTAGTCATTGGCAAGCATTCAAAAGTGCTTAGTCACAAGATATCTGGTATTAACAACAATGGAAAAAAGGCATGATATAACCAAAGAAAAATGGGAATGGAAGAAAATTAAATCAGATGCTGTGAACTATCAAAACAGAGGAGAAAATAGAAAAAGTTATGCAACCATTATATTTTGCCAAGGACACAAATATACATTAATCATGTTCCGATATTAATTTCATGATTAGTTTTTCTTGACAAAAGATGCCAAATAAAACAAAAATAACATATTATAGGTTTTCCCAGGAAAATGACAGAAACCACTAAAGCACTGACGAGCAACTACATCCTACGCAGAAAGCTGACATGGTGGCAGAGTAATCTTGTTTTTATTCTTTTGTGCGCCTGACACAACTTTGTTTTTGTAATTTGTTCTTATGGGATTCATATTCTTTGAATATCTGAATCTGTGACATTCTACCATCTTTCGCATGAGCTATCACAGATTTTATTGATATTGGTCTAGTTTTAGTGCAGTACTTTCTGATGAGCAGGTAAAGGTTGAATAAATCCTGACTAGCAGAGCTCAAAAGAATCAACAATGCATACAAGCTTCCGCACAATGACAATTCTAACTCTACCTAAAGTGGAAGAGCAGTTAGAAAGAGCTTAAATTAAGACTGAAACTATATGTGAACACTGAATTATTAGAACCTGCTCACTATATTGAATTAGATTTCCCTTTCAATAAATATTGATCCAAACTAAAATTGCTTTCGACAGAAGGTACCTTCAAATTATCGCTTTCTTTGCAAAAAAGATTAAGTCAGTTTCAACTCAAAAGACTTTTGAAATAACATTTTGGAAAAGATCCTGTTCTGACATATTCATAATATGAAGGAAAAGTTGTTTTCACTGAATATTTCACATTCAAGATTACTGCGCACAGTCAAGCAGGCCGGACAATCTCAAATTATGATCAAGATATTGTAATTTATTATTGTAATTTTTGAACTGACTATAAGTGTGTCTATTTATGATACCGGTAGATATAAAATCATACACTGTATAATTTTACAATTAGATAAATGATAATATGGTTAGCAAATTTGCCAAGTACAATCATAACAACATTGGATCTTGTCTGATATTTAAATTCAAAGTACACAATCAGGAAATCCACAGGATAGGACAAAAACGACAAACACTTTTGATTCATACCCCTAATGAGAAGTCAAACTTACAGAAATTTCATTAAATTCGAATGTAATTCTAGTTTACATAAAAGTTCATTACAAATTTTACCAAACAGTGATTCAATATATCATGAACTAAAATATACGATATCTTCATTTGAAGAAGAATTCTAAATTACTTGAATTGGTTCAAATAAATTTTCTCAGAACAACATCGTATAACGCTGACTTACAATAATTTGTTGAGTATAGGCAGTTGACTGATAGCAGATGGTACAATTTAACTGTTGGTGGACAATTGTTGCCAAACAAACTATCTTATCCAAACCTTAACCTTTTTCTTGCAAACATAGAACAAATAAAATAATGCCTTTTGAAAGGATCGAGTTTTCTAATTCTGGTACGAAAGGATTTGATGTTACCAAAGTTCTCAATTTGATTTCGAAATCGACGAGAAATCATAAAAAGTCTCAGCTCAGTCCTAACCGAGAGCAACATCAAGCGTACTAGGGCTAGTTGAATGTCATATGGGAGATGAGAAGTATTGATTTGATATCATACAGACATTATGAATATTACAAGCAGTTACTTTTCTTTCCTTACCTTCGAATGTTGGAAGATTTTGTCCCTTTTGAAGAAACTCTTGCAGCAAAAAAGTAAAATGGACAAAAAAAAGCTTAACATAACAGAAAAAGATAAAAACAGCAGCGAGACGAAGTTATTTTTAAAAAATCACAATAATCACATAATTATTCCTAGTTAAAAATATAAAGAACAACTTGTAAGATACCTGCATCGGATTGGGGACCCATGCCAAATGAACTTAAAAAAAAAAATCACCTTTCGTTCTAAATTGGGAATATCGTTTTGTAAAGCATGGGCCACTGATGAACCATGCCTTAAAGGCATGATTCATCAGTTGCCCATGCTTGACAAAATATGTCATCAATAATGAGCCATTTTCAACTAAACACTTTGTAACAGAATTTCCATGCAACAAACGCTTATAAAATTAGATAAAATAAATTAAGCACATCACAAATTTACAATATGTCATACATTTTAACAACACGTCTCCGCCTTAAATAACAACCATAAACGACTCGCACAAGAAATAGAAAACGCTCCTCAAGTCAAAAGTTAATATACCTGTTAATCCCACATAGGCTTCAGGTCTTGCACAAACTAAACTCATTAGTTGAACAAATATACAGGCTTCTTCCTCCAATATATCGATATAAACACATGATGTTATTTGCAACGATATCTTTAGAACGATAACAGCAACATTGTAACCTACAAACATGAAATACAGTGTGCTTTAAATATCAACGAATTAAAATATATAATAAACTATTTCATAAAATGGGGATGTAATACCGTGTTGAATTTAAAAATTTTGATCTAGCGAATCTCTTATTTGACGCCGAAGATGCGATGAGCAAACAGATTCCAATGACGTCAAGATTTGATTTCTCTGCTATCAAAGCATTCAAATATATATACGATCGGTAGCTCATTTTTGGATTTTCAACCAAAGTTGAAAGAAAAATACTGAAAATGTAAGAAGTATATAAGACATTTGGACTTTGCATAAAAAAGGTCATTTGACATCACTATTACACTAAATTCAGAATCTTAAAAAGGATAGAAGCGCCACAAATATGATCCCCACATGATTTTTCTGCACTTGTTCAGATTTGTTTTTGAATATTTCGAATTGGTAGATTAATTTCAAATATTCAAAAAAGATCAGCATTTTGTGATAACCAGTCATACACATACACAAGGAGTAAAGGATATTTTTACAATCTTACCTAGTACGATGTTCCATATTCGCAACAAATTGCTTGGTTTTCCCATCAGTAATGGTTGATTGAACGATAGTAAATAGAAGAACGCTATCAAATATCCCATACAGAACAACGATATTCTAGATGTTCCAGCAATAAACACTATCGCACAAGTAACCCAGAACGAATACTTGAAGATGGCTGACTTGAATTGGTCCAACACATTTCTTGACCTGATAGAATGAGATTGTATAACATAGTAATTTGTAAAAATGTCCCACCAAGCAGGTGGTGGAAGATTTTTATTGTTTTATTGAACCCGTTTTGAGCAAGGCCAAAAGAAGGGTCTTTGAATAGTAAAGAGCTACTACAAAATGTTGTACTAGCTCTAGCGACTGCACTCTTTAGTGGAGAACATCCCAGACACAAATGGAATTTCAATAACGTGAAGTGATGGGCATCTGCCCTGGGTGATGGTCCCAATTTAAATTTGGACTGATCAAATACAAGGGTCACACTGAACGTGAACAATAACAACAGTACATGCAAAAAAAATTTAATATGAATAGGTCTTTCAGAATAATAAGAATTAGAAATTCTATTTCAAAATTAAAGTAAAAAAATTGATTCCAATGAAATAGCGAAAGCAATAGTTTTCGCAAAGAAAATGATTAAAGTTTTGAAACAAAAACGAAATTTGAGATATATAACTAACTTAATTAGTGTTTGTATTCCGACCTAGTATTATACCCAGCTTAATTTACAATGGATATGAGAAATATGTGGGAAGATGCAAATTTGCAAGAATCCAATTCAGAAAGAATGACATCTTTTATCAAGTATGAGTCGGTGGTCGGACCGGTGATAGATCGTGCCACCTAATGATTCAGCCGCTAAATAAATAATTAAACATGCTCGCATCAGAAAGACGAATATATTGGTACAGCAATTAGGAAAATTGCTCATGTCAGACTGACAATTAATGTTGGCTACTTAGTTACTCAAACAACCAAATAAATTGAGTTTCATCAGAAGAAATCAATATATTCATGATATATCAAATAAATCATACAAAAATGTTTAAAACCATCAATACTGCTATGAAATAGCAGTGTTGATGGTTTTAAATCTTTTTTGTATGAAATTGCCTAAATGGATTAAAATCATTTCAAATTCAAAACAAGTATTTATAATAATTTTATATCTTAATTGTAAACTTAATTGTATTATTTTACATAACCAAAAACATGGAAATCGAATGATATTGACAATGGACATTTCTATTAGCCATACCAAGTTATGAAAACCATATCTAGCAAAACCGTGAGATAATCAAATCTGAGGGATTTCCACTCAAGGAGATTAATTACTCTACATTTCGAGATAATTTATTATTAATTCAAGAAAAAAATATTTCTTCAAAGTCACTAATGATAATGATATACCTGCTCGATTCTGTGTCGTCAGATCTAAATTTTGAAAACGATGAAGGATGCATGACATGAAAAATAAAAATTCACAATGATGAAAGATAAATGCAAAGTTAAAAAAATATGCACAGAAAACATACAACTGCACAACACCTTCACAAAATCGAAATGAAACATAAAAGATATAATATATAAATATATATTATATATGTGGCATGAAATTTCTTTCCTAAACAGGAAATTGCCATTTGAGACTTAAATTGCGCTAAACAACAAACACAAAACTAACGTAACAAAACAAATATTGATGAGGTATTTCAGAAATAGGAATGCTTGCACTAGACTAAATACAAATTATGTTTGGTGGGCGCAATGGCCCAGTGGATAACATGTTGGCATCGCAGGTTGAAGATCTCGAATTCCATTCCCGACGAATCTGGCTCGTTAATCCATGTCCACACTCAACCCAGGGCGTAATAACTTGGGTAGGCTAAGTCAAACAGAAAAATTCATATTTATCCAACAACTCTAACTCTGTCCGTCCACCTATAAGTGGATTCTGGTACAGGGTTTTGGTCAGGGTGATCCACTCCAAGAAGTGGTTACAAAACAATCCAGAATTTGGAATACACGTTTTCTATCTATCAAAATTAACTAATTTGTAAAATACTTGTTACAGCATGCTGCAAAATATCAAATAAAAATGAAACATTGTTGAAACAATAGTACTCACTTCTTCAGCATAAAATTAGGTTTTGAATTGGTAACAGGCGTTACTTCATCAAGTTGTCGAGCAGTGAGATATTTGTTATCTCCGCCGTGCGTTAACGCTGTTTCTGATGTTTCAAATTCGAATACGAAAAGTTGGCACACAACAAAAAGAAGTTGGAAGACGTCAACTAAAAAACAAAACAATTTAATTATTATTAGAAATGAATTATTTCTTATTCCATATATATTTACATACATACCATATACCACATGAAATTAAAATGCTTGTCAGTAAAATTCTGCAAAAAAATCTTTTGTTAAGTATGTGTCACTGATGGAACACAGCGATAAGATACACTCCATCTGTGTCTCAAGCTTGAAGCTTGACAAAATAACATGTCTGATTAGGTTATTCAGAACCAGAACATTTGACAGTACTACGTACCTAACGTCGCATAAAGAATTAAAAACATCAAATAAAATCTTATTATGATTTATTCTGAAACCAAATCAAGATTACTTCACCTAACCAGTGTATAATAAAATGGCATTGAAAAACTCCACAGTTCACACTTACCTACTAAACTTGTACTATATGGAGGAATAATATAATCAGGTAGATACAACCATCTGATCAATCTGTCTCGAATCTCTATTGACGTGTGTTTGAATGAAGTCCATGGATATTCATTTTCTGGAAGAAAAAAACATGTTCTGTTAAGTTAAAGAACCTAACATAAGCTATGACCATCATCACAAGGAATATCTTGACCGCTGACCCTTTGTCAAGAGGCAGACATGATAATACCTTATAAAACATATTACGGATATCTAATCACAATATAGACTTGTCTGGTAAAGATTCAAGACGTACGGTGGGCGGTGATGACAAACATACAGAGTTAAAACAAGTCTACAATCCGCCTGTGAATTTTAAGCCAGCAATGTCAGATTACATTTCGAATATATTGGAATACATTCGGCTCTGTATATACGGGCTTTAGTATAATCCTAACATATTTCTTGAAGAAGCAATGAGGTGGTAGATGGTTTTATCATCACCCAGGGCAGATAGCAGCAATCACAGCACGTGGGGGTTCAGTTCTGTCTGGGATGTTTTCCATTTTTTAAAGTGCAGTTGCTGGTACTATGACTTTTAGTATCTAAGAGTGAATTTCAATAAAAAAAAAAGAAAAATATAATAAAATAGATAGCAATATACCTTGACACCACATAGGAGGCATTCCAAGTGCAATGGCATATTCACCAATTATTATCATTATCAAAATGATAACATAAAATTTCCAGTACCTGAAAGAGAAGAAATAAAACAAAATGATTGAAAAACATTTTTCCAATTTTATCACACATAATTAAATGTTCAGTGTCTTCTCTTGCACTTTTAAAAAAGCGCTAAACTAATATCGATATGTTCGTTGAAACACATTACCTGGCAAGATTTTTCCTTGTTTTCAAAGCCATTGATATAATGAACAGTATGGAATAAATGACACCGAAAGAATCAGCCCTCATCCATATTGTTATAACCGCCATGATGTAGCATGCCTAAAAATGAACAAAATTAATTTACATTATAGTCTAATAACATTAGTGGATCATGATAAAAAAAACATGGAAAACGGCAATATGTTTCCAATGAGAAACTCTGTTACAATTTATATTTCAGGGACTCAATAGTAAAGTTCCTTCTAACATAACTTAACACAAAGCAGAGAAGTGTTTTTCATTCCGATACCTAGTTTAGAAGTTGTTGCCGTCGGTGTCGGATGACAAGGCTATGTAGTATAAATAGTAGTGGAAAAGTGCATGGCACTATTGAAATATAGCCTAATGGTCTTTATGTCCTGATAGTATTGACAAGCATGTGCCACTGATGGATCGTGCCGCCTAGGCGCGATTCATCAGTGACCCATGATTGACAAAATAAAAATGATATCACATAAAAAAGATCCTAACAATATCTAACCTCAACTCCAAATTTATAAAACCAATAATTGATGAAAAATTTGCAGCAAGATACAAAATCATTGTCAGCTTCATTGTAAGAAACACTCGGATAGAGTGCAGTTAACTGTGACGGTAATTTATATTCTCTTCTGTAATAACGACGCCAGTCTTGTCTTCGAACTACGATTCTTTCCAAAGCGAGCATGATAACAATTGTTATTAGTCCCTAAAAAACAAAGTAAAAATGAATAAGAATTATTAAGGTTTGAATAAGACATTCATCTACTTAGGCCTAATGTAAAATAAGTTTGCATTACATGAACCCATATACAATGACCCATAGATTATTAAATTTAAAATTAATTATTCAAGAGTAAAATGAAAAAACAATAAGAACAAAGAACATTGAGACTTTGTAGCGTCTAATTGCTTCCACTACCAATCAATACTTGAAATAGAAAGTAGACGATAAGATGAAGGGCCTGGTCTTATTTACAAAAACGGATTCGATATTCAAAGCAAGTATTTATCAAAAATTATTGAAGAGAGCTTCATGAAGGGTTGATTATTGTTTGAATAATTAAAATTATTGTTTTTTCCGATAATGTTCTTTAGTAATTTTTTTGACAACTTGGATAATTTGGATAATAACGAATGAATAAAATGTAGTTGAGTTTTTTTTCCATTAAAATATGAGCATTGAGACTATTGAAACAATGACCCAAAACTTGAAAAATGGGAATAGAAGCCCTATATATAAAACGAAGAAATGGAAGAGTGTGTGGCAAACTATCTCACCTGGGCATGATAGAAGAAAGATGTATTCTCTGTCATCTTTGAAAAGCCGAGCCAATCAACAAAATCAAAATCCAAAGTCTCTGTTGTTGTCTGCAGACATGCGATAATAATATTAAAACACATATTTAACATTAGTTTGCCCAAAGGGGGAATACCACCAACGAATAAGTTTGGCAATCTACGATTTTAGTTAAAATGAAAAATTCTCTTTCTTGATGCAGAAAAAAATTATTTATATATATATATATATATATCATGATTTTGCTACATAATGCAAAAATCAAAAAATCAAATCTAAATACGGAGTGATCATTAAATCTGATAGGAAAAATATCAAGGCAATGATAGCAAATCATACTCACATCATTCAGATAAAAAGTGCAGTTGTAATATAAATCCTCTCCACGGGCAAGTTTTATAAAATCCAGCTGATAAAACATTGATCCCAATATCAGAAGTCCAACATATCTGAAAAATGAAAAAATGTTTAGTGTATACTTGAAAAATGGGTGAAAAGAAGGCCTTATTTTTCTTCTGGTGTATGAAATTGTCACATAATTTTCTTTCGGTGGCTCAAAAATTATTTCATAACAGTTTTGATGATTTTGTGAATGCTTGACACATGCACAAAAGCAGACACTTTAATCTTCAGGCAAGTGAAATATCTAATATTTTTCAATGGCAAAAAAGGCGACATTCTCTCAGCGTACTTGAAAGCTTATCTGTATGCAACTACTATAGGAAAATCTATGTATGGTTGTTCCGTGTAGAGAATGGTGGCTGATGGGACTTGCAATATTGCCTTTAATAGGCGATTGTGTTTATATTCCTATGGTAAGAAAGAAAGACTTGTCAAATTCCCTAAGCAGGCAATTTTTCCATGAAATAAAATGAAGGGTATCTATCCTGCAGCAAGTTTGAGAGCTCTTAAGAACATCCTTTTTGAAACAAAATATACTCACGCAGAGGTAATGATATACAGCAATGTCCTGAAAGTTTTTATTGGAATGAACAGGACCCAGGTGACAAATAATACGGCCAACACAGCAGTCGCCTGAAGAAATAAGAAATAAATAGAATAAGCCAACACACAGTATCTATGTGGTAAACGAATGCAAAACAACTGTGGCCACATGGCAGATAAATCAAAGCAGAGTCAAGAGTAACGAGAGAATTAAATCAGCTAAATCTGCATGGTTATTAGGTTGGCGTCACAAGTTGAAGATATTGGGTTCGAATTCCGACTAGTCTGGCTTGACAATCCACGCCCCGCACCCCGCCCCCCCCCCCCCCCCCCCAACCAAGGATGTTACTCGCCTGAAATGAAAAAATCACACCTTACCAACAACACCAATCCTGTTCATCCATAAGTGGCCGCTAGTAAAGGACTTCATTTCAGGGTCGATAATAAAAACAAACTATCAAGAAGATTAAATTTACTAATGATCAGAATTACTACACATTTTCTATTATGTTTTTCCAATTTTGCGATGGAGTAACATTTATCATAACTTTTCTTAAAATGAGTTTTTTTTCTTTGGAATGGAATTACAATTTTAATTTTAACCAGAATTAGGAAAGACATTCCCAATAGGTACTTGTTTTGATAAAAATCCCTAAACTGCCCTTGGTGATATTTACATATAACTATGAGCTTTGAACTTTCAACTTGAACTACAATTTACCTTTTGCAACGAAGCAACGAGTACAGTAATTATGAGTAATTTCCACATGTGAAATTCCAGTAACCTCCAAATCAATCGAATCAATCCGTACCAATAATCGAGAAAAACATCACGACTTTTCTTTGCAAGTTCAAGAGCTTGATCTTTTTTACTGCTTTTTTCTTTTTCTTGAAAATAACAAGCAAATTAGGGTTAAAATTATATATATATTTCTCTGTCAAAAGCAGTAAACACTTCTACATATGTTTAATTTCGAATCTCAAATTATATTATTTTAAAGCAAATCTTTCCCAATTTGATTTTATCTAGGGAATGATTTTATTAAAAGACCAACTTTTTGGATATCGTATATATATATGATGAACAGTGAACACAATAATTAATCATCAATAGAACATCAAGTTTAGTCATTACTAATAATTACAAATAATTTAGTGTAATACAGAATACAACACATTCTGCGGTCCAAACATTGAAAGGTAATTGATCCATCCCCATGAGGTAAGTTCTAAGTATCCTAACCAAAGAAAGATCCAGTGCAAATTTAACATCTCCGGCTCCAGTTATGGAGAGTCGGGCTTGTGAGTCTGTGACCAACAATCAACCCCAGGTACCGGTATGCCTATAAATGCGGACGAGTTGTTGTTTCATGACGTTGCAAAAGTTCAATCGGGGCATATCAGCAGATGTAAGTGGTTCAAAGACTTGTCTTTTGTAGTTACTTGATGTGATAATGCATCAACTGTAATCATATTTGGCGATATGTCACAAAATATCGCTAACACGGCAAACTGACATTGCGGAAATTAACGATATGCCGCCCAGCTCTACCTCAGGGTATAATAACTCAGGAAAACTGAAGAGCCAAATATTGTCATATAAGTTGCATCACTAACAAACATACTACATGTTACTTAAGTCAATATAAAGTAATACCAAACCTCTGGCAGAAAGATCCTGCATTTCGATTGATTCCACACTACCATCAGTATCATTGTTACCACTAGTATTAGGTTGATTAACATTTGGATCTGCAGGATCAGGATCTGCTTCCAATTCTTTGACACGTTTCTTGATCAGCTGATATAAAAATATTTCAAGGTTATATACATAATATCCTTATCAACCATGTAGGTACGGGCTTTAGAATAGTCGTAACGTATTATTGCGTGTCGTAAGGGGCGACTAAACAGAAGCAAAGAAGTGGTAGATGGTTTTACCATTGCCCAGGACAGATACCACTCACTGCACTTTACCATGGCGGTTCAGTTCAGTTTGGGATGTTTTCTGTTCAGAGTGCAGTTGCTGGTATCCCAAGTTTTAGTAGCTCTCTTCTTTTAATTAGCCGTTAGTTGGTTCGATTCACGCACTGCTTCCGAACTTGCTCAGAGTAAATTTCAATAAAAAAAAAATAATACTGTAATATTGTCAGACATGACCTAATAGTTAACACCTAGGAATCGCAGGTTAAAGACCTCGGGCGTGAGCACATTTGCAGAATGTCGGCTATGTGATACGGTAATTTAGACACCCAAAGAGAACGGGTTACATCACAATAAATTTAACGAAGGTCATAATTTCATGATACATCTCTTGCTAGAAGATTAAAAATATCTATCTCTTTGTGTGTCCGGCAGCAAACAAACTGTAGAAAAAGTTGTTTTTAAGCTTTTTGTCCATCCAAAGAAAATTTCAGACACCTGAAAAATTCTGCAACCCTGGGTCAGGATTCCAAAAAGTTCGGATAGTTAATCCATGTCCACCAGTAAACTCAAGGTACAACAAAATTAGGTTGTGCAAGCTTGGCCAAATAATAAAGCTCATGATCATTCAGTCACAGTGAGCTTTTTTGCTTATAAGTAGTGGTAATCGATAATGCGACCTTGCCCAGGGAGATCTACACAGACAAAGTGAAAAATAAAATATCTTTATTCGAATATTGAATGGATGTCTTTATCCAGTTTGGCAG
Organism: Styela plicata; assembly: GCA_963675895.2. Lineage (NCBI taxonomy): Eukaryota > Metazoa > Chordata > Ascidiacea > Stolidobranchia > Styelidae > Styela > Styela plicata. The sequence goes on from OZ023146.1 coordinate 2,802,667, forward strand.
AATGTCTTGTATTCTGCTTTTCAGACTACCAAAAAGAGTATCATAGGAAGTAAATTGACTTGAGATTGACTTGAAAGGCAGTATTTTACGATAAATAATTCATTCAAAAAGGTTGAAACACATTTTTGAGTGCCCTGTAGTAATGAAACTGTACAAAAAGATTGAAAATCATGAAAAAGCAGTGTTGATATTTTTAGAACCCTTTTGTTCTTTTTAGAGAAAAAGACATTGAAGTTTTCAACACCTCGTCTTCATCAAACCTAGATTTGAATTAAGACACAAGGAATTTGATTCAATTAACATTAACTCATTCAAATATCTCATCCATATTTGTACTTTGAGGATTTTGGCCTCAGTAAAACAAAAATTTTACCTGTAAGAATCGTTCATGAAAATAATGTTTCTGCAGAATAACAACCAATAGGAAGAAAGTTGGAATGCAAATACGAAGCAATAATTCTCCTGTATGCTCGTATTTTATCAAACCAAGATCTGCAAGCCTAATAGAAAATGAAAAGTTTTTGCCATTTTATGTTGGAGATGGGGTTGTTAAGAGAAATATAGCATCGGATTAATACATAAAATTTCAAATAATTGGAAGTACTCCTTTTCGGGCATATTTGCCCATTTTGCCATGAAATCTTGATATTACTGTCAACTGTACGGTAACAATAATGCTATTTAAGAAGATTACCTTCATTGCATTTAATATCAAGAAAATGAACATGTTAAATAGTAAAAGTGAATGGAATATTATTTATATTTTGAAAAGCATGATTTATAATTCAAATTGTTTTGATTTTTAAATTGGCCAAAAAATAATCAAGAAAAATTGCTATCAAAATTGTACCATGACCCATGAGCAGATTTAAGTGATTGCCGGACTAAAAAAAACGCCACAATAACCAACAGAATTGATAACATATGTGCAAAAATTAAGCTTAGTGAAAGAAGATCTTACTGTTGATCGGTAAAATTGGTTGCACTTTTCCAATACCCAGGAAATTCATCGAATTGAAAAGTATAAACGAGCAAGACGACAATCATTGTGTAGAAAACTAACATTAATAGAAACAAATGTAAAGTTCGATGCCATATTCCCCACGATATCTGTATAGAAAACAAGTTTCTCTATTTAATTACACCGGCATGCGTCTGTTGCATTTTTAATCAAGACTCTTAGGGATGATGAGTTATTCTAGAATTAGTCTGTTAAGAAGTGAAATTTTTTTCTCGAATATTCTTAATTTATTTTATTTTGCTATAAAATCATGATATATGCCAAATTTTACTTTGTAAAATTTGACATAAATCATGATTTTGCTGCAAAATAGACAAAATATTGTCAGATATCAGCAATCTTGGTAAGCTGAAATATCGAAATGTTATTCTATGCATATAGCGAATTTTGAATACCAGTCACACAAACCAAAAATTTTTGCACAACTTCCATAACAAAAAAAAGACTTCAAACATCAATATCATTAACTAATGTTTTTGATCAATAAATAATACGAGCATTATTCTAGACGAAAAGGGTCAGAGTTGCTGATAACCTAAACTTGATAACTTTTAAATGCCCCAATCAATTTAGTAAATTTTGGCCAATGTCATTTTTATTAATGTTTCTATATAATTATTCATGAATTAAGTTATTGTTCAAATTTTTCACCGAATGACGAGTAACACCTTGAACCTTGTTCGATCAATATGAGAGGTGGGCATGGAAACAGGTCCATCAACAATGGACGCTCTAGATAAATCGAAACTACTCATTGAGAACTCACACTCAAACAGCATTCTCACCTCAAAAACAAATCCACTCAATATAAAGAAAGCAGCATATATCAATTTGATTCCAGATGGTTGTCCTTCCACACATATTGCAAGCAGAAAACCATAAACAACTAATATCCAATATTTGCTCAGTTTCTCCCTGATATACAACGATACTTGTACCAACCAAGAGGAATCATCTTTATGAGTTTGATCTGAAATATGCAGGATCATCAGTGAATTATTTTATTGAAATTCACTCTAAGCAAACCCGGAAGCAGTGCCTAATATAATATAAGATATAGTATCGGCAACTGCACTCTAAGTGGAAAACATTCCGAACAGAACTGAACTGCTAAAGTGAGGTGCAGCGAGTAGCATCTGCCCTGGGTGATAGTAAAACCACCAATCATTTCTATTCAGTCTTTGAAATTCACTAAATAAACAAAATAATGTGTCAATTATTTGAAATAACCAATATGACCATATTTTGCCCATGTAGCAGCAAACTCACGATTTATGACTTATTTTAGAACGTTAGGTTCGAATCCTGTGAGGGATGATGATTATATGTGAGAGCTCTGCTGGACACCTTGCCTATCAACGATGTTTCATGTAGGAACTGTTTACGGTTTCCTCCACCAACCATGTTCATGCACAGGAAAAATGAGAAATATGATACGCGAAAAAATTTTCACTACCATTGATTCACAACTGGTATATGCACGAGAGGCCGTGGTTCGCCATATGATTAAGCTGTATGCTTGGCCCTCGCAGTATAAAATGAAATCCTATCCTATTGTATCTTTTGTCCAAGCATGTTTTAAATAAATACTGGTAATATTGTTACGGTAATATATTTTACATCATCAAGCAAGCATCAGAAAGGCAGGAGTCAGGGTCTATGGCTATATACCAAACTCCATAGTCCTGGTTTAATAAACAATATTCAAAAATCAATTCACATTTTAATAGAATTCAGATACAAGAAATTCAGATATTTATAATCAATACTTTCAATAGGCATAAATTGTTCATTTTGTAACAGAATCCTAGTTTAGGTTAGAGCTGGGTGGCATGTCGATAAATACGAGTGTAGAGTTTTCCAAATTACTGTATCCCGTTGACCTTCACAGTGCCGATTTGTCGTAACACTGAGAATTTGTGGCACACTGCCTTAAACAGTTACAGATATTTGCAATATTGTGCCAAGTAACAAATAAAATGTGCATTCAGTTCACTAACATCGAGCTTATATGCCTTATTCGAACTTTGTCGTGAAAAAACCCACCAACATTTAGAGAGTTTCTAATATGCATCTGACCATTTTTCAATCAGGACGTGACAGTCGTGATATAATGGTAATAACAGCGTTGTGGTGGTGGTATGCCGGTACAAAATATAACCAATGCTGCCCAGCTCTAACACTGGTATCATTTGAGTGGCAATTGTAAAGCAAATTAATCTGTTAATAATCTATCATATTGGCTTCAAATAATTCATCATTTTTAGAGATTTCATGAACAGATGTACAAGATGTGAAAAATAAGGCCAAAACCTATTGAGTGAATACACTCAATCAATATTTGATTGAAACCCTTTTACAGTGAAACTTCTAATGCTGTCACTGTTAGAAATCATGCAAGTCAAGTCCAAAAGAAACGATTTTGCATTTTTTAGTCCGAACAGGATACAAAGTGAAGTAAGGCATATAGCTTAACTTACCTATTTGTGATTTGTGTCTCCTGATATACACAAATTGGTGAAAAACAATCCAAAACACACAAGTATAGAGAATCTAAAAACAAGGAATTTGTTAATTAATATTGCTGATCAAGTGACCAGATTATAACCAATACCTGTACCAAGCGGCAGAATGTCAGCTACTCGAAAGTAGTAGCTGGCAACCTGCCACTCTGGTGTATTACTAAAAAGTAATGTTAGAAAGTAAGTAACGCTAATCTAAGTATTGTAAGGTAATGAGCTATTTTGTTATGATGATATAGATTCGCAATGAATGCTTGGCTTGAATCGAATGTAGTCAAACTAGTTTAAAGTCATTTAATATCTTTTTTTCGCAAAAAGTGTCTGTCCGAGAATATAATTTTCAATCTGCTCATTATTCATTATTTATTAATTGCGCGAACTGTAAATATATTAATTTATGTTTAGGGATTAGAATAGGATTTTAATTTTACCCTGCAAAAGAGGAAGTTGATAAAAACGACTTGATCATATAGCAAACCACAACCTCTCTTGCAGATACCAGGTCAAAATCTTGGGCGAAAGATTTCTTTCATTTTTACTGTGCATGTCCTGGTTGGTGGAGGAAGTCAACAAAGCGTCAAGCGTCTCACATGTAATCATTCCTCACAGGACTCGAACCTTCGCTAGGAGATGCATAGCTCGAAACATACTTTCAACGTTTTACCGATTCTACTGACTAGGCACCGTGCGAATCCTAAATAATAGCTCAAGAGATTCCGACAAATAAGTCTACGAATTTTTAAGTAAATGTATAAAGTCAATATTAGATGTTTTCTTACTTGTGCTCCTAGAAAGAGACTTGGATTATTGTTATAATAATGAACCATTCCAAATGATGACAGGCTGAAATTATTACCCCGTTCTGTTATGACTGATGTTGGTAATTCAGCTTCAGTTAGATTCAAAGAATAAATGAACTGTGAAAAAAAAAAATTCTGTATTTAATTATGCTATTTTAAAATTTTTATCATGAAACACGACTTCAACGACTCAGATTTTCAATACCAAAGGGTGAGTAGAGAAATTTCTTTTAGCACATACATTGGTATAATGCGTGGTGGAAGAATCTTGTTTTTTTCAGGTGAACCAAAAGCTTAAAAACCATCAACATTTCATAGCAGTATTGATGATTTTGAACCTTTTTGTACGGTTTAGTTGCTACAAGACATTCAAAAAAGGCATTTTAGTCAAGTAGTAAGAGAAATATCATGAAATATCACCCATTCGCCAAATTTTCTTTTGATTGAACCCATTTTTTGGGTGTCTGACTGGCAGAATAACAGGTATTCTGCCAGTCCAGTGTAACATGTAATTCAGATCTCAGATAAAATCAAGTTAAGATTCTGAAAGAAATGGTTTTCAATGAAATAATAGTTTTTTGAACAAAGAACTGAGATAAATACGAGCAAGGTGATCACATCAATAATCTTACGAATTTGTATAAATATTACCTGCAAACATATCAGAAGCATTGCATATACCGTGATCATTGGAGAACAAACTAATGTACCCCATGATCTTTCCTTGACTAACCATAGTATACAGGACCATACCAACAATACTAGAGTCAACCAACTGTGGAAAGTAACACTCCAAGCCTGTATGAAAATAAATGGTGTTGTTAAAAGGTTGTTATCAATTTTAGATTCATGGTTCATCTCCAGTACTTTTTGCAAAAAAGAAGTTCTCTTAAAATGAGTTTGATTTTATGATGTAATTCAAAGCAAACACAATATGATGTAAATTAAACAGGACGGCCATCTTCTATTACAAAAATATAAGGTGAATAAAAATATCAAGATATTTTGACACACATTTCTAACTGAAATTTATATATTTTTACATATTCATGTTGATTACAAGGTAAAATTACCGAAAAGGAAACAGTTAGAATTATTAACTAGGTAGCTTTGATAATATAAAAAAGATATTTCCTGCAGACTTCAACTGCAGGAAATGCTCATTAATTCTAAGCTCATCAATTATTTATGAGGTCAGGGCCAATTTGCAGATTTTATACCAGATGACAAAAAAGGACAGAACAAAAGTTTGCAATACATAAGACCGCACTTTGAAGTCTTAAATAAACAATTTGCAACTGACCTGAGCAGTAAATAAATCACTTTATTGACCATAGAATGATTTATTTAAAGAACTTGCATCGGCTTGGTCAGTCAGGCGTGATCATTAAAGGATGACACAAAATAGTTTCATTTACTCTTTCATTTATATATTAATAGGTATGGGCTTTAGAATAGTCCTAACGTATTTCCTACAAGGCGACTGAAAAGAAGCAAATAAGTGGTAGATGGTTTTACCATTGCCCGTGGCAGATACTGCATTTTATCATGGCGGTTCATTTCTGCTTGGGATATTTAAGAGTGCTATTTAGAGTGCAGTTGCTCAGAGTGAAGTTCAAAAAAAAATATATTTAATTTTATTTTGACACATGTACCGGTATGTACTTTGCAAACTTTCATTCAAATGACTTTGGAATAGATAATCAAAATTACTCATTTCAGTCAAAAGTCAAAATGTATGGTAAATTCACATTTAGTAAAATTTATCAAAAAAAGATAATTTCAATCACCGATATATTGGGAAATATTGTCAACATGGTTAACTAAATTTCGCAGTGTAAGACCTGCAGAAAAACTAATATCTGAGTTGGAAGATTAAAATGACTCTTTTAAGTGTTTAGGCTTACATAATTCCCTGTAGATAGGGACTTCAAAATAGTCCTAATGTATTTCTGGCATATCGTAAGATGCCGCTAAAAGGAAGCAAAGGAGTGAAGTTTTCACCGTCGCCCAGGGCAGATACCACTCACTGGGCAATACCATATCGGTTCAGTTCCATTTGGGATGTTTTGGGCAGTTGATGGTACTACACCTTTCAGTAGCCCTTTGCTATTAAGTGGCAGTTAGTTGATTTTTTGGGCCCAGTCTCTGGTTTGAATTTACAAAAGTCTTAAAAACCATCAACATTGCTATGAAATAGCAGTGTTGATGAATATGAAGACTTTTGCAAAATTATATCATTCCTGATTCATTGAATGAAAAACTACATGCAAAATGAAGTAACAGCAACTGCACTCTACATGGGAAACATCAAAGACTGAACCATCATAATTAAGTGCAGTATGGTGGGAGTAGCTGCCCTGGACGACAATAAAGCCATCTACCACTGCTTTGTCTCTAAGAGGACTAAACCATCATAATTGGGTGCAGTGTGGTATCTGTTCTAGATGTTGATGAAACTATCTAGCCCTGCTTTGTTTTGTACTTGACACTGTTGACAGACATGAAATACATTATTTATAACTATTTTAGTTTGTACTCCTATTTGTAGCACTATTTTTTGAAGCTTAAATTTGTACCTAAAAGGCAGAAAACTTACCATCATAACAATAAGAACAATGACGTAAAAACTTTGGTTTTTCAAGGCAGAAATCCAATCTGTTATTGTGTGAAGAAATCCTGGTTTTGTTTGAGTTTGTGGTTCTGGAATACAAAGAAAGAAGATAAGCAAATGTTGAGAACTTTCATTCGACGAACCATTACTCAGGAATTGAGATGTAAACTTTCAATACCATATCAAAATTTAACAACTTGTTATCAGAATTTATCTGAAACTATGCTTCTATGTACCCAAGTTTTCAGTTTATGCCAATGTTTTAGAATATGACTTCTTGAGAAAATTAATCCCCAAACGACAGTATCGTATCTGTTGGACACTGCTCATCAAATAACAGAGTTGATGACTATGAAGCCTTTGGATAAATCTGCAGAAAACAATTCTTCTATCCACAATTTTACGAACAACACATCATAGTAAGGAAATCAATATCAGAATTAAATACCGGTGGAGGTGGCCAAAATCAAGCATCTTTTGGTTATCTTTTGGAATATTCAAATCTAAGTCATATAATAAACAAACAAAGACATACTTTAACAGCTTATAATTTATGTGAAACATTAATGAAAAAAAAATAAAAAGTAGCATTTTGTTGATTCCCAATTCTTGCAGAAATCGAATGAATAATTTATGATTTGAATACTTCGAAATGAATATTTTGGACAGCCCCAAATGCCGGTACATAATATATCTTGAGTCAAAAATAACACAATAAAACTTCATATCTTTTGAAACGGACCACAAATGTAGTGTGAAAGCGTATTAAAAGTTAAAGACTCAACATAAGTAATTTATTAACACGTGTTTCACTTATGATGAATATATCTGTCTCAAAATGTATATATAGATGTGAAACGAACTCTGGCATGGCACCAAATTTGATGATCAATTCTCACCAAAGCAATGAGACAATATTTACATGAATAGCAATGAATAAGTGCATTTTAGCAGCAATTGGTACTTGCTTCATTTCCTATAGAGCAAGGTCAGACTGAGTTTGTTTCAATCATTCCCATGAGAAACCGTTTGTTTAAAGTCTTAGTGAGAGATGTGAGATATCGTGAGAAATTTGACGGTTTTGGCTTTAAATTGAAATTCTACATTTCCCATGGGTGCATAAAAATAGGTAATGTACATGGGAATTGCTTTTTTTTTGGAATCTTGGTCATGCCACAATAAGAAATTTTATTTTGCCATTCATGCGCAACAGATGAACCGCATTTAGGCAACGCGATCCATCATCATCCACTCATGTTAACAAAATGTGTTTTTACAATAATTTTCAGGGTGGAACAAAATTATTTTACATGGTATTTTCAAGCCAATGATTGAAACAGAAAAAAAGTCATCTCCCCATTTAACGGAAATACATTTTTATTATCACAGTAGCCTCTTATCAATAATTCCCAAAGTAGTGAGACAATGATACTTTATGATATTTCAAATAACTTCAAGTTAGATTAAAGAAGAATATGACATGCATAATAGCACTGTATCACTGTACACAAGGTGGTACTGGCGGATTGTGTCTCAAAAATGTGCCAAAACATTGAAAACGTTATGATGTTTGATTCGATTTCCAGTGATTGAAAATTAATGATTTGTAACACGCAAAGAAACAAGATTCTGGACACCCCTAGTGTGACTACTACTTCTTGAAATAGGAGTAATACCTCCACCATCTGGAACATCTTCATTCTCATTTCCTGCAGCAGATGTTGTGGCATTGATGGCATCGTATGTATGCTGTGTTACTTCTTCTTGAACGAGTGGCTGAATTAATTTGCAAAGTGAATAAAATGACTGATTTTGAAGAAAAAGGCACTCCACTGAAAATAGCAAAAATTTCTACTTAAAGATTAATAGCATGCACACTACAGTTTAGCATTCATAACTGCCATAAACGCAAATTAGTTTTGCTACAGAAATTATTTCTGCTCTATTAAAGGATGTCGAAATGCGATACATATTTGGCTCACTATTGTATGAAATTCAACTGTTCACACTTCAACTGTCAGGAAAATCTCTATAGAAGAAAAGAACTTTTAGTGGTTTGGGTGTGCCTCAGATAAATCCAATTATCGGAAATAGGTAGAAATCCAGAGAGCATCAGGGCCATTTAATTTAAATGATATTATTATCCTCCAGTAATTTCACGTCACAATACAAACAAATAATACATATTGTGTTAATTGTGAATGTTTCAAAATGAAAAAAATAAACTCTTCAATGTGGTGAGTGAATAGAGGAATGAGGAAATAACACAAAATAGGCAATGGATGTTGAAAAATGTTGTCCCTACTCTTGAACGTATTATATTCCCCTGCAAAATACAACTTCTGAATATAATTTGAGACTTGCGCTAAGATGCCTAACATAACAGTTAGAACATATTATCAAGAGTCAAAAAACTCCATTAAACTATTACTATTGATTTTAAAAATACTGGACGAGAGGACTGCAGTGATGATCTGCAACAATTTTTTGTGTTTAGTCATATTATGAGTGACAGTATAATAGATTATTTTACCGTAAATTAGTGTATGTATTCGTATATTAGTATAGGCACACATCTCGGTATAGGAACCCTATAGACAGCAAATGTAATGAGTGCAACCGCTTCCAATAGGATGATGGCTAAAGAGTGCAGTTCAAAATATCATCAATTTCTAATATTAGCTGTCTCGATAAAAAATAAAAATGAATTTATACAAATAACATAAGATTATGATTCATGCTGAATAAAGAAAATCTTTACGTAATTTCAATTCCACAATGATAGGATGAAATGAAAAAGAATAATCTAAAAAAATCTGATTGATCAAAATAAAGATCACCACAATTTTATGTTTCAAAAATATAAGATCTAACTTATATTTCACCCAAACTAATTTCAACCCAGTTACCTCAGTGAAATCTTGTGTTGAATCCAGCTATGGAAGCAAAACAAATGAAAGTAAATCAATGCTTCAAGATTTTCAATAAAATCTTGGAAGTGAGTTGGTTAATACAGCAATTTTTACAAAAAACATTTGGTGACAAAACTACCAAGTATTTTTAAACATGTTTTATGTCACGTCTCCTAAACATGAATGAAGGGAAAGCATATGTAACTACTCAGTCTAGAATGCATAAAATAACAATAGCTAAGAACAGAGCCGGGTTTTGAAGTCAGAAAATTATTGAATAATCATACTTTAAGCCTAGGTCACTGATGGACACAGGCGTCAACGTGGTGCCGACGAGGCGCAGTGCATCTGCGGCGCATGCTTGAGATTTGCTTGTGATACAGTAGCTAAGGTAGAATAACGTTTGTACCGGTATGCTAGATTTTCCCAAAACTAAAAATTTTCTGAAGTGAGCAATCATTATTTTCAATATCAAACAAATGCAGCAGATATTAGGTAACCCTTCTCAAGGATATGGTGAAAATATGGTGAGAAATTTCAAATTTATGGAAATAATTGTGGCCTTGGCCTTTCAATCAAATCAAATACCAGTACCAAAGTTTTTTAAAATGTTATGGTATTTAAAATAAAAAAACCTAGCCGAACTAGAACATCGTCCATTTTAAGCTGGATAATCTGGTTACAGATTAACACTTGCACTTGCTACCATACAATTAACCTATGCAGAGATGGCAATGAAGCGGTTTCTTTCCATATCAAAATTATATTTTGACTAGTATGGTACATTGATGGATTGTGTTATGAATGCATGGTCCATCCATGGCAATGGCAGGGTCTAACTAGCAAAGCAGAAATTAAATTTTATCAAGCATGAGTCTCTGATAGACCACACCTCTGCAACACATTACAACGACTCATAAATACAAAATATATTCTGACATTATTTTCTGATAATGTAAACAATGTTTAGTTATTAACATTTTTCTACTAGCGCAGGTGAATAATCAAGAGCAAAAGTTCAAATTCTTACGACACAAACAAGGTTTTTGACATTGACAGGGCAACAACATTTTGAACTCTTACTTGATATAACCCAAATCAGAAATTAGTTATTTTGTTAAGCATGACTCACAAATTGACTATGCCTCGGTGGTGCATTCAAATAATGACCCTTAGTTAGTTAACGACCTCCCTGATCAACAGGGTGACTAAAATGCAGCTTTCGCAAGTGAGCTTTGCAGACTTGCTCTTAATTCATCGATTCAAATTTGAAATTTCCATGCCATTTCAAATTACACAAAATAACCATTTACCCGGTATAGTTATATCAGAACAGAATTAGTTCAAACTATATTATTGTAAAAATCATTGTCATTCATCTTACAGAGGGAAAATGTATGTTAGGATATATTTTTTTGGGGGCTTAGGTCATTGATGGATCGTATTCCTGATGTATGGTTCACATATGAGACGAGACAAAACTTTTCATAAAAACGACCCAAAACATAACAAAATAGTGCATTTTAAAACTAGCCCCAGACTAGTTAAAACTAGTCCAGGCTATGAATAAACTGCTACATATATGGTAGCCATAATAAACAGTAACTACTAATTTATCTAAATTTTCATGATGGTAAAATCATGCAAGCTGTCATGCAATGCAAACAATCACAGTGCAAGTGTAGTGTAGAGTCATGTTAAATGGAAATTCATTATACAAGCATATAGTCGTACTTGCATGTTTATGTCATCGCTTGGAATCGTGGCGTTTTTTGATTGAACCTAAGTAAAAGTGATAAATATTATTTGCCGTTCCATGCAAATTTATGTGAAAATGATCTAATATACTACTCTTGTATAATTTCAATAATGATAAAAAACGGAACTTACTAGAAGTCTGATAAATTGTCCAACAAAGTGATATTTAGAATTACCATAGGACACGATGGCAAAATCTTGTTTTTCTTAGGGCGTCAGAAACGTTCATGTCGTTTTTTTCCAGTGGGCAAAAAAAAAAATGTCAAAATTATCAACCCTGCTAATTCATAGGAGTATTGAGGATTTAGATTCTTTTTGTACAGTTTGGTGGCTATCAGATTCAAAAAGAGACATTTTAATCTTCCAACAAAAGATTTATTATAAAATATGCCCATTTGCTAAATTTTCTTCTAAAGGTGGTCATTTGATTTGGGTGTCCGAGTAACTGACATTTTGCCGGTCTGGCATATTCAAACTTTGAGTGCAATACTAAAAAATACATTTTTTCAAATCAAACAAAACAACAAGGATTGAAGGGTGAAAAAAACGAATCTCTTCATCTGCTTTATTTATCTAAAATGTCATTCCAGTAAATGAATATGTATGGTAGTAATACCTGAAAGTGTGAATTACAAACTACCACTAATGTGACAAAGTTTTAAACCTAAATATGTTATTGCAGAAATAGTAATGTGCACCATTTGACAATTTTAATCAAACTTAAACTAGTGATGGCAACAATAATGATGAGCATACAAGCTACTATCACAATATTTCTCTATTGCCTGGGAAATTCTAAAAGGTGATTTAGAAAAAAAAAAAGGCCGGTCTTAGTACATTGCTGAATTAAGAAGTTCAAATTGGCATGGATTGCAAAATCAATCAAGGTATCGTGAATGATGTATTATCACTTCAAAATCTTTAACTGTCAAATGAAGCAAATTGATTTAATTATACCAAAAATCTATAACTGATTTTCTTTTACAGTATATATATTACAAAGCACAACCAAATCAGTAAAACTATAACCCGAAATATGAATCACCCAAAGTTAGTAAGGTCAGTCTGTCAAGATGTTGTGAGGAATGTGATCTGCCAAACTGAAGCAAAGGATGACAAACTGAGAAAGGTATCCAATAGGTGGTAGATGATATACCATTATCCAGATACTCACTGCACTCTCCTGTAATTGTTCAGTTCCGCATGAAATGTTTTCCACGAAAAAGTGCAATTGCTGGCTCTACATTCTGTAGTAGGCCTTCGCTATGATCATTGTTTCCTTTTAATTGCTGCTTGAGGCCTTGCTTAGAAGAAGTTTTATCAAAAAAAATGTTTACACTGTAAACAGTATCTGCCTAAAGTATTTCAAAGCCTTTAGTGATTGCGAAAAAGCTATATTTGCTGTCATGCACAAATTAATAATAAATTAATTTGCAAGCCAATCAAAGCAAGCTTTTTAATTTAAAATTGTTCATGTGCAAAAAGTGGAACAAATTTTAGGTTTTCAGTCTTATCAAGTTTGTCTCTCATGTTTGAACCAACATTAAATGCGCTTCTATATTTGCATAGGGCGTCCTCCAGTAAGTTTTCGACAAGCGAAAAGAGAGAAATGTCATATTCAAAAATATCATCAAGAACTATCAATCACCCATTCTCAAGGGAATGTAAAAATGGAATAGTCTTTATTATCAGTATGTCTGTCGTTACCCAGGCATAACTGTCGGTCCTTGAGGGATTAGCATATTTCAGAGAACATTGTTAAAAAAAACCAAGCATGGGCCAGAGATGGCATGTGTTGGTCAAACAACCTGGCTAAGAAAATTAAATTTCATTAATCTTTGCTAAACTATTAGGATGAACGGATGAACTTTAATATTACCCAAATAAAACTGTTCAATAATAACTTCGTAATCATATTTAAACACTTGTTTTTTATTATTCTCAATAATTCTTAACTGACAGATAATGCGCTATATCTTACATTGTGGAAATTTGACATTCCATTAGACAGCATAATGTTTAAAACTGATTTTGTTTTCGATACTAAAAGATAGTGCATCATATTTAAAATTCTACAAATCATGATTTCGCTACCAAACAAAAGAAATCCGCTTCCAAATTTTTTTAAAATACAACACAAATTATGACAAGTTTCTCCAAAGTAACCAATTTCGCATATTTAAACAAAGCGGCAGAATTAATGAATTCTGATAAAGACATCATAGCATTACATTATAGCATTTTTAGATGATTTTGATGAGATATAGTTACCCAGACATTAAGTGAGTCACAGGTTGAGTGAGTTAAATCCTCCGCTCAATGTTATTGCATTCTCAGAAAACTACTTGAAAAACTAAACTAAGTTTTTTCGTACAGGTTTAATAAGCTGAAATCACGCCATGCAAAATTTTAATTATCAATCATACCATGCGTTCATCTTTTCTTCGTTTTCTTCTTTTGACAGAGCCTCCATGAGAACGTAATTTATTCTGTCATCATGGTGAACGATGAATGTCGTGAGAATTATGTTTTTTAATAAAAAGTTAGTATAGTAAGTACGAAAAAGCACATAAAAAGCTTTCAAAATATCCAATCAATCCAATGGTTGTGTTGAGTCTGGATCTTTGGTGGGTCATGTCACAAAAACACTGGCCATCTGTGGCACATGCCCGATAGATAGAAAATTTCAGATTGAGTATTGGGTTTGGTTGAGATCAGGGATGACAAAAGCCTGAATATTTTACTATTTTGAATACATACTAAATTCAGCCTTGAATAAATCAAGAATTTTCAAATTGTCGAACATGTTCTTTTTCAATGTGTTCGAATATTCGATATGTTTTGGACATCCCTGGCTGAGATCACTGGGGCTTAATCAAGGTATTATGCAGTGCACGACCAGTCGCATCTGAGGTAAATGGCTGACAATCATTTTTTAAATGAGAATCGCTTTTAATTTGCCTGGGACTAACAAATCAAGGAAGTATTCAGACATGGATACATCAGGGTTTTATACTTGAAATTTTTAACACAGATATTTGTTTACACATTGGCATCAAGTGAGCAACTTTTTGCGATCTATTCAGAGCCATTATACAATTTTAATTACAGATGACCAGTTTCATCAATTTTTTTAAAAGAAATTTTAAAATATTAAACACAATTTAAATAACAGCTTATAGAAGCAAAACAGTAAAATTGTTAGAAAATAGCGAAACAAATCTTCAATTTCTTCAGCAAACAATTTTTGGCCTATTATTTAGTTCTGAAGTATTTTTGTAAATGCGGCATACTCAGAAGTACGAACATTCTCAACATACAGCAATGAGGAATTACCAACAAATATATTTTTTAATAAGCCACCGCTGTTACAGAGTTATTATAAAATATATATTATACAAAAATCAAACAGGCATCACACCGAAGTTTCATTAAAAATTTATAAACAGTAAATGAGGTTCCCAAAGTGTTAAGATTATTACAGAAATTATATGAAAGCATATAATTTCATACGGTTTGTCTGAACGTTTTTTGTCAAGTATGAGTCACTGATGGATCATGCCGATGAGGCGTGATCCATCTGTGGCTCATACTTGACAAAATGAAATTATTGATTCAGAATGTATTGAAATTTCTTATGGCAACTCGTTACCACATTCTCAAATCATTACAATAGCAGCTTCGAATTTGCCGATATTTGAAGTATTTTTTCACTTATTAATGAGATTCGAATTATAATGCAGCAAAACAAAATTAGAAAACCAAAAGAGAATATATTCTTCAATTCAAAGAATTAACTGAGTTGTTCTTGGCTGGTTAATTGCAAATTTTTGAAATTTGACACATTTTATGCTCATAAAACTTTTGATATAGATTATAAGAACTTCCTATGCAATAAGCAAAAAGCCCCAAAAATTGAGCCCTTTCAAGCAAGGTATCTTGGGTTCAAAAATAATTATTCTGTTAACTGATTCTCAAATGCAGTTACCCCTATCAGAAAAACTCTGTCAAAACGCTTTGTCAAGTATGAGTCACTGATGGATTGATCGTGCCACCAATACGCGATCTAATCGTGACTCATATTTGTTAAAATAGAATTTCTGATTGGGTTACGCTGAATTGTTTAAAAGTTGATAAATTTCTTACAAACCTTGTCTGAAGTGAAGAATATTCGAACACCCATAGCTAACATCCAATACATGAGGAAAGTCAGAGGAGGACTGATGAACTCCGTCCATGTTATTCCATTGTTCAAAACAAGTTCATACGCGTGAATCTGGCAGTCGGTTGTATTCACGAAAGGTGTGAGGCCCATCAACCTAAAAAAGATACGATGATGTGAACTAAATTCGTTAATCTTCCCTCATAGATTCATCATTATATTGTTTATACATATATGCAATACCCAATCTGAAATAGCTTGACCAAACATGTTTTGTCGTCAAGTATGAGTAATGATGGATCGCGGCTCAGAGGCTGAATCCATCTGTGACTTATGCTCGATTGTTGATTGGGTATAGGCAGATGATGGCTTAAAACTGTAACTTCTTCCATCAAAATTCAAAACTTTTCCATTGGTTCGAGTCTGGTTCGTTAATCCATGCTCCAACACCCAGGGTGTAATAACTTGGTTCTTGGTGAGGCTAAGCCACACAAAAAAGACCATATCTTTCTAACCCTGTTCCTTTGGCAGGGTGATCCACTACAGGAGGTGGCTATAAAAAAATTCAATTCCTAACAAAAAATTCTTAATTAGGATAGGACAGGATTTCATTTTATCCCTTATTTCTGTGCAATGAGAAAGCTGAGAATTATTCACATGACAAACCCTGACCTCTTGAGCAGAAAATGACATGCATGTTTCAGACACAAAGCAAAACAAGATTTCGCCAACCTATCCAACAGTGCTCCACACTCAACAAAATATTCTTAGGTCAAACTTTTTCAAATAACATAGCATCGAAATAAATGTATACAAATCTTACAGAGGCAACTTAACAAAGACATACCTGGCTCCAAGAGCCTCAGCTGGCAATGAAGTTTGGAAGAATTCCATTTGATAAAAGAATAGTAGCATCAGTTGAACAGCAGCAACCATAGATACAAATACACGTACAACAGCTACCCCTGTACCCAACATTCTACCATGTAGAGACCAAGTTGTCATCAGAATCATAAAAATGACCAAATAAAATCCAGAAAACAGAAGATGGGTTGGCGATACCTTGGTAAAGATATAATTATTTATTAATGATTAAGATTTTGCTATAGAGTAACTAAAAATATTCAAAAGTATCAATTAGAAATACTAGAAAGCTGTCCGAATAACTTTCCGCCCTATATTGACTTTTCCCCACCCATACCAATTCCGATTATACTAATTATGAGTACTGAAATCTAATAATTTAGAACATCTCATAATTCTATAAATTAGATTGAATTTTGAATAAATTTTTTTCGTTAAAACTGAATTCGCTTACAAACAACCAGAGACATTATTACGAAATGATAGTTACAAACCTGCCAATGCCATTGTGACAATTGTAACAAAAAGAAATGCTCCATTTATCAATGCTGTTGATGTGACTCGAAGAAATTTTATTCCATTTCCAGATTGACTTGAAGATTGAGATACTGCATCAACCGATGCATCATTCTGATAACCTACTCCCTCAGCACCTGATTGCTGCAATTGTTGTTGTTGCTGCTGCTGCTCAACCTCTGGTTCCGCTGTTCAATCAAATAAAATAATGCCAAGGAAAGGCTTTAACACTTAAAAATGAAAATATAAATTACGTGTATGTAGAAATTTGTTTTGAACTTTTCCAAACAAGTCAATGAAGGTCCAAATTAGGTGATGTATCAACTTGATTCGCCTCCCAATTTACATCTATTCACTGTGGAGGTTTCAGTGTCACAAACAGGAATATGTAAGAAGTTTTTTTTGCAAGAACCTCTGAATTTTGGAATTCCTGCCTACCCACTGCTTTCTCGTGTTGATCTAGGAAAGAAATCACTAAAAACTAAAAAAAAATTACTAAATTTTCTCTCTGATGGGACCGATTTTCTTTGAGTGTGTGGGGTGAGGGTAGCAGACTAGCTGACATTCTGCCAGTCTGCATGACATAAACTCAAGTGTCATCTAAATTCATGATTACCAGGTAAATAAACTGCACTGTATAGCTAATATCATGAAATCTTGTTTTCAAAAGGACAATTGAACAAAATGCAAACATGGCAGTAAAATTTTCAGGTTTATTATTAAACTCAATGAAACAATAATGTATAAAAATGATGCATCTATGAGCAAAAACACTTGAGTCATAAAAGTTGGTAAGTTATTATTACAATAAATCAATGAACATAATGGGTATGAGCAAGCCAAACCCAATTTAGCATTATCTTCATTAATTGTAGTTGGATTCCATGCTGTGCTTTATCAAATTATAAATTCATATTAATAAATATTTTAAGTAAACCTCAACAAAATATAACAAACCTGTCCTCTTCAGTAGAACAAAGGTCAATGTAGCGATAATGAAACATAATATGTCAGGTAGAAGAAATCTGAATACATCTGCAACAGCCATTTCATCAAGCCTGGAATGGAAAAGAAAAATTTATAATGCAGCGAAAATTGGAATAACATACAAAGTTGAGAAGAGTGTGATAGAAAGCATAGCATGAGTAGATGTTTTCAGGTGTGTGTGCAGGTCAACTAATGCAAAAATTTATCAGAATGTCAATTACCATTCAGTACATTGGATCAAAATGGCCTTCTATATGTAAATGTTTGTATAAAAAGCTTCAGCAATAAAGCATTTTTGTTTATGCAAAGAAATTGCAATGGCACTTGAGGAAGAAATCCAAAGAAAAACAGGAAGAAATTGTGTATGCCTATTGTCTTGAAATTGACTTCGTTTTGAAGTAGCATTTGAATCAGTGTCATTAGTGATCAGATACATCACTTTTTTCTCGTGAAAGTCAACTTATTCTGGTGCACAAGTAACTTTCTGCCATTCTAAAGCAGTGATATCACTTTTACTGACTAATTTTGAGGTGATGGTACATTGCATGTCACTCACTAGCATTTATCAATCAAGGAATAAAAACAATCTGAATAAAGTTATCAATTTCTCATTGCTATACCATGTGTGAGTCCAAAGTACAATACCAGTACAGTGAATTTTAAAAAATACCAAACATTTCATTAAAGAAATATATAGTAACATATTTTTTTATTTACAAAGCAAACTACCTGTACTATGAAATGATAAAAACATGAATGTAGTCACATGAAACACGTGAGTCAGAAGAGCAGTGCAAACAAAAAAGCAATGACCATAACAATATTCATAGGCAATTATGGTATAGAGATTGATGCAATGGGCAAAGTTTTCAACAGAGTTTTATAGAATTGAAAAAAGCTTGTTTCATCTATCAAATGCATTTCCATTATTTAATTAGAATTTATTAAGATATAATTTTTTATAATGTATATTGAATATGGAAATGAAAGCAAACTGTATCTGACTATACCTTGAGCAGTGTAAATAAAATAAATAAAAATGCAAGAAATGTAAGAAACCTTTTTGAAAATTTGGTATCCCAACCCCCTAGGGATATCCTTATGGAATATTCAGGTATTGTAGAATTCTGATTAAATGTAATTTTGAATTTGGATTATTTTTGAATTTATCCATTTTGCAGTACGGTAATATCATGACATATGCCAAATATTGCATTGTAAAATTTGACATAAATCATGACTTTGCTGCAAAATTGGCAACATTCCATTTTGCTGAAATGTAAAAACAATATTTGTTTGCTAAATTTCAAATACCATTTTAATTCAACTATAAGAACAATCCTTATGTCATCAGCCATAAGTTTAGCAGATCAAGGGATCAATGAAGTCCAATTGTCAATCTTCAGTATGAACAAAAGCAAAACCTTGGACAAGAGTTCACAACACTTTTAAACTTGCAATGAACATCAAGATGGCCGTTATTAATATACAAATTATGTCCCCAATCAAAGTATGAATATATCAAAACTGTCAATGACTCACATATAAATGCTCACGATTCACATGTTGCATATGGTCATGTCAGTCTTGTCATTATTAATTAAAATAAATATCAATCAACTGAGTTATCGAAATGAGTTGAAATCTGCAATCTACATTCATTAGGTACATAAAAATATGAGAGGGCTCTTTGTACATTGCATCGTGACATCACAACCCAATAAGAAGAATTATACTCAGACATGTTCTATCAAGGATGAGCTAGTAATGGTTTGTGTTGAAGAGGCATGGCTCATCTACAGATCATGCTTACCAAAACATAATATCTCGTTAAAAATGTGTGTTGTATTCTGCAAGTCTAGAGGTTCAAATTACACTTTTTTCATTGAAATTCGCTCTAAACAAGGCCGGAAGCAGGTCTACTTTTTGAATTAATTGATTGATGAATTACTAAATTACATTTTTGAGTCAAGGGCAAGGCAATGCATATTATTATGTAAAACTATATTATCTGTTAATAGGGCCTAGCTTCTGCTCACGATAAATATAAAAATGATAAAATTTTTTAACACAAAAAATGTACCGTTCCAGTCCAATGTATCGAAGGATTTTTTCTTTTTCTGTGCCTGAAAAAATTAATAACCTATTTGAACCATTGAATTTAAATTTTCATGAAATAGAAGAAGTTGGAACATACAGTATTGCATAATTCAAATAACATGTTTGCATCGGGATGGCAGAATCTTGGTTTTCTTCAGGCGTCCACATCATTTTCTCAAAATTGAAAAAAATGTTCCACTACTATTTCATAGCAGTATTGATGTTTCTGATCTCATTACAGTTTGATTGCTACCATGAACTCAAAAAGACACATTCAAAATCCTGTATAGTCTAGATGATAAAACATTGCCCATTAGCTAAATTTTATTCTGATGGGATCCATTTTCTTTGGGTGTCTGAGTAGCAGAGTAGTTGGCATTCTGCTGGTCTGTGTTGTATTTAATAGGGATGTTAATATTTATACAATATATACGTTAATAAGCTAGTTTATCAATGTATTCGAAATACAACTCTAGAATAACTAATTATTCGCATAAGACAACCATAATTCATATAGTGTAGTATTTGAGATACATTACCGGTAAAATCGTTTTTCAATTATTAGGGTACATAAAAAGTAAAATTACTTAGAACTAAGAAAACAATTATTTTAACTTTCATTACACAGTATTTCAACTTCAACCATGTAAACCCCTACATTTTTTTCATTTTCTTCAACTAGGATCAATTAACGGTAATACTCTCATCATGAATTTAAAAACAAATCTCACATTTTTCTCCAATTAATTGCCCATAAGGTGATGTTGCAAGCAAAGCAACTTGAAATCCAATTTGTGCTAAAATGAAGATTAGAGACGTTGCAAGAACTCCAGCTGTGTAGCTCCCACATTTACCTGCAGCGGAAAAAGATAAACAAGCATAATTACAAAAAATGTGTGGTAGATGGAATGGGCCTTACCTTGACAACACTACCCATAGTTGATTTGAATTTTGAAACAAGCTTTCTGCAGAAGATACTGTTACCTAATAAGCCCGGAGCAGATACCACCGCACTTTCCCAGAGTAGTTCAGTTTTGTTTGGTATGTTTTTGGCTTGAAATGCGGCTGCTCATTATAGATTTTATAGTATCTCTTTCGTCAAATAATTAGGCATTAGTGTGTGACTACCTTTTAAATAACAAACAGAATGACAAAATGAACAAAATAAAGCAACAATCACGGATAGATGACAAAATAGAGTATAAAAAAATATGTCTGTTACCTTTTGTAGCATATGTAAGAGAAGGTGCATATGGATAAACGAGAAGGAGAATCAGGTATATCGCTGAAAAGAGGTTGTAACGAAATATCACACCTGAAAAAAAACATTTAGAATTGAATTTAAAAAGACTAGTCACGATAGATTGAACTGCATGAAAACATGTTAGCAAATGATATAACAAAATAATATAACACAGATACACATCCTAAATCATAACACAATAACTTACTTGCTATGAGTGTAATAGGCAATAGTATGTGATATCCAATCCATGATATTGCTATGGACACCATCGTGTTTTATCCAATGTATTTTTAGAACATGAAGCTGATATTCCCCCAACAAACTTTTCTAAAAGGCTTTCAGCAAATGATTACAATCCTTCGTCCACTCAAAATATTGAACTCAGCACATGCTATTCATTAACAAATTCAAAGCAGGTAAGCTATTAATAAAGAACGCTTTTGAGTTTGATAAAATAAAACAACAAAGTTAGATCGAAAACATACTGCATAACTGGTTTCTGATAAAAAAGATTTTTTATGAATTAGTCAGAAATAGAAGTATTAAAATAAATATATAGCAGGCATGTTATCAAGAGTCTCCGTATGATTCTAGGCAAATATAGGTTAACTGATACCTGGGTCTATTAGAATTTAAATTTATTTGTATTTTGTCAGAGAGACATTGGTGATAGAAATGCATTAATGAACCTGCTTCTGTATTTGCAAATTTGTTGCAATTTAGAATCTGCGAGATACCAAAATTCATTATTTTTTCATAGGAATCATAATATTATAATATCAATTGGGTTACACATGCAGCATGAAATAGGGCAAAATGAACCCATATGATCTATCTTCCACCCTTTAAATGATTTCATAGTATGAACCACATAGGATCTATCTATCTCCCACAGTCTACACTAGAAAAAATATTGGCTCGAACTTGAGCCGGAAAAGTCCTATACCTTAACACATCGGCTCATTTGTCAGTGGCGGCGGACCGTTAAGCCGGCAGTGTTCCCCTTGTTCCGGCTTATTACTAGCCGTATATGATTGGCCTGCTTTCAGCCATCAAATGTGGCCGACTCCCAGCCAAGTTGCTGTAGGGCCTAAAACGAGCCATTCGCAAAGTTGGCTCACCCTGAGTCCTCTACTATTCAGGCTCGCTACTAGCCAAAATCAAACTATATTTTACTGGCTTTCCATCAGCCGCAAATAAGCTGCAACAACAGTATGCCTGGCAATGTCCTACAAGATAGCACACTGAAATGCGTAGCACAAATCAAAAGAAATTTTATTAGCTTGATGCAAAAGCATGCACAATAACACTCAACTCCATTTAAAACTGACTGTTCAAATTTGATTTTATTTGCTCATATGCTTTTCAATCTTATTGGTATTTCATTGTCATTTATAGTAATATCATTTAAGACTCTGGCACAAGTGAAAAAAAATTCGATAAATTTGAAGAGACCCACAAATTCGAACTTTTTCTGACCCCGTCAGAAAGCATAATGCACAGTCAAGCATTAGTCGCAGTCCCCAGCGACTCTTATTCAGAAAATTATTGTCAAATTATCTTTTGTTATATATGTGTCACTGGATTGCGCCGATGAGACTATTCAGCCGATAGTGATCTTATTGTGCAGTAGGTCAGGTGTGTGGTGTGTTATTATGGAAAACTCTGTTTAAAACATGTTGAAAATGTCAAATTACCTTCATATAGAAGCAAAAAAAAAAACAATTCGATAGCTTATGAATATGAGGAATTATTCGATAGTCTTTCTTTTCAAATGGCAGATAAGCAGGACGCTTCTTGAAAGTAATCAAGCCAACATCTGCAATCAAAGCAGAAAATTCCATTTAAAACCTAACTGACATAGTAAGGGGATGCCCAGGATTGTTACAATTAATTTTTTAGACTGTTCAAATTTGAATACTTGATAATATTTGCTCAAACGGAAGTAGTAGTAGTGGGTTTGGCCTTCGTCCATGTTAGATACTTCACCTTGCTATACGAGTTCAGTTTTAAGATTAAAGATACTGGCCTGATTACTTTCAAGCAGCGTTCTGCTCATCTTTCATTTGAAAAGAAAGACTTTCGAATAATTCCTCATATCTATAAGCTATTGAATTGTTTTTTTAGCTTCTGAATGAAGCTAATTTAACATTTTCAACAAGTTTTATACAGAGTTTTTCATAATACCATACCACACACCGGGCCTTTTGCACAATAAGATCACTATTGGCTAAATAGTCTCATCGACACGATCCCTCAGTGACACATACTTAACAAAAGATAATTTGACAATCATTTTCTGAATGAGCAAGAGTCGCTGGGGACTGCGATGCCTGCGACTTATGCTCGACTGTGTATTACGCTTGGTCAGAAAGTTTGAATTTGTGGGTCTTTTTTTGTGAAAAAATCTTAAATAATATTACTATAAATCGCAATGAAATACTAATAAGATTGAAAAACATCAACATAAACGGGACAATAAATACTAATGATTGAAATAACTTTGAAAGAAAGATTTTTTTTCAATTAAATTACACTCAAAGCAAAGGAACAACAACACAATTGTCATGCTGTGACCATAGTAGATGAAATGAAAGTCCAGACAGCTCTGCAAGTGGTTTGCTTGAGTAATCTAACGACTTGACATTGAATATTTGGGAATTGAAAGGGTTCCCAGAACATGGTATGAAGTAACAAAAAGTTTTTATTAAAATTAGTGAATTGAATATACATTGTTTAGTAAAGAGCAGGTAACAGGACTTCAACCATCCATAACAAGCTTTGTATCATCAAAATATCATTCTAGTGTGCTATGCTAGATCCTGTCAAAAAAAGCAGATTCGAATGTTTTTGTGTATTGATTAGGATCATTCGCTTTAATCAGATGACAACAATTCTCCCCCAAATACACTGAAGGAAGCGAACTTCCCCCCTGGAGGTTTATCGCCTTTTCTCCCTAAGAATATGAAACTAATCGCTTCAAGAAGATTTTGGGCTTTTCTTGGAAAGCACAAATTTAAAAACGTAGTACACAGAAACTAGCAGTAGTAAACACTTGAAAAACTCATTTTTCTTATTATCAATTGTTATCGACACAAGCGGAATTCTATCAGATATAACTGTGGCTGTAAGTTGGTCACCATCAGGATCATTGCCACAAAATATATATGGTTGATCGCCAACCTCTCCAGCGATTGGCATGTCAGCCAGCTTCAAAAGGTTTGTTACCACACACGTCCCCCAAATATGATCCAAGACAAATTTTGATCTTCTAACAGAAGTCATAAGACCGTTTTTCGCTGTTTCGTCAGACTCTTTATCCAATGTTTGTTGAATAAACTTTTCCCAATTGTTCTCCGCATTTGTCAGCAAGGCCATCGTTGAGCACTTTAACATGAAGGCCACATCTTCAAAGAACTGTAAAATAACATTGGGGTCCAGGTTAGCAAAATTTCATATGCTCGACGAAAGGCCAACAAAGCCTTATTACCGCCCATTTACTTAAATACCTTGATATTGAAGCCATTCAGAAAAGGCATTTTATCTTCTTGCTAATTTTCAATAATTGTCTACTAACTTTTTGTGTAGGTATTCTGCTTAGTAATGTTTTATTTTTCCCAAAATATATACTTCTTATTCATGTGCACCAAAAACATAATTCATCATTATATACATGAACACGATTTTGGATTATATGACCAATTATCATAAGCTTTTTCCTATTATTGAATTTCCAATGCCTTTAAAAGCTACTGTGATATCACTACTTATCACAAAATTCTCCAGATGAACATAAAAAGCAATTTCACTTACTTTTTTGTAGTCTTTATATATTGGGAATTCCTCCATAACTTTGTGAGTGATGTTCTTGCCATCAAAAGAGTGGATCTTGTCAATTCTAGCCTTTTTCGTGTCTGTATCTTCAGATGTTATGATATTGGCAGGACGCTTTTTAGGTCTTGACTTAGTGATACGATGAGGGGTAAGTATTGCATCTACTCTTGAAGTAACATTATTCCCTCTTTTTCTTAAGATGTACTCAAGATTTTTAGAACCATTTTCACAACTGAGTACAGGATATTCTGTGCAGAGTTTCTGGCATATTCGAACTCTCTCACGCTTTGTTGGCTTGTGCTGGAGATAAGTAACAGCTATGTCATATATCTTTTGTATCACTTTGACATACACATCGTAGTTTTTATCAGCTGAAAATACTTTGCGAGGAACTCTCAAGCATTTCACATACTTCTCCTCGAGTGGATAGGGGAATGGAATATTTCCTGGATAAGTTCCATCATCTGGCTCTAGTGGTTCTGCTGGAGTAGTCTGGAACTTAGCAAAAGCTTTCGACCGATGGACTTTATTAGAAGATGAAACACATGCTTCTTGATCTTCTGGAGCGTAATACTCGAGATCATATATTGGTTCAGTATCCGCAGAACTAAATGATAGTGATAAACTGGATTCCAAATCCTGTTCGCCATGGTTTGATTCTATCACCTGTTAAAAATTACACGTTAGATCATGTTTGAGATGAGCCCTAAACAAAATTATTCTGCTCTTTTAATGGCAAATTAAAAGTTTGAGTTTTCCGATTCACAAGAACCATTTAGAATCATTTAAAGAGAGAAAGAGGGATTTTGGTAAGACCTTAAAACCTCAGGCGTTTAACTTCACTGCACTACAATCGACCATTCTTTTAATTCAAAATTTTCTACTGCAAAATGACTGAACTAAAGCTAATATACAGACTAATATTTTTCAAAATTGTTAGCACAGTTTACTAAGATATGCGTTCCAGTAAGTTATATAATAAAAAAAAATCGAGAAAAATTTACGCTGCTCAAGTCATCACAATTCTGAAATTCTGAACACAAACTCTCATCTGCAGATGATGTTGACGTATCCAACTTGTGCATCTCAAAACAAAATAATACTGCATACTTTATTTGCTCTAAAACAGCAATCAAAACTAAAGCGCATTGATTCGGCGCACCGAATGTGACAAGCTAAAAACATCCACTCCGATTCGGAATTGGTATCTGCACGAGGGGTCGTAGTTCGGCATGCGAATAAGCTGAATTATCGACTTTCTGTTCCTGCAGGATAAAAATGAAATTCCTATCCTATTCGATATCAAAGCACAAATTTAAAAATGCTCCGTCTATTCATGTATTCTTGTGAGCAACAATTCTTTTTCATCCATATTAGGCTAGATTTTATTACTGTGTACTGTGTTTTCAGAAATGCTATTATATATTTCTTCACGTACCAGCTAAGAATTTTGCAGAAACTACTTTTTTTTACTCATATCCACATGAAATATGACATATGATAATACCAAAGTTTTTGCTGATACAAGATATGATTATTAAAAACTCTTTTGAGCCTCTAAAATTCATATTCCATATGGCATAACAATTTGAATTTCATGTTTATCGGGTATGAAATAAAAAACTCTTACAACAAAAATTGCCGAATAACACATCTAATCTAAGAAAATAATCGATCTGAATTACTACTAATGATTGAATAATTTCTATTTAAATTCAAAAACATTGTGAAGTGACAATTCCCTGAAGGCTATATTCTAAAACCACAGTATACTTTTTTGAATATGCTCAAATAGTTTTGCTACTGCCAATATCTGGATATGTATCGATGAATAGCTATTTGAGTCTTCATTTCAACTTAAAACGTGGAGCAAAACTTCCAAAACTCACTAATAGGCTGTACCCTAATTGGCCACTTTCTCAACAAAACACTATTATAGTCTTAGTGCATACTTTATTCTGCTCAAAAAAATTCCAAATCCTCTTCCTTGAGCTGAACTTGAACTGAGAAAACTCGGCGTTTATGTCATCTCTGGTAATGTTCAAAATATCCTCCTCCTCCAGTTGGCAATCTATATTGAGTTAATAAGGTAGAAAACCTCAGAAAAATCTCGAACTGACACAAATTGATATTACACATCTAAAACACATTTACTACATGTACCGTAAAATGACCCGTGACATTGGTAGCTATTTCCTCATTTCCGCCCAACAAAAAATCTTCAGCTTAATGATTAATTCTTGCTCAACACTAACGCGCTTATAAACAAAAGATTTAGGGAGTTTTGAACGCTTTTTCATCTTGTAAAAAGAGGGAATGTGGTTCTTTTTCAGTGGACTCGTTCGCTGTCAATTTTGATAAGATACCATCCATTGCTTATCACCATTCTCATGGCATTTGTTTGCATAATAAGAATTTAAAAATTTTACAGTAGTTATAGCTAGCTCCCTTCAAACATGAAATTTAATCTGGATAGCTGTTTAAGGGTAATTATACAACAGGGACAAGGTACATGTGCTGTACAGTGTATGGTGGCAGACCAGTGGGTGCGGGGAGAGACATCAACAGTAACGAACAGTCTTCCTGCAAGATTCGAAATTTTAACTAAAAATATATAAATATTTTTGAACTCTGGAACAAGGCAAAATTTTCATGCGCCTTTGGCGTGCAATCACACATTGCAAAGTCCTATAGTGTTTGCCCGCAAACTGAACTTGTGTATTTTTCACGAAAGGATCAAAAAATTTTGCAAGTTTTTGGTGCGTTTTTGTTTTATTTTAAAGAATTTAATATTTTTATGTCCTCCCTTGGATTTTATTTTACACTGATAGGAGCAATATTTTCATAATGGTTAACTCGTAATGGCTATATTGCGAAAGGTTGAGAGCATTCAGGCAAGGTTAATTGAAAAAAAAATTGCAAAATATAATGAGCCGAGGCAAGCAAATTCAAAATATTTTCATTTCAGAAAAGTCATTCGCATGGGGAGATTTCCTCTTATTTTTAATTCTCTCTGTGGTATAACACTGAACAGGGTTTTCTGAGAACACAAACGCTTCACCTCAAATTGTTCTTAGCCCCGACCTTTCTATCAGCCTATTTGGCCATGAAAGCTTACTGCCATTCCAAATGTGAAAACTTCAATATATTCGTCAATGGGTTGTTATCAAAGCTAAAAATCGCATGTTGGGGGGTACTTTCGGATAGCTGTTGGGTATAACCCGATGCGCAGCTTGTAATGACGTCTACCACCGTCGGTAATCGTTCCAAATCGCCACAGCGAAAATTAACATACCGGTAACAAATACGGGTATTCTTGCTCTGCCGGCTAACGCCGCCCGGCAACGTGATTGTTCATATCCAACTTGATCTTAGCCATCGGAACTTGAAGGTGCGTTCTGTGGTTGTGCATATACTGTTGCGGGGATTCACATTTGCAACCTATATCAACAGCTTAATTTTATTAAGTATCAGATTTGGAAACATTCGAAAGTACCCTGTCAAGTTCAACCCTATTGTATTCTTCTTTCAACTTATATAAAGCTTAAAATATACCGAAACATTAATCCAATCGGGTTGAAAAATAAAAATACAGTACCTTTTATTGCTTCGATTATTGGGTCACTAAAACCGTACGCCTTGGCTTTTTCGACGATGTCCATCGCGCAAGAAAAATTCGTCGCGCCGAACGGCAGCTCAGACATGCAGAAAGGGCGACGGCGCTTGCCAACCGCAGAAGGTGATGTCAGAGCTTTTTTTCTTTTATCAGCGACCAATCAGCATTCATTTAATGGATACGTAACAATAGCGTTTTCACCAGGCCGAAAAGACTTTATTTATCGGACAGCAGGCGCCCATGCTTGGTGATAAAACTCACCGCATAGAATGGAGTTGTGGCGGTTGGGATATGAGCGGGCAGCGGTCTTTCTGAAATTTTGCTCTTACGCTTGGCTGTGAAATCAATTTCCACATGAGAAGGCAAAGTTTTCGTGTGCGATATGCGGTGATTTAAATCATTGCTGCAATCAGAGAATATATTTTGCCAAGCATGAGCCGCAGATGGACGGTGCAGCGGTTTGACGCCGCAATGAAGCTACCCCAGCCGGAAAAATACTGATCAAAACTGTTTTGTCAAGAATTAGTCACTGTTGGATCGCGCCGTTTAGTTGACTTTGTCACTTGTGCTTAGGAAATAAAATTTCTGATTAGGACTCGCAGTACAAAATGCTAAGTCTTTGCGGTACTAGTTTCAGCGCTTTGCAGACAGCTTTTTCTCTTGTGCCATTTGCACAAGTAGGGTTGGGTGTTCAGATGTCAAATAAGACAATTTTTCAAAATTGACAATGCTCTGTTTTAGCCAATACTTCAAAGACAGCGACTGTTACATAACATGGCTCCATCTTAGATCTAGAGTGGAACACACATTTCACACAAAATTTCGCGTGTGGCCCATAAACCAGTCAGAATGTCAACATACGTTTCCAAATATACTGATAATATTTTTAGATAATTGCTAGTTCATGTAGATGTTTTTTTGGGTAAAAAATTGTCTGCCTTAAAATCGACATGAATCTCGTGTGCCCAAACGTGGACTGTAAGCATAGTGTATTTTACAATCTCTCTGAATTTTTGAGTCATCTGAATGTGCACGGCGAAAATCACGTCAATCCGATAGACTGTCCGTTTAATTTTTGCTTAGACGAATTCACAAAAACTTCGTCTCTGTACAGACATGTAGTGTCTACTCAAACAGTACAATTTGGCGACGAGGATAAAAAAAAGCAAGAGTAAAGATCAGATTTGTGTAAATTGAATCAAGAAATGGCGTATGCAGACAGAGAAAATCGGGATCATGCGTTACCAAGATTCGACTGCAAAGGTGACCCGACAACAATTGGTTCAAGATGGCGGAGTTGGAAACGGTCTTTTGACTATTTTATTGCAGGAAAAGCAATAACCAATTCAGCTCAAAAACGTGCATTATTATTATTCCATGCGGGACCACAAGTTCAAGAAATTTTCGAAACTTTAACCGACGTGGGTGAGAGCTATAATGATGCAGCGACGAAGTTGAGCGAATATTTTATTCCGCAAACGAATGTTGTTTTTGAAAGGCATGTGTTTAGACAGATGTCGCAAAGTGAAGGAGAAACTATTGATCAATATGTAACGAGATTACGACAAAAATCCGAAACATGTGAATTTGAAGGAAATGTTGAAAACGTAATAAGAGATCAAGTTATCGAGAAAGGTTACAGCCAAGAATTACGAAGAATTCTTCTCGGAAAAGGTGGTAAATTAACCCTCAAACAACTTCAAGAAAAAGCTAGATCGTGGGAAGCTGCCGAGTTGCAAGCGAAGACAATTCATCACGACGAAACAATTCATTTTCTACGTGGAGGAAAGAAGAGAAGTAAGACTGTTCAAAATTCATTTGCTCATGATAACAAGGCAAAAATGACATGTTTTAGATGTGGAAATTTCGGACATTTTGCAAAGGATTTATCTTGTCCTGCGCGAAACAAAGAGTGTAGAAAGTGCAAGAAATTTGGTCATTTTGCAAGATGTTGCAAATCCAAAATGATGAATCAGTTTAGTCAGAAAAATATTCACAAAATTGCTAATGATTTTACTTTTCATGTGTATAATTTTTCAAAATGTGATTCTGATAAGATTATTGTCACTATTGGAGGTGTGGAATTACCCATGATTATTGATTCCGGGGCAAGTTGTAACATTATTGATCGTAAAACATGGGAATATTTGAAACGAAATAATGTGAATTGTTATAATCAGAGAAGAATTTCCAAAAATGTTTTTGCATATGGTAATGATAAGCCATTAGATGTTGCTGGGGTATTCCAAGCCAATATTTCGGTAAAAGGGAGCGCTAGTATTTCTGTTGATTTTATTGTGGTAGAAAATGCTGGCCAACCTTTGTTAGGTAAACAGGCTTCCGAAAATTTGGGTGTATTGAAAATTGGTTTGAATGTTAATTCTGTGGGCCAAGATTATATACTACAAAAATATCCAAAATGTTTTAAAGGTTTTGGTAAACTTAAAGATTTTCAATTACAATTACCGATTGATGAAAATGTAAAACCTGTTGCCCAAACGTTTCGTAGAATTCCCTACAACCTGAGAGACCAAGTGAGTACCAAGCTCGACGAGCTAGAGAAATTGGACATTATCGAAAAAGTAGAAGGTCCTACTCCCTTGGGTGTCTCCGGCAGTGATATCTCCGAAACGTAAAGGGAAAGATATACGTTTATGTATTGATATGAGGCAGGCTAATAAAGCTGTCATAAGGGAAAGACATCCAATCCCCACTGTTGATGAAATCTTGCAAGACTTCGGGGAAAGTCAATTGTTCTCGAAGTTAGACATAAAATGGGCTTATCATCAAATTGAGTTGCATCCAAACTCGAGGGGAATTACAACTTTTGCTACACACCAAGGGCTCTATCGTTATAAACGTCTTTTATTCGGTGTTTCTTCGGCACCTGAACAGTTTCAGAGGATACTGCAACAAGCATTACAAGGACTTGATGGAGTCCAAAATATTCTTGATGATATAATTGTTCACGGTAAAAATGGAAAAGATCATGACGAGAAATTAGATAAGCTTTTGGAACGAATTCAAAATTTGGGTTTGACCTTGAACAAGCAAAAATGCCATTTTAAAATGGCTAAAGTTGGATTTATGGGCCATGTGATTACGGCAAAGGGAATAGGGCCTGAAGAGACTAAGGTCGAAGCTATCAAAAATGCCCGAGCGCCTGAAAATTCAAGTGAGATAAGAAGTTTTCTGGGACTGGTTCAATTTTGTGCAAGATATATTCCGAATTTAGCAACGTTGTCAGAACCAATGAGAAGACTGACAAGAAAAGGTGAAAAGTTTAAATGGGGACGTGAACAGAGACTGTCATTCGAAAAATTAAAGCAAGAACTGTCAAATGCGAAAGTATTGGGATACTATGATAAAGACGCCAAAACACAAGTAATAACTGATGCTAGTCCAGTGGGTCTGGGAAGTGTTTTGATCCAAGAACAGCAAGGCAAACAAAGAATTATTTGTTTTGCAAGCAGAAGTTTAACAAATGTAGAACGAAGATATTCTCAAACGGAGAAAGAAGCGTTGGCAATAATTTGGGCGTGTGAAAGATTTCACGTATATCTTTACGGAATCGAATTTGAATTATTGACAGATCATAAACCACTTGAATTTATTTACTCGCCAAAATCAAAGCCAAGTGCAAGAATTGAACGATGGGTTCTTCGTATGATGCCATATAGCTACATAGTTAAGCATATACCAGGTCACAAGAATATTGCTGATACATTGTCACGTCTTGTTAAAGATGACAGACCAGAAAATGTAATGCTGTCACAGATGACAGAAGAACATGTGAAATTTATTGCTATAAAAGCAACCCCAAAAGCAATGACAACTCGTGAAATAGAAAGATCATCATTTGAAGACGAGGAGTTGACTCAAGTAAGAGAAAGTATACAGAATGAGAGCTGGCCAAAGGGAGTATTGACGAACTATTTACGAGTGCAACAAGAACTAAGCGTTATTGGTAAACTACTTTTGAGAGGAACGAGAATTGTTATTCCTGAAAGATTACGAACTAGAGTTTTATCAATATGTCACGAAGGTCATCCAGGAATCGTTGCAATGAAGCAAAACCTGAGAGCGAAAGTTTGGTGGCCGGGAATAGACCGTGATGCGGAGAAGTTTTGCAAATCATGTTATGGATGTCAAATGACGGGCCAACCTGAACGTCCAGAACCAATGGTTAGAACCGAATTACCAACTGGTCCGTGGATAGATGTTGCAGCGGATATTATGGGTCCATTGCCTTCCGGTGAAAGTCTATTTGTTGTGGTAGACTATTATAGTCGATATTATGAATGTTCAATTTTGAAATCAACTACATCTGAGAAACTGATTGGAAGTTTACAAGATATATTTTCAAGACATGGTTACCCTTATACTTTAACTTCAGATAATGCTTCAAATCTGACGAGCAAAGAATTTTCTGATTATCTGAAAGAAAATGGAATTCAACACAGGAGAACTACTCCTTATTATCCATCTGCAAATGGTGAAATTGAACGCCAGAATAGATCATTGCTGAAAAGGCTTAAAATTGCAAAAGTAGAAGGAAAAAACTGGAGAGAAGAGTTGAATACATATTTGCTGATGTATAGAACCTCAATACATGCTACAACTGGTGTTTCGCCAGCTGAATTAATGTTCAAACGTAAACTTCGTACAAAACTGCCAGCAATTCAAGAATATTCTTTATATGATCAGGAAATAAGAGATCGCGATTCCGAAATAAAAGGTAGAGGAAAGCTGTATGCTGATCAAAGAAGAAAAGCTCGCGAAAATGATATTAAAGAAGGGGATAAAGTTCTAGTTAAGCATGAAGCTGAAAACAAATTGTCTCCTAATTTTAAATGTGATCCTTTTATTGTTAAAAAACAAATTAGGCAATAGCGTTGTTGTAGAATCACCTGAAGGGGTGAAATATAAGAAAAATATCACGCATATTAAGAAATTTCATGAAACAATGCCAATTATAGATGATGATGATGATGATAATTTTGGCGTACCAGATGTTGCTCATAAGTCTGAAAATGTTTCAGATGGAAATCTAAATGATAAACCGTCAGTAAATTTACCCGAACAACAATTTGGGAGACCAAAAAGAAGTGCTAAATTACCCTCTAGATATGATGATTATGTCATGACCTGATTTAAGTGTGAATTTTGTAATTTCAATTGTACAGTGTTTAATGGTTTACAATTTAATTTTGGTGGAAAAGGGATTGTAGTGTCTACTCAAACAGTACAAGACACTGCTACCGTCGACACTCCGAATATTTATCGAATGTGGGATTTTTCGGTTTATGTGGCAATGAAACACAAAGGTTCAGTTCTAGTCCTGCTACAGATGCTAACAGCGTCGCATATACCACTGCATCGGATGTGGTACCAGTTTTAGCAGACAATCAGATGCAGATATCCATGGGGTCGGACATACCATCGACTTCGTCATCAGCCACTGGTACAAAGAAAGAGACGCATGCTGAGCCATATGAAATTGAAGCTGCATCATTTATTTTGAGATTGAAGGAAAAACACAACTTGACTCAGGTAACATGAATTAATTTGTTGTCAAATCTCTTGGTATACATATTAGGTAAATATTTGTTAAAAGATGATACGAATATGATGGTGTGGCTGAGGGAGGGTTATGGCCTTGGTGATCTGAAGGCATTCGTGTACCGGAAAATTCTAGTGGGGGCCTTGACATAGTGTGATGGCATGAAAATTTTATGCTTTTAATTATGAAAATTTTTTTAAATGACACATTTTTCGTTAAATTGATCTGAGTGCGGTCATGGCTTGGTATGTAAGTTTTACAGTATCCGATCAATGTAATTTTTGAATGGTTCTAAGTATTTTAAGAAAACACACTGCCATTTTAATAGGTTCTTATATTTACGAGATGAATACACAGCTATTGGTTCCTGTACAGAACGTTTCGAACTATTCGAAACGTGCATCCCTAGTCTTTGCCACAATGTCCCATTTCTGAGTACCTACCCCCTATTTTCTTCATTGATTAAAAATTCTGATTTGACATTCCAAGCCCTCATAAAATCAGTTAATTTTTTAGGGTGCAACTGATGAAATTGTGGAAAATGTTCTTGATTTAATGAAGTCCGGATTCCATGCCATATCAAGCAAGATGTTCAATGTCCTTCCAAGTGTATCAAATTCAGAGGTTGAGGATGCTATTCGTGATATGATTAATGATGTTCAAGCAAGGTTATATCAATTTAATTATCTAAGAAGCCATTACAAGCAAGAAAAGTTTTTTCTGAAAAATTTTGGTCTTGTATTGCCTCGCGAAATACCTATAGGAAGATCTATGTCTCTGCAACAGATCAACGGCGAAAGACAACCTCATGCAATTCTTCATTATTTATATTACATATCAATCAAGGAGACCCTCCAAGTTCTATTGAAAAATAGGCAGTTCTCTTCACTGATAAGCAACCCCTCCAAACGTCAACGAGATGGGCTTTTGCATGATTTCTATGATGGGTCTAACAGCATGAACAACCCAATAATCCAATTGGAAAAAAAACGATGGAGCTTGTCATGTATTTTGATGAGGCTGAACTGTGCAACCCCATAGGGAGTAGAAGTGGCGTGCATAAACTCGGTTTCTTGTATTTTACTTTAGTGAACATTCCTCCTAAATATCGGTCTCGACTACAATCCATATTTCTCCTCGGGGTTGTAAATGCCAATGACATAAAGAAATTTGGCATTGACACTATGCTGGATCCATTTATCAAGGAAATCACAGAATTTTCTACTAATGGATTCCAGTTTTCACTTGGGCAGGGTGTGGAAAAATGGAAAGGAAGTTTGGTAGCTGTAGTTGCAGATACGCTTGCTGCACACCAGATTGGTGGGTTTAAAGAGGGCGTAGGGTTTGCAACACAGAAATGTCGAAATTGTATGTGTAATTTTCAGGATATGAATACAAAATTTTCAGAAGAAATGTTTGTTTTGAGAGACATCGATACACATATCAAAGAACATTGTAGTGGCCTTACTACATCTGTAGAAAGTGGTGTCAACAGGCATGCCGCAATCGTGGATATTCCTTATTACAATATATTTGACAGCATGCCGCAGGATGTGATGCATGTTCTGTTGGAGGGTTGCCTCCCATACACGTTGAGATTAGTAATGGAAAATTTTATGCAGAGGCGATTGTTTGGACTTGAATTTGTTAATGAGAGTATTCGCCACTTTGATTATTCATATATTGATGTGAAGTCAAAACCCTCTCTTTTATCACCCCAAGCTACAAGTAACACAGTGAGCCTAAGACAATCCGCATCACAGATGTGGTTGCTTGGTAGATTGTTACCGCTTTTCATTTCCAGTAAAATTGATGTACAAGATCCGGTGTGGCAATGTTACATCACATTATTAAATGTCATGAGCTTAGCACTAGCTCCGTGCATTTCTACGGAAGAAATAGAAGGATTGAAAAGTGAAATTCGACACTACCTTTTTTTATTTAAAAAGTGTTTTCCTCAGAACAATATTATTCCGAAACAGCATTACTTGCTTCATCTCCCAACAAGTATTTCAAAAATGGGTCCACTCATTAGATTTTGGGCAATGCGTTTCGAAGCAAAGCATTCATTTTTCAAAGGCCTTTCCAGGATTGCGAGCTTCAAAAATATTGCTAAATATATGTCGATTCGACATCAACATCATCTATGCATGGAATTATTGAACAATGGAGAAGAATCTAATTTTCTTACAGATAGAATTGAATTCGGCCCGCAGTTGTTCATGACAGACGAACAAATTATGTTCATAAGCAAAAGCTGCAAAATTCCTGAAGGAGTTATAAGGCCAACCAATCTGTACAAATGGTTTTCGTTCAATGGTTCGATGTATAAGGCAAACGCATTTGTTGTCACCAGTGTTTCAGAAGATTTACCAGTGTTCGGTGAAGTCCTCTCCATACTTGGCCTACAAGAAAACTTTTACCTTCATTTACGAATGTACAAAACAATGGGAGTTGATGAGAATTTAAACAGCTATGTTGTTCAACCTACATATCGGAAATATACATTAATAAGAGCTAAAAATTTGATTTACCACGAACCTTTCGCAGCTTACCCAGTCCCTGAAAAATTTGTTATACCAATAAAATATGTGCTCCACCACGAAAATAAATTTTAACACAAAGGCTGCTGTTACTAGAGCTGGCTAAATTTTAATTTCAACTTCAGAATAAACAAACAAAAAATACATACAAGGAATGTGAAACTCAATAAATATTGTGAGGTGTGGTGGGTGTATGCAAAATGCTGTATATGGGCTTGATATGTAATAACCATGACCAGATTTCAGTCATTTTGGCATCCCTATGTGCAGCTAATATCAAGGATCATATTCAGACAGACTTTAGAACTTCGTTCAGGTGTTATAATTCTTTGTCTCCTCGGCGAATTTTGTTTTGAGTGCAGCTATCAGAACAGGTTCACATATTTTGTGTGAAGACTTGTTCTAAACTTTTTTTTATTGAAATTCGCTCAGAGCTAGGGAGACTAATCAAACTTGAAAATTCTCCTAAAACCACTAAAGTGCAAAGAGCTATATGAAATGCAGGAGTAGGAACTAAGGAAGCCCCATTCCTGATAGATGTTAAAACATTCATCTAAATAAAACTTGACTCAGTGCATTTTTTTAAGTGGTCTGGTCAGTAAGTACTTCCATTCCAGTGATTAACATTCTAAAATTTTGGTGACAATGCCAAACTGTGCAGACAAGCCACATAAATAACCGAAAATCTAATCATAAAGGGCCTATAAATAAATAGGTAATGGCACCGGTACGACATGGTAATTCAAATCAAATTTTTTGCCACCGTGTTGAGGAATATCATCAAATCAATATTGGGATTTGGGCTCATTTGCAGCCTACAGAATAAAAAATCTTTATTTCGACTCAGTATTCAGCCAGTTTGTCATTCGCCTAAGTGTCCAGCCAGATTGTCATACAGATAGACTCAGTTTCAGCCAGAATGTCTACAATTGTTTCATTCTGATATGCCTTTTGTTCATTTTTAGAATATTGGCTATATTTAAGCCATGCCAAATTAATTAAATATGGCTCGTTGACAGCCAACAAATGAGAAACTCTTGTTTGGCTTCACTGTTAGCCATTTAAAATATTTTCTCATCTTAACCGACTCATTTTCAGCCACAAGCTAGCTCTATTTCCCCACTTCGAAAATTAAACAAGTCTTTTGGCTTGGCTTCGAGTCAATATCACATTTTTGGCTCGTGTCCAGACAGCCCATATACATCGTGGCTTGAAATGAGCCACAGAATTTCGAAGGTGGCTCTAACGTAAGCCAGACTGAGTTCGACATGGCTTTAATGCAAGCCACTCTGACTTAAAACAAGCCAATCTGGCTTATTCATGAGCCATGCTACATGCTTCTGTGGCTTGTGAATGAGCCATTATGAAGAAAATTGTCCCTGATGTGAGCCAAAATTTTTTCTAGTGTAGCCCTTTAAATTACTGCATACAGGCTGTGAAGCCCTTTAAATTACTGCATACAGGCTGTGAGTTCCATGAGAGTTCTAGTGTGTGGCGTGACAGACTGAAGATGGAGGAGGTAAGCTCGTTAGGACTGTAGCCCAGAGCAGTGGAATCAACTGATTAATGCAGCAGTTTGGTACATAATCAATGCACCCTGTCTTTAGCAGTAATACACACCTTGCACCTGCATGTTTACTATCTGATATCTGGCTTTGAGCAAACATGCTTTTGCTGAAAGATAGACAAACTTTGAAAAATGTGGGCTTTGAGAAGCAGTTGAGAGTTTATGGCAAATTTTTTATCCAGGATGAAAAGAGAGCCAAACATGGTTAATGGCTTATAAACTGTAAAAAGTACATTTAGCAGAACAAATTAGGTAGCCAGAAATGGTTTTCTCGTGCACAATAAAAACGGTTCTAATTTGTCCTGCTCAGTGCTAGGTATAACAATGTAACTACTTTTAATCTGTACTGTTCAGTGTTTATAAGCCATTGGCCATACTGCATATCCCATATTCTTTATTTCGCTGCTGGAATCTTTTCATCTTCTTTTTTTTTCCCAATAAAATTCTAGTGCTTTTTCTTCTTTTGTCTTAAATCAAAATTTTCCATAAGCCTGCTCTGTACGTACTCTGTACTGCATAAGTGGCTTACAGCTTACTATAATTCTCTGACCGGTTTTTCAAGTTTGCCTATCCTATCTTTCAGCCAAAGTATTCTGTATATTTTTAGCAAACAATGAGTACCGGTACAGAGTACAAATGAAGGGGCAAAATCGTCAAGCCAACCATTTTTTCCTGTGCAGTACTCACACTGCAATAAACCTAATTGCAGAAACACGCAGCCGCATGACAGATGAAACAGAATATTAGCACTCAGCAGTTCGGTTTGGTGTGTTCAGATTTTGTCCAAAACTTTTTGGGGATTTTTTTCTACAAGCGTCGTTTGTTATATTAAGTATCGCGCGGTGGATCGAGCCTTCATTAACTCATGCTTGGCAAAATGAAATTTCCGATTGGGTAGCGGCAACTGCTCAAAACATCTGCAAAAATTCATCACTTGACTCTTTCTTTCCACTATAAATGGCCACGCTTTGGGATAGATAAACGGGTATAGTATTTACTTTTATTAATCTTAGCTAGCGTTGATATAATGCAGGCAGGTTACATCGTTTGTATGGAAACTAATAACACAATTAATTTATAACCCCTCGAAACTCTACGCGGTACATTTCGAATACTGGACTAAACCCGTGAGGCTAACGTGCCGACTTTTAGAGACCAATGAACCAATAAACTACAGCAGTGCAGCCGTATTTTCGCATTCGAGAGATATTTATATTGGAACAGTTCAACTTGTATAGTATACGTCATAAAAATCCACTTTCACCCGCCCATGCTCGATTTCGAGATGCAATTACCAAAAAACTGCCTTGTGCACAGACAGCCCTTGTAGTTTGAACTTCGGCTTCAAACTAAATCAGCCTTGCAGTAAATACGTTATTACAATTAGCTAAAGCTTCCAACCTTTTGATCTGATAATTGTTCAACCCGTTTTCCTAAAAACTCTCACAGTGAAATTCAATAACGCTCCATCATAAAATTCTGAACAATAGATTCTGATTATCCCCTTTGACGTTTATCGTACTCTGGTTCTCTTTCGTAATGTTTTATTCTGCGTTTTTTTCTGTATATTTTGTTGTAGATTTGTTTTATGGTTGGAATTTTATATCAGAGTCCGCCATGTAAATAATACACTGGGCGAACTCTACCCGCTACCGCTAGCATATTGAGAGGGGAAGCATGGGGACGTTAAAGAGAGTTGTTAAAAGTTAGAAAGATTGAGAAAAAAATTTCTAACCCAGTTTATATATGATATGCATCCTTAATCTCATATTTTAAAAACTCCTAACTAAGCTGGCAATAATTTACGTGCGAAACAGACTTCAGTATATTGTTCACCATTCAGACAGGAAATTAAAATATTTTCAACGGCTGTCCAGAAATCGACGATTGATCAAAACCCAATGTGTCATGTCGGCCATATATATCATTATTTATTAAAATTAATCCGATGAACAAATTGGCAAGAAAGCGATATGCACCTGGCAGTGATAAGTAGCATGCTGTGCCTTTAGAATGTCGTGACCAACGCATGTCGTTTGTCCACCACTAGTGGCTCATTTGTATAAGTTGTTTTGCAGAGTACCAAACAAATAAAATAAGAAAGTTGTTTTTTTAATCCACCTCCTCTTTCTGATCAATGCTACTGAATTAAATGTTTCACTCTCTTTCGATGACTTTCTCACATTTTTCTTACTTATTTTACTTCGTGCGCGAGCCAGTGTAAAAGATTGTGTCTGTATGAACTCTATTCGGGTAGAGATGAAAAGATTGAGGTCCATTTTAAAAAGGCTATTCCTTTGGGCAGTGGACAAACAAAAACAGAATGTTAATTACTAAAAAAACAACAGATGTACAAAATATAGTTAAAATGTGTCATAAATACCGAATCATACACCATTTGGGAAATATAGAATATGCGAAATTCTTCAAGTCAGTTAAGGTCGCACTACACGTTTGCGTAGGTTGCGTTTTTTCATGGTTCGTTTTATTTTATTTTTATTTTTGAACACCCATAATTTAGTCATGGAAAATACAAATTACACGATAATAATAAAAAAATAGTTACGATTCTTGCTTAGTATTCCAGGTTTTTTCCATTCTTCAGTTTTTAATACACTTTTTCCATCATATGATTGCAATTTGCCGGTGATCATGTTATTCACATACAATCAATTATTTAAGCATTCAATGAAAAGAAAAAGTTGAAAAATCAATTACTGCAATGAATTTCTCTATATTACAACTAAAACATCATTACATAAAATATACTGAACAGTGAAGTAAAAGTAACACATTGGAGACAGTTACAAAAAGTTTCCAACTCTTTTATAAACTTTTTCACTATTTTATTTTTTCGATGTTTTTTCTTGATTGTAGTGAGGTTCTAATTTGTTCAATTACATTTTCCCCTTTGGAAGGTTTGTCAGAAAAATATACATATTTCTTTCTATCCAAATTTTGTAACGGGTGATTGAAAGAATTAAAACTAATATTGAACTTTCAATCTGAGA
Source organism: Styela plicata (assembly GCA_963675895.2). Taxonomy (NCBI): domain Eukaryota; kingdom Metazoa; phylum Chordata; class Ascidiacea; order Stolidobranchia; family Styelidae; genus Styela; species Styela plicata. The sequence continues at coordinate 2,844,303 of OZ023146.1, forward strand.
TATCTTCATATAATTGAAGTCAAATTAAATAAACGTTGAATAATTACAAACGATATTACAAGAAATAATTTTTGCAATAACATTACCAATATAATCATAAACTTTTTGAAAAAATTCACAACTATAAAACAAATGGGAAACAAATTCAGACTCTTTATTACATAAAACACATTTTTCATTTCCTACAATTCTTTTGATAACAGGATGAGTTTTAACTGGTAGAAAATTCCACATCACTTTATAGTTGAAAGATTTCAGATAATTAGCCAGAATTTTACAATGTATATATTGACACGAATTTTTTTTACTTCCACCTCGTAAAAAACTAATCTATCTGAAGCTAGATTATTGATTATTTTATAATAGAAAGTTCTGTGTTTGTCTTATTTTACCCTTGCGTTTTACGCAAGCGCAATGCTCTGCATGCATTCCCTCAAGTTTTCCAATGAAACAGAATAGTTTGCTATGGAAGCTAACTCAGAATGCTTGTTTTTTGCGTTTGTACGCGTGTGAACACGATTAATGCAAAGCAATGCAAGCGTGTATTGCCGTTTTTATTTTATTGCCCGAAACGTAATGCAACGCATCGATAAGACAACTTCACGTGTATCGCGGCCTATATCCGTTTGTAATGAGATTTATTTCGATAACCTGTGCCAAGTCAACTGAATTGAAATACATTTCGAGGTATTAAAAAATCATAGGGCGGAAAAGTCAGAAAAATTAGATGAACTGAAATGGGCGCGATTTTTTGAGATCTCAGTTACTTAAAAGCAATAAAAAGACCGTTCTTTGATTTTTTCGGTTGGCAAAGAAAGGGGAATCCCCCTAAATACGTTGGTGTTTGTGTAGGCTACAATGCCTTTTTCACGTTAAACATTCTTAAACATTCAACATTCGGAACTTTTCGTACCGTACCTTTCGAAAATTTTCCGTACCGTACGATATTATTTTTTCGTACATCGTACCGAACTTCGTACCAGTACGAAATTAGGTTCGATTAATATTTTTCGTTTATCGTACTAAATTTCGTACCTTACCAACTACCAAAACAGCCTTATTTATAAAAGCTTGACAACGCAAAAAACATCACCAACATCTTAGATCAAAGTGACGCAGTTTTATGCTATCTTGTTTAAAATCCTGGACAGTAAAAATAGGCGTAACTGGCGCTGAGGGGGGTGCATTTGCTTATGCCCCCGATATCATTGTCTCTATTTATATATAAAATATCGCATAATATGATAATGGTAGACCGGTCGTGATAAATAGTGGGGGGATGAACATTGTCTTCGAGAAAAATTCTGGCATGGGGCAATACTTAGCATATTAGCAGCATTGTAGCGTCACAAATAATTATCTCACAACCGAAGAATGTCCGTCGCGCACCACACATGGGTTTCGTGCAGTCTTATTCGAAGGCGTGAATATAAGAACATTTTCATTGTGCATTTTGCATCTGGTATTTCTGGTGCAATTTAAGTTCTCTTTACTTTACTGAAAAATGCTATTTATTTGTTCATACCAGACAGACGTATTCCCGAAAAGCCTTGTTCTCTATATCATGACTGGGCTGCTTTTTTTTACAAAATATAACCTCCAATTGAGATGAACACCGGCTGAGGCAAAACATAACCTGAATATATCATATCCTGTTACGTCTGCTCTGATGATATACTTCTACGTGCCAGAGTGCAAACAAAACACATTTCATTTCAATTTATATTATCAGAGTCCCGTTATGAAACGGCATAAATGTCGAATGAAATTATTTTTTCGGATCCATTTGAGTACCAAGTACGTAACGTACCAGCTACGAAAATTGAATCGTACCGTACTATCGCACCGTACCGTACTACCAGCCTTGCCTCCTAATTTGTAGAATTTGAATGTATTGTTTGAAGATGCCCAATGCCCAAATGTGTAAATTGTTATGGCCCTCATAGTGCAGGATATGCTGGCTGCAAAAAGTATCGTACAGAAACTAAAATTCTAGCAATGACTGCAACAAAAAATATTTCCTATTTCGAAGCCAAGGAAAATTTAGCCCAAACTAATAATTTAAACCAATTGACCCCACATGATTTCCCCACCCTTACCCAAGTCAATATGTCACAGCCTTTAAAAAACAGGACATCTTTCGCTCAAGCAGTGAGAACAAAAAATTCTCAATCTGCTTCATATCCGGGTTACCCAAGCCAGCCTTCTCTAAATTGGTCAAATTATATTCCTGAACAACCTCCGCATTGGTCAAATGTTACTCAACAACCTCCGAATCTACCATCACAAGGACATAGTATGTCATGCGGAAATGATCAGAGATCACAAAGCAATTCCGATCAAGAGGGTATGATTTCCCTCAACCCGATGTTATTTCTAGCTTTTATATCAGAAGTTATTAGCCTCACGATCGCTCAAAACGAGTCTGGTTCCTTGATAGACGTGCATACGTGCATCGTGTCGACATCAGCTGCCAGGTTAGGCCTAATGATCAATGCTGACTGTATTAAGCATCTACTCTCTAATGACATAGAACTTGATGATATCACCGATGGAAGTAACTAACTTGATGCCCTTAAATATCATACAATGGAACTGCAGAGGTATTTATCGAAAACTATTTGAATTCAAACATTATATTCAGGAAATGGCATGTAAACCAGACTTGATTATGCTCCAAGAGACCCACCTCGTCTCACGATATACACCGGTACTGCCTGGATATGCCTTGTTTCGTAAAGATAAAAATTTTCATGGAGGTGGCGTTGCAATTTTCATTCGAAGTAGCCTGCCATTTATTGAAGTAGATATTATATCACCTCAAAGTGTTGAGGCCCAGTGTCTTGAGGTAAACGGCATTAAATTTCTTAATATCTACATTCCACCACACGCTGTTAACTCCCAAGTAGACTTCAACGACATAATTGACCAGTTGAGTGGGAAGTTCCTAATTGCAGGTGACTTTAACGCCCACCACCCACTCTGGAGTAATCGTATACCGAACAACCGTGGTGCTATATTATACTCAACTATGGAGAGACATAACATGTCAATTTTAAATACAAATGTTCCAACAAGATTGGACTTGTCCAATAAAGTAGCAGAACGATGGTCCCTGCTAGATCTCACCTTGGCATCTCAATCCCTTGCCCACAAATGCCAAACATCCGTTATTGATGATTTTTTAGGTAGCGATCATCGTACGGGCATAAATGAAGTCACATATAAACTAAATTTACACGTTGCAAGGTGGGTATACAAGTCAGCTGAATGGGATAAATTCTCAATCTCGTGTTCAACTTCAATTAATGATACTATTGTATCTGATGACATTGACAAGTTTAGTGATTCAGTTACGTCAAATATTCGCAATGCCGCATCAGAGGCAATTCCTCGTTCAAAGCCTTTTACCAAAAATGGTGTTCCATGGTGGGATAAAGATTGTGAAAAAGCAGTTCGCGTAAAGCGTGCAGCATATTTAAAAATGAAAAGAACTTTTAACCCACAAGATATCACATATTTTAAACGCTGTAGGGCACTTGCAAGGAAAATTGTACTAATTGCCAAACGCGAATGTTGGAGAAAATACTGTGATTCAATCGATAATAACACTAAAGTTTCTCAAGTTTGGTCTATGGTAAAAGGCATTTTCTAGACAAGGTCATCAGTTTGGAGTACGCACCCTACATTATAATAATCAAAAAATTGTCTCTGAAAGCGGCATATCTAATGTGCTCGCTACAATATATGCAAGTATATCAAGCTCAGATAATTATGACCCAGATTTTCAAATCCGCAAACATTCTTTCGATTTGAATGTTGAGGCTGCTACGCTAGCACCACGGCAAGACCAGAACCTCGACTCTTCATTCACAATAGCCGAATTACGTACAGCGCTAAAACCACGTAAATCTACTTCGCCTGGCCAATATGACATAGGATATCCAATGTTGAGCCACATTCCTGCCTCTGCACAGCCAGTTCTATTGCAACTTTTCAACATGATTTGGTCCTCAGGGACTGTTCCATTATCTTGGAGGCACTCTATAATTGTTCCAATCCTCAAATCGAATAAACCTACTACAAACCCCTCATCTTACCGCCCCATATCTTTAACAAGCAACATTTGTAAACTCATGAAACGTATGGTTACCAGTAGATTGCGATGGTTTTTGGAATCAAAGGGACTGCTTTCTCCACTTCAGTCAGGTTTTCGTCGAGGAAGATGTACTACAGATCATATACTTCGCCTACATGATGAAGTATATAAATCGTTGTCGAATAAACGTTCTACAATAGCAGTCTTTATTGACATGGAAAAGGCTTACGATATGGTCTGGAGGGATGGACTTTTGTATAAACTTCGTACATTGGGCATTGGAGGATCTATGTTCAACTGGATTTGTTCTTTTCTGAGTACAAGAACTTTTCAAGTTCGCGTTGGTAGCACTTTATCAACAGTCAGAACATTGTAAAATGGAATTGTACAGGGTAGCGTAATCAGCCCTTTGCTTTTTGCTATCATGATGAATGATATATCTGTAGGCATCCCCTCTGAAGTGGCGATCTTTGCAGACGATGTTGCTTTTTGGGAAACTGACTTGAAAATTGAGAATATACTTCCTAGGGTGCAATCCTCCTTAGATAAAGTACAAAAATGGTGCAGTTTGTGGGGTTTTCAAATATCTAGAGCAAAGTCAACATTCATTCTATTCACGAGAAAACGAAAAGTGTTAAACTTACATCTAACAGTGGATGGCGTCCCATTGAACAGATCGATGCATTTTAAATATCTGGGTGTCATTTTTGATCCCGTTCTCAATTACAAGAAGCACATTGAATACGTTCAAACAAAATGCCTTAAGAGAACAAACCTTTTGCGACTACTTTCTGGAACCTCATGGGGAGCCGCAAAGGGTCCTTTGCTCACGTTATACCGATCTCTCATCCGCTCTCTTATTGAATATGGAATGGAAGCGTACTTTTTTGCTCCGCTCATATTGTTGGAACCAATCAAAAAAATTCGGAACTCATGTCTAAGAATTTGCTGTGGCGCGATGCCGAGCTCCAGTATTATCTCCATGCAGGCTTCATCAGCAGAAATGCCATTACATATTCGGCATCTTATGAAATGCCTACTTTACAAATGTCATCTTCTGTCGTACCCATCTCACCCAACCCATATGTGCAATCCACTCGGTACTATTTTGCACTACGACTCCGAGTTACAGGGTGTAACTGAAATCGCGTTCTATTTTCTAGACTGTGCGAGATGGTCTTCAATCTATGCGCCTTTAAACCCTCTCAAATCTACTGTTGCCTGTAAACGCAGCACACTCGAATATTCAATGAACATACAGTTGGGTTGAAAGAAACTTCATTCTGTTCACAGTCCACAAGCTGTAGATGATGCAGTTGAAATTGAGTCACAAAATGCAGGTTTAATTACAACTAGTACGATTGAGCCTTGTGTACGGATTTAAAGTACGATAAATTAACTGTGTTTGACCACGGACTAGAAAATAGCCATAACAAATACTAAACAAGAAAAATACGGTGAATAACAATAATCCTACAGAGCATAAATAATACTCAATTAGTATGACCTTTACATGAATCGCGCCTCAAAGGCTCGCACCATATGCGGCCCATAAAGTTCTAACAGTCTTACATAGAACTACCTAATATGTCCGACAAACTACTCGATGCAAAGATGAAATACTGCGGGCAGGTTTCAACATGCCCGTGACTGTACAACGAAACACGGGAGTCATTAAAGAAGCGTCCTATGACGTCACACACAAGATAAGAAAGTCGTGAATTCTCATCTGTTTTGCAATAGTAGCAATTGTGCTAAACCAGAATAAAGCATAGAGGTAAAATCAACTAATATTGATGAGTAATACCAAGATAGCAAACATTCCGGCCCCGAAAATTATATGAAATGTAACAGAGTAAACATGTAAAATGATTTTCCAATAA